>JAFEMH010000237.1:0-700000 GCA_022495995.1 Adenophora triphylla var. japonica | reverse complement strand
TTTGTATTAGATATCCAGAACCTTTTGAAAGGCTTCTGGATATCAATATTAAATGTTCTGGATATCCAGAACTCTTTGAAAGTGATATCCAGAATCTATTTAAGTTGATATCCAGAAAGTTGGTATGTGTTGGTCCCATTCTAACATAACTTCTGGATATCATGATCAAAGGGTTCTGGATATCCAGAACCTTTGAGACTGATATCCAGAACCTTTGGAAAAACACGTTTCTCCATAACTTATGAAGAAATGCGTTTCTCCGGAGACCTACTCACGTCACAAAAGAGTTTATTTAAGCAAGAGTTAATTCTTTAATTTTTTTGTGCTTCTAGTCAAAGTTTCCAAATTTACATGCCATTCTTTCTCTCATTTTCACTTTTCTTGAATGGAGGGGTATGGGTTTTCTATTCTTTGCTCGAACGCGACTATTTTATTGGAGTAAGTTCTAACTTCTAATCTTCCTATTTTTTTGTAATTTTCCTTAAAACGCGACTATATTAATATTTTTGATTAAAAAATAGGGAAAAAAATACTTAAAACCCCTTAATAAAAACTTTCAAATCCAAAAAAACCCAACAAATAATTCTCATGTCAAAAAAACCCTAATATTAGATATTCAATATTAAAAAGTCCAAAATTTAACGATTTAGCCAATGTTATTAGATTTGAGAATTCATATTATTTCAAACGTGATTTTTATTTCAATTATGAGTTTACTAGTTTCAGTTCATTTAGATTGACCATCAAAATAAAAACTATTGTTCTAGAACATATGAGTGTTTATGTTTTTTTTTTTTTTACAGATGACAGTGGTGAGAACCAATAGCCTCGATTACATGCCATTCTTTCTCTCATTTTCACTTTTCTTGAATGGAGGGGTATGGGTTTTCTATTCTTTGCTCGAACGCGATTGTTTTATTGGAGTAAGTTCTAACTTCTAATCTTCCTAATTTTTTGTAATTTTCCTTAAAATGCAACTATATTAATATTTTTGATTAATGGAAATTACTAAGAAATGAAAGTCTTCCACCAGTTCCCAGTCCCAAAGTTGTGAACATGGTTACATAGCTTTAATTAGTGGGAACAATAAGAAAATTTATAATTTTCATTGTTTAGGTGCTGATGATCATTTAACATAAAAAATTGCATAAAAAAACTTCGACCAAGCTTTTTGTTGCAATTCGAACCGAACCTTCTAACAAAGTGTTTTGATAAAGATTGATCATTTAACGGGACAAAGTTAAATGGTATAAGTTGTCAAGAGAGAAAATTGCGATAGTTACTCAAGACCACCTCCAAGTATTCTACTTTTTCAACCATGATTTACACCATCTATTGAGGCAGCAAAACATTCTATATTAGACTCATTAATGAAAGGAAATTCAATGAGGAACAAAAATGTGCAATTATATTTTGCATAGGAGCTCCGGGTCAAAAGATATTTTTTGAACATGTTCTAACTGATTATATGAACCCTAATATGGTGCTAATTGACCCACCCCTACCACATAACACAAACACATGAAATTAATCCCGAATTCTCTCTCTCCTTTTCAATTTCCTCAAACTCCATTTGCTCTTTCACCCTTTTTTTTTTTTAACGAAAAGGGCAATGCCCCCTAAAATTTTATTAAGATGAAAGTAAAAATTACAAAGTGTAATGAAAGAAAATTAAATAAAAGGTCAATCAAACTGCCTTGAGTAGTTCCATTGCCTCTTAGGCTTGTTTTTTTTTTTTGCTTTAGCTTTGGAAGCAGATTTTTCTCATTTTCCTTTTACTGGTTGAAAACCGTCATCTTCATCGTAAAAATCTTCCCAATTTTCGCTATCAGCCCTTGGCGCCAAGGATCAACATGAGCTCCTCCAACAATACCTCCATAAAGACGAGCTTCTTCAAATGCCGTAGGAGAAGTGTCAAATGCCGTAGGAGAAGTGTCAGAGAGACCTCCTTTTTCTGGATCAGAATCACACTTTTCCCGATGAGTAAGAGCTACTTTTAGGTTTTTTGGGTTTATAAACTCGGTATTGTAGTATTTTGGGTTCAGCTTACAAGCTGCAGGGGGACGTAAACTAGGCGCATCTTGTATCGCCCGAACCTTAGCAATAACCCTTTCTCTCATAATCCTATGATAATTCTCCGAATCCTGAGCATCAACCAAGGGTGATTCCCTCTCTTGATCATGATCAAAAGCCATGTTGCCCGACCCTTCACCATTTGCAATCTGAATAGGCCCATTGAATTGATCCAATTCTGATGAAGATTTTCCCGAAGAGGGTGCAACCTCCACCAGAACTGGCTGTAATCTAGCAGGAGAGAACTCTTGAGCATCAGCCCGAAGACCATGTTCCTCCATAGCCGAATCAACCCCAGTTGTAACTACTTCAATATCATCAGGCGAACCAATCAACCCCTTTGATTTATCTTCAACAATCTTAATTCCTTGGAGATGGCACCCATTAGTATCGTTAGTCTCTTGAACTTTATCAGCATAAATAGGAGAGGTCTCAACAGGGTCTTGAAAATTCTTTTCCATCATTTCTGACCCTTTATCATTCACCTCTATCATCACATTGTTGTCTTCCACATTATCAACAGAAATTTCTGTTGGCTTTGAAGCCTGAATTACCACCTTATTTAGGTTGCTAGGACCATCTTGATTGTGTTCTTTCTTCTTCCATATGGACTTAGGGTCAATGATTCTCTTAGGCTGTACTTGTTGTTCCACACTAACTTCCTTTCCCTTTAGACTTTTAGCATGCTGTTGTTTATTCCCTGATCCTGTTTTAGCAAAGCGACAATTGGGAATTGCCTGTCCAACCTTAAAGCAATGTTTGCAATAGGAAGGAATATTATCATATTCAAGGACTTGATAGAAACCACCATCATCGCCACATTCCAGGAAAACTCTCGAAGGCAATTTCTTAAGAAGATCAATCTGAACTAGCACCTTCGCTATACTTGGCCTGGATAGGTTAGCGGTTGCTTGATCAATGGCCAAAGGAACACCAAAAATTCTAGCGATCGAGAATAAACACATCTTATTAAATAAATGTATAGGAAGCCCTGGAAGACCAACCCAAACCGGGAAAAGTGTGGAATCTTGATCAGGCCGCCATGAAGGTGTCCAGCGAGACACCCGCATAGGGAAACAACCAATATACCACAGCTCCTTCGCCCACACCCGATTAAAATCAGCTTCATAGGATAAACGGATCAAGACATGTTTGCTATCTAAATGGCCAACCTTAGAATCAGAGTGAAGGCCAAGTTTTGAGAACCACAAACGCAGATCATCCATGGATGTACCCCTTGAAAACTTTGTTGTGAATTCACGCAGCGGAACGGCCCAAGCTTGGAGTAATAATAAGAGCAACACACACGAAAAGTAAATCACACACAAAGGAACACACAAGAATTGTTAACCCGGTTCGTTGCAACAACAACTACGTCCGGGGGCGCTACCAAGCCAAAATATTCTCTCTAATATTTTCAGATGTTACAATTTGTCTCTAGGCTATCACATGTATTTATAGGGAACAATAAATCAAATCCTAGTAATAATCGAATTCCTAAGAAAGTAATCTTCTTTCTTTCCAAGTATTACTACCAAAAGGAATCACCAATGCAGGAGGAGATCTGATCAAAGTAGAAAACAAAATCTGCTGCAGAAAATCCTCCCCGTCACGTGGGCAGTCTCCCACTACGTCATGGGCGGTCGCCCAAGAGGAATTTCACACGAGACCATCCTTCTGTACACATGGGCGGTCGCCCACCACCGGTCGCCCAGTCCAACAGACTCACCTCCGGATTTTTCCTTTATCCATGGTTTTGACTCCACATCCCAACAATCTCCCATCTGGAGACAAACCATCCATGATACCTCTCTTGAAATAAATTTCAGTGGCCAGCTATTGCGTTGGTAGCGCCCGGCCTCTTGTCTAGTTATCCAAGTGAGTTGAAGCTGAGCTACGCTTCAACATAACTGTCGGTTCTACCATGCTCCGAGTCTTCATTCCGAATGATCCTCCCTGCACATCCCCGCTCACTTGCTTGCTAACTATCGATCCTGAACAATGCGAATCCACGTGCCCCACACAATTACAAGCTTGGAACCTTTATGTGTTCTTTGCAACCCATCGCATCACAGTTCTAGATCCCGCTCCCATGTTGGCCAAATTGGCTCCGCGTCGGCCGACTTCATCACCCAATTTT
The DNA here is from genome assembly GCA_022495995.1 of Adenophora triphylla var. japonica. Taxonomy (NCBI): domain Eukaryota; kingdom Viridiplantae; phylum Streptophyta; class Magnoliopsida; order Asterales; family Campanulaceae; genus Adenophora; species Adenophora triphylla. Next base: position 695,787 of record JAFEMH010000237.1, on the reverse strand, counting down.
CTACCAACATACCGCTTAGTGAAATTTCTCCCACCATGGCAATCTCGGCCACCACCATTCATCATTGGGATGCGCCTTCGTTTCCCCCAACGACTCATGTTGCATGTGGTATACAACATATTTTCCACGTCGCCACGAGCCACCAAGCTAGCTCCGCGGTTTACTTTCCACGTCCCACAACCGAAGGTCACCACACAAACCTCCTTATCAAGTTGCCTTATGGAAATTAAGTTCCTCTTCAAATCAGGAATATGTCGCACATCACGTAGCCGCAAAACAGTCCCATCCGTTGCTTTGACCCGAACAAGCCCTTTTCCAATGACCTTGACAGGATTATTGTTTCCCAAACGAACAACCCCAAAATCACCCGGAATGTACTGCTCCATTCTTTCTGCACTGGTGCATGAATGAAACGTCGAGCCCGAATCCAAAACTCACGAATCTGTTGAACTGCTCCCACCCAAGATTAATGCATCCGCTATCTCCTCAGCAACATTCAATTCCTTCTCTCTGCCTGACCGCTTCGGACAACTTCTCCTAAAGTGCCCCTTCTCCCCACAATCATAGCAAGTAATCACCTTCTTGCCACCCTTACTCTTTTCACCGACATTTAGTGCTAGCCCCGATGTCCCACCCTTGCTCTTCCTACGAATTTCTTCGCCAAGAATCACATCAACGACATCCGAAAACTTCAACTTCACTTTTCCTGTTGAAACGTTAACTGCTATCGCAGTCGTATCCCAACTTTTCGGTAAAGAAGAAAGTAATATCAATGCTAGTACCTCGTCATCAAGAGTAACAGCCACGGAAGATAGTTGGGTCGCAGTAGATTTGAATTCACTTATATGCTTTGTTGCCGACATGCCTTCCACCATCCTTACGTTCAACAGCTTCCTCATTAGATGAGCCTTATTCGACGCCGATGGTGCCTCGTACATGCTCGCCAACATCTCTAACATCTCCATGGTAGTCTTCACCTCCAAAACATTCTTCGCCACATCCTTGGTCAACGTTTGCCTAACAAGCCCTAACGCTTTCCGATCCAAGATTTCGAATTTTGCTTCCTCTATGTCCGCCGGCTTTTCTTTTAATGGTAGATACAAATCCTTGTTCCACAGAACATCCTCGATTTGTTTCTTCAAAAAATTGAAATCCGTCCCATCAAACTTTTCGATCAACACCTTATTACCATCCTCCAAAGCTCCCAATAAATCCATGGCAAAAGATAACCCAGGCAATGATTCGACAAAACCAGGCTCTGATACCAGTTGTTGTGAATTCACGCAGCGGAACGACCCAAGCTTGGAGTAATAATAAGAGCAACACACACGAAAAGTAAATCACACACAAAGGAACACACAAGAATTGTTAACCCGATTCGTTGCAACAACAACTACGTCCGGGGGCGCTACCAAGCCAAAATATTCTCTCTAATATTTTCAGATGTTACAATTTGTCTCTAGGCTATCACATGTATTTATAGGGAACAATAAATCAAATCCTAGTAATAATCGAATTCCTAAGAAAGTAATCTTCTTTCTTTCCAAGTATTACTACCAAAAGGAATCACCAATGCAGGAGGAGATCTGATCAAAGTAGGAAACAAAATCTGCTGCAGAAAATCCTCCCCGTCACGTGGGCGGTCGCCCACTACGTCATGGGCGGTCGCCCAAGAGGAATTTCACACGAGACCATCCTTCTGTACACACGGGCGGTCGCCCAGTCCAACAGACTCACCTCCGGATTTTTCCTTTATCCATGGTTTTGACTCCACATCCCAACAAACTTGCCGACCAAAGTAAAATTGAAAGGTTTAGCAAGAGAAGATATTACCTCCTTAGGGATTTTCAATGCCGGATCACCATGATGGGTAGAGGCGGGGATAAATGGAATCGTAGGTGTAGAGAGCACAGCTTCCTTGAAAAGGCCTGCAAAAGATTTCGCCTTTGAAGGGGACATCGGCGGAATGTCCGAATTAGGAGCAGCGCCTTCTTACGATGGCCCCAAGAGAGAGACCCCGGAAGAAGGAGCCATAGAATGGCCCCCTAGCAGACCCAAGACTCCCCCAAATCCAGATCGGAAGAGCGAACTAGATCGGAAGGAAGGAGAGAGGGGGAAATTTTGGAACCCTAGATCGGGCGTCGGCTGTTTCTGTTGAGGCCGTATTTCTTAGGAGGAAATTTAGAGCATCCATTTGCTCTTTCACCCTCCATCAAGGTCAATTGACGAAATAAAAATAAAAATAAAAAATTAACCCCCTCCGTCAAGTTCATGAGCCTAGCTTGTTATTGACAAGGAATTGAAAAGATTGCAATCATCAAAACTTTACAAAATTAGAAGGACAAAATAGAGACATATAAACATTGAGCTGTGATCTATCGGACAAATCAGAGTAAAGGTGTGTTTGACAACTCAAATCCAGTTCCAGTTCCTTTTTCAATTTCAATTTCAATTTCAATTCCAATTCCAATTCCAATTCCAATTCCAATTCCAAATTGAAAGCTTGGTCTTAGAGTGTTAAACACACTCGTAGTCATAACTAATGGTAATGCATGAACATACAGAAGGCTCCATTGGGTAACAAACTTTACTAGTATAGTTTATACAATTTCAGAATGATCATATTATATTATACAATGGAGAAGGATTTATGCAAACAAATTAACTTTGAATCCCTCTTCTTTCCACCCAGAAAGGGAAGGAGGCAAGCTCGTTTTGTACATATCGAAAAAGAAAAATGAAAAACTAATTATTCTTTGATTTTTTTGGTCAACTTAATCGAACTTTGAAAAATGGGTTTGCCCAAATTTAGGATAAAAATAAGGAATGGGAAAAAAGAAGAAGAAGAATAAGTGAGTAAAATGAATGATTATATGCTTTTTTTTTTTTTAAGTGGGTAATTAACTCATAAAAATAAACATATGTGGTACAAATATAATATTGTAATAAAATAATTGATCATACTATGTTTTTCAAGTGGAGGTCTTCCACCAATTCCCAGTCCCATAAGTTGCGAACATCATTATGCAGCCTTAATTAGTGGGAACAAAAAGAAAAAGGCTTAATTTATAATTTTCATAGTCTAGGTAATGATGATCATTTAACAACGAGCAAATACAAAGATTGACTAAATAAAGAGAAAACTGCCAAAAAAAAAAATTGTTCAAGTTTTCTCATTGCAATTTAAACATTTAACATAAATAAATTGCATAAAAAACCTCCGACCAAGCTTTTTGTAAACTTTTTGTTGCAATTTGATGTAACCTTTGAAAGTGTAAGAATCCTTAATACTATATACTCCCTCCGTTACAACTCAAACTAAAAAAAAAAAGAAACAAAATTGGTATACAGGGGAGTTGTAAGGAAGTTAGTTGATACGAGTATGACATGTGAGTCTCATTGATTAATAAAATTGTAATAAAATTTCCATTTTGAGTCTTTGCAATTTTAAGTACTACATCTAAAATGACAAATTTGACAATTTGAAATGGTCCAAGGGAATATATGGGTACCGAAGAGTAAATAAAACTGTTATCTAGCTACTTGTGAGAACCCTCTAAATTATCCTCCTTGGAACAACCAAGACCACATTATTCAAAATCCGTGTTATAACTTTTTCTTCCTTTTTGAACAACCCACAAGAGTTTGTTAATATGAAAATGTATACTGAACGGAATAAAAGTGACGACATAGGCCAACGAACTAATCCCAACCTTTTAGACATCACAAAGACACTACTATTGAATGTGCCAGTCCAGTTACCACAACGCACATGGCCCAACGACAAATATCAGTCGACCGAACTCATTGTCCGACCATCATTGGTCCCGAACTAGCTTCGTCTGACATATGATCATCAACTTATACAATTTCTATCTGGCTAAGGCACAAAGGCAGGCTGACCTTGATTAGTAATGCGACCTCGACCTACAAAAACGTGTGTCCATCTACGACTTGATCCGTAGCCGTCTCCTACAATCACGGAGATCGTTACGCCTACATTGTCTTCACGATTTAAGGGATTCAATACGATCCTACATCACGACTATATATACCAGACAACATCCCGCCTAGTCGTTTGTTCGTGATTTCAGGTCACATTTGCTATGAATCAACCTATTGCTGGACTAAGGCTGATTTGGATCGTTTCCTGCATCGTCAGTTTGGTTCCATTACCGGGAAACGATAACGCTAGACCTCGAAACCTCATACAACCATTAACATGGTATCTGACGGACACGCCGCTACTTTCTCCTGTGAGCCTAAGCGCGAGAATGTGGGAAACACGGATGCATGTGCCGAAAACCGCACTGCAAACTTGCCTCCTCTTCCACAGGGGCGGCATCCCACTAGAAGGGCCACTCGTTCTAACAACGTGGCCGACGATATGGGTTTGCAGGATGGGAGAAGGCAAAAAATGCCTATGCCTAACCAAGGGGTAAGCCAGCAACCAAAGCGGGTCCAAACTGGTAGAACAGCTGCAGGCGACATTATAGGTCCCTCAGTTTCTCACCTTAGCAGGAAAGATATTTTGCTAGAGCGGGCTAGGTTGCTGCAGAGATTGCTCGAGGTACATAATGAGTTACTCGAGCTACCCAAGTCTCCTAAAAAGGATGACAAAAGATCTCAAAGGGTAGCTCCTCATCTCTTACCTCTCATAGACACACTAACGGAGGTCCCAGACCGTCTAGTAAAGAAAGGAAGAATGACATGCCTCCCCCATGCCACATCTCCATAGACCGAATTGGCGACCTAAGGGATAGGCTTAACAAGCAAATGGAACAGGAAGCCGACTCATTTCAAAGGAGGCAGCTCGAAGCTGACAGGGCTCAGCATAGGCCGCCAAGGGGAGAAAGGTCGTTTCCCCAACGGGAAAGGAGAGAAGTAACTCCCCCAAGGAATGATAGACAAAGAATCCTCTCTAGGAGGGAACCCCACAGTGAGAAGAGGCAAAAGACTAACTCAATCTCCCACCAAAGGAGCGGCCTGGTTGTTAGGGAGCTCCTCAACTTAAAATAAAGATTAGATGATATGGAGGCAGATAGGACAACAATCAAAGGGAAGGTCGAACGAAATGACTGTACTCTTCGACCTTTGGCCAAGGATATGCTCGACAGAAGGCCTCCTACAGGGTTCAAGCTGCCCATGTTAGAAAAATATTCAGGCGCGACCAATGCCTTGAATCATATGCAACATTTTGAGGCCACTATATGTTTGGTCTTTTCTAAGGATGATGTGCTATGCAAGACATTAACCAGCACCTTCACAGGTGCAACATTGACTTGGTTTCGTGGTCTAACCACCGGCTACATTAACTCGTGGAGTTATATGAGGAAGAAGTTCCTAGAAAGGTTATCTACCGCGGGGGTCCGTAAGAAAACAGTAACATACCTAAACAACTTGAGTCAGGGTAAGACGGAGAGTACCATGAGTTACTTTACCAGGTTTAAAGAGTTGGTCGATCAAATAGAGGAAGACCTCAAAGATAGGGAGGTCATCAATTGTTTTAGAAATGGAGTGTCCTCTCTCAATTTGGATTACGAGCTCCAGGTTAGAAGGGCGACCACGAGGAAAGAGCTGTTTGAGAGGGCCTATGATGTGGTCGTGACTAAGGAACGAAAGGAGAGAAAGAAAGATAAAAGCTCAAAACATTCTGAAGTTAGTGAGTCGACAAAGGAGGGACATGCAAAGAATAACGATAACAAGGGGAAAAAACAGGACTAAGGCAATTGAAAGAGTCCCTAAAAACTTTACCCCACTCACAGTTAGTCGGACTGAGATCATGAACACGGTCGAACTAGGTCCTCCTGCCCCAATGAATACTGAAAATAAATTCCGAAGGGATAATGGAAGGTATTGTGAGTATCACAAGGACACCGGTCACACCACGGAAGAGTGTATGAGCTTAAAGACGATCATCCAAAAATGGGTGAATGAAGGGAGGTTGGACAGGTTTGTGAAGGGAGATCGTCCTATAGGAGGAGATCGACCAACAAGAGGTGTACCAGAACCAAGGCAACCTAGACTGACTTTGGGGGTAATTGCTGAGGAGACGAGCAACACTGCTCTCAAATATAAGATCTTCCAATTAAGCAAAGCTCCCTACGTGCCTCCTAGGAGCTGTGTTCAAGAGGAGGTAATCAGTCTCTTTCCCTACGAGCTGGCTGCCATCATGGCTGCAAGGGAGCAGATTTTGGTGATTCCAGGGCTTACTGATGACTGCACGTCAAGTAGAATCTTGGTCGATACAGGGGTGTAAAAGGAAATTCTCTATTACAAAACCTTCCTAGACATGGGATTAACAGACGCTAGATTGTCACCATACTCAGGTCGACTAGAGGGCTTCACCAATCACAGGGTTGATGCCAAAGGACAGATAGAGCTAGAGGTTGATATCAGACAGCATCCCTTAAGGACAATAACTAAGGTAACATTTATAGTCATTGATGTTATAAGTGATTACCATGTTATACTGGGTATACCTGGGCAAGTCGCTCTAAGGATGGTGCTTTCAATTCCCCATCAAAGGGTTAAGTTTCCCACCATGTTGGGAGTTGGGTGCGTCCTAAGCATGGCTAGAGAGTATCTGGATCACGTGCTACGATCTAAGAAGAAGAGGGAGTTGGAAATTGACACTCCAGAGGCGAGCTGGAAGTTCTCAAAGTCTATCACCACTACTTCCAAATTATCCACGATCTAGTGTATAGAAAAGGCGACCTGTCCCTCACATGACCACGTCATGACTGAGCCCGTCTGAAAATACTTGGGTCGCAACAGATACAGTTTTGGTCGACCAGATCATCATTGGCGACCTATGCCTCCAAATCAACCAAAACTCAGGGGCCTCCAATGGGGAAATAGCTGCTGAGCTAGATGACATGATCGAAGAGGAAGCTCCACACTTGGGAGCTGAGGAAAGAAAAAGGGTCAGAGAGATCATCATTGAGACTCTACAGTTTAGAGACGGCCCAGAACTGGAACCAGTAGACGAGCTGGAAGATATAGAAGTCAAACCATCTTACCCCGACCAAAAAATAAAAATAGGAAGACAATTGTCACCAGAAGAAAGGGTGGAAATAGTCGACCTATTGAAGGAAAGTACTGATGTCTTTGATTTGAGAGTAGAGGGCATAAGGGGAGTCAAAGAAGAGGTCGCTGTGCATCGCTTGGAGGTCATCCCCACCTTTAAATTCAAAAGCCAAAGGCTAAGGGTTTTTTCTACAGACAAATAAATGGCCATCAAACAAGAGGTAAATAAACTTCTAAGTGCAGGTATAATAAAGGAGGCGTCCTACACTACATGGCTAGCAAATGTAGTGATATTCAAGAAGGACAATGGGAGTGGAGAATGTGTGTCGACTTCACTGATCTAAATGTAGCATGCCCAAAAGAAAGTTACCCACTTCCACGGATAGACAAGTTGGTCGACTAAATTGCTGGGTACACTACCCTCAGTTTTCTTGACGCTATTCGGGATACCATCAGATCAGAATGCACGAGGACGACATTGAAAAGACAACCTTCCAAGCTGTTGAAGGTATATATTGCTACACCAAGATGCCATTCGGGGTGAAAATGCTGGAGCTACCTATTAGAGGATGGTGAATAGAGTCTTTACTAGTCAGATTGGTCGAAACATGGGGGCCTACATCGACGACATTGTCATCAAAACCAAGACTGGTCATCATGTGGTCGACCTAAGGGAAACGTTTTCCAACCTATGAGCAAATGACATGAAACTGAATCCGAGCAAGTGTGTATTTGGGGTAGCTGCAGGCAAGCTTTTGGGATTTATAGTATCACAGAGAGGTATTGAAGCCAATCCAGAAAAGATAAAGGCCTTGGTGGAGATGCAAGAGCCTACGTGCATCAAAGAATTCCAACGAATGAATGGTAGGGTCGCTGCTTTTGGTCACTTCATAGCTAAGTCAGCTGAGAGGTTTCTCCCCTTCTTCAAAACTTTAAGGGGGACAAAAAACTTTGAGTGGACGACATAATGTTCCTCGTCGTTCCAACAGCTCAAGGGATACCTCACCTCTCCACCATTGCTGAGTAGTCCGATTCAAGGAGAAAGTTTGTACGTCTACCTTTCAGCTGGGGATCGAGCAGTGGCTGTTGTTCTGGTCAGAGAGGAGAATGGCCTTCAAAATCCAGTTTATTATGTGAGTAAGGCCTTATCCGATGTGGAAGGGAGATACTTCAATGATGAAAAGGTAGCCTATGCCTTGGTAGTTGCAGCCAGAAAGCTACGATCATACTTCTTCGCTCACCCCATTATCGTGCTGACCAATGCTTCTTTGAGGAAGTTATTGCACAAGCCAGAAAGTTCAGGTCGACTGCTCAACTGGTCCATAGATTTGATGGAGTTTGATATTGAATACATGCCTCGAAAAGCTTTGCAAGCTCAACCTTTTGCAGAATTCTTGGTCGAGCATACGTTCACCAAGGAAGATAATAGGGAGAGAACCCCAAAAGAGAGCTTGAAGGGGAAGGGGCAATTGAGCCAACAGACAATGAACTTACCCAATGATTGCTGGAAAGTTTACTCGGATGGGTTTTCTACCAGGAATGTCAGTGGTGCTGGGATTGTGTTGATTGAGCCAGAGATTGGTAGGGCTATTGAAGAAGCTTTGAGGTTCAAATTCCAAGCCTCCAACAACCAGGCCGAGTATGAGGCCTTAATTGCAGTGGTTGAATATGCTAGATGCTTTGGGGCGACCAATATCATAGCTTATTGTGACTCCCAACTGATCGTGAATCAAGTCAAGGGAGAGTATGAAGCTATCAATCCAGTCCTAATCAAATACCGCGAGCAAGTGAAGAAGTAGGTTCAAGACTTGAAGTTTTGGGTGTTGGTGTTATGCCCTAGGCTTATAGTTATTTTGACTCATAAGTAATACGGTTATGTAATCGTCTTTACCATTTAAAATAGAGAATGCTTATCTTGAGTATTATATATTTTACATGTTTATTATAATATTCTGTGTCCCTAGTTATTATGAATAACTAGTATAAGTTGGTAATGGATAATCATAAAGATGATTATATGCATGGGGATGCACATTACACTTATGGGTACTTGTTAGAGAACAAGGTACTGGACTGACCCTTCTATGAGATTTATGACATGGCTATGATCATATATGTCATGATTAAATCTCATGATAGTCGTGTCATTAGAATCCTTAGTACCTGAGATTATCACCGTCTTCCACATGATGAACATTGTGTTTGATGTAGTCTAACACTATCTTTAATATGATAGCAATAAGGGCTATGTTGGCACAACTGGATTCTTGTAGGGAAAAATGATAAGTCAAGATGGGATTTGTCCCTCGTTAAGAGAGATTTATGCTTGGGCCCCTCGATGAATTGTGTTGATGAAATGTGTGGCCACACTCAAGAGATTTGATAGAGATCAAATTCACTTGGTTTATCAACCTATTCGGAATCAAGAAAGCATTGAACAATATAAGTTGACGTGGACCATGACTTATGTTCAATATGACATCGTGTGACAAAGAGATTGTGACAATGATCTATCAAGGAATCAAGCTTTGATGTTATATTTAATTGGGTGGACATAATGGCTTGCTAGAGACCACTTATGTCATGTGAGGATCGATGTTTCGACTCACTACCAACATAAATATAATTTCTATAGGGTCACACACAAAGAACGGATTGGAAAATGGCTCGAATATGGAAAATCAGAGGGGGAGATCGAGCCCCATGGAAGGGGGCGATCGCGCCCAGTCTCTGGACAAAAGGGGCGATCGCGCGCCCTGGTGGGGGCGATTGCACCCAGTCTCTAGACAAAAGGGGCGATCGCGCGCCCTGTGGGAGCGATCGCGCCCTAAGTCTGGCAGCTTCCGTTTTTGGTTTGGATTAGGGTTTTTCTCCCTAAGTGTTAGGGATATTTTATAAAGTATAAATAGCCCCTTTTGCCTCAGCCAAGACATACGAATTTTAGGGTTTGAGAAACACAAATCTCTTGATTTTGATTACGAATCAAAGATCAAAACACCCTAGATTCAATTCCATATTGGCCATAGATTGTTGAAAAGAGTTTCAACAATTGAGGATCATCTAGCTATCCAACAAGATACAAATCTTGGTTCGTTCACATGTGGATTACCGATAGAGGGTGGTTGCTTTATCACCTAAAGCTTGGAGACCTACATTGTTGATTCATCACCATGGAAGAACAAGGAAGAAGATCAAAGTTTCGTTGACGAATCAAATCTGAATTACGATTCGTGTACGAAAGACAAACTTGCAACAAAGGTTAGTAAATCTATATTCATAGTTTTAATCTCTTCATATTAGACGGATTCATGGCTAGGGTTTTTTGTTTTATATCAAGTCTTTCGCTGCGTATGTAACCCCAAAACCCAACATTGGGAGATACAGAGGGTAGGCCACAAAGAAAATGAGTTGGCCGACCTATTCTCCAAACTAGCTACATCAGACGAGCAGCATGTAGAACCAATCTCATACTTAGAGCATCCAGCATACGAAAGAGTACAGGTTCTATGCTCGGTCTATGGCTCTAAGTGTTGGATTGATGAAATGAAGGCCTACATTGAAATAGACAAGCTACCAGCTGACGACCAAAAAGCTAGAACAATCAAGAAGAAGTCCCCAAGGTTTACTATAAATGGGGATGCACTGTTAAGAAGGTCATTCGTGAAACCATTGTTGAGATGTGTTCTGATGGATGCAGTTTTACCCATCCAAAAGATATGTTTCCAAGCTTATTTGATGCTTGAAACCTTGAGAATTTAATGTATTTTGTAGTATTTTGAAAGTACAGGTATTAAAATGCAATTGCTGAAAAAGAGGAGAAAAGGCTTATTTTGGAAGTTTTGGGACCAAATTGCAATTCTGGAAAACTGAGGACTAAACTGAAAGTATAAAGTTCAGGGGCCAAAGTGAAAGTCTCAAAAGGCAAGGACCAAAATGCAAAATAGAAAAGTGCAGTGACCAAAGTACAACTGTGAATAATAACTTGAAGGAAAAGACCAAAACTCTATGTACACTTCAGCGACCGCGCAGGAGGCATGGGCGACCGCCAGCTTGGATTGTGGCCGGATGCTTCTGGTTTGGGCTTGAATTGGGCTAGGCTGTCTAAGCTTTGGCAATTGGCACGGCTGTTTGAAAACCTAGGTATTTATAAATAGATTAGCATTGGTTTTTTTTTTTGGGAGGAAGAGGAAGGAATACACTGTTGCCAGGAAACAATTAGATTGTTTTTCATTACGATTCGAACTCGAGGTTTTTATGTTTATTTAATTTAATTTTGTAATTTTTATTATGATTAGCTAAATATTAGATTTGCGGATTGGTTATTAACATTACATGATCTTTATGCTATAATTTTTCAATCATAATTCAATTTCTTTCTAGAGTGGTAAAATAGTTTTAATCTGTTCTAGGGTTTCAGATTTATGTTAAGATACTTTTGGCCCTATAATTTGTGGGTATCCATTGCTACGGTAACTCGGGCATAGATACATTGACCAATATTTTACTACTTAGACCTAATTGAGGACGTAACTGAAATCAATTGGTTTAGGTTCAAATATTCTTTCGATCTTAAGGCTTTCTTGGATTATTATATTAAACGTAACTGGAAGTATAATAAAAAGAGAATATTTGAGTTGCAAATCGCACACCAAACCGTCCCAACTCATGATTTTGTGAATGAACCCTAGAATGAAATTGATGTCTTCTTTAAGTGATAAAATAACATAAAGTGAATGTATTGTGAAACCCAATCCGTGAATCCCGTTGTCAATCTTGAATTCAATCTTTGCTTTATTTTCATTAGTTTAATTTATTTGCTTTTCAATTTAGTTTATTTTAATCAATCAAAATTAAAACCCCCCTTGGTTACTTTTACACTAATTAGATTCACTTGTATTCACTCAAGTCTCTGTGGTTCGACCCTTACTATTGTACATTGCTACTTTGGTGACTTGTACACTTTCAAGGTTTTATTACAAGAGGAATTTTATCCATCATGTTCATCCTGAGCAAGTTCCTCAACTCTTGCTCGAGGTGCATAGTGGAGTATGCGGTGGACACCCGGGGGCTAGAACTGTGGCGGACAAAATACTCACCTTGGGGTACTATTGGCCTCATCTAAGGGAGGATGCTCGTGAGTTTGTGCAAAAATGTGACAAGTTTCAGAGGTATACCGACCTACCAAGACTCCCTACAACTAAACAAACACCTGTGATTGAAGCTTGGCCATTTGACATGTGGGGGGTGGATTTGATTGGACCCTTTCCACCCGCCCGAGTAAATTGTAAGTAAGTAATTGTGGCCATTGATTATTTCACCAAATGGATTGAGGCAAAGCCTTTGGCAAAAATAACAGAGGAAAACGCCATCAACTTCATCCACGATTTCATTTGGTGCCACTTTGGGGTGCCACATTCAATTGTTTCAGACAATGGGATACAATTTTCCACAGCTTTTGAAATAGAAATGAATCAATTGGGGGTTAAACACTAAAATTCGTCAGTCGCTTATCCACAAGGCAATGGGCAAGTAGAAGCATCAAACAAATTGGTGTTAATGACACTAAGTAAGGGCCTAATTGGTGGAGCTGGCAGATGGTTGGACGAACTCCCCCTTGCCCTTTGGGGAGTTCGCACAACCACCCGGGGGCCTACAGGGGAAACCCCATGTGCCCTTACATTTGGGTCGGAAGCTATGACACCTGCTGAGCTACGAATTCCTACAGCTAGGGTGGCCTTGTTTGATCAGAACCAGAATAACTCCAATAGGTTGCTCAACTTAGACCTACTAGACAAGAAACGGATGACTGCTCAGCTTAGAATGGTAAACTACAAGCAGAAAACTAAGAGTTATCACAACAAGTAGGTCAAGAAGAGGTTGTTCAGTGTTGGGGACTATGTGCTAAGGAAGATCGAGGTAACTAGAAGAAAAGATGAACATAATAAGTTATCTCCGAACTGGCAAGGACCCTACATCGTCACTAGAATTGTTAAGTAAGGGACCTACATAACTGGCCATCCAGATGGTGACGAACTGAAACATCCTTGGCATGCTAGACACTAAGTTAGATATTATTTCTAATTGATCTCTCTATGTAACAATACACTTCATCAATAAAATGGAAGTTCTATTCACAAACTGTGTTACACATACATCTTATTCAATTCAGGTTCGACTCTTAGTCGATCTCGAAATATTGAATTGGCTCTACTAAAGTCCTAAGTCAACCTTGTACTTAAACAGGTTCGGCTGAATATTTAGGTCAGTCTCGTTCCTTAAACATAATCGACTAAAGTTCTAAGTTAACCTCGTTCTTAAACAAGTTCGACTGAAAACTTGGGTTAGTCTCATTGCTTAAACAGGCTCGATTAAATTCCTAAGTCAACCTCATTCTTAAATAGGTTCGACTAAATACTTATGTCAGTCTCATTCCTTAAACAGACTCGAATAAAGTTCTAAGTCAACCTCGTTCATAAAGAGGTTCTAGTGAAGAGTTACGTCAGTCTCGTTCCTTAAAATAGGCTCGACCAAAGTCCTAAGTCAACCTCGTACTTAAACAGGTTCGACTAAAGACTTACGTCAGTCTCATTTCTTAAACAGGCTCGACCAAAGTCCTAAATTAACCTCGTACTTAAACATGACCAACTAAAGACTTACGTCAGTCTCGTTCTTTAAACAGACTCGACTAAAGTCCTAAGTCAACCTCATTCTTAAATAGGTTTGAACGAAGATTTAGGTCAGTCTCGTTCCTTAAAATAAGCTCGACCAAAGTCCTAAGTCAACCTCATACTTAAACAGGTTTGACTAAAGACTTACGCCAGTCTCGTTCCATAAACAGGCTCGACCAAAGTCCTAAGTCAACCTCGTACTTAAACAGGATCGACTAAAGACTTACGTCAGTCTCGTTCCTTAAACAGACTCGACTAAAGTCCTAAGTCAACATCGTTCTTAAACATGTTCGACTGAAGACTTAGGTTAGTCTCATTTCTTAAACAAACTAGACTAAAGTCCTAAGTCAACCTCATTCTAAAACAGGTTCGACTGAAGGCTTAGGTCAGTCTCATTCCTTAAACAGGCTCGACTAAAGTCCTAAGTCAACCTCATTCTTAAATAGGTACGACTGAAGACTTATGTCAGTCTCGTTCCTTGAAACAAGTTCAACTAAAACTTTAGTCAGCTTCGTTGTGGCCAACTGATCTGATTAAGACTTTGGTCGATCTTCTACTTAATCTAGTTTGACAAAAAGACAACAATATGGATCAAAAAGAAAATGATTCAAACAGTCAACTAGCATTAATAAAAAGTCCCCAAAAAGTGGGCCAGGACTTGTCAAAGTATGAATTACGAGTTAAAATGCCTCCCAAACTGGGCTAAGGCATTAGCAACTAAAAACAATAAAAGAAAAACTGTTTGGGACTTGTTCATTACAAAACTAAACAAAGAATGAAAGATCAACTTTCTGGATCATCGTTGGGCAGCTCCTGCTGTTGCTCCTGGTGCTCGACATCATGAAAAACTTGGTCTTGGGTGACCTCTTCATCATCCTCTACTTTATCAGCCTCCTCTAGCTCTTGGAGAATAGCATTGAAGTTCTGTTGCTCAACTGGAGGGGCGACCCAAGGCTCCAACCCATCATCGATAACTTGTTGGGCGATGACAGCCAGGTTATTGGTATTGAAGGGAACTAAAGAGTGACCAGCTCGAGCTACCTCGTCATACCTTTCAGCATGAGTCCATTCGGCCAATTTTTCAACTAGCAGCTCGACAGAAGGGTCGACCAAGGCCCGTCGAGCCATATATTGTGGACCAACATCATAAAAATCCCTAGCTTGGGACACTATGATTTGGTAACATTCATCACTGTTCTTAAATAGCTTGATGATGGCCTTTTCTCTAGCCTGGGCCTCCTCCTCCCATTTGAGTCGGGCAGCCTGATGATCTTCACTCATCTTTATCATGCAAGCATTGCGATCTTGGATCATCTGAGTCAAGTGCCCTAACTCTTCCTCCAGCCTAACCTTCTCATGCCTGGCCGCAGCTGCCTCTTCCTCCAGAGCTACCTTGATGGGGGCAAAAGATTCTACCTGCTCCTAAATAGGAGCAAGCCGTTCCCTTGCCACTTTTAGGTCAGCTAGGGATTTATCCATTTCCTTCTCATCATTAAAGTGTGCGACCTGGAGAGCTCGATACTAGGAGTCAGAATCCACCAGCTTCTCCCTCAGCTCAGCCGCCTCCCTAGCCTTCCTTGAGTACTTAGTAGAGGCTATTTGTTCCTTCTCAATAGCAGCTCTCCAGATAAACTTGGCATGCTCAGTAAGAGAAATAGACTGCACAACAAAAAGAATATAGTTAGTGTCACGACCCTAAACCTAGGCACCATTTTGGTCACACATGGAGCACGTGGGGGTAGGGTGCATTGCATCTCATGTTGGACATTATTTGCTATTTGGATTGATTACGTGTTTATTTTGATATTTGGCTAAATTTCGTGATTTTAGATGTTATTAAACGAATTTTAAATATATAATGTCTAAATGGAGTAAGTAGGAATTAATGTAGTAAAGTTATAATATTTGAAATTTTAAATGAAATGTTATAAAAAGTAGTGAGGAGCTAAGGTGTAAATATAAGTTTAAGGGGGTTGATTGTAGTTATCCTATACCTGGAGGAGCCTAGGTGTAATTTGCTTATATAAATCTTAACTTCCCCAGAAGCTTCCCTCATTCTCTCTCATTTTCTTTTTCTCTTTCTCCCTTAGTTCTCTCTATCCTACGTTCCGTCCAACCTAGTGGTACCTTCCGAAAATCGTAACAAATCAACCGTTGATCCATTTTCAATTCTGACTTCATATTAGCGATTAGGGAGTCGAGTAGAGCCGATCAAAGCTTCTTTTTATTTTGACCTATTTTTGGTAAGTTATTATAATTTCTTTCAACAATTGTTCATGTCACGTTTAAAGATGATATTGTGATGAAATAAATGATTCCTGATAATTTTAATAATTTATTTGGATTTTAGAATGAAAGAAAAATGAGCTGGAAATGGGTATGGGGAAGGTGGTGATAGAGGTCGATTTCTTGGCTCTTAATTAATAAGTAGCTCACTAAATTAGATGGTAATCTTCGGGAAACCTGGGTTATTACATAAAATAATGATATGGAGATTTGGGTAATCTTATTGGTTTAGTTACTATGCCTTCTATGTTTGCTGTATCATTCTTTGAAAACCTCGTGCTGTTAATTGCAATAACGGCGTGAATATGCGGATAATGTTAATGGTTTAGTTGCTGTGCCTACTGCGAGTGCTGTCTCAGTCTTTTATTGATTCCGTTCCCTGCTTCATAAAAGGGAGAGTTGTGAAGCAAAGTTAGTTGGATTAATTTAAACATTTTAAACACATGTTCACAAGTAAATTAAATTATTATATGGCTTTGTAAAAATAGGTTAGATGGTTTGGAATGGGTTTGGAAAGGCTATACTGATGTTGGGACTTGTGGTGAAGGTTGAAACCCTAGCCTACCTAGTATATACTTGAACACTCTTTAACTATATTTCTAGTACAACATTAGTAATTTACAATGGAATCTTAAATGGTCCAAAACGATGTATGAAAGGGCTTTAATTATTATGCGGAAAAAGTTTGAAAGTCAATTGTGAAACTTTAACCAAAGTTGATAAAAACTTGGTAAATTGATATGAAACCTTTATAGAAAGTGTTCAATATTGTGACATGGATATGTAGGGCTTATTTGATATACCTTGTGCCCATATGTGATTTCATATTCATGGTTGGTTGTGCACATAGTGTCTAAATACGTGTTGCACTATTTCATTGATTTGAACAGGAGTATTAATACCCTGTTGTTGGATTGTTGTTATTCAATAGTGTTTAAATATATGTTGCACTATTGTGATTGGTTTAATATGAGTAATAGTACCATGTTATGTATTGATATCCCAAGGTGTGGATTTAATATCAAGTATCTATTATGTGCTTGAATGTGTTTATATCAGCTGATTGCCGGGGGTATTATGGAATATGATCACTTATGAGAAATTGTTCCATAAGGTGCTCAGATTATATTATACTTGTGACCGTTCACCCCACTGTGGCCACAGACTTGGGACATTGTCTGTATCGTACCCCCCCAGGCCTTACAGATAGCTGAGAGTCTTATATGGTTCTCTGAAAAATTGGTCTTATAAGACGTGAATATACCTAAGCAGTTCACACATAAGTGGGGTTTTACTCCCAATGTAGTACAACTTATTGGTCAGATGGGAAAGGTAAAATGAGGTAACGTAATGTGTTTACCGCTTTACCAATGTGATTTTGAGCAACCTGTTTATGTGTTACATATTATATGGCATATTGTTGCATATATAATAGCTTGCTAAGATTTATTCTCACCCCTTCTCCCTTTAGTGTTTTTAGATTCCGCTGAGACAGAAGGACCGGACCGGTGAGGCTGAAAAGGAGTTTGGACATCTTTTGGGTTGTCAGGGTATGTGTTTGGTTTGGGGAGTTGGGAATAGGTTGTGGTTGTTATTCTTTTAGGGAATTTTGTATATAAAACTTTTATAAAACATTTTCAGTATGGTTATGTTGTAATTAACCTGGGAGTTGGTTTTGTTTCAAAGTTGGCTTGTGTAAGCCTTTACATTTGTACTGTTTGTACTTAAACAGGTTATAACTTGTTAAAGCAGGTTTATATATCACCTCCAAGTTGTGAGGTTATGTTGGATTTTTTAAAGGTTGTTATACTTTCAAGTTTAATTAATCAAAATTTTTTTATGAAGGTAGTTTGGGACCCTCCAGCTTGGGATACGAGTTTATAGGTCCTGGAGTTGGGGAGGCCCCACAGTTGGTATCAGAGCTTTGGCTATAAGTCAAGGGTAGAAGTCTAGTTTAAGGGGGAGTGTGTGATATCTGACGCCGAGTGTTTAATGCTGGGATTGGTGTAATGGCTGGAACTGGTGATGACCAGCAGAGGGATCAGGGAAATATTGGTGATATAGGTGCCAGGGGAAACCAAAATGCTGAAATGATAAATATGTTCAGGGTTTTCCTTCAGAATATGGCAGCTCAGGGACAGGAACAATAGCAACCTGAGGGAAGGCCAGCACATGGGTTAGAAAAATTTGTTAAAATGGCTCCACCAAGCTACAACGGGGATTCAGATCCAGTGATAGCAGAAAGATGGTTGGAAGCTATGAATAAAATCTTTGTGGCAATGGAAAGTACATATGAGGAGAAAGTCAGATGTGCGGTGTTCAAACTGGAAGGTCCTGCAGAACACTGGTGGTAAATACTTAAGGAGAGTTGGGAGCAGGACCATATGCCCCAAACTTGGGACAACTTCACTAGGAGATTCAAAGAGCACTTTATTTCAGTGATTACCAGAGACAAGAAAGAGGTAGAATTTATGAAGCTTGAGCAGGGGACAATGACAGTGGCCCAGTATTCGGCAAAATTCAAAGAGGTGGCAAGGTAAATTCCACATTTAGTACCAGAGGAAGGAAGGAGAGTCTATAGGTTTGTGAAGGGACTGAGATTGGAGTTTAGAAAACAATTGCTGATACATGATTTTCCCAACTATCAGGCAGCGGTGAACATGGCATATAGAATTGAAAATAACATTGATGAAAATCGGGGTAGACCTGAAGGTAGTGGAATCAAACCCAAGTTTCCAGGCCAGGGTTCAGGACAGAACAGGGGTCAGCAGAAGCCTTCAACTCCAGGAGGAGCTAAAGGAGGAAATGTTACAGTTTCTACTCGTCCTGTATCCAACAAGTTTGGTACTGTCCGTAATTGGTGTAAGAAGGTGGGACATACGAAAGACAGCTGCTGGAGTAAGCAAGGAAAATGTATGAGTTGTAGAGAAATGGGGCACTTTAGAAAAGATTGTCCTAAATTTAAATAGGGTCAAGCTGCAAACCAGCGAAGAGGTGGTGTAAAGAGAGATGTTGAGGGGAAGCCTAAGGAGAGAGTGCAAGGTAGAGTGTTTGCCTTGGGCCGAGGCGCGGTAGATCCCACCGCGGTCATTAGAGGTATAGTCCCTGTCTCAGGTGTCAGGACTCATATTCTTATCGACCCTGGATCGTCCCATTCTTGTGTGACATCTCATTTTGTATTCACATTGCATAAGTTGCCTAAGTTGTTACCTTATGTGCTAGAGGTCTCTACTCCTGTGGGAGAGTGCCTCGAATCCTCTTTGATTTATCATGATTGTGAGGTGAGTATATGTAGGCATGTATTGCCAGTGGATTTGGTAGAGTTACCAATTCGAGATTTTGATGTCATTTTAGGCATGGACTGGTTGAGTTATTGTTATGCCTTGGTGGACTGCCGCAAGAAGCGAGTCACCTTTTCTATGCCTGATGTGCCTGTGTTTATATTTGATACTGATAAGTCTTTAATTGGCATTCATGTTATATCTGCATTAAAGGCTAGAAAGTTGTTATCAAAAGGGTGTGAGGGATACTTGGAATATGTGTTAGACTCTAGTAAGAAGTCTTCTGAACTATCTTGTGTTCCAAATGTGAATGAGTTTAGTGATGTATTCTCAACTGAGTATTCTATGCCTACGGATAGAGAGGTGGAGTTCTGTATTGACTTATTGCCAGATACTTCACCAATTTCTAAAGCACCTTACAGAATGGCTCCAACTGAGTTAAAAGAATTGAAAATTCAGTTGCAGGAATTATTAGACAGGGGTTTCATTCGTCCCAGTGTTTCACCCTGGGGAGCACCAGTATTGTTTGTTAGGAAGAAGGATGGTACATTGAGGTTGTGTATTTATTACAGACTGCTGAATCAAGCTACTATCAAAAACAAATATCCTCTTCCACATATTGATGATTTATTTGATCAACTTCAAGGTTCCGCTATATATTCCAAGCTTAACTTGCGTAGCGGATACCATCAGTTGAAAATCAAACCATATGATGTTTCAAAAATAGCTTTCAAAACAAGGTACGGGCATTATAAATTTCTTGTTATGCCATTTGGGTTGACCAATGCACCAGCAGTATTTATGGACATGATGAACAGGATCTTCAAGCCGTATCTTAACAGTTTTGTTGTGGTTTTTATTGATGATATCCTGGTATACTCAAAATCCAGGGAAGATCACGAGAAGCACTTGAGAATTATTCTATCCGTGCTTCGTGAGAAACAGTTATTTGCAAAGTTCAGCAAGTGTGAGTTTTGGCTTGAACAGATTTCTTTCTTGGGTCATGTGGTATCCAGTACTGGTATTGCTGTGGATCCTGCAACGATTGAAGGCGTAGTCAACTGGAAATAGCCTTCTACAGTGACAGAGGTTCGTAGTTTCCTGGGTCTAGCGGGGTATTATCGAAGATTTATAGAGGGATTTTCGAGGATTTCAACTCCGTTGACCAGATTGACTCAGAAGGATATACCATTTATTTGGGATGCGAAGTGTGAAGCTGGCTTTACTGAACTGAAGAAGAGATTGACTTCAGCTCCGATCCTTACACTTCCAGATGGGTGTGAGAATTTTGTTATTTCAGTGATGCCACTAAAGAAGGATTGGGTTGTGTCCTTATGAAAAATGGGAAGGTAATTGAGTATGCTTCGAGGAAGTTATCACCAGCGGAGCAGAATTATCCTACCCACAACATGGAGTTGGCTGCTATTGTTTTTGCATTGCATAAGTGGAAGCACTATTTATATGGAGCCAAATTTGAGATATTCACTGATCACAAGAGTCTGAAATATCTGTTTACCCAGAAGGAGTTGAACAACAGACATAGGCGTTGGTTGGAGCTTTTGAAGGACTATGATTGTGTCATCTCCTATCATCCTAGGAAGGCTATTAGCCGTAAGGCTTATTTATCATCCTTGGTATCTCGGGAATTGAGAGGTAATATGTTATTTGCGAATGTCAGAGCAGTTCCTACTCTATATGGGGATCTTAGGGAAGCTCAACAGACTGACATGGAATTAAAGAAAATTATGGAGAAATTGCAAGATGGAAAGACTGGGGAGTTTTCATTGAACAAAGATGGGATTTTAACATTCAAAGGCCGAATTTGCGTACCTTCTTCCCTAGAGATTAAACGACAAGTGTTAGAGGAAGGCCACAAGTCCAGGTTTGCTATTCATCCAGGAAGCACCAAGATGTATCAGGACTTGAAGAGAGGATATTGGTGGAATGGTATGAAAAAGGAGATTGCAGAATTCGTATCAAAGTGCCTGACTTGTCAACAAATCAAAGCTGAACATCAAAGGCCCGTGGGATTACTTCAAACACTGGATATTCCGGAGTGGAAATGGGAAGGCATTTTTATGGATTTTGTGACTGGATTGCCTCCTACTTCGAGGAAGATGGATGCTATATGGGTGATTGTGGATAGACTGACCAAATCAGCTCACTTTTTACCAGTTTCAACCAGGTAATCACTTGAGAGATTGGCCCAGTTGTACATACGCGAGATTGTGAGACTTCGTGGAGTACTTGTTAACATTGTTTTTGATAGGGATCCGAGATTCACCTCACGGTTTTGGAGGGCTTTGCATGAAGCCTTGGGGTCCAAGTTGAGTTTTAGTACATCATTTCATCCTTAGACTGATGGGCAGACTGAGAGGACCATTAAGATTCTTGAGGACATGCTGCGGGCTTGTGTGATGGATTTCCACTCATCTTGGGAAGACCATTTGCCTTTAGTGGAATTTGCCTATAACAATAGCTACCAGTCCAGTATTGAGATGGCACCATATGAGGCACTGTATGGGAGGAAATGTAGGTCTCCAATGTGTTGGGACGAGGTTGGTAAAGCTAGACTTTGGGGTCCAGATTTGGTTAGAGACTCAACCGAGAAGATTAAAGTGATCCGTTACAGATTAAAGACAGCCAGAGTCGACAGAAGAGCTATGCCGACACTAGAAGAAAGGAGTTATCATTCCAGGTTGGTGATTTTGTATTCTTGAAGATTTCACCAAGAACTGGGATTAAAAGGTTTGGCAACAAAGGGAAATTGGCTCCTAGATTTGTTGGTCCATTTGAGGTATTAGAGAAGGTAGGTGAGTTAGCCTATCGATTGGCTCTACCTCCATCTCTTTCTTCTCTCCATGATGTGTTTCATGTTTCCATGTTGAGGAAGTACTGTTATGATTCCTCTCATGTCCTGAGTTCTCCTTCTGAGGATGTTCAGGTAGATATGTCCTACGTGGAGGTACTCTTGCGGATTCTGGAGTGGCAGGTCCGGGAATTGCGTACCAAGAGTATTCCTGTGGTGAAAGTTTTATGGAAAAAGCACACCATTGAGGAAGCTACTTGGGAGTTGGAATCTGAGATGAGAGAGAAGTATCCTGGTTTATTTAATCATTCAGGTAAGTGAAGTTCAAATTCGGGACGAATTTTATTTAAGGGGGAGTGAGTGTCACGACCCTAAACCTAGGCACCATTTTAGTCACACGTGGAGCACGTGGAGGTGGGGTGCATTGCATCTCATGTTGGAAATTATTTGCTATTTGGATTGATTACGTGTTTATTTTGATATTTGGCGAAATTTCGTGATTTTAGATGTTATTAAATTAATTTTAAATATATAATGTCTAAATGGAATAAGTAGGAATTAATGTAGTAAAGTTATAATATTTGAAATTTTAAATGAAATGTTATAAAAAGTAGTGAGGAGCTAAGGTATAAATATAATTTTAAGGGGGTTGATTGTAGTTATCCTATACCTGGAGGAGCCTAGGTGTAATTTGCTTATATAAATCTTAACTTCCCCAGAAGCTTCCCTCATTCTCTCTCAGTTTCTTTTTCTCTTTCTCCCTTAGTTCTCTCTATCCTACGTTCCGTCCAACCTAGGGGTACATTCCGAAAATCGTAACAAATCAATCGTTGATCTGTTTTCAATTCTGACTTCATATTAGCGATCAGGGAGTCGAGTAGAGCCGATCAAAGCTTCTTTTCATTTTGACCTATTTTTGGTAAGTTATTATGATTTCTTTCAATAATTGTTCATGTCACGTTTAAACATGATATTGTGATGAAATAAATGTTCCTGATAATTTTAATAATTTATTTGGATTTTAGAATGAAAGAAAAATGAGCTGGAAATGGGTATGGGGAAGGTGGTGATAGAGGTCAATTTCTTGGCTCTTAATTAATAAGTATCTCACTAAATTAGTTGGTAATCTTCGGGGAACCCGGGTTATTACATAAAATAATGACATGGAGATTTGGGTAGTCTTATTGGTTTAGTTGCTATGCCTTCTATGTTTGTTGTATCATTCTTTGAAAAACTCGTGCTGTTAATTGCAATAACGGCGTGAATATGCGGATAATGTTAATGGTTTAGTTGATGTGCCTACTACGAGTGATGTCTCAGTATTTTATTGATTTCGTTCCTTGGTTCATAAAAGGGAGAGTTGTGAAGCAAAGTTAGTTGGATTAATTTGAACATTTTAACCACATGTTCACAAGTAAATTAAATTATTATATGGCTTTGTAAAAATAGTTTAGATAGTTTGGAATGGGTTTGGAAAGGCTATACTGATGTTGGGACTTGTGGTGAAGGTTGAAACCCTAGCCTACCTAGTATATACTTGAACACTCTTTAACTATATTTCTAGTACAACATTAGTACTTTACAATGGAATCTTAAATGGTCCAAAACGATATTGGAAAGGGCTTTAATTATTGTCCTGAAAATGGTTGAAAGTCAATTGTGAAACTTTAACCAAAGTTGATAAAAACTTGGTAAATTGATATGAAACCTTTATAGAAAGTGTTCATTATTGTGACATGGATATGTAGGGCTTATTTGATATACCTTGTGCCCATATGTGATTTCATATTCATGGTTGGTTGTGCACATAGTGTCTAAATACGTGTTGCACTGTTTCATTGATTTGAACAGGAGTATTAATACCCTGTTGTTGGATTGTTGTTATTCAATAGTGTTTAAATATATGTTGCACTATTGTGATTGGTTTAACATGAGTAATAGTACCATGTTATGTATTGATATCCCAAGGTGTGGATTTAATATCAAGTATCTATTATGTGCTTGAATGTGTTTATATAAGCTGATTGTCGGGGGTATATTGAAATATGATCACTTATGAGAAATTGTTCCATAAGGTGCTCAGATTATATTATACTTGTGACCATTCACCCCACTGTGGCCACAGACTGGGGACAGTGTCTGTATCGTGCCCCTAGGCCTTACAGATAGCTGTGAGTCTTATATGGTTCTCTGAAAAATGGGTCTTATAAGACGTGAATATACCTAAGCAGTTCACACATAAGTGGGGTTTTACTCCCAATGTAGTACGACTTATTGGTCAGATGGGAAAGGTAAAATGAGGTAACGTAATGTGTTTACTGCTTTACCAATGTGATTATGAGCAACCTATTTATGTGTTGCATATTATATGGCATATTGTTGCATACATAATAGCTTGCTGAGATTTATTCTCACCCCTTCTCCCTTTACTGTTTTTAGATCTCGCTGAGACAGGAGGACCGGATCGGTGAGGCCGGAAAGGTGTTTGGACATCTTTTGGGTTGTCAGGGTATGTGTTTGGTTTGGGGAGTTGGCAACAGGATGTGGTTGTTATTCTTTTGGAGAGTTTTGTATATAAAACTTTTATAAAACATTTTCAGTATGGTTGTGTTGTAATTAACCTGGGAGTTGGTTTTATTTCAAAGTTAGCTTGTGTAAGCCTTTACATTGGTACTGTTTGTACTTAAACAGGTTATAACTTATTGAAGCAGGTTTATATATCACCTCCAAGTAGTGAGGTTATGTTGGATTGGTTAAAGGTTGCTAAACTTTCAAGTTTAATTAAACAAAAAGTTTTTTTTTATGAAGGTAGTTTGGGACCCTCCAGCTTGGGACACGAGTTTATAGGTCCTGGAGTTGGGGAGGCCCCACAGTCAGTACAACAATTATCAGAACTAAAGCGATCAAAAGTATTGAGATCAAACAAAAAAGTGAAGTATGAAAGGCACAAATGTTACATTGGAGGAAAGAAGGCCCGACCTATCACTATACTCTTCAGGAGTAAGCCCCTACTCCGCAAAATGGGCTAGCAGGTCCCTATCTGCTGCTCTTTTCACAACAATTTGCCCCAATCCCAGCTTGGGATAATTGCGGCTCAAACTGTTGATCCCAGTAAGGGGAGGGACATCACTTAGCCTCTCCACCAAAGCTTTCACTTCATCGGTGCTTCTGGATGGGGGAGATTGAGGTGGAGGATGGGTGGAGGCAGAGCTTGCTGCTCTAGAGGTGCTAACATCAAAGCTTTGGTCGACACGCGACCTCTTCCTCAACCTGCTCAGCGGGAGGTCAACCTCCACATCTTCTGGGTCGTCGTCGCCGAGCTCCAGATCAACAATATTTAGGGGGTCTGCCTCAACTGTATCATGTCGGGGATCGGAGCCCAACTCTATCTCGGTCGACATGTCGAGCTCTCCTTCTCCCCCTACTACTTGCTCTTGGGGCGCATGCTCAATGGGCTCCACCGGCCCAGACCCATCAATGGGAACCATCTCCACTCCAGCCTTGGGAAGCAAAGTGTTTATGTCCACTGCCTCCTTCTCCCGGCTAGCCCTAGCATTAGCCATCCCATGGCCCTTCTTGTTCCTCCTCCTATCTCCGAGTTCAACTATACGGTTCATATTGGCCTCCTGCTCAGCGGTTAGAACTGCACAATCAAAGAGAAAACAGTCAGCAAAGAGATGCTCGAGCAAAAATATGTGGATTAAAGAAGAAAGCAAGTTAAAAACTTAACCACCATAGTGAAACAAGCTTCTCCAATGGTCTGGTTTCTTCTTGCAGTAGTGGCACTGAGACTCAAACCTTTCTCGCTCATGGATAACCCAATCGGGGTACCTAAGACTATGGATTATTGGTGCTAAAGGGGATACCTCCCCATCTCCCCCTAGCATCATCCCTGCCTAGATGAAGAAGTCTTTGTACGACCCAAGGGCGGCCCAACTTATGGTGCTCCTCCAAGCCACCAATGTCAACCTACGAGTGTGCTCCTCACTCCACTCTGGGACCCAATAATACTCCTCCTTCATGGGAGGGGTGTCAGCCTCAGGCAAGGGAAACTCCCATCCTTTCCTACTCTCCACCAATATCATATGGGTGTTCCACCCTGAAACCTTGTCAGGTAGGTTGGTGAACAATTTTGGAGCCTTAGCTTTGGCCGGAGTACTAATTCCAAAGGTCTTATCGTTCTGAACAACCTTAAAGAATCTCCTAAAGACGTGCATACTTGGTTCATACCCCACGAACCTACAGACCATAGCAAAATAAACCAAGACGCTCACGGTATTGGCGCCCAACTGCATGGGGACAGCAGCCATACACTCTAAGAACTCGCTGACGAAGGGATCTAGGGGAAGGCATATGCCGGCCTCGAACTGACAATAGAAGAAGGCCACATGGGTGCTGCTCAAACCCCAATGCATCCAATATTGGGCCTTCCTTTGCCTTTCAGTGTAATGGGTAAGGTGGAAGTCCTCTTTGGGGACCTCAAAGAAGTCGTGCAAGATCTTGATACGGGATTCAAAGTTCTTCTTCCCTATGCTTGGGGGCCACATACCCCCTCTCATTGCGACCTGCCACCACGTGTCGAGCAAAATTTGTCCACAATGTTGCCTGAGGCAGGAGCTTGACAAAGTAGAAACGAAAGATTCTTGAGTTGCCATATCTACAGAAGACACAAAAATAGGGGAAACAGACCTAGATGAAGTATGTTTCGAACTACCTATGGGTGACCTAGATTCCCCTGGGAATTCTAACCTCTCCTTAGGGAATGGGGGTTTATTGGACTTGATATAGAATACTATGAGGTTGTCTATCAGTTTGTTGAAGAGACGGAAAAGAACAATCCGTGTATCATCCGCTTCCAAGTCTCCCATGCTCTCACCTGCTAGAAACCTTACCTCGCCATAAAATAAACTCCACCTATCTAAAATAGTGATGCATTCCACTCTGGTCAGATCCCTCCATGGACCCTCCAATCTTTTGTAAAATCCAAAGGTTTAAGTAGTTATACCCATACCTAACACCTAGCTCGAAGCCAAAGGTGCTAGCCATGACAGAATTGAATAAAGGGGGAAACTTGAAATTAAACCTACGTATAGAGGAATTGAGGGGTACCTTGATTAATTTGAGGAAGAAGGAACTCAAAGACGAAGCGGAAAGCTCGATTACGCCAGAAAATCAAATGCCTTGCTTTTGTTCTTGCTGGGTGTTTGAGTAATTAAGGATTGAAAAGGAGAAGGATTCTTCCTTTTATATGTCTCCAAAACCTTACCTTAATTCTAAAGGGTAGGGAAAATAACCGTTCATTTTGTCGGTTAATGCTCAGCAGCGGTTCCCAAAACAGTTATCCAATCGTCATAACCGTACCATTATTACGAAAAACATGCTACACATTCTTATGGTATGTCATCTCAAACAGAGAATATTAGAGCAGCTTCAAAACAGAGTTTTCAGAAGCAGAGTTGAACTAGCTTACCAAATTGCTGTCACGCTTGCATATGAGTCAGAAGATGAATTTTCAGCAGCAGCTTCAAAACAGAGTTTTCAGCACCATAGTTGAAGCCCTAATAGTTATTCGAGAAATCTATTTTTTCCCGATAGATAATAACCATCGTTAGGAAAAGCTGTTTATAAAGAAACACTACACATAGGAGCCTTTCATTTTGAAAGCCGCATTTTTGTTTAAATGGGGTGAAAAATCACGTTTTGCAATTACAAAACTTATTTAACAACTACTATTCAAAAGCTTTGCAACTATTACTAGGATTACTATACACCAATACATAAAACAATTGCACGATCAAGTACATAAATCATACACAACAAGCACAAGAAGTACAAAAATAAATCCTCACAATTCAACACGGACACAAAACAAAATCCAGGAAAACCCCTCACATTACACACAAGAAATCCAGAACAACTATCAACAAACACCGTTACTGCCAAGCTTGAAAATATATAAGGAATTGGCAGTGTAAAAAATGTACCCGAGAATCATATTTTGTTGTTTATCCAATAGAAGACAAACCACAATAGTACATCTTTTTCTTAGGGGAAGCATTTCATTTGATCTTCTTTCTTGATCATACATATTTTTCTTATTATTGAGTCAGGAGTTTTATGTGAAAAAAACCTCTTGGACATTGGCAAATGCACAAGCTGTACACTAAACTATTTGGCTAACCCAGCTAATCCCAGAGCATCATAGCTTCTTTCCGCTGGGCACATAACACAACCAATATACTGCAAAAAAACAAAAAAAAAAAAAAAAAAACAAAAACAAAAAAACCATTGATATTTAAACAGGGGAATAGGTTTCTATAAAATACCTTCTTAATGATAGGTTGAATAGTATGTATATACTTCATTCTTTATAGT
This sequence comes from Adenophora triphylla var. japonica, assembly GCA_022495995.1. Taxonomy (NCBI): domain Eukaryota; kingdom Viridiplantae; phylum Streptophyta; class Magnoliopsida; order Asterales; family Campanulaceae; genus Adenophora; species Adenophora triphylla. The sequence continues at coordinate 667,339 of JAFEMH010000237.1, read as the reverse complement.
ATCACACATAACACTATCTACTAATGTTTACATGGCCTAAAATATCCAAATATTGATTACATACATTTTTATTTTTGGTTAATTGAACTCTCTTGTTATTGCCTTCAACACGAATGAACCCGATTGCCTCGCGTTGCTGGCCATCAGGTCAAAGATTGTGAGTGACCCTGAAGGTGTTTTGGGGTCGTGGAACGATTCTCTCCATTTTTGCCTGTTAGTGTAAACCACAGGTGTTACCACCGACAGAAATATGTTACCCGACTGTTTTTGTTTATAGTTGTATATTTCTTTCCATATTTATTTATATTCTAATGTCTAATATTATTTGCAAGATGTATATGTTTTGTGGTCCATATTTCAGGTTATAACAAGGTTGGATTATTTGCTAGAAACATGGAATGAAGTTGGAGAAGAGTTAAGCATAAATAGGGAATTTATGTGTAACTTTGACAAAGTCTTGCCTTGTTGTTTTTGAAGGAAAACGTTGTAAAGAATAAGTCCAAGGTTGGTTGCTGTTTATTAAAGAGTACAAGGTCGAGAAAGCAAGGGAGTACAAGAGAGGAATGCTGGACTTGGGCTTCAAGTAAATCGGTTGCTACAAATGTGGAAATGGCGCAACAATGCCCATGAAGTAAGGAGCAAGCTTAGACCACTCTCCCCACTCTTCATACACGACCAAGACAGCCCCAAGGCTGTTATTTTGAGTAGCCTTCAATAAATTTGAAGACTATAAATAGGCAAGGTGTGGACACTTGAAGATATGTCAATTACACGCATCTTTCACACTCCTTGCACAAGAGAGAAAACACATCTTTGGTTCCTTTTGCCCTATCTCCCATACTTTATTTTTCCACTCTCAAGTACTTTGGACTTGATTGTGTTTTGGGTAGAATAGGGTTTGTGTTTTGATCTATTCATTTTCTACCTGTAATATAGTTAGGAAACTTTCGGCTTTGTAAACATTTATATAGTGAAGATAAAATCTTGGCTTTTGAGCCACCCTCAAGTTATATAATTATATTTATATAACTTGAGAAAATTAACTCTTGTGTCTTTTAATTCCGCTGCAAAACTCTTTTAAAGTTGTTTTACATCGGAGTGTGTGTGTGCAGTCTTGGGTGTTATCGTTAGTGCTATCTAACATCTTTGATAACACCTTGCCAAACCTAAGCCACTGACAATTTCAATTGGTATCATAGCAGGTCACTTGACAATACTAAGTGCTTGGGCTAGTTGTCATGGCTTTTGATCCTGCAAATCCTAACCAAAAAATGTCTTCCTGTGTTAGATGGTTCGAATTATGCCTATTGGAAGATCCGCCTTCGCTCACATATCAAATCTATTGATCTTCGAGCTTGGTGATCTGTTGTTAATGGATACTCTGTTCTATTGTTACCACCGGATGAAGATGGTGACATTCAAGTCAAACCTGAAGACGAGTGCACCAATGAAGAGATTAACCTAGCAAACTACAATGAGAAGGCTCTTAATGCTATTTTTGAGTGGGTTGATATGCACATTTTTAAACTTGTCTAAAACAGTTCCACTGCTAAAGAAGCATGAGACATTTTACAAAATTTTTGTGAAGGTGATGCTAGTGTGCGTGAAAATAAGCTTAGGGGTCTTACTAGCAAATTTGAGAGATTGACATGACATGAATCGGATTATGAATATCGTTGGGGCGTTTCCTCAGCAGCGACGCGCTACACTTCAAAGACCTGGGTGTAGTGATAAGTATGCAAAGGTTGCTAGGTCGTCGCCCGGAAGCGACGTGCCATCTCTTCGCCCGGGGGTGGTGTCAAATATGCAAGGGTTCGCTACACTTCAAAGACCTGGGTGTAGTGATAAGTATGCAAAGGTTGCTAGGTCGTCGCCCGGAAGCGACGCGCCATCTCTTCGCACGGGGGTGGTGTCAAATATGCAAGGGTTCCCGCATTGCGAACGAGTGCGGGTAAAGAAGCTAGTCCATGGTAGGTGTAAGGGTAGTGGGATGCGCTTTGGAACTTGGAACATTGGATCATTGTGACGGAGATCGGCGAGGTGGTGGAAGTTATGAGGAGGAGGAAGATTCACATAATGTGTTTACAGGAAACTAAGTGGGTTGGAAAGAAAGCAAAAGAAATATCGCCTTGGGGATTTAAGCTTTGGTACTCAGGAAAGGATAAGGGTAGAAATGGAGTGGGTATCATTATTGATAAGGAGTATATTAATGATGTGGTGGAAGTGTACAGGCAGAGTGATCGAATTATGGGCATTAAACGGGTGATACGTGATGAGATTATAACTATTATTTCTGCCTATGCACCACAAGCAGGGTTGGATGCATCTATTAAACAAGTGTTCTGGGAAGATTTGGAGGAGGTAGTGCAACGAGTACCTAGTGGTGAGAAATTAGTGATTGGTGGTGATCTGAACGGACATGTGGGGTCTAGTCGATATGGCTTTGAGAGCATACATGGAGGTTTTGGTTTTGGAGAGAGGAATGAAGCAGGAAATAATATCCTGGACTTTGCGTTGGCATATGACTTGAGTATAATGAACACTTGGTTCAAGAAGAGAGAATCTCACTTGGTGTCCTATAGGAGTGGAGGTAATGCGAGTCAGATTGTCTTCTTCTTAGTAAGAAATACTTGTAGAAAGAGTTATACAGATTGCAAGGTTGTTCCGGGTGAGAGCACAGCAACTCAACATAGACTGGTGGTACTTGATTTTTGAAGTAAGAGAATTTCGAGGAAGAGAAAATCACATGTAGACCCTAGAATCAAGTGGTGGAGACTTTAAGGGGAAAATCAACCGAAATTTGTAGCTAAGATGGTCGATACCGGTATTTGGGCGGATAATATGGAGGATATGGATGTAGATTCGACTTGGACTAAGATGGTACATACCATAAAGGAGGTGGCGAAAGAAGTCCTTGGAGAATCTAGAGGAAATGGGCCACCAAGTAAGGACACATCATGGTGGAACGAGGAAGTAAAACAAGCAATAAAGGGCAAGCGAGAATGCTACAAATTATTGGGGAAATATAGGAGCGACGAGAACTATGAGAAGTATAAGGAAGCTAGAAGAGATGCTAAGAAAGCAGTAAGAGACGCAAGAGCAAAGGTGAATCAGAAACTTTATGATAAGTTGGATACAAAGAAGGAAAAGGACATCTGAGACTGCTCGTATGAGGGATAAGAGGACACGAGATATTGGGACGGTTAAATGTGTGAAGGATGTAGACCGAAAGAGTTTTAGTCGGGGATAAAGAGATAAAGATAGATGGAGTTCGTACTTTGATAACTTGTTTAATGGCGGTCAAGAGCGGGATGTTGGAGATTTAAATATCTCTTCGAGTATGGTTAATCGAGATTTTATGCGGAGAATTCGAAAGAGTGAAGTGGAAATGGCAATGAAAAAGATGAGATTGAAGAAAGCCGTTGACCGGATGGTATACCAATTGAGGTTTGGAGATGTTTCGGGAGAGGGGAGTAGATTGGTTAACAACGCTATTTAACAAGATATGGAGAGTTAACACAATGCCATTGCGGTGGCGGAAGAGTACTACGATCCTTTGTATAAGAATAAAGGTGATGTCCAAGATTGTGCCAACTATCGGGGGATCAAACTAATGAGCCATACTATGAAACTTTGGGAAAGAGTGATTGCATAAAGGCCGAGAAAATTGTGGATATTTCGGATAACCAATTTGGGTTTATGCCAGGAAGATCGACTATGGAGGCAATATATCTTATGAGACAAACCATGAAGAAATATCGGGATCAAAAGAAAGATTTGCATATGGTTTTCATTGATTTGGAGAAGGCGTATGATAAAGTGCCAAGAGAGATACTTTGGTGGGCATTAGCAAAGAAGGGTGTTTCAAAGAAGTATATTGATATTATTAAGGACATGTATAATGGAGTTAGTACTTGTGTACAGACTAGTGTTGAAAAGAGCGAAGAGTTCCCTATAAAGATTGGAGTGCATCAAGGTTCCGCACTTAGCCCCTTTCTTTTTGCTTTGATAATGGACGAATTGACGAGTCGGTCAAGATGATATACCAAAGTGTATCTTTGTTCGCGAGATGATATTGTGCTGATTGATGAGACAAGAGAGGGTGTTGAAAGTAAATTGGAGTTGTGGAGACACACTTTGGAATCTCGAGGTTTTCGATTAAGCAGAAGCAAGACAGAATATTTGGAGTGTAAGTTTAGCAGAGTTGGAAGTAGGGAGGCAGGGGCGATCACATTTGATGGAAATATTATCCAAGCTTCTGTGTTTTTTCGCTATCTTGGATCCATTATCCAAAAGGATGGAGAATTAGATGGAGATGTGGCTCATAGGATTAAAGCAGGTTGGTTGAAGTGGAAGAGTGCTATAGGGTTTCTATGTGATTGCGGCATGCCCAATAGATTAAAGGGAAAATTCTACCGCACGGCAATTAGGCCGGCATTGCTTTACGACACCGAATGTTGGGCCGTGAAACAGTGTCACGTGCATAAGATGAATGTGGCGGAGATGCGTATGCTTCGATGGATGTGCGGTCATACAAGAAAGGATCGGTTGGGGAATGGGGTGATCAGAGGTAAAGTAGGAGTTGCACCCATTGAGGATAAAATGAGGGAAAATCGTCTACGGTGGTTTGGACATGTGAGAAGGAGACCGAGTGATGCACCGGTTAGGAGGCCAGAACAGTGGAGAAATGATAAAATGGCGAGGGGTAGGGGAAGACCCAAACAAACTTGGATTAGAGTAATTGAAAATGATATGAATTTACTTGGAGTGGATGAAAGTATGGTGTTGAAGAGGACGGAGTGGAGGGCAAAAATCCATGTGGGGGGTTGATTTTTTTTTTTTTTAATTTAATTTAATTTAATTTTTTTATTTATTTTTTTTTCACGATAACATATGAGGATTCATGTTAGCCGACCCCAAATTATTTTGGGACTAAGGCTTTGTTGTTGTTGTTGTTGTTCTTGTTGTTGTTGAGGATGGGTGAAAATGGAACTATTTCTTCTTATTTTGAAAATTTGTTTGAAATTGCAAATGAGTGTCAACTTTTGAGTGAGCCTTTTACAATCAAGAAGGGTCCTGAGCGTTTCAATATGAAAGTTTCCATTATTGAAGAAGCTCACAATCTTTCTACTATGGAAATCAATTCCTTAATGAGCATTTTGAAAAATTTTGAGTCAAATCTTGCTGAGCAAAGTGAGGCTTCTTAAGGCAAGAGTGTTGCTTTGAAAGTTCAGTCCTCAAGTTTTTCAAATGATGTGGATGAAGAAGTGTTTGAGGAATTAGATGAAAATGCTAGTGTTGCTTTACTTGCTAGGAAGTATAATTCTATGTTAAGAAAGTTTAACAAAGAGAATGTGCAGGATAAGGCAAAGGAGAAACAAACCAAGGTGCATAATTCAATGCCAAAGAGGGCATTTCCATCTACTCAGAAAGGTGGTTCCATGAGAAGGGCTTTCTCAGATCAATCTAGGTCTAACTCTAAGTTCATCGATTCAATTCAATGTCATGCTTGTTCCGGATGGGATCACTATTCTAACGAGTGTGCAAACACTCTAAGGAAGATGGGAAAGAACCTATGCGTGTCTCTCAGTGACAATGAAGAAGAGGGAACCAATCAATCTGAAGATTTAGACCAAACAGTTATGCTTGTCACTGTTTGTGACTCGGACATTGAAAATGTTATCTCGAGTGTTACCCGGTCTGGAATAACACATGAGATCACATCCAGCAGGTATAACAATTTCAGTTTTCTTAATGCTGTTTGTTTTATGAGTTCAACGAACATGGATGCAGGAAGCTCACGTGAAGATGAGCAAAAGGATGAGCTCATTGTTGGATTGAAAAACCTCTATGAGGAATTGCTTGTAGAATGGAAGAAGGAGAACAAAAAGGTGGTGTTATTGACAAATTAAGTTCAGAAGTTGAAAGAGGGCACGACTAAGCTAGAGGTCCAACTTACCAAGAAGGATGCAGAGCTGGACAAAGTCAAGGCCAAACTAACTTTAGCTGAGGCCACATTCAAGAAGCTCAACACGGGGTCTTCCAAGTTGGATGAAATCCTTGGTGTGAGTAAACCTCCCTAGGCAGGTATTGGTTTCCAAGAGTCTTTAAAAGCAATCACTTCTACTTTGGCTAATAAGGATGATAAAATGTGTTTTATTAAAGAACAAGTTAACATTGAAATTTTTTCTCGTAATGAAACCTCAGACAAAAAAATGTGCAAGTATTGTCACACCTCTGGACATGTTAAGAAAAGTTGTCAAACTCTTTTGAAAAAATAGTCTCGTCCCTCTGTGTTACCTGAGGTGTTACCCAGCACTCTAGATAACTCAGAAGGTTAAAAATCTAAGTAAGAAGTCAGAGAAATCTAAGCCTAATCTGAGGTGTGATATCGTTTATACTGCCTTGAAAACAAATGTGGAAGGTTCATGGTATTTTGATAGTGGTTGTTCACGCCATATGTCGGGAACAAAAATGTTTTTAAAAGATTATGAACCAATTCAAGGTGGTAGTGTAACTTATGGTGGTGGTAGTAGGAGTAATATAATTGGTAAAGGAACACTTAATGTCTCTGAATTTCCTTTTTTAAAGAATGTCTTGCATGTAGATGGGTTTGTAACTAATTTAATTAGTATTAGCCAACTTTGTGATGACAACTTAGAGATAAAATTCAACAAAAATACTTGTGAAGTCTTTGATTGTACTAACAATTGTGTGATGACAGGAACTAGGTCTAGTGACAATAGTTATATTGTTGAAGACAAATAGGTTTGCCATTCGGCAAAAAATGATGACATACTTTTGTGGCATAAAAAATTGGGACATCTCTATTACAAAAATTTGGAGAAACTTTTTAGGTTTGATGCTATTAAAGGAATTCTCAAATTGATTTTTAAAGATAAATTTGTGTGTGGGGATTGCCTTAAATATAAGCAAACCCGTGTTACCACAGTGTTATCCAACACCAAGAGCAACACTTTGGAACAATACATTGTTTTCAACTTTTGCAAATGGACTTAACGGGTCCAATTAGGGATGGCAACGGGGCGGGTTGGGGACGGGTTCTTCATTTCCCGAACCCGCCCCTATAGTCATCTACCCTTTCCTGAACCCGCCCCACTCCGTTATTTGGATTACCCGATCCCGCCCCGCCCCGATAGTTAACTAAATTGAAAGTTTGAACAACCCAAAAATTTAAATGTATACCAGAAACAGAATAAAAACTTAATTTAGATAACAATAAAGATGTTTGGAAACTTACAAGAACAATTTTAGAAAATGAAAGATGTCATCAGTCATCCTCTACATGACTACATTACATGGAAATAAATTACAGTCAACAGAAACAGAACAGAACAGAAACAAAAACTACCCCCACCCACCAAAACTGACAAAAACCCAAATTTTTGCATAGGAAGCAATTTCACTGAGTAGCTTCCAATACAACGTATAGAGGCAGTACCTGCGATGGAGATGGCTCAAGAAACCCAAATGTTTCGTAAGATTCCAAATCAATTTCTTGAGACAAGTACGAATGTTGACTTTAGTAAACCTAGATATAGAGAAATGGAATTAGGGGATAGGAAGTGAAGTACCTGCGATGGCGATAGAGAGCCGATGGCGATGGCGATAGAGAGGTGATGGCGAAAGCGAAGGCGATGGAGATGGCTCACAGCTGCGGGGGAAGGATGACATTGCGGTTGGGGTGCGGCACAAACTGGGAAGTGGGTGGGAAGAGGAAAGGAATTGGGATTTGGGAGAGAATGAGGAAATGAACGGGGAGGGGATTGGGAACCCTAAGCGTACAGCGTATAGAGGCAGTAAGGGTATTTTAGTAATTTCATAGTTAATCGGGGCTGATTCGGGGCGGGGGTAAACCCGAACCCTAGAAAAACCCGTCGGGTTTTCAAAATTGGATCCCAAACCCGGCCTATTAGGGGTGGGTCTTTTCGGGTTCGGGGCAGGTTCGGGTTTTTGTCATCCCTAGGTCCAATTGAGGTAGATAGCCTGGGAGGTAAGAGGATTTCTTATGTCATTGTGGATGATTTTTCTAGATTTACTTGGATCTATTTTTTAATAGAAAAATATGAAACTTTTGATAAGTTTAAATTCTTACATTCCAAAATCAAAAATATGTTTTGCTCACCTATTTTTCGTATAAGATCTAATCATGGAAAATAATTTTATAATGTTTCTTTTTCTACTTTTTGTGAGAAAAAGGAAATTCACCATGAATTTTCGACCTCTAAAATGTTCCAACAAAATTGGGTGGCCGAAAAGAAAAATAGGATCTTGCTAAAAATGGCCCATGTCATGATGTTTTCCAAAAGTATTTCGAAAAGATTTTGGGCTGAAGCGTTGAGCACGGCTTGTCACATTTCTAATAGATTTTTCTCTAAGACCTAGTACAACAATGACACCCTACGAGACTTTGAATGGGAAGAAACCTAATGTTCCTTACTTCCATGTTTTTGGGTGTGGTTGTTTCATATTGAATGATCGAAATCATTTAGGTAAATTTAACTCTAAGAGTGACAAGGCCATTTTTCTTGGATATTCTCAAAATTGTCTTGCATTTTGTGTGTATAATTTGACATTGAGAATCATTCAAGAATATGCAATTTTGTTTGATAATTTGGCTAGCATTGCAGGTGAATCAATTGTAGACACTCCTATAATATGTGTTGAACAACTTGAAGAAATTGCTGGAGAAAGTGTTACCTCAAATGTTGGTCCATGTCTTGAGTCTGGTGTTGGACCAAGTGTTGTCATTGATACGACAACACTAGAGATAACACCAGAAATCTATCCAAGTGCAGAAAATGAAGATGATAAGAACTCCAATGGAGTTAATGATCCAGTGAGGAGGGATCCCCCTTTGAGAATTCAAAAGAATCATCCTATGCCAAGTGATCGGGGATTTGAACGATGGGATACAAACAAGACACAAGGAACCGGTAAATTACCGAGACATGGTAAAATATGTTAAGGTAAATCACTCTTGTTTTGTATCTAAATTTGAATCTAAAAAGGGTTGTTAATGAATTAAAAAATGATTTTTTGATTCAAGTTTTTAACCATGAGAGATTTTCTAGTTTGAAAAAATCTCTTGGTTTTTGTTTCATTTAAAAACTCCTGGATTATTTTGTTGTATATTATGTTTCATTAGTTTTTCTTATTATTTTCTTTTATTTTAAAAAATAATAATAATAATTCTATCTTTTTGTTAATTTGGTAAGCTTAGTTCTTACCGTGGCAAATGCTGACCTTTTTGTTATGGTAGGATAACACCCTAAATAACACTGTTGATAAAGCACCCTTTGTGCTTAAAGTGACAAAGTCACCAAGTGTTTGGCATGTTAAGAGGCATATGGCATTATGTTTTAATACTATTCCCTTAGTAACTCTCGGAGCACGAAGTTCGCTGCGACGATGTATTCTTGCCAACGGGGAATGGTACTTTGTGATTTGTACTAAGTATTAGGGACATGGAGCTCGCTACTACAGTGTACCCTACTTAAAATGTACATGATCACTTCTTCCTTACATATAAAAAAACTCGGGGAACGAAACTCGCTACTACGATGCTTCCTTATATAAAAAGTGTAGAGGAATTTTAAAAGTATGCCTTAAATGCTTAGCTTATTATGCCTCAAATGCCTGAAAAAGAAGAGGCTAGTTATGCTCAAATTGTTATGCCTCAAATGACTGAGAATGAAAGCATTTTTTATAAGGGAATTTTTATCATTTGTGTTATCCTTTGTGCTACCCTCGTTGCCTTAACACATTAGTGTGTGCCATAGTATTTTTATTCTTTATTTTTGGGTTTGTTGATTAAGTATTTAAAATTTAAAGGTCTTTTTACCCTAAGAGTTTACAAATTTGAAAAAGTCTTCATCAAATCCTTTTAAATCTTGGTAAATGATTTAAGTACCTATATCCCTAAAATTGTGGAATTTGTTTTCAAAACAGCTTTGAGGGTATCATTTACTTACTTCTTTGACCCGTAGCTTTGTAGTTGTTATTTTTTCTTTATTATTAAATATATATATATATATATATATATATATATATATATATATATATACTCCCTCCGTTCCAGAAATGGTTCACCATTTTTGGCTTGGCACGCAAATTAAGGAAATAGGTGGGAAGAAAAAATGTTGTGAGTGTTATTTGAAAATAGGAGAGAGAATTAGTGGAGAAAATAGTAAATTTAAAAAGTGTTTGAGTGTAATAGTGAATTAGGAGAGAGAATGAGTGGAGGAAATAGTGAATGGGTATAATAGAATATTAATAAAACTTTTCCATTTTAGGAAAGGTGAAGCTTCAAACGGGACGCCATTTTGGGTAAAAGGTGAAGCATTTTCTGGGACGGAGGGAGTACATATATCTATATATATATTTTAAATAATAGCCGAATTTTTTGATTTGGTTGGTATGAGAGTGTTTATTTTCTAAAGCTAGAAAATAGGGGTAGTGTGAGTGTTTAAGTTGAGTGAATATATGTGTTAATTAGAGTAGTGGAATAGGTCTTGTCAATTTAATTGAGTTACCTTACCCATTCCATAACTTCCCTAACTTAACTCCCTATTTTCTCTCTACCTTCCTTAACGTCCCATCCCCCTCTATCTACACGGTTATATACTTCTCTCTTTCACCGTGTCTCTCTCCCTCTCAACCTATCCTAAATAAAAAACCTTCCTATTTCTTCTCAACCTAATTCCTAAATCTCCAACCATGGCTTCTCAATCCAAAACTTCTACTGCACCATTGGAGCAATCAACAGGTGTTGTCTCAAGTGTTACCTATCTCATGAACACATATCTTGTGTTCGAGATGGCTTCACCTAGTATGGCCATGTCCATTGATGAACCTCCATTGGTTACCTCGGTGGCTCAACCTACTCCAACGGTTGTTCCATCTTTGCCACCCATTCCTCCAACCAAGAAAACCAAAAGGAAAGCTACTTCATCTTCCCAACCTACGACACAACTCACCAAGAAAAGAATTTCAAGTTGTCTCACTGCAATCAGGAACAAGGGGACATCCAATACATCTTCTGATCCAGTTGAAGTTTCTGTGGAATCTCTAGGACTCTCCTCAGCTCATGTTTCGGATGAGGACTTCAATGTTGAAGTGGAGAAAACTCAATCAGCTAAAACTTTTGAAGATTGGGTGTATGAAGAGGATGAAACTTTGCAAGAAGTGCAGAGAAGGAACACAAGAAGCAAAGGGAAAAAAGTAGCTACCTCACGTGTTACCAAGAAAGCAGCAACACCTAAGGTAACACCTTCTGCTTCTAAGTCCCTTAAAGCCCCTACAAGTGCTCTTGATTATTCTGAGTCTTCTGATGAATTCCTTGAGAAAGAAATTGATAATGATAAGGCTTTTCCTAAACCTATTTTTTCATTGGAATTTTACCAAAAGGAGAATATGGAGTTTTGGTTAAAGCATTATGATACAAAAATTCTTAAGGAAAAGTACATTGATGAAGTAGATTTGAAGAAGCATGGTGTTTATCAATTCCTAGAGGATAGAAAATTTTTGAAAGCTAATTTGCATCCTTGTAAGTATATTGATGGACTTGTGAGAAATTTTTATGCCAACCTTCATGTAAACTTAGACAATGAGAGCTCTAGTCAATATGGCAAGGTGTTTTTGAGGAATAAGGTTTATTCTATTACCCATGTCATGATTAACAAGACTCTAGGACTATCTAATGATGATGTTGATAGTCCTTATGTGCATAAAGATGATATTGCTAAGTGATGGATGTGTATTTACCCATCCAAATGATGCACTTTTAGGCTTTCTTTGCGTTCGATTTCCGAGTTTTGTGTATATTTGATGTGGCTTGTGAGTATTTTATGAGTACAGGGTATATAGCTGATTAAAGGTGCATTTTATGGCTAAAAAGTGCAAAAGGAATAAAGTGGAGCGGAGCTCAAGGACTAAACTGGTATTTGGAAGCTTTTGGACCAAATGGGAATTATTGGAAATTCAAGGACTGAACTGGAATTACGGAATTTTCGGACGAATTTGATGTCTAAAAATTCCTGGGATGAAATGAAAAATAAAAGTCCAAAGAGCGAAGCGCAGAAGAAGTTGTTAAAGTGGTCAAAGTGCGTCTGCAAGATAGCGGGACGAAACGAATAACTATTAATACAAATTAGCCATTGCATTGCAGGATCATGGCCGAGGAATTTGGGGCCGGCTTCTAGGCAAGTGGCCGGCCGGTTCTAGGAATTATGGGCCAAGCAAGGGCGGACGCACTCAAGCAAGGGCGGCCGCGCTCACGAAGGAAAATCACGGCCAAACACACGGCCCATAAGGGCGACCGCGCAGCAACTAGGGCGGCCGCGCTCCGGACGTCGTCAGCAACAATTTGAACGTACAATTCAGGGGCAAAATCGTCATTTCCCGCCTTGGTCTCCACTGTTGCCCTATATTTTTTATTTAAATCACAGCACAGCCACGGAATATGAGATCTAGAACATATTATATCACACATTATAGCTTAGAATTATTTTTAGTTTTATTTTCTTTTCTTCTTGGATCAACAATTGAAGAACGATTCATCAATTCAGGTTTTTATTTTTAAATTATGAGTAGCTAATTTTCTAGATTTGTAGATTGGTCGAACCTTTACCGGATTTCTATGCAATTAATATTTTAATTCTTTCTATTTAATTCCTTCTAGTTCAATAATAGATTTTAATTTCTTGTTCTTAGATTCGAGACGTATGTTAAGATACGAACTCATCTTTGAATAATTGGGTATCGAATTCGCCATTAATTTGGGATTTTGATCCATAGACAACTATTGATTGAATAGCTTTAATAGAGGCCGTAATAGAAATCGATTAAAGTTAGGTTTTCATATTCTTGTGTTCTTAATTTATTCTTGGCCTATTGTGGAACCGTAATAGAATTCGCAATATTAAAAGAGTATTTGGGATTGTAATCCGGCCACCTAACCGTGTCGATCCTAGCAAAAGTGAATGAACCCTAGAAGTTGAATTAATGTTTTATAAGTAAAATTTTGCATAGAATGATGGTAAAGTGAGATCCAATCTACGAATCTCTGCTCATAATCTGTTTTCTTCCTTAGTTAGTTTCTGTTATTTAGTTTATGCTTTTAGTCTTAAATCAAATAAAAATTATAAACTTTGGTTACTCAATTCACTGCTTTTACATTACTTGTTTACCAACGAGTCTCTGTGGATTCGACCCCTGCATTTGCATATTGCTACACCGGTAGTGAGTACACTTGCTCGGTTTTTATTACAAGAGGGAGTTTTCCTCCATCAAGTTTTTGGCGCCGTTGCCGGGGACTTGTTGCAAGTAAACAAGTAGGTCAGGTAGTGAATGCAAGGTCGTCGTTCTTTGAAGCCTACATTGGTTCCATTGGACGACAACATAAATAGACTTGAGGAAGAATTTGAGGGCGATCCCCTCTTTAATCCCCTCTTTTCAGATTCGGACATCGAATCAGAACCCTCCACCACCGAGGTAGAGGAAGAAAAAGCCGAGATGGCAGAACCACCGGCGCAGACTATGAATGATTTCCTTAGACCTAGGGTAGACACATCTACCTCTTGCATAGTCTTTGTCCGATGCGGCCAAAAATTTAGAGGTCAAAGGACAATACTTTGCCATGTTGCCAAGCTTTCACGGATTGCCTGGTGAGGATGCACGCACGTTCCTTAAAGAGTATATTATTGTTGTTGCTGAATTTTTGTTAAGACGAGGAGTGGCGAGGAGCAAATTAGACTAAAGTGTTTTCCTTACACTCTTAAGGGAGTGGCTAAAACATGGTTGTTGATGCTTGCACCGAGCAGCATCAGTACTTGGGAAGAATTGCAAGATGTGTTCCTTAAAAGATATTACCCACATCATCTGTTGGCTAGTTTTAGACAGAAATTGATGACATTTTCCCAAGATGTGGGGGAACCCTTTCATGAGGCGTGGGAAAGATTTAATACGATGTTAATACAGTGTCCCCACCACAACTTCACACTACCCTCACTGAACCAAGCCTTTTATGATGGCTTGAATGACAATGGTCAATCAATGGTTGACAATGCTGCTGGAGGTTCGATAGGAGCCAAGACCCCGGAAGAAACTAAAGCTTTATTTGAGATGTTGAGTGCTAATTCTCAACAAAAGAGTTCGAGGGTAGGACAAGGGGGTATTGGATTTGGCGCTGCGATAATCTTTCCAAGCAAATTGCGAGTCTTAAGTAGTAAATTTGATAAATTATTTGTTTGTGGCCCTTACGCTAGTGCTAATGTTATTGCGATTATTGTGCAAATTGTGGTTTATCATCTCATGTCACTAATATGTGTCCAAGTGCAGCAAATTTCTTTTATAATCTGAACGAGGCACATGCTTTCAATGGATATGCACCAAGGCCACCACCCCAAGGCAATCAATATGGTAACTACAATCCATGGGGTGGCCATCATAATCAGCAAGTGAAACCTCTTCATGTGCCACCACCTGGACAACATGATAAAGAGCCTTGGGAGCTGGCAGTCCAGCAGTTAAGGATGGAGATGCAGCAAAGCAACAGAAATACGAATCTTTGCGTTTGAAAAGATGGGCACACAAGTAGAGCAACTTGTGAAGGTTGCCCAAGAGTTGATGAAAGAGAAGAACCCACCTGAGCAAGCAAAGTCAATCACGACAGTGTGGGATGAGAGTGAGGAAATCGAGGAGGTATTTCTATCTTCTCTTGATAATATTGATTGTTTTGATAATAATGATGATGTTAATGAGAATGAAAAAGTTAATCATGTTCAAAAAGACCCCGGGTGTTTCACTATCCCAATTTCTGTAAGGGGTCAAAATTTTAAAGGTTTGTTAGATCTTGGGGCAAGTGTCAATGTGATGCCCTTTCATGTTTTTAGAAGTTTGGGGGCATGTGAGTTGAAACCACCCATGAGAGACTTGCAATTGGCGGATCTCTCAATCAAAAGACCCTTAGGGGTTATTGAAGGGGTGTTGGTTAAAATTGATAAAATCGTTATCCCCATTGACTTTTATGTGATGTGTATGGAGGGATCAAGTGAGGAACAACTGAAAACTCCCATTCTGCTTGGGAGGCCATTTATGTTTGACACTAAGGCCACCATTGATGTGTGTCAAGGGGTGGTGTCCTTGAGAGGCATGGGGGAAGAATGCAAGTTTGTTATGTCTAAAAATGATAAGAAAATCTCCCCCAAAGATGATTTTGTAGGAGCCATAAATGATGTACCAATGGTCATATATGATGTGAATGGAGGTGAGAAAAGTGGGGATAATGCGGACGTTTGTCCCTTGGCTAGTAACATTAAGGCCGACCAATACTCTAGGAGTAACGGGTCGTATCACTCCCCACACGGCTCCCATAAAGAGTCGAATCCATCACATTTACCACAAGGTCCTTCTAAATCGAGAGTTAGTGAGGAGAGTTATAGTGATTTATCTGATTCTATATTTGCTTCTATTTTTGTTCATGATAACTCTCTTGATCTTGGTTGTGAGAATGGTGTTCTGCAGGTTGCAGAAAAGATTGAGTTTGTGGGTGGAACCCCCAATAAAAGGAAAAGAAAAAGGGGTAAGCAAAAGCGTAAAGTTTCAAAAATAAATGTGGCTTTACCCCTACTTGTTGACAATAAAAATCTGAAGTGGAAAGAGAAGGGCGTCTGTGCCCGTGAGGAAAAGAGATGGTCCAAAGGCCGCAAAGCCCAGGCCAAGTAAGATTGGGACCATAGTCGGGCTAACGACTCTAACCAAATGCGCTGCTTGGGAGGCAACCCAATGAGGTATGTTTTATTTTTGTCTTAATTATTGTTTAGTAGTGTCTTGCCATCCGTTGAACCCAAGGCACGCTTTTGTTCTCTTTGCTCTGAGGACATAGCATGTTTTGAGTTTGGGGGTGGGCAACTCTCCGAGTTTGTGGGTTTATAGGGGAGTGTATATAGTGTCACCCTCCAAAAAAATAGAAAAATTTAAAAAAATTTGTTCTTTTCATAGTTGGGATGTTGGCTAAAGTCTGTGATGATTAGAGTGTGCTTTAATTTTAGAATCACATGTGCTATTATTAGTGTGGTGATTGGGATTGCATTGAAACATTTAAATTATGATTGCACCACCTCTCACTTCCGTATCATATTCTTGGTCATTGTCATCAACTTAGGTGCCTTTTATGGGATCACTTTGTGTATTCTCGGGGTCCCTAGAACATATTTGCATGATTGTCAATAACACGTCAATAGGTTACTTGATATATATGGCTATTCTTTGAATCCCTTTTTGTAAGCCTTAAACTTTCTAGTCACTAAAAATTTCCGCTAGAACCCCTTTTGAGCTTGAAAAAGAATGGAATCTCTCACAAAGTGGGAGGTTTTCTTAGACCGCCATTCGCCTTCATTTGTACCCTCATTGTCCTACCCTTTTAACCTATACACAAATTTAAATTTTTCTCACCTTGTCAAGAAAGTGAAACTAGGAAATGAATGGGGATATTTTGGGGGATGCTTTGAAAATTAAAGGATTGAGTGGAAAGTGGTCACGAAAATAAAGAAAAGGGTCATGTTATGTAATGAAAAGAGGGGCTTGATAAAAAAAAAAAATAAATAAAAAAAAAAAAAAAAAAACAAATAATGAATGCACATTCTCCGTGATGTAATTGTGCAAAGCAAAAAAAAAAAAAAAAAAAAAAAAAAAAAAAAAAAATCGAGCCCTCTCTAATATCAAAAGTGGAATTATATTTCAAGGTGACCAAAGGAAGTAGTGGAAGGTTCCCAACCCCATGTTGATGTATGAAAAAGTTTTAGTTTGTGGGTTGGCACATTGGAAAGTAATAAGGGTAAGTGGAGGATGTATTGTTACAAGAAGACTTTCTAGTTTCACTTTCTTATGTTTCGTATGTCCTTACCTTCATTTGTAACCATGAACCTAGCCCTGCGATCTTTCGCAACTTAACTTTTAGGCCATATTATTCTTTCAATGTCGAGTAACCGGGTTGACAATCGTGTTAAATATGCATATGAGTGTCCTTTTTGGTTTGTACTGTCTATGGCATATTGATTTAGAGCATCACTTAGTGAATCCATAAACAATCTTAGGTTGTTGGCAGTGACCTCCCATAATTCATTCATCATTCAGGCCGCGGTGGAAAATTGTGAGTTTTATGCTTCAATGTGATTGTAATCCCATTACTGTGGTGGCACTTGTTGATTATGTGTGTTGGTGAGAATCTGAGACTTGTATGGCCAATGACTTATCTATGATAGAACATCCCAAAAATAATTATTTTGCTTTTATTATTAATATTTAGAGTAGTTTTATTTTTCTTCTTATAGTTTTGTTTTACTCGGGACGAGCAAAAGGTTAGTTTGTGGGTGTTTGATGGATGTGTATTTACCCATCCAAATGATGCACTTTTAGGCTTTCTTTGCGTTCGATTTCCGAGTTTTGTGTATATTTGATGTGGCTTGTGAGTATTTTATGAGTACAGGGTATATAGCTGATTAAAGGTGCATTTTATGGCTAAAAAGTGCAAAAGGAATAAAGTGGAGCGGAGCTCAAGGACTAAACTGGTATTTGGAAGCTTTTGGACCAAATGGGAATTATTGGAAATTCAAGGACTGAACTGGAATTACGGAATTTTCGGACGAATTTGATGTCTAAAAATTCCTGGGATGAAATGAAAAATAAAAGTCCAAAGAGCGAAGCGCAGAAGAAGTTGTTAAAGTGGTCAAAGTGCGTCTGCAAGATAGCGGGACGAAACGAATAACTATTAATACAAATTAGCCATTGCATTGCAGGATCATGGCCGAGGAATTGGGGCCAGCTTCTAGGCAAGTGGCCGGCCAGTTCTAGGAATTATGGGCCAAGCAAGGGCGGACGCACTCAAGCAAGGGCGGCCGCGCTCACAGAAGGAAAATCACGGCCAAACACACGGCCCATAAGGGCGACCGCGCAGCAACTAGGGCGGCCGCGCTCCGGACGTCGTCAGCAACAATTTGAACGTACAATTCAGGGGCAAAATCGTCATTTCCCGCCTTGGTCTCCCTTTGTTGCCCTATATTTTTATTTAAATCACAGCACAGCCACGGAATATGAGATCTAGAACATATTATATCACACATTATAGCTTAGAATTATTTTTAGTTTTATTTTCTTTTCTTCTTGGATCAACAATTGAAGAACGATTCATCAATTCAGGTTTTTATTTTTAAATTATGAGTAGCTAATTTTCTAGATTTGTAGATTGGTCGAACCTTTACCGGATTTCTATGCAATTAATATTTTAATTCTTTCTATTTAATTCCTTCTAGTTCAATAATAGATTTTAATTTCTTGTTCTTAGATTCGAGACGTATGTTAAGATACGAACTCATCTTTGAATAATTGGGTATCGAATTCGCCATTAATTTGGGATTTTGATCCATAGACAACTATTGATTGAATAGCTTTAATAGAGGCCGTAATAGAAATCGATTAAAGTTAGGTTTTCATATTCTTGTGTTCTTAATTTATTCTTGGCCTATTGTGGAACCGTAATAGAATTCGCAATATTAAAAGAGTATTTGGGATTGTAATCCGGCCACCTAACCGTGTCGATCCTAGCAAAAGTGAATGAACCCTAGAAGTTGAATTAATGTTTTATAAGTAAAATTTTGCATAGAATGATGGTAAAGTGAGATCCAATCTACGAATCTCTGCTCATAATCTGTTTTCTTCCTTAGTTAGTTTCTGTTATTTAGTTTATGCTTTTAGTCTTAAATCAAATAAAAATTATAAACTTTGGTTACTCAATTCACTGCTTTTACATTACTTGTTTACCAACGAGTCTCTGTGGATTCGACCCCTGCATTTGCATATTGCTACACCGGTAGTGAGTACACTTGCTCGGTTTTTATTACAAGAGGGAGTTTTCCTCCATCACTAAGTTTCTCTCCAACAATTTTGTGCGTGAATGGCCTAAAAATACCCAAGATCACAAGGAACACTTTCTTGCTTTCCGTCTCACATCACTCTTTGTTGTGTTGCACAAGTTGTGCATCTATAATTGGGTCCCTACGTCGAATGAACATTATGTCACTTTGCATCAAGCTAAGATAATGTATAAACTAAGGAAGGATCAAAGGGTGAATTTTGGTAAGCTGGTTTTCAAACATTTGGCTTCGTGGGGTAAAAGAAAGGAAGTTACTATGTTTCCTTACCCCTCTTTGATCTTTTGAATTTTGAAAGCCCAAAACCTACCTATTGAGACTTCAGATGAGTATGTCACTTCTCTTGATTACTATGACATTGACTCTCAGTTGACCAAGAAAGGTCAAAGAAGATATACAGGTGATCTACCTTGGAATAAGTCAAAGGATGGTAGTTCAAGTAATGTGTTATCTATCCAGAGTACTACTTCTAATGTTATTACAGATGTTACTCCTAGTTCTCTAAGCATGTTTTCAGTTACAGATGCTGCAAATGTGTTGGCCAATGTGTTTACCCTGCTGGGTAATGCTTCACCAACAATTCCCAAAACCACAGTCCTTGCATTTTTGCACAAGCAATTTGTAATCATTGGGGAATTAGTGCAAGGCTGGACCAAGCTTAAATATGACACAGAGGAGTTCATCAAGCTAATTTCTTCCCAAACAGGGGGAGATGGTGTTGATCCAAGTGATGTTGGTGGTGGTGGTGCTGCTGCGGATGTTATTGGAGATGCTGGTGCAAGTGCTGAACCAGATGCTGGGGATGATGCTGGAGAAGATGAAGAAGAGAGTGAAGAAGATGAATGAACATGTAGGTTGATTTTGCCACTACCTGGATGAGGTATTTGGTATGAAAAAACAATTTTGTTATGTCTTTGTTTTGGAACAACTCGTATCTTGGTTTGTTTGTTCAGACTTTGATATTTTGGTGGTTGGTATTTGTTTTTGTTTAAACTCTATGGTTTATCTTTGGTTTTAATTACGAGTTATTTGAAAAACTTGTTTTTGTGAAAACTTGTTTTTATAATTAATTAGTATTTTCGATAAAACATAAGTTTCTGTTAGTTCTTCTAATTAAGGGGGAGTTAATCTTTGGGGAGATACTTTGTTATATCATGTATGGCTAACATAATCTTGTAGGTACCATCATTTAGGAGTTTGGAAAGAAATAATCAACTAAGGGGGATATTGTTAGTATAAACTGGGGTGTTACCACATGTGTTACCACTGGCAGAAATATGTTATCCGATTGTTTTGTTTTATAGTTGTATATTTCTTTTCATATTTATTTATATCCTAATGTCTAATATTATTTGCAAGATGTATATGTTTTGTGGTCCATATTTCAGGTTTTAACAAGGTTAGATTATTTGCTAGAAACATGGAATGAAGTTGGAGAAGAGTTACACATAAATAGGGAATTTATGTGTAACTTTGACAAAGTCTTGCCTTGTTGTTTTTGAAGGAAAACGTGGTGAAGACTAAGTCCAAGGTTGAATGCTGTTTATTAAAGAGTACAAGGTCGAGAAAGCAAGGGAGTACAAGAGAGGAATGCATGGACTTGGGCTTCAAGTAAATCGGTTGCTACAAATGTGGAAATGGCGCAACAATGCCCATGAAGCAAGGAGCAAGCTTAGACCACTCTCCCCACTCTTCACACACGACCAAGACAGCCCCAAGGCTGTTATTTTGAGTAGCCTTCAAGACATTTGAAGACTATAAATAGGTAAGGTGTGAACACTTGAAGATATGCCAATTACACACATCTTTCACACTCCTTGCACAAGAGACAAAACACATCTTTGGTTCCTTTTGCCTTTTCTCCCATACTTTGGTTTTCCACTCTCAAGTACTTTGGACTTGATTGTGCTTTGGATAGAATAGGGTTTGTGTTTTGATCTATTCATTTTCTACTTGTAATAGAGTTAGGAAACTTTCGGCTTTGTAATCATTTATATAGTGAAGATAAAGTCTTGGCTTTTGAGCCACCCTCAAGTTATATAGTTATATAACTTAAGAAAATTAACTTTGTGTCTTTTAATTTCGCTGCAAAACTCTTTTAAAGTTGTTTTATTTCAGAGTGTGTGTGTGCAGTCTTGGGTGTTATCGTTAGTGCTATCTAACATCTTTGATAACACCTTGCCAAACCTAAGCCACCGACAATTTCACTGCCAATGGGAAGGTGTAACATGTGGTCGGCGCCATAGGAGAGTCACTGTTTTGGATCTTTCCTCCAGAGGTTTAGTTGGTTCGCTCTGTCTGTGGGAAATTTGAGCTTCCTCTGGCAGATAAGGCTTCAGAATAACACATTTGAAGGCGCTATCCCTAAAAAATCAATTTTGCTCTTGATGAAGAGTAAATTTGAAAATAATTTGGTCATTCATTTTTGGGCAGTGGTAGTACAGTTTATGAAAAAACAACAACATTGCTAGGCTGTGAGTGGTAAGTCAATGTTCTTCTGTGAGTCCGCTCTCACCATGAAGCAGACACATTAACCACCTGCCTTCCCACTCTGACGTGACTCGATAGAAGATAAAATGTGAGACGACCGTTGGGGATGGTTGGGACACATCAGTGTAAACTATAAGTGCATGTATCAAATATGGAAGGCACCTAGGCATGAATGGGGGAAAGGATTCATGTGACCGATGGTAATACATGTTTATTTTGGGACGGAGGAAAAATGTCAAACACACCCTTAGATGGAAAGCTTGGTATTAGAGTGTCAAACATGTTGAAAGCTTGGTAACATATGAACATTTTTTTTTCCAATTCCACTTTCAATTCCAATCCAAAATTGAAAGCTTGGTAATACATGAACCTTCTATATTAACTTGGGGTTAAAAACCACCACTTCCAATTTCTTGATTATATTGGTAAGTGTTAGGCCCTAACAAAGTGTTTTGATAAAGATTGATCATATCATTTAACGAGACAAAGTTAAATGTTACTCCCTCCGTCCCTGAAAGATTGTCCCATTTGCCATTTTGACTTGTCCCAAAAAGTATGTCCCATTTCTAAACTTAGGCATGAATGTTAGTGCAAATCTACTAAGGTACAAGAAAGTGAAGCTCTTCCTTAATAATTGCAAAATGTACAACAGGACAATCTTTCATGGACGGAGGGAGTATAAGTTGTCAAGAGAGAAAATTGCGATAGTTACTCAAGACCACCTCCAAGTATTCTTACTTTTTCAACCATGATTTACACCATCTATTTAGGCAGCAAAACATTCTATATTAGACTCAATTAAAAGGAAATTCAATGAGGAACAAGAATATGCAATTGTATTTTGCATTGGAGCTCCGGGTCAAAAAATATTTTTTAAGACCTAGTTAATTGAAGATGTCCATTGAGCTTCTTTTTGACAAATAATTGGATCAGGGTTCGAACTAAACATGTTTTTACTGATTATATGAACCCTACTAATTGGTGCTAATTGACCCACCCCTACCACATAACACAAATAAAATATTTGAATAAAATAATTTGTTCATACTATGTTTTTCTAGTGGAAGTCTTCCACCAATTCCCAGTCCCATAAGTTGTGAACATCATTACGTAGCTTTAATTAGTGGGAACAATAAGGCTTAATTTATAATTTTCATAGTCTAGGTCGACTATAAATTCCATACCTTAATTTCTAGTCATCCACTAAGCCCTTCTTGGGACTTTTTTTAAGCTATAAATCATGATTCAAAAGAACATCAATTTCTAAAGAAGATGTGTATTGATTACATTACTATTTAACTGAATAAATTCCACACCTCAATTCCCAAATTATTTGACTACAGAGCACATTTCCAGTCAACTGTTCAAGTTGTGGGCAATAGGCACACAAAAAAAATTCACAAAATTTTGGACACAAATTAAGTTGGCAGTTTTTGATTGGATACGTAATTATTGGAATAATTACAAGAACATGAAACTTATTATACTCTCATTTACAATAAATGTAACATACTATGAATTAACAACATAATGTAACGTACTTTTGAGTCGCATTACATTTAAGGTAACTCAGTTGGATGACGTTAAATTTTATTAACAAAATGAACCAAATCACTAAATAAAATAATAATCGTTAAAAAAGTAACACAGTTCTTATCTTCTTTCTATTTTGAACCCTAAGCAAAATCAGATTGAGCCCTAGTCAAAATCAAATCAAAATTCAAACCCAAAAGTTTAGAACCCTAAGGATTCGGGTGAGAAAGAAGAATCAAAGGATGGAACAAAGGCTGGGGGTGTTGTACTGACACTTGCAATTCCACTTCCACCGGCGTCGGCACTTCTGCCTTCGGTGGTTGGGGTTAAAGCAGAGAGGCGGAGGGAAGAAATGGTGGGTTTAAAGCGGATTTGAGGGAGATTTGGATCTAATTCCGAAATGGGTTGTTGGATTTTGGGTGGTTTTCTTGAGCTCTCTGCGACCGTTACAGGCATTCTTGATTTTTGTGTTTTCTAGAGAGAGAAAGTGTGTATACTATGTGTGAGAGGTAATAAGAATGGAAATAAATTGTTAGGTTTGTATTATGGGTTTGTACAGACGTGATTTTGTTTTGAACGTGTGTGTGTTCGAATTTCATGGAGAGTTTGTGGTAGTGGTGCTAGTCGATGATTATGGTGGTGGTAATGGTGGGGCGGACAGATGGGTGGTGGGTGGTGAATGGAGGAGTGTGGGGGGTTAGGAAGAAGACAACTGATGCGGTTAATGTGGCTCAGTTATTTTTCAAGGAGGTCTACCGTCTGCATGGTCTACCGTCTACTATTGTGTCTGATCGTGATACCCGGTTCTTAAGTCATTTTTGGCGCAGCTTGTGGAAAATGGCTAATACTCAGCTTAATTTCAGCAGTGCTTATCATCCTCAGAGACTGACGGGCAGACCGAGGTGGTGAACAGATCATTGGGTAATTTGCTGCGATGTTTGGTTGGGGATCATGTTAAATCGTGGGATCAGAAGTTGTGTCAAGCGGAATTTGCCCACAATCATGCCATTAATCGCAGTACCGGGTTTAGTCCGTTTCAGGTGGTTTATGTGGTGCAGCCTAAGGGCCCATTGGATCTTCTTACGTTGCCCAGCAAACAGAAGGTACATGGTAAAGCGGTCGATCTGGTTTCTAGTTTGCAGGATGTTCATACCAAGGTTCGTGATAATTTGGAGGCTGCGAATGCTAGGTACAAACAGGCGGCTGATCAGAAAAGGCGTCTCGTAGAGTTCCAGGTTGGTGATTTTGTGTGGGCTATTTTGACTAAAGACCGTTTTCCAGTTGGTGAATATAACAAGTTGTCAGCTAAGTAGATTGGTCCTGTTGAGGTCATTGCGAAGATTAATCCAAATGCATACAAGTTGAAGCTGCCAAGTCATATTCGTACTTCGGATGTCTTTAACGTGAAGCATTTGGTTCCGTATGCTGGGGATTCGTCTGATGATGAAGTGGTTGTTAATTCGATGACAAATTTTTTCAGGCGTGGGGAGAATGATGCAATCGAAGAGTTGGCGTTCGAGTTCTTGGAGTCGCTCGACCGCAATGGTCATAACCTTTAAGTTCCAGGCGAGGCGGCCGCCTCATTGACTCCAGGCGTGCGCCTCAGATAGTCTTTGCGGAGGAAGATCTCGGTTCTTGGCGGCGCTTCAACTTGGTGATGCGGGCGCCTCATACTCCTTCAACGCAAAGGGATGTTACGGGGTTCCAGGCGGACGCCTGGCTTGTGGCCAGGCGGGCGCCTCGCGTGATGTTTTTTCTACGTCGTTTTTATTTCCGTGTTCTTTGAGTTTCGATTTTTTTAAGTAGGGTTAAATTGGTCATTGTTTTCTTATTTCAGTCTAGGGTTGTGTTAGGGGTGGAAGGAGTATTTAAACACTTTTAGGGTTTTGTTAAAGGGAGTTTTGCCGTTTTGAATAACAATCGTTTTCTTGTTCCAATTTGTAGTCTTGATTAATTTCGACTGCGATTGAAGGATTGATTCGCGTATTGATTAATTTCTACCCGTAATCAATCATCTATCTAAGCTTCCGCTACGTCAATCAATGATGATTAAATTATCCTAATGAAAGTCTAGAAATTCTTGTTGATAGTATTTTTAATGATAAATCTATAACAAGCTTTAGAATTTCGTTTGGATAACTATTTTTTCCTAAAGCTGTTTAAAGTACGATCAAATTAACCATTAAAAAAGAGAGACTATCTTTTCGGGACGGATGGAGCAATATGAAACTGCACGGCCTAAATTTTCTTAAGTTTGATACATGCATTGTTTTTTTTTTTTTGGTTAATTAAACTCACTGTCATGTCTTGGTAATTTCCATAAAAGCAATTTTTGGTATTAGCAAGATGTATACACAAGCACATAGCTCAGTGCACTTTTGGTCATTTCTTAGTAATTTTCCAGTAAAGCACTTTTGGTAAGATTCCAATCAAGTCCTTACATTTCACTTTTATTTGACTACAGAATACATTTCACACCACCATAAATAGTTTGGATATATTCTGGACTCAGCATAGAATTTGTGAAAAATAATCCCAGCCAGAGTGAATTTCAAGAAAATGTTCAGGATATACATGCACTCCCTTTTCTTTTTCATGATCACCTTAATCTGCACTCATAACCTCCATACAGTAACCCCAATTGTCACAAACGAAACTGATCACTATGCGCTGATGGCCATCAAGTCAAAGATTATTGCTGACCCTGAAGGTGGTTTGGGGTCGTGGAACGATTCTTTCCATTTCTGCCAATGGGAAGGTGTAACATGTGGTCGACGCCATAGGAGAGTCACTGCTTTGGATCTTTCCTCCAGAGGTTTATCTGGTTCTTTGTCTCCATTTGTAGGAAACTTGAGCTTCCTCAGGGTGTTATGGCTTTACAATAACACATTTGACGGTGTGATCCCTACTGAAATAGGCCGTTTATTCAGATTGGAGCAACTATTCTTGTTCAATAACTCATTTGGAGGAAATGTTCCGGCTAGTCTTTCAAACTGTACCAACCTAAAATGGCTTTCGGTAGGCAACAATAAGCTTGTTGGGACAATCCTACACGAAGTTAGTTCTCTGTTGAAGCTTGTAAATCTTAGTATTCACGGCAACAATTTCACAGGAGAAATACCTCTTTCCATTGGGAATCTCACTTCTCTCGAAGTAATTTCTGCAACCGGCAATCATCTTGGAGGAAGCATTCCATATGTCATTGGTCAGTTAAAGAAGCTATGGTTTATGGGAATTGGCAATAATCAACTCCATGGTACAATCCCTCCGTCCTTTTACAATCTTTCTTTGCTCTCTACTTTCAGCATATATGACAACCAACTAGTTGGAAGTCTTTCAACAGACATAGGTTTGAAGCTACCAAAACTTGAACTTTTTCAAATAGCAAGCAACAAGTTTACAGGACTACTTCCAGTCTCTATTTCCAATTGTTCAAAATTGACATTCTTTCAAATAGCAACCAACCATTTCCATGGAAAAATAGCAATTGATTTTGGAATGATGCCAAACCTCTGGAAACTATTTCTATCCAATAATTTTTTTGGAAGTGGGGAACCTGATGAATTGAATTTTATTGCCTCTTTGGTGAACTGTAGTAATTTGCAACAGTTATTCTTTGATCAAAACCAATTAAGAGGGCAGCTACCAAGTTGTGTGGGCAATCTCTCAACTCAACTTTCTTATCTATCACTTCATCACAATTCAATATATGGATCCATCCCTCCATCAATGATGAATCTAGTCGGTCTAGAGGGATTAGCATTGTATGATAATCAATTCACAGGCACAATTCCTAGTAACATTGGCAATCTCTGTAAACTACAATCATTGTACCTATTTGAAAACAGTTTGATTGGTAATATTCCTGAATCTGTTGGGAACCTGTCACTCTTGTATAAACTTTACTTAGACAACAACAAATTACAGGGTACAATACCAACAACTTTTGGAAATTGCCAAAAATTGGTTCTATTGAGCATTTCGTCAAATAACCTTACTGGAAGCATACCAGGAGAACTTCTCGGACTTTCATCTCTTTCATTATCACTAGATCTTTCACTTAACCACCTTTCTGGATCACTCCCACTAGAAATCGGAAAGCTTCATAATTTAATGGAGTTGGATTTATCTCGAGAACGAGTTGTCCGGTGAAGTCCCTAGCAGCATAGGTGGCTGCACTAGCCTGGAAAATCTATTCCTGGAGGGGAACTTCTTTCAAGGTTTGATACCTCAATCATTTAGCTCTTTAACTGGTATCCAGTACATTGATATTTCTCGCAATAACTTTTCTGGACAAATTCCAAGATTCTTGGAGAAATTCCATTTAAAGCATCTTAATTTGTCATTCAATGACTTTGAGGGAAACTACCAATGAACGGAGTTTTCACAAATGCTACTGCCATCTCACTTGAAGGGAACAATAGGCTTTGTGGCGGCTTGCCTGAACTTCACCTTCCTAAATGCAGCATCAAAGAGAGGAAGAATGGTAAAAAGATGTCGCTTGCACTCATAATTGTGATTCCAATAATCTGCTTGCTTGTTGGCCTGGCTTTGGCATCATATTGTTTATTCATTTGGAACAAAAGGAGAACTAAAACACCATCATCAGGCCTGGCATTGAGGCAACAATTCACCATGTATTCTTATGATATGCTTCTCAAGGCAACAAACAGGTTCTCCTCAGAGAACCTGATTGGTATGGGTGGTTTTAGCCATGTTTACAAAGGGGTACTTGAAGAGGATGGAATAACGGTTGCTGTCAAGGTACTAAACCTTGACCTTCGAGGAGCTTCAAAGAGTTTCATGGCAGAATGTGAAGCCTGGAGAAATATTCGACATCGTAACCTTGTAAAGATCATAAGTGCATGCTCCTCAATTGACTTTCAAGGTAATGATTTCAAAGCTCTGGTTTACGAGTTCATGGCTAACGGAAGTCTAGAGAGTTTATTACATCCAATTCCAGGAACAGCGAACATAGAGAATGAGATGCACGGACTAAACCTTCTTAAAAGAATGAACGTTGCCACAGATGTTGCTCATGCCATTGATTATCTTCATTACCGGTGTGAAATTCCTATCTTGCACTGTGATTTAAAGCCGAGCAACATTTTACTCGATGGAGACATGGTCGCTCATGTTGGGGATTTTGGGCTCGCAAGGTTCTTCCTTCCCGAAGTTTCAAATATCAACCCAAGCAGTTCCATTGGTTTGAGAGGAACTATTGGTTATGCACCTCCAGGTAACCACTTTACTCAAGAACCCACAATCACAATAATTTATTTCTAGCTAATTAATTTTTACTAATTTTATGCCTTTGACCACCACTCAATTGTTCTTGAGATTTTGGCATGAATCTTATATTTTGTCATCATCATGATTTGCAGAGTATGGTCTTGAAAGCGAGATGACAACAGAAGGAGATGTCTACAGTTTCGGTATAATTTTGTTGGAGATGATGACCGGAAAGAGACCCACAGACAATATGTTCCAGAATGGCCTTAACCTTCGTGACTATGTTAGAAGGGCCTTGCCAGACAGCGTCATGGACATAGTAGACCCAATACTTGAGAACGAAGAGGAAAATGAAACACATAATCCAAGATATGCAATACAAAAGGTGGAGGGTTTAGTTTCATTTCTGAAGATTGGAGTTGCGTGCTCTGTGGAGTCAGCAAAAGACAGAATGAATATATCAATGGTTGTTGATGAGCTGCAGCGTATTACCAACATCATTTCAAAGCACGAAATTTCAATAGCGAGGTAAGGAGTCATTTCTCAATTTTAGCCTAATTTAGTTATTTTATCTAGGCAATTACAGCTCGTAGCGCTCGTAGCAGTTTATGTAGGTACTTCTTAATTGGTTATCTCAGAGTTATCTTTAAGTATCATCAGAATATAGAACTAGACTGTCATATTCAATCCTCAGCTTTACTAGCTATTACATCAGTTTACAGACCAACATACACCTGGCAAAAAGGCACTTTACATAAGTTTCTTTTTCTATTTTAAACAAAAACTTTGTCTAGTGGTCTTGCTGAGACAGATGATAGCTTTTCATTTTGCGATGGAAGTTGTTGTTTTGATTAGCATCAGCAAAAAATAATGCAAAGATATCAGTTCTTCAGATATTGTACCTTGTTTTAACAATAAGAAATAATCCACCAAACATCTACCAACTCTTGAAGAATAATCATTGACAGAGAGAGTGGAAGTGTCTCGACATATCTTTTACAGGGTAATTGGAAGCTTAAAATCTGACAATATATGAGCTTGAAGCGCATCCAAGAAGAGTTCAAACAATTTTTTGTTGTCTGATATCTTCCTCTCTTTAGATTTCACACAATTGAAAGTTACTGTATGATTAAGCTAACCAAAGCAAATTGAGATTATAGGCAAGTAGGTAATGAACTTTGATTCTGGTAAAAGAGTAGATGTTTACTCCATGGTTCTAACCGATAATTGGTTTCTCTAGGCAAAAATCCCATTGCAATATGTCTTTTCTATTTTGGGGCGTTAATTGCTATACTTGACCTTATTTTCCCAAACTATATCGTATTTATGAGTCAGTGATTATGTTTTCAGGTGAGGTAGAAAAAGAATGTGGAAGCACTTTTGTGGCAAAATAAATTATGTGTTGGGAGTAGCAATGGAGAACGTGTGTTGTTGCTTTTACATGTTTGGCTAATAGCTATTATTTGGTATCTTGGGATAATTTTGTGTCTTGACTTCTTCGTAATGTATGTATAAAACTTTCAAGGGCGGAAAGCATGGACACCTTTGTCACCCGCCCCTTTTTTATTTTGCTCATGTTTTATTTGTACTTGAAACCCTCTATGTGGTCAACTAAATTATTTGAAGTTATATCATGTTGGCTATTCAAACGTCAGTTAGCCGCTTCAGTGCAGGGCTTGTGTTGCGGTATGTATAATCTTGTCAAAAAATACAAAATCAACAAATTAATATGAACTAAATTTTTCTCGAGATCCAAGTTTATGGTGTGAACTTTATACTTTGGAGCATATCAACCAGGTGTATTCCGGTAGCTAGTTTGTTTTCTTCCTGGTCCCATAACACCTCTTCTCTTGATGTGCTTGTTATGGTAGGCCAATTAAAGTCTCTTCATTTCTTAGACTTATTCTTTTGAGAAACATTAAATCTTAATTTTAGGCATCTTACGGCAAGGTGCTATCCCTACTGAAATAGGCCGTTTATTCAGATTGGAGAGACTAATCTTGTTTGATAATTCCTTTGAAGGAAATGTTCCAGCTAGTCTGTCAAACTGCACCAACCTAGAATCCCTTTCAGCGGGTCGAAATAAGCTTGTTGGGACGATCCTATCAGAAGTCAGTTCTTTGTTGAAGCTTGTAAATTTTAGTATTCACTTCAACAATTTCACAGGAGTAATACCTCCTTCAATTGTGAATCTCACTTCTCTCAAACTAATTTCTGCAAGTAACAACCATCTAGGAGGAAGCATTCCACATGCATTCGGTCAGTTAAAGAAGCAATGGTTTGTGGGAATTGGCAATAATCAACTCCATGGAACAATCCCTCCATCCTTTTACAATCTTTCTTTGCTCTCTAGATTCACTATATTTGACAACCAACTAGTTGGAAGTCTTTCAACAGACATAGGTTTGAAGCTACCAAAACTTACATACTTTGAAATAGGAGGCAACAAGTTTACAGGAATCCTTCCGGTCTCTATTTCCAATTGTTCAAAATTGACATTCATTCACGTAGGAGAAAACCGTTTCCATGGAAAAATAGCAATTGATTTTGGAACACTACAAGAAAACTGCCAAATAGCGACGAAAATTAGCGAGGACCAAATTCTGTCGCTATTAGCGACGGATTAACGACGAAAGAAAAATAAAACGAAAAAATCAGCTACCGATGAATTTAGCGACGGATTTTAGCGACAGACATAAATCTGTCACTAATCCGTCGCAATAGTGGCGCCAAAAAAGCCTGCCCATTTTAGCGATGGATTTAGCGATGGAATAACGACGGATTACAAATTTTTTTAACGACGGATTTTTTCTGTCGCTATATAAATAAAAAATAAATAAATATTTTTTCTTTTTAAAATTAGCGACGGATTTAACAAAAATAAATTACAGACGGATATATTATGTCGCTAAAGAATAAAAAATAAAAAAATATTTTTCGTTTTAAAATACCAATGGATTTAGAGACGGATTTTACAAAAATAAATTACCGACGGATATATTTTGTCACTAAATAATAAAAAATAAAAAAATATTCCTATTTTTAAAATACCGAAGGATTTAGCGACGGAAATTGTTCTTTAAAAAAATAGTAACTTTGTTCATTTGTTTATTTTTTTTCTAACTTTTTTTATATAACTTTTTGAAAAAAACTTCAAAACTAAAAAATGTCCAAAATATTTATTTATATTCATAAAAATAAAAAAAATATACATTTATAAATAAAAATTAAAGAATTTTACCCATCCCTGATTTCTTTATTATACTTTCATTTGTTTATTTGTTTTCTAACTTTTTTTATATAACTTTTTGAAAAAACTTCAATACTAAAAAATGTCAAAAATATTTATTTATATTCATAAAAAATAAAAAAAACTATACATTTATAAATAAAAATTAAAAAATTTTGCCCGTCCCTGATTTCTTTATTATACTTTCATTTGTTTATTTTTTTTCTAACTTTTTTTATATAACTTTTTAAAAAAAACTTCCACTACAAGAAAAATGACATTTGCGACGGCTCTAATCAATCGCAAAAACCTCAAATTCCGTCGCATAAAATAATAGCGATTGTTATGACCGTCGCAAAATAGTCGCATAATCCCTTATCGCCAAAGGTTTATGCGATGGGAACCGCAATCGTATGAAGTGAATCGAGTTATGCGACTACTACGCCAATCGTACAAGACCCTTGCTATTTTATTTATTAAAATACCTAAATAAAATATGCCGTCGCATAATATGACATATATGCGATTGATTTTTTGTCACAAATAAGCAAGGCATTTTGAGACTGTTTCTGCCGTCGCAAATAAGCAAGGCTTTTTGAGACTGTTTCTGCCGTCGCAAATAAGCAAGGGATTTTGAGATGGCAGACCCATTGCATTACTCTTATAATTATCGTGCTAA
The DNA here is from genome assembly GCA_022495995.1 of Adenophora triphylla var. japonica. NCBI lineage: Eukaryota > Viridiplantae > Streptophyta > Magnoliopsida > Asterales > Campanulaceae > Adenophora > Adenophora triphylla. The sequence continues at coordinate 635,226 of JAFEMH010000237.1, read as the reverse complement.
TTTGGCTATTTTAGACTCTTTTTAGAGATGACCTAGCCATCTCATAATTCAATCCACACTAAAAAAAAAACAAATTTTAAATGATATTAAATGTAAAAATTTAAATACTACATTAATTAAATTGTCATGCCAATAAAAACTTCACATAAAACTTCGTTACCATCATCTACACTTGTCCAAAATATGTACAAAGCAACAATGTTTCCAAAATGATAAGTTACCATCAACTACATTTGTCCAATACATACAAGGACAAAGTTTCCAAAAAGACTAAGCTTTCAATGCATTTCTCTTCCATCCATAGAGGTACTTAGGAAAATTCTCAGCAGCTATATCCTCCCAAACAATACGACTTCTTGCTTGTTCTTCTGGGGAAGTGAACCTAAAGTATCTCTATAATAAAACCAAAGAAAAAATCATATTCCAAATAGTATCACTAAAAACATGGGATCAGTTTTCCAAGATAAACATTTTCTTTAACAAGTTAATTTATCAACTTGGAAAAACACATTAAAAAGAGTAACACTTAAAACATAAGTGTTCCACTGTGGCATGAAATCTAACACATTGAAAGTGAACTGTACCAGTTAGCTAGCTAGAACATCAATGACACAGAAATATGTTGGGAAGAAGTCCATTGTATGTCAAAACAAAGGTCCGCCAAAAAGGTTCAACGAAGCAAGTTTTCATATTCTTCAAAACTAGATTTTCAGTCATCTTTGAAGAATAAACTGTTCTGATCTAGAAGGTTCTAGAAGACGTAAAAGTAGTCGTTTGAAAGAACTATGTGTTTACTTTCAAGCAAAAAAATCGGTTTGTCGTTTCGAGCCCTAGAAATGGAGATAAAGCATTTTTGGTACTGAAGGTATAAGCTGACAGCATACAGTTAATAAGCAACTTTTGGTTTTCCTAATTCATGTATTTCTTTCATTCTTGTATCAGCAGCAGCTGCCGGAATCTCAACTTGGCAGCCTTGATGACCTCTTTTCCGACCACTTTCTCCCTCCCCCTCTGTATGTTTGTTTTTGACCATATCTTCATATGTAGAGGAGCTAAATAATCAATCTGTCTTTATTGTGTGCATTTCTTAAGAAAGTTACCATGAGGGAGGAAAAAGATTTTTATTTTTTTTACAACCTCGGTCCCAAAATGAACAACCAAAAAATTTTAAATTTGCTTTTGGTCATTAGCAAATTTGAAAATTTTCTGGTCATCCATTTTGGGACAGACAGAGGTAGTATTTTGTATTATTATTTGAATTTATGAGTCTTATTTTGTGGAAATGAATGGCTATAATGCAGGAGGGAGAAAGGGATGTTAATATGGAATGGCTATCTACATTTATGGAAGAATGTTTATCAAGCACGGGGAATTCCCTACTCCCTCCAACACCTACACCTACACAACCTTTTCACACACCTACACCCACACCCAAACCAACACAATCTCCAGCAGCCCTTGACAAGTTAGTAATACCGGTAAAGGGCACTAGAAGCAAGGAAAAAGATGCAGCCAATCTCATGCCATTAGGAAAACAAAGGCAGGCTGGTGGTCTCCACAACCCCACAACCCCCTCCGTACCTCCTCAGACCCTCCTCTTCTCCAACAAGCCTATTGGTTAGCTGACATGACAGTGAGCTCATTTCCCCCCAAAACAGCACCAAAATGGTCAAGAACAAGAAGTAGCTGTTATTAAGGGGAGTAACTAAAAATAGATCATTTTCTAGCAACACATACTAAACCATCATGTGGCTAATATAAATGGGACGGAGGGATTAACTAAAAATAAGTGCCACAAAATCAACAACAGATCAGACATTAAGACATAGAAAAAAATGAGATAACATCAATAAAGCAAAAGCCTTGAAATATGTAACACATTTTCAACTTAAACATGAGAACTAAAGCAGATATATAATTGATTACATGCAATTTTTGTTATACTATTCTTACACTAGGACCAACTACAAATACCATGTTTTATCAGCAAAGTAAACCAACTACCAAATTGTTTCGAAGAGAGTTCAATAGAAATGTAGCGCATTCTAAAGGTTTGCTTACCTATTTTTCCAGCCCTCCAATGTCATTGTAGTCTTCAGTAGGTTTTTATATTTGAGCCTGTAAGTGACCCCCCCCCCCAAAAAAAAAGATCTTAAGCAACAAAATTTGAACAGCAACAGTGGCAAGGAAAACTTAAATAATGAATTTTATATAAAACAAAAGGAACCAAAATATATAAAATGTATAGTTACTTACTGATTGAATTTGTCACATATGAATAGATATCTGCGACTAGAGTCATCGGTAGCACCACGAATCCTGGTGAGATCGGTGGGTGGAACAGAGTTGCTAGATCCATCAAATGTTTAAATCTGCAATACCCGATATAGAATGAGCAAAAATTATAACTCCAATTCAGATGGATCTGACAGTGATGAATGAAACTGAAAGGCCCTTTGTTGATATGCAGATGATCAGACAGCTATGGTTTGGCTTAGCTGTCAGATGTTTGTTGAATTGTGCAGCGGAATAAGTGAAGCTTGAAATAATGATAGGACAAAGAACACAAAGAAATAATGCAAGTGTGTGAATGTGTTTGCAGAATTATAATAACACAGAGAATTTAAAGTGGTTCAGAGTTCACTCCTCCTACATCCACCCCCACTGTCAATCTTGACAAGTGAGATCAATTTTATTATAATCTTTAATCAACAAGAATTACAAATGATTGATTTAGGCAAGTTCCTTGAACTTCCTCTTCCTAATTAGTACAGTCAACTAGGGATACACTTAAAGTACAGTCTTAAGTGTTTTTACAACTTGAAAAACAGTCTCAAGATTTTACAAAACAACTAATACACTCAAAGTACAGTCTTGAGTGTTTACAAACTAATTCTACACCTAAAGTACAGTCTTAGGATTTTGGAATTTGTGAATTAACACACTAGGGTTGTTTGTTGTTGAAGCAGAGGTTTAGGGGTGAAGGTTTTGGTTTGGAACAGGGTTTGAAGAGTAGGGATTGGTGAGTGTGTGTGTGGATTACAGGAGGTGTGTGTGGGTGTAAGGGAAAGGTTTTGGACTGTGAAAAAGAGTATTTTTCAAGAGTATTTTGTGTAGAGGATGAACTCCTCTATTTATACCCTTCAATGTAGCCGTTGGAATATGACTGTTGTAGCTACATTAATGAGCCTTGACTGGTCTTTGCCCCACTTGTCCACTTGCAGGTCTTCATGAGATGGTTTGAGCTGTGGCTTGAGCTGAGAGCTTCCAGAAGGTCTTTAGTGGTCTTCATTGGTCTTCAATGGTGAACTTGACAGCTTTGAAGATCCAGGTTCTACCTTGGTTGAGATTGTGGTAGCAGAGAATGAGACAGAGTGATGGCTATCAGAGGGAATGAAGTCATAGCTGTCAGATCATACTAAGGCTTAGCTATCAGAGATGTTCTCTAATAAGGACTGAGATGCACTTGATGATCTTGATAGCTAAGAGAGGGAATATGATTCATGTTATTGATTGAATGTAACCAATGTTTAAGAGAGAATCATAACTGTCAGGCTCATAGCTGTCAGATAAACTGAAAGATGAATATAACAGATTTCCTCTTTTGATATAAACCCTGTTCTATATATATATATATATTCCTTTATCAAAACCAACTAACTAAGACTTTGATCAAAGTTAGGTCCTAACAATTTCCCCCTTTTTGGTAAAGGAAGATCTATTTAGAACATAGTTAATGATAAGAGAAATACTAATGAAAGAAATAATTCAGGGATTCATATCATGCACAAGTAATCAGAATGAGATTGAAATACTTGGATTTGATCTCAAGATGAGAGAAGTTCACATATTACAGGCATAAAAACACAAAACCAAACAAAATAGATTGTTTCAACCACAAAAAATGTCAACAAAATACAATTCAGTCATCAGCAAGTTGATCATAGAATTCTTCTCTTTCTTGCCTTGCTGAAAGGAGCTCATTTCTTTCTTCCTCCAGCTCTCTTCTCATTTCTGGTTCAACTCCTCTATAATAGAACTCATTGTTCCATTCCCAAGTCATCCTCTCATCATATTTGAAGAATTTATCTTCCTTTGCTTTCAGTTGGGCTCTTGTAAGAGGCATCTGATCATTTCTTATTCTCATTGTGCCCCACAAATGCTTCTTCTTGTTCCTTGCTTTCTTGCTTTTCTTGGGCACATGGGATGGATCTGGTTGAGGAACAGGGGACATATGAACTGGGGCTTGAGGAACAGGGGACATATGAAAGAATTGTTGAGGAGGGTTGGAAATGGAAGAAGATGGAATTATTATTGGAGAGTCTTGATCAGGGCTTGAAGGATCATCATCATCATCATCACTGTCAGAGTCTGAGGAAAGATCAATAACATTATTGGCTCTGTTTTGGCTGACAGCTATGGATTCTCTGAACTCTTTGATCTCAGGAATAGAGATCAGTTTCATGAAGTGAGAGTTTTCATTGGGAGAGTTGAAGAGAATGGGATCAACAGAGATAAAGGGTGAAAGATAGGGCTCAATGCCTAGATTTAGGGTTGGGGGAAAGATATTGACAATTTTGCTTATCAAAAGCATAAGGGCACACTTCTGTTCAAACAGAGAGAGAAAGAATGATTTGGCAAGCTCAATGCACAAGGTGAAAACTAGACCTTTTGGCATGAAGAGACAAGAATTGAGTGATGGAGAGAGAAGTTGGCTAAAGAGAATTTCCCAATCAATAAGTGTATTGGGAGTGATGAATTTTGGGAATGATGGGATTTGGTGAACAAAATGAGATGTTGATGAAGTCCTTGACACTTTCCACTCTTCATAGGCAAAGAATACTAATCCTGCAAGATTTCTTGCCACCATAATCAAACCATTTCTTGACAGTTCCCAGGATTTTTGTAACAGTCCCAAATTTCTGAATATCATAATATCATTAATAATATAAATCTGTCCTCCAAAATAAAGGATTAACGGTCACAAACTACAATTTAAATATCTACGGCTAGTACATCTAACCACAAAACCAAAACAAATAACGGAAGCGTAACAATCATCTTTCACTACTAACGGCTAGTAGCCATCAAAATTCATTTATTACAATCTCAATAAAAGCCTACTTAAAATATAAAATCACTACTTTACTTATTCGGGTCCGCCTCAAAGATGTCTCCACTGAAAGCCTTGCTTTCCTACTTATAACCTGAAGAAATAGAATTTAGAAAAAAGGGTGAGCGAACAATGCTCAGTAAGGTCCTACGTCGCCCCTTCGGTTTCTAAGAAGGGATGACCTCAAAGAGTGTATCAATATATAATTTTCGATGAAACTGATAAGTAAATCCAACAATAATCTTCTTATTACAAAGAAAAGAGATCATGGCATAATTCAATATTTGATAATGCATAGAATCAATTATGATCACTTAATATTCATCTCAACATTTCAATGTTCAAAAGTTACCCAAAAGGGTTCAATAGTCGATGTATCAATGGTTCGGTATATCCGGATAACCTATATATAACCACAATTTCAGTGGTGTTGATGGTTAATGCCACATAGGCATGTCATGAACTAACCCTCATGACCGGGTATCAATAGTACATCAATATTAACCCATAATTAAATGGGTGTCATTAAGTGATCATTCTTTTATCGATGATGTTCTTTAATTGACCAAGAAATCAATGTCAATTTAAGTTTAGAAAATTTCAATGACGAAAGCACTTGGAGTGAATTCCAATCAAAGTTACCGGCCATAACGGTAATACAATAATTACTCTAAGAATAATGGAGGGCCAATAGATAACGATATACAATAAGACTAAGAGACGTAATCCCTTACCTTATCGTAATTGTCTAGCACCGGAACTGACCGCTCCTAATTTCGCTTTCCAAAATCTAATCACAACAAAAATATAATATTATTAACAAAACACAGTTAGACTAATTTGAGATTTTTAAACTTCAAGGACTAATACAGATTCCCATGATCCTAAGGACATTTTTGAAATTTAACTTATTATGGGGTGAATTTGTACTCTAGAACACCATGGTCTAAATGGGCCTAACAGAGGTTGGATGTAAATCCTCATTCCCAACAATTGAATATGCAGTGCACTATTGATCAACCGAGTTTTAAATCCTCTAACCCACTTGTCTCTGATTTGATTCACATAATTTACTTACTGCATTTTTCTTGATTTCTAATTCAGGCAACCATTATCCTAGCTGAACTCCATTGTACTCGTAATTACGAACATAATAATATAGAACTCTAAACAATGTAACTTCATACCTGTGTATACATACATAGTAATATAGAACACAACTCTAAGAAAACATGGTAACCCAACAACCATAATCTGAATCCATGTTGCTGATCAAAATTAATACCCACAACTTATGTGACCAACTGTAATTTATAAGTATATCAAGGCTAGTTGTAACTTATTCCACCTTCTCCAATTCTCCCAGCAACAATTTCGTGCCACCATGTAGAGCACCAAACAAACACCGAGCACTGACCTTTCTGTTTGCTTAACTTGATTTCATTATTCTCTTTTTTTTTTTATACCCAGCTAATAACATAATATTATCTATTTATACAAAACCATTAATCCTTTAACAATTCAACAAAACCTCAATTCACTGTTACTTAGTTGAATTCATATCCAATTTTTAAACACCCTGAATCTCTTGCAGATTAGAACCACGAAACTAAAACTAGGATTTAAGGATTGACTTACCTCAAGCAAGGATTTCGACACTGATTCAGTCCCTTAGGCGCTGCCCTTGCTCAATCTGTTCGAACAAGGTCCCTTCACTCTTCTGTCCGTCTTCTTCTCCAAGCTCCAGCCGTCCCACCTCTCAGTCTCTCTCTCTCAATTTCGAATGAAAATCCTTAGCCTGAAGAAGCTTATTTATACTGATGTCTATGGCTTTCAAAATTCAAAGTCTGGCTTTCTATTTTCCCACAGCAATGACTGTCAAAATTCTAAGGTACAACAATGGCTGTCAAATTTCTAAGGTTGGCCTTCCAATATTTAACTGATACATTAACTTGTTAATATTCATTTAGTTATTCATTTTTTTATTTTTTTTTATTTTCTAATATAATATATCAAAATACCCATATATTACATTCTTACCCCCTTAAAAGGAGTTTAGTCCCCTAAACTCGACGTACCTCATTCGACGAACAATTTGGGATACTTCTCACGCATCTCACTTTCAAGCTCCCATGTAGCTTCTCGAACAGTATGGTTACTCCACTGGACCTTCACATATGGGATGTTGCGCTTTCTTAATACTTGGTCCTTCTTATCCACAATCCGAATCGGTTCTTCATCATAACTTAGATCCGCTCGAAAACGTAACCGTTCAAATTCAATGACATGGCTCGGGTCAGGGACATACTTTCGTAACATGGACAAATGGAACACATTATGGACTCCCGTGAGCGCAGGCGGCAATGCCAATCTATACACCACCTCCCCAACTCGGTCTAGTATCTCGAAAGGTCCCACATATCTCGGGCTAAGTTTCCCTTTAATTCCAAATCTCATAACACCTTTCGTAGGCGATATCTTCAAGAATACATGATCTCCCACCTCGAACTTGAGTTCACGACGATGTCGATCGGCATACGATTTCTGTCTACTTTGTGCTGTCAATAATCTTTTCTTTATCAATTGGATCTTTTCAGTAGTCACTTGAACCAATTCGGGTCCCAATAACTTTCTCTCGCCCACTTCGTCCCAACAAGTTGGCGAACGACATTTCCTACCATACAAGGCTTCATACGGTGCCATGCCAATACTAGAGTGAAAACTGTTATTATACGCGAATTCCACTAAGGTTAGATGTTCGTCCCAAGAGCCTCGCCAATCCAATGAGCACGCCCTAAGCATATCCTCAAGTGTTTGAATAGTCCGCTCTGACTGTCCATCTATCTGCGGGTGAAATGCGGTACTCATGGTCAATTGAGTCCCCAATGCTCTTTGTAAACTTCCCCAAAATTTTGATGTGAATCTAGCATCTCTATCGGACACAATCGATACTGGCACTCCATGAAGTCTAACTATCTCATCGACATACATTTTAGCTAACTTTTCCATGGAATCAGTAATTTTGAAAGCTAAGAAGTGAGCCGACTTGGTCAACCTATCAACGATCACCCAAATTGCATTATGACCTTTTAGGGTCCTTGGTAGTCCTACCACAAAATCCATGGCAATGTGTTCCCACTTCCATTCAGGAATCGGTAACGGCTGTAATAAACCACCCGGCCTCTGATGTTCGCACTTTATCTGTTGACACACCAAACACTTAGCCACAAAATCTGCTACATCTCTCTTCATGTTGATCCACCAATACGAATCCTTCACATTTTGGTACATCTTCGTGCTACCAGGGTGCACTGCGAATCTGGAACAATGAGCTTCTTCAAGGATTTCTCGTTTAATACTCTCATTATCTGGAACACAGATCCTTGACCGATATCTCAACATATTGTCATTCCCAACTTTAAATTCAGATGACTCGCCATCTTTCAGTTTATCTAGGATCTCTACTAACTCCGGGTCAATTACTTGAGCCGCCTTAATTCTTTCTAACAATGCTGGTTGCGCGCTCAAACGTGCTAAACGACCCCTCTCACTGCTAACCTTCACTTCTAGGCACACAGGTTTGATGTCCCCAAATGAACTTTCCTTCCTTGCCAACAGCGCCGCTAAACTACTTCGGTTCTTATGACTTAAAGCATCAGCCACCTTATTAGCTTTTCCTGGATGATACAAAATATTACAATCATAGTCCTTTAGTAACTCCAACCACCTTCTTTGACGCATGTTCAACTCCTTCTGGGTGAAAATATACTTCAGACTTTTATGATCAGTATATATCTCACAATGCACTCCATATAAATAATGCCTCCAAATCTTTAACGCAAAGACTATGGCTGCTAATTCCAAATCATGAGTTGGATAATTTCGTTCGTAGCTCTTCAACTGACGGGATGCATATGCTATTACTCTCTCGTTCTGCATAAGGACACAACCCAACCCTTTCAATGAAGCGTCACTATAAATCACAAAACCTTCTGTCCCCGATGGGAGAGTAAGAATTGGCGCAGACACCAACCGCTTCTTCAACTCCTGAAAATTGGCTTCACATTCCTGTGTCCACTCAAACTTAACATCTTTTTGCATCAGCTTTGTCAATGGCAATGATATCTTGGAGAATCCTTCCACAAAACGCCTATAGTAACCTGCCAGCCCCAAGAAACTCCGAACTTCAGTAACTGTCGTTGGACTTTCCCAATTCACCACCGCTTCAATTTTCGACGGGTCCACCGATATACCACTTTTAGAAACTACATGTCCCAGAAAAGCTACTTCCTCCAGCCAAAATTCGCACTTCTTGAACTTAGCATACAACTTCTGTTCTCTAAGAATTTGCAGTACTATCCTCAAATGCTCCTCATGTTCTTCCTTAGTCTTCGAGTAAACCAGAATGTCATCAATAAACACAATAACACATCGGTCCAAGAACTCCTGGAACACCTTATTCATCAACTCCATAAAGACTGCCGGAGCATTCGTCAACCCAAAAGGCATTACCAAGAATTCATAATGTCCATATCTGGTTCTAAATGCTGTCTTGGAAACATCCTCCTTCCTCACTCTCAATTGATGGTATCCAGAACGAAGATCAATTTTGGAGAAGTAACAAGCTCCTTGTAACTGATCAAACAAATCATCTATCCTTGGTAAAGGATACTTATTCTTCACCGTCACCCTGTTCAACTCCCTATAATCAATGCAAAGCCTCATAGACCCATCCTTCTTCTTCACGAATAGCACAGGAGCACCCCAAGGTGAGACACTAGGCCTGGTCAATCCCTTCTCCAGCAGTTCTTGCAACTGCTCTTTTAACTCCTTCAGTTCAGTGGGTGCCATTCGATAGGGTGCCTTAGAGATAGGACCCGTGCCAGGGACCAAGTCGATAGAAAACTCAACTTCTCGCTCAGGCGGTAATCCCGGTAAGTCCTCAGGGAAAACATCTACGAACTCATTTACAATTGGAACCATTTCGATCTTAACGCCTTCCTTTCTAGTGTCAATAATAGAAGCTAAAAACCCTTCATAACCCTTCTTCAACATCTTCCGAGCCTTTAAGAACGATATCAACCCTGACTTTCGCTCAGACCCTTTCCCCTTAAAATAGAATTCTGGTTCACCAGGAATACAAAATACCACCTCTTTCTTAAAACAATCTATCTTTGCATGATATGCAGCTAACCAATCCATACCTAAAATGACATCAAAATCTCGGAGGTCTAACTCAATGAAGTCGATAGACAAATTCCTCCCATCCACTTTCAAAGTACAAGATCTATAGACCAAATTTATTTGAATGGCCTCATTGGTGGCTGTATCAATTTCTAGGCTTATCTCTAGGTTTTCAGGTTCCAATTTCAAACGACTGACCAATCGGGAAGAAATCACAGAATGAGTAGCACCTGAATCTATCAAAGCATAAACGTTTCGATTACATAATTGAACGGTACCTGTCACCACATCATTAGAAGCCCGAGCATCCCTAGCTGTCATAGTGAACACCCTTCCCCTTCCATTCGACTTGTCTTTGTCTTTACCCTCATTTCCTCTCGGTGCAGTCTTCACTGGTTCCGGGCAGTCTTTTATCTTGTGCCACGTTTACCACAGTTAAAGCAAGAGGCTGTGTTCCAGTAACACTCTTCAGTTTTATGCTTCCTCCCACAAGTACGACAGGTTGGTGGAGCCACGTCCTGATTCTGACCCCTATACCCATTTTGGCTTCCCTGATAGTTCCTGTTGTTCTGATAGCGATTATTGGTAGTTGGAGGGCCTCCTCTATGGCGATTTTCTTAAGTAGTCCGCTTCTTATAGTTCCCGCTATCATACCCATTCTTACTAGTCTGACCGCTTTCCTTCCCCGTATCGCGTTCAGCTCCCCGCTTCTTATTGTCTCTAGAACTTTGATACTCCTTCGCATCCAGCTCAACTATTCGAGCTTTATTTGCCACTTGAGCTAGAGTTGGGAGCTCTAGCGGTACTAATCTGTACTTCAGCTTTGAATTCAATCCAGCCTCAAATTTCCTGGCCTTCTGTTCTTCATCATCAAAGAACCTCGGGGCAAAAGGAGATAACTCCAGAAACTTTGCCAAATATTCTTCCACAGTCATGGATCCTTGAGTTAGATTCATAAACTCCGATATCTTCATATTCTTCACAATCGGGGGGTAGAATTTGTTATTAATAGATTCCAGAAACATCTCCCAAGTATAATTGGTTACCCCACTAGCTGCACCTGCCTGGATTACTGTCTCCCACCAAACCATGGCTTCCCCTTTTAACACAAAAGTAGTAAAAGCGACCTTCTGCTCACTAGTACAACCTAAAGTGCGGAAAATCCTTTCAATGCCCTTAATCCATTCCTCGGGCTTTTCACCTGGTGCACCAGAGAAGTACTCTGGGTTGCGCTTCTGGAATAGTGCTAGTGGATCTCTAACAGGTGGAGGTGGTGGAGGTGCGTTTACTTGATTAAGGCTTGCCGTCACTGCCTGAGCTAATGTCTGATTCATTTGACCTATCCCCACAACTGCCTGCGTTAACGTCTGAATCAGAGCAGTAAGCATCGGGTCCGGCTGACCCTGGTTGTTTCCATTACTGTTCTGCTGGTCGTGGTTCTGGCCTCCCTCTCCTATAGACTCAGAGTCTGGGACATTACCGCTTCGGCCCCCTCGGCCTCCTCGGCCTCCTCGACCTCCTCGACCTCTACCTCTTCCTCCTTCCATTGCCTATTACCAAAAGTTAACGATCACAATTTTGAAATTTCTAAGCAAGGTAATATAATTAGTCTACCTTATACGTGTCTCATAATCAATGGTTTCAAGTACATTCGACTTGTTCAATAATTTCTTTTAAATTTTCAACATAAATTTCAATTTTATTTTCAATCTTCAATTTTTTTTATTTTTTATTTTTTTATTATTTTTTTTTTTCATAGGGTTCAATCAAATCAATGGGTAGGGACAATGGTATTGAGACAATGTAGAAGATAAATAATTCAACTTTTATTTCTCAATTGATGGAGTCAAGGGTACATTATTCATCTAACACCATCTAATACTCGACAAAATAGATTTGACAACTCTTAATCTTCTGACTGTCCTTCATCTTGTTCATCACTTCCCCACCCGTACATCAATGCACTAGCCTGATTCATCATTTGTAATCCCCATTCATTTGCTCGGTCCAATTTCATCTCCATCAGTTTTAGGTCTTCATCTCTCTCCTTGAGCTTCTTACGAGTTTGTCTTAATTTCTTTTCCAATCTTTTAACCTTCTTATGACCTTTGAGATTCCAGTACTCCATTCTTTTCACCCTACTCATTCCCCGGGTGGGCGTCCTCTTAATTCTCGCCATTCCTACAACTGAGATAAGAAATATTGATTACAATTGAGACAAGAAATATTGATTAACCTCAATAGATACTAAGAAACCATTAAATCAATCATCTATATCATCAATAAGCTTCCAAAACATAATATCTATTATCCTCAATTGACTTTAAGGAACTAATTCTTTAATTGTTCATAACCCTAATGCTTCACTAATCAGAGTTCTTATCCCCTTTCAAGATCTAATCCCAATGCTCTGATACCAACTGTAACAGTCCCAAATTTCTGAATATCATAATATCATTAATAATATAAATCCGTCCTCCAAAATAAAGGATTAACGGTCACAAACTACAATTTAAATCTCTACGGCTAGTACATCTAACCACAAAACCAAAACAAATAACGGAAGCGTAACAATCATCTTTCACTACTAACGGCTAGTAGCCATCAAAATTCATTTATTACAATCTCAATAAAAGCCTACTTAAAATATAAAATCACTACTTTACTTATTCGGGTCCGCCTCAAAGATGTCTCCACTGAAAGCCTTGCTTTCCTACTTATAACCTGAAGAAATAGAATTTAGAAAAGGGTGAGCGAACAATGCTCAGTAAGGTCCTACGTCGCCCCTTCGGTTTCTAAGAAGGGGTGACCTCAAAGAGTGTATCAATAAATAATTTTCGATGAAACTGATAAGTAAATCCAACAATAATCTTCTTATTACAAAGAAAAGAGATCATGGCATAATTCAATATTTGATAATGCATAGAATCAATTATGATCACTTAATATTCATCTCAACATTTCAATGTTCAAAAGTTACCCAAAAGGGTTCAATAGTCGATGTATCAATGGTTCGGTATATCCGGATAACCTATATATAACCACAATTTCAGTGGTGTCGATGGTTAATGCCACATAGGCATGTCATGAACTAACCCTCATGACCGGGTATCAATAGTACATCAATATTAACCCATAATTAAATGGGTGTCATTAAGTGATCATTCTTTTATCGATGATGTTCTTTAATTGACCAAGAAATCAATGTCAATTTAAGTTTAGAAAATTTCAATGATGAAAGCACTTGGAGTGAATTCCAATCAAAGTTACCGGCCATAACGGTAATACAATAATTACTCTAAGAATAATGGAGGGCCAATAGATAACGATATACAATAAGACTAAGAGACGTAATCCCTTACCTTATCGTAATTGTCTAGCACCGGAACTGACCGCTCCTAATTTCGCTTTCCAAAATCTAATCACAACAAAAATATAATATTATTAACAAAACACAGTTAGACTAATTTGAGATTTTTAAACTTCAAGGACTAATACAGATTCCCATGATCCTAAGGACATTTTTGAAATTTAACTTATTATGGGGTGAATTTGTACTCTAGAACACCATGGTCTAAATGGGCCTAACAGAGGTTGGATGTAAATCCTCATTCCCAACAATTGAATATGCAGTGCACTATTGATCAACCGAGTTTTAAATCCTCTAACCCACTTGTCTCTGATTTGATTCACATAATTTACTTACTGCATTTTTCTTGATTTCTAATTCAGGCAACCATTATCCTAGCTGAACTCCATTGTACTCGTAATTACGAACATAATAATATAGAACTCTAAACAATGTAACTTCATACCTGTGTATACATACATAGTAATATAGAACAGAACTCTAAGAAAACATGGTAACCCAACAACCATAATCTGAATCCATGTTGCTGATCAAAATTAATACCCACAACTTATGTGACCAACTGTAATTTATAAGTATATCAAGGCTAGTTGTAACTTATTCCACCTTCTCCAATTCTCCCAGCAACAATTTCGTGCCACCATGTAGAGCACCAAACAAACACTGAGCACTGACCTTTCTGTTTGCTTAACTTGATTTCATTATTCTCTTTTTTTTTTATACCCAGCTAATAACATAATATTATCTATTTATACAAAACCATTAATCCTTTAAAAATTCAACAAAACCTCAATTCACTGTTACTTAGTTGAATTCATATCCAATTTTTAAACACCCTGAATCTCTTGCAGATTAGAACCACGAAACTAAAACTAGGATTTAAGGATTGACTTACCTCAAGCGAGGATTTCGACACTGATTAAGTCCCTTAGGCGCTCCCCTTGCTCAATCTGTTCGAACAAGGTCCCTTCACTCTTCTGTCCGTCTTCTTTTCCAAGCTCCAGCCGTCCCACCTCTCAGTCTCTCTCTCTCAATTTCGAATGAAAATCCTTAGCCTGAAGAAGCTTATTTATACTGATGTCTATGGCTTTCAAAATTCAAAGTCTGGCTTTCTATTTTCCCACAACAATGGCTGTCAAAATTCTAAGGTACAACAATGGCTGTCAAATTTCTAAGGTTGGCCTTCCAATATTTAACTGATACATTAACTTGTTAATATTCATTTAGTTATTCATTTTTTTATTTTATTTTTTTATTTTCTAATATAATATATCAAAATACCCATATATTACAATTTTGGATAGATAAAGGGGTTTGCAATTTCTGGGAAATGGGTCACATTGGTTAACCTTGTCCTTGCTGCCTTGATGGAAGAAATAGAAAAATCAATGCCACAGCTAAGCATCCAAGGTTCCTTTTTGGGAAGGTAGGCTTGATTTAGAGTTGGAGGAATGGAATGGCTTGGAGGGCTGTCAGGACTGTTAGGGATGGGATCACTGTCAGACATCTCTTGACCTTGACCAGCAAGGATTGGACTCTGAGGGGAGGTTTCAACAGATTCATTCTCAGGAATTGGAGAAATTGGCTTGGAAGGATCAGAGGTATGGGTTGAAAAAGTTGGGATTGAAACAGATGATTGATCAAGACTTTGCTTGAGGAGATCAGAACAAAATTGGGACTTTAGGAGGTTTAAGGCTGCCCCGACTTCTCCCTTGGTCAACTTTTGCTCAAGAATAGATACAAGGACTGCCTCATTTTCTGGGGTTCCATCAAACACAAGTCCCTTGCATGCATTTAGGATTGTTTCTCCCTTTGAGACAAGATTGGGATCAATTTTAACACCAACCTTTTTGAGACTTTGAATAACCTCAGTAGTCTTATCAGAATTCCCCCTATCAATTTCAACAGTTGGGGTAGGTTCATTCACAAGCTCAGTCTCAGGTATAGAAGGGAAGGTTTGGATATCTTCATCCATAGCTGTCACCTTTGGATTACTGGATGACTCTCCTGGTCCACTTCTTTTCTTGATAAACCTAGACCTGAGTTCATCTATGGCTATCACAGTGTCCTCTTTACTTAGAACATCATCAAGATAAATGAGAGCAGCCTTTTCAGTATCAGGGTTCCCATCCAACTCAATAGCATCAATGGCTCTTAAGATTTTGGCTAACTGTTGAGGTTGGGTAGAGGGGATATTTTCATCATTGTTCCCCCTTAAAGGTTGCTTCTCTGATTGTTCTTTGAGGTTAAGGATAGCTTCTATGGCTGACTGATGACCTGAGCTAGGTGTGGATGACTTGTCCACCGGTCCAGACCCATCAATGGGAACCATCTCCACTCCAGCCTTGGGAAGCAAAGTGTTTATGTCCACGGCCTCCTTCTCCCGGCTAGCCCTAGCATTAGCCATCCCATGGCCCTTCTTGTTCCTCCTCCTATCTCCGAGTTCAACTACACGGTTTATATTGGCCTCCTGCTCAGCGGTTAGAACTGCACAATCAAAGAGAAAACAGTCAGCAAAGAGATGCTCGAGCAAAAATATGTGGATTAAACAAGAAAGCAAGTTAAAAACTTAACCACCATAGTGAAACAAGCTTCTCCAATGGTCTGGTTTCTTCTTGCAGTAGTGGCACTGAGACTCAAACCTTTCTCGCTCATGGATAACCCAATCGGGGTACCTAAGACTATGGATTATTGGTGCTAAAGGGGATACCTCCCCATCTCCCCCTAGCATCATCCCTGCCTAGATGAAGAAGTCTTTGTACGACCCAAGGACGGCCCAACTTATGGTGCTCCTCCAAGCCACCAATGTCAACCTACGAGTGTGCTCCTCACTCCACTCTGGGACCCAATAATACTCCTCCTTCATGGGAGGGGTGTCAGCCTCAGGCAAGGGAAACTCCCATCCTTTCCTACTCTCCACCAATATCATATGGGTGTTCCACCCTGAAACCTTGTCAGGTAGGTTGGTGAACAATTTTGGAGCCTTAGCTTTGGCCGGAGTACTAATCCCAAAGGTCATATCGTTCTGAACAACCTTAAAGAATCTCCTAAAGACGTGCATACTTGGTTCATACCCCACAAACCTACAGACCATAGCAAAATAAACCAAGACGCTCACGGTATTGCACTACAAGAAAACTGGTCTTTCGCGATTGCTTTTGGCGATGGCAAAAAAAGCAGTCACGTTTGAGTATATAAGGAGACGGCCTTTGTGACTGCATTTAGTGCAGTCACAGTAGGCTAGCGTGATGGCAAAGCAGTCACGGATACCATCACATTATATGTTTTTCCCTCTAGCGCCAACAACGTAGTCCGGGCGGAAACGGGAAATTCTAATTTTTATCAAAGGCGATGGCTTTAACAATCACGTTTTACAAAAATATTAAATTAAATAATTTTAAAATTGAATTTTTAATTTATTTTAAAGGTGACTGCCTTTGCCGTCGCGAAATAGATAATATTAAAAAATAATATTAAATTAACCATTTAGAAAACCATTCCCATTCCCCTCTCTCTCTCTCATTCCACGACTGAAACCCTCTTTTCCTCTCTCCTTCATTCACAGCCACGGCCACGGTTCCTCTTCCTCTTCGTCTTCCTTCATTCAGCGCCGTCGATCTAGGGTTCCTGCCGCTCCATCCTTGCAGACGGCCAACGGTAAGCTCCTCCCTCAATTGTTTCCTTCTCCGTTCCTCCCCTCTATCTCCGTCTCCCTCCCCTCTATCTCCGTCGTTGTCGCCGGCGAGAGTGATGGAGTATTTAAATTTCTCTGATTCTTATGTTTTTTTTTTGTCTGGCCAAGGGGCCTACTGTCCGAAGGCCTTCTTTCTCCGTGAGGTACTTTTGAAAATTGTCCCGTAATTTTAAAGCTTGGGCTTCATTTCTTCTTCTTCTTCTTCCAAGATCCCTCATCAAATCTCCACAGTTGATTTCTGTACAAATTAAAGCTTCCAAAATCTGCAGAGGTAATTGTTCTTTTCAATTTCATTTTTAGATTGTTCTATGAATAATTCCGGCATTTCTTTTACACACACTAACACACACACACACATCCATGTTTGCATATGTATAATGTATTGTGTAATTAGGTCTAAATGATTTGGGAAATAGTTCATATCCTCTGGAAATGGGAGTGTAATGCAACAATTTGAATATCTTACAAACAGACAAGATATTGACTCTTACACTGAAGGAAAAATCGAAATCGGGTTTTCGTTGGTAGGAAAATTAGAGAATTTAAGAATTGAAGTAGAGAGATCGAATGGATATGAGCAGTTATCAATTGCCTACAATTTGAGGTATTTCAACTTGAATTAAACGGAACATGAGATAATTTAGATGGGGGATGAGCTCTTTCTGTAACATTTTCAGTTTTGGCTAACAAAATTTAGACTTTTGGGAGTGTAACTTGTGTTATAACCTGCATAGGACGGAAACGAGGTGCAGAATGTTAATTTGAAGCTTAATCGGGGGGGGGGGGAGGGGTTTTAATAATCTTCTAAAATTGTGAAAAACTCTAGTCAACTGTGATCGAAAGAATCATGCAACACTCGGGCTTGCGTTCTAAAGCTAGTTTTGTTTGTTTTCCATCCATTTAAAGATATATACCAAGAATTCGATTATTAGTTGATACATCTTGGAGCAATATTATAGAGGCTAAGTGCTGTAATAATCTTTTGTCTTTTTCAGCTATTTCCATGGAATATCAATCTTTTCAAGAGCACATTTATCTGAAAATAGGAATTCTTCTGTTCTTTCTAGTTGTCACCGCGTCATGCAAACATTCTTCTTCAGCTTTTACTAAGGTGAGTGGACTTGTGGGCTTTTTATTTTGCTACTCCAGTAGTATATATTTTGAAATGACCGGTTATTATGAAATATTAGCCGTTTCTAGTGTTCTACTTCTCTGTCATCTAAGCTTCTATAAAGATTGTATCGCTTTGTTTTACTTTTTCAGTTAGCTGTAATTTGGTATTGATCCAAACAAGTAAACTCTGCCTTATGTGCAGAAATATATCACTGAAGCTTATTTTGAGAAACATTATAGCTTGCTTGATTTGGAATTCAACAATTTTGTTACGCGTGAACTTCCCCTTGGGTCGTGTGAAGAGTTTCAAGATACATTTAATGTTGTGCCAAAACTGTCAGTTATTAGTCGGCATTTGATTGGTGAAGGTTCTCATCGTCGTCTGTCTTCCTCCATTGGATTTAAGATCCAGCCAGAATCCTTATCTGAGACCCTTTCACACTCTTGTGAGGTCATAATTGTTGAGAGACTTCCCTCTGGGGTATTTGCTGATCCATTCGAACTACAACGTCTTATTGAGCGTGGTGGTAGTAAGTACAATTATATACCCCTCCGCCCCAAGATAAATGCCACACCTTGACTTTTTTTTGGTCAACTTAATTGAACTTTGACCAAAAAGTTATGAAAAATTAATTATCTTCATGTTATTCTAAAAATGGTTATTGATGCACCTATAGAAACACTATCAATAAATATCTTTAGAATTTCAGGAAAATAAATAATTGTACATAAAATGTTGGTCAAATTTCAATCAAGTTGACCAAAGAAGTCAAGGAGCGGCATTTATTTTGGGACGGGGGAGTACCTTGGAGCAATTATGAGCATGATTGTGTGTATAGTACTTCTCTGAGGTGGTGAAGCTAGAATCTTTTTCCCATTGCAGAGAGTGATGGAGTATTTAAATTTCTTTACAAACAAGGGCAGTCAAATGGAGGGGGGGAGTGGAATCTGCTTCCCTTCCAAGTAGTTAATATTCTAGATGTTTTTCTATTGTTCTGCAGATTTTGAAGATGAAAATGAACTAAATTTCTGGGAAGAGCTTTCATGTGGGGTGTACAGCATATCTGCATTCCCACCAAAATTGGATGGATCTCTGGTTGGTGAACTCAATAGGCATCAGTGGAGTGATCCGGTGTTAAAAGAACTGATTGAGTGGGACAGAATTACTGTTAAACCCAAACCAGAGGAGTTAATGGTTTCCCGTAATAGGATACTGGTTGGGCAGCAGAGCACCCAATCAGCTTCTTCGATTGAAATGCTGTCAGACATAGGTGAGTTTCTTCATATGGCAGCGCTGATAGAACTACCTGCATTTGCGATTGGTTGCTGCAGAACGTATAGTATT
Organism: Adenophora triphylla var. japonica; assembly: GCA_022495995.1. Taxonomy (NCBI): domain Eukaryota; kingdom Viridiplantae; phylum Streptophyta; class Magnoliopsida; order Asterales; family Campanulaceae; genus Adenophora; species Adenophora triphylla. The sequence goes on along the minus strand of JAFEMH010000237.1, from coordinate 615,407 downwards.
GTTGTCAACTTTGAATTTGCCTTTAATGTGTACAAATTTTCAAAATTGCCTATGAATTTCATTGAAACCTGAAATATGCATATTGCTTTTGTCACTAATTAACGAATTTTGATTGCTCTAGGACATATGCAAACAGCAGTCTTACGCCCATCAGTCACTTCTGATTGCTTTGAGGGAAGCTGTAAGGCGACGCACAACATTCACGACAGTACATCAGGTTTGGTACTGACTACTCTAAAGTCTGAAGCATAGTGTACGTGTTTGGAAATGGATCTTAGTATTTTTAGAATTACCTTTAGCCACATAGGATTATGTCTCCAGATAAGCGTAATATTCGACATCGGTGCTTGGTGGCCTTTGATTGCAATGATACAAGAGTAATATGGGATTATGTCTCCAGATAAGCGTAATATTGGATATCAATCCTTGGTGGGCTTGGCTAAAGTGGCGGTCCCCATTTAGTTTTATGATAATTACATTTCAGCACCTTCAACTTTAGATGAAAATGAATTATTTTTTTTTGAAAATTTCGATTTTATCAGTTTGACTTCCTTTGTTAAAGGGAAAAATTGCACTACTCAATGATCTTGATCCCCATCTCAACCACATTTAGATAACCACAGGATTCAATATCTCTGTTTTTTAGCCTCCTTTAAGTATATCATGACTCTGGTTTGCACTGGAAAGTTCAGTCTTTATTTGCAGTAGCTGTGTTTTTTAGTTGCATGGTATCTCACTAGTGTATTTGACAGTATATGGTACTTGTATTGTCTAGGAGGCAGCAAAGTGAAGGCGGTAAGCACTTTCAAGCCTCTGCTCTCATTTCTCTTTAAATGTGAGTTAGAAATCAGCACAGATCATTTTATGGTCTAGCTCAACTCATGGGTAACATCAATTTCTAGCCTTTCAGATGCATGTATAGACCCGCAACTCTCTGTTATTACAATTTAGTTTCTCTTTGTAGAAACTCATTTCAGGATTTAGACCTTAGACCTTTTCTTATGCTAATAAATGTGTTGTATGTAGGGGGAACTCTCTGTGGGAACTGTGGCTTCTTTCATTGGATACACTTTCACAATAACTTTTGCTGTGAGTGCTCTTTTTCCTGTCAACCCAATTGGCTACCTTTGTCCTCCATATTCTAGCTGAAACTTTATGCACTTACGGTTCAAGGGCTGGTTAACACATTTGGGGATCTATGTGGAGCTCTTGCTGCTACCGAGAGGATTAACTCGGTCTTATCTGGGACTGAAATTGACCTTGCTCTTGCTTATGGTTTGGAAAGAGAAATCAAGCAGAAAGATGCAGGGGATAAGAATTTCTGGTTGTATTTTGGCAATGGATCCGATGACAAGAGGGCAGTTCAGAATCAGAGGTATATGTCATCATTGAAAAGAGCTAGCAGTGTACGTAGACTCGCACAATCTGGTGATATTTGCCTTGAAGGTATGAATCTGTGATATTTGCCTTGAAGGTATGAATCTGTTATGTAAATGGGTTGTATATGGTGTTCATAAATGCAACTTCCCTGGTTGCTTGTTATGTTTTTGGTAGAATTCCAATTTCAGCGAGGTTCCATGTTCGTTCTTGTTTATTTATTGTCATATTGAAATCTCAGTTCATTTCTTTTTCACTTTATTCAGGTGCTTGAATTCTAGAATGTGTTTCACTAGTCTCTGGTGGTTCGTCTGATGCTAGCACAGAAGATCCTGCAAAAGTGTTCTTGGCGGAGCACTTACTTCTCTCGTGCTTTCTTTTTAATTCCCGTTGTCACATCCAATTTTGCAATGTCTAGTCTCGAGGAGCCTCTTCGTCTGATGCTAGCACAGAAGGCTGATGTATTTTCTTGACAAACCTAGTTTTTAGGAACAAGTGTAAGTTGATTGTTTTTTTTAGATTAACTTGGTAGGATGATACATTTTCTTGATAAACCTAGTAGGTTGATTATTTTTTGGATTTTGTAACGATGATTATGATTCATAATACAGTGTTAAATGCAATAAATTTTTTAATTTTCATGTTATGCTAATCAACCTTTCTTTAATTTTTATTCAATTATTAATTATAAATAGGGCCAGTGAAATGGAAAAAAAAAATTTAAAGTACCTAAGGCGATTGCATTTGCCGTCTCCTATTTCAAAATCTAAGGCGATTGCAAATTTAATTAAAATAATTAAATAAATAAAATTTAAAAAAACTCTTACGCGATGGCAAAAGCAATCGCGAAAAATAATTGACAAAGGCGACGGCTTTTTTCAGTCACCTTATTCTTTTCGCGACAAGGCTTTACGCGATTGCCATTGCGACGGCTTTTCCCGTCGCGTTAGCCTTCCGCGACGGCTTTAAGAGTTTACGCGACAGCTTTTGGCCGTCGCGAAAGACTAGTTTTCTTGTAGTGTTGGCGCCCAACTGCATGGGGACAGCAACCATACACTCTAAGAACTCGCTGATGAAGGGATCTAGGGGAAGGCATATGCCGGCCTCGAACTGACAATAGAAGAAGGCCACATGGGTGCTGCTCAAACCCCAATGCATCCAAGATTGGGCCTTCCTTTGCCTTTCAGTGTAATGGGTAAGGTGGAAGTCCTCTTTGGGGACCTCAAAGAAGTCGTGCAAGATCTTGATACGGGATTCAAAGTTCTTCTTCCCTATGCTTGGGGGCCACATACCCCCTCTCATTGCGACCTGCCACCACGTGTCGAGCAAAATTTGTCCACAATGTTGCCTGAGGCAGGAGCTTGACAAAGTAGAAACGAAAGATTCTTGAGTTGCCATATCTACAGAAGACACAAAAATAGGGGAAACAGACCTAGATGAAGTATGTTTCGAACTACCTATGGGTGACCTAGATTCCCCTGGGAATTCTAACCTCTCCTTAGGGAATGGGGGTTTTTTGGACTTGATATAGAATACTATGAGGTTGTCTATCAGTTTGTTGAAGAGACGGAAAAGAACAATCCGTGTATCATCCGCTTCCAAGTCCCCCATGCTCTCACCTGCTAGAAACCTTACCTCGCCATAAAATAAACTCCACCTATCTAAAATAGTGATGCATTCCACTCTGGTCAGATCCCTCCATGGACCCTCCAATCTTTTGTAAAATCCAAACGTTTAAGTAGTTATACCCATACCTAACACCTAGCTCGAAGCCAAAGGTGCTAGCCATGACAGAATTGAATAAAGGGGGAAACTTGAAATTAAACCTACGTATAGAGGAATTGAGGGGTACCTTGATTAATTTGAGGAAGAAGTAACTCAAAGACGAAGCGGAAAGCTCGATTACGCCAGAAAATCAAATGCCTTGCTTTTGTTCTTGCTGGGTGTTTGAGTAAATAAGGATTGAAAAGGAGAAGGATTCTTCCTTTTATATGTCTCCAAAACCTTACCTTAATTCTAAAGGGTAGGGAAAATAACCGTTCATTTTGTCGGTTAATGCTCAGCAGCGGTTCCCAAAACAGTTATCCAATCGTCATAACCGTACCATTATTACGAAAAACATGCTACACATTCTTATTGTATGTCATCTCAAACAGAGAATATTAGAGCAGCTTCAAAACAGAGTTTTCAGCAGCAGAGTTGAACTAGCTTACCAAATTGCTGTCACGCTTGCATATGAGTCAGAAGATGAATTTTCAGCAGCAGCTTCAAAACAGAGTTTTCAGCACCATAGTTGAAGCCCTAATAGTTATTCGAGAAATCTATTTTTTCCCGATAGATAATAACCATCGTTAGGAAAAGCTGTTTATAAAGAAACACTACACATAGGAGCCTTTCATTTTGAAAGCCGCATTTTTGTTTAAATGGGGTGAAAAATCACGTTTTGTAATTACAAAACGTATTTAACAACTACTATTCAAAAGCTTTGCAACTATTACTAGGACTACTATACACCAACACATAAAACAATTGCACGATCAAGTACATAAATCATACACAACAAGCACAAGAAGTACAAAAATAAATCCTCACAATTCAACACGGACACAAAACAAAATCCAGGAAAACCCCTCACATTACACACAAGAAATCCAGAACAACTATCAACAAACACCATTACTGCCAAGCTTGAAAATATATAAGGAATTGGCAGTGTAAAAAATGTACCCGAGAATCATATTTTGTTGTTTATCCAATAGAAGACAAACCACAATAGTACATCTTTTTCTTAGGGGAAGCATTTCATTTGATCTTCTTTCTTGATCATACATATTTTTCTTATTATTGAGTCAGGAGTTTTATGTGAAAAAAACCTCTTGGACATTGGCAAATGCACAAGCTGTACACTAAACTATTTGGCTAACCCAGCTAATCCCAGAGCATCATATCTTCTTTCCGCTGGGCACATAACACAACCAATATACTGCAAAAAAACAAAAAAAAAAAAAAAAAAACAAAAACAAAAACAAAAAAACCATTGATATTTAAACAGGGGAATAGGTTTCTATAAAATACCTTCTTAATGATAGGTTGAATAGTATGTATATACTTCATTCTTTATAGTATCACACATAACACTATCTACTAATATTTACATGGCCTAAAATATCCAAATATTGATTACATACATTTTTATTTTTGGTTAATTGAACTCTCTTGTTATTGCCTTCAACACGAATGAACCCGATTGCCTCGCGTTGCTGGCCATCAGGTCAAAGATTGTGAGTGACCCTGAAGGTGTTTTGGGGTCGTGGAACGATTCTCTCCATTTTTGCCTGTTAGTGTAAACCACAGGTGTTACCACCGGCAGAAATATGTTACCCGACTGTTTTTGTTTATAGTTGTATATTTCTTTCCATATTTATTTATATTCTAATGTCTAATATTATTTGCAAGATGTATATGTTTTGTGGTCCATATTTCAGGTTATAACAAGGTTGGATTATTTGCTAGAATCATGGAATGAAGTTGGAGAAGAGTTAAGCATAAATAGGGAATTTATGTGTAACTTTGACAAAGTATTGCCTTGTTGTTTTTGAAGGAAAACGTTGTAAAGAATAAGTCCAAGGTTGGTTGCTGTTTATTAAAGAGTACAAGGTCAAGAAAGCAAGGGAGTACAAGAGAGGAATGCTGGACTTGGGCTTCAAGTAAATCGGTTGCTACAAATGTGGAAATGGCGCAACAATGCCCATGAAGTAAGGAGCAAGCTTAGACCACTCTCCCCACTCTTCATACACGACCAAGACAGCCCCAAGGCTGTTATTTTGAGTAGCCTTCAATAAATTTGAAGACTATAAATAGGCAAGGTGTGGACACTTGAAGATATGTCAAATACATGCATCTTTCACACTCCTTGCACAAGAGAGAAAACACATCTTTGGTTCCTTTTGCCCTATCTCCCATACTTTATTTTTCCACTCTCAAGTACTTTGGACTTGATTGTGTTTTGGGTAGAATAGGGTTTGTGTTTTGATCTATTCATTTTCTACCTGTAATATAGTTAGGAAACTTTCGGCTTTGTAAACATTTATATAGTGAAGATAAAATCTTGGCTTTTGAGCCACCCTCAAGTTATATAATTATATTTATATAACTTGAGAAAATTAACTATTGTGTCTTTTAATTCCGCTGCAAAACTCTTTTAAAGTTGTTTTACAACGGAGTGTGTGTGTGCAGTCTTGGGTGTTATCGTTAGTGCTATCTAACATCTTTGATAACACCTTGCCAAACCTAAGCCACTGACAATTTCAATTGGTATCATAGCAGGTCACTTGACAATACTAAGTGCTTGGGCTATTTGTCATGGCTTTTGATCCTTCAAATCCTAACCAAAAAATGTCTTCCTGTGTTAGATGGTTCGAATTATGCCTATTGGAAGATCCGCCTTCGCTCACATATCAAATCTATTGATCTTCGAGCTTGGTGATCTATTGTTAATGGATACTCTGTTCTATTGTTACCACCAGATGAAGATGGTGACATTCAAGTCAAACCTGAAGACGAGTGCACCAATGAAGAGATTAACCTAGCAAACTACAATGAGAAGGCTCTTAATGCTATTTTTGAGTGGGTTGATATGCACATTTTTAAACTTGTCTAAAACAGTTCCACTGCTAAAGAAGCATGAGACATTTTACAAAATTTTTGTGAAGGTGATGCTAGTGTGCGTGAAAATAAGCTTAGGGGTCTTACTAGCAAATTTGAGAGATTGAGGATGGGTGAAAATGGAACTATTTCTTCTTATTTTGAAAATTTGTTTGATATTGCAAATGAGTGTCAACTTTTGAGTGAGCCTTTTACAATCAAGAAGGGTCCTGAGCGTTTCAATATGAAAGTTTCCATTATTGAAGAAGCTCACAATCTTTCTACTATGGAAATCAATTCCTTAATGAGCATTTTGAAAAATTTTGAGTCAAATCTTGCTGAGCAAAGTGAGGCTTCTTAAGGCAAGAGTGTTGCTTTGAAAGTTCAGTCCTCAAGTTTTTCAAATGATGTGGATGAAGAAGTGTTTGAGGAATTAGATGAAAATGCTAGTGTTGCTTTACTTGCTAGGAAGTATAATTCTATGTTAAGAAAGTTTAACAAAGAGAATGTGCAGGATAAGGCAAAGGAGAAACAAACCAAGGTGCATAATTCAATGCCAAAGAGGGCATTTCCATCTACTCAGAAAGGTGGTTCCATGAGAAGGGCTTTCTCAGATCAATCTAGGTCTAACTCTAAGTTCATCGATTCAATTCAATGTCATGCTTGTTCCGGATGGGATCACTATTCTAACGAGTGTGCAAACACTCTAAGGAAGATGGGAAAGAACCTATGCATGTCTCTCAGTGACAATGAAGAAGAGGGAACCAATCAATCTGAAGATTTAGACCAAACAGTTATGCTTGTCACTGTTTGTGACTCGGACATTGAAAATGTTATCTCGAGTGTTACCCGGTCTGGAATAACACATGAGATCACATCCAGCAGGTATGTTAGGTCCCAAATGGTAGAAATCAGGCTAGAGGGGGGGGTGAATAGCCTGTTTAAACTTTTTGCTTAAAAAACTCTTAGACTGTGTAAAGGGTTGTAGGAAACACACTTGCTAACCGTTAGATTAGATTTGCACAGCGGAATTACGGTTAGGCTAGGTTTACAGCCGGTTAGGTAGAGTTTCAAAAACAGTACGTTAAAAATCCTTATGCAAACAAAACAAATTATATTTCCAAGTAGGACAAACAAGTTGAGCAGTAGGTTGAGTCAATAGGTTGTGACTAGTTGAGAGAATGTCAACCAGTTACAACAACACGTAAATAAACAAACACACGTAAGAATGACACATTGTTTGAAGAGGTTCACAGTGTTAAATAACTGCTACGTCCTCTACCAAGTTTGGTCAGAACTTGGATTTGTGAAAGTGCACTACTATATTAATGGTTTCTACCTATTACAAGTTGCAAGCCAATGATTGAAGGCTGCCAAACTAAAGGTGACCACTAACGAATCGTGCTACAATAAAGACCTGGTGTTTTCTAGAGATGTGCTCACAAGTTGAGCTGATTTCTCTAGGGTGTTGTGTGTGAATCAATCAATGTGTTTTAAATGTAGTCTAATGAAGGAACACTACAATATTGATTGAGGTGCACAGTGTATAAGTCCTACAGAGATGTCTAGTGAATAAGGGGACTTGAATTGAATGCTTTGAACTATGGAGTTTGCAGAATGGTAGTTCAGAGCAACTCACTCTCAAGAATCATAAATGCACCAACCTTCTTCAATGCTCCAGGGAAGCTATTTATAGTGAACTTTGAAAAGGAGCCGTTGTCTTTGAAGAGGTTGCAATGATGACTTGATCAGGCATGCCTTTGAATTGAAGGATCTTTGCATTAAATGCCTGAGATAGGAGAGAGGAGATTTTCCTTGTAGAGTGGTTGGAAGGATGTGAGTACTGGTCTTTTTGACAATCTATTTTGAGCTTCTGACAGCCGCAGGAATGTCACTTCAGCGTCTATTCAGCATGCTTGCTTTACCAACTTTAGCTAAAGGGATTGCTGGGTAGTTGGGAGCAATAAATGCTTCGGTTAGGCTGGGCTGAGGAAAGCTTGCTGAGAAAGCCTTAACCGGCAAAGGATAGGATACAACCTGTGAAGGTTACATCGGCTAGGTAGGCAACCGGTTAGGTTGACATAGCGGTTAGGAAGTCAACCGGTTATGTTAGCAAACCGAGTAACTCAAAGAAAATAGCACAGGGGCAAATCTTCACATCTTCAAGTCTTCAAGGTTTTGAGAAAATTACATGAAATAAAAACACTGGCACTAGCATTAAGGGGACCTATCATACATAGAAAAATTCTATTGGGTCTAATTAAAATTAGGGGTCCACATTAATGCTTGTTGTGATTGGGTTTAAGCAATTCTAAAACTAAGCATATATTTGACTAACAATCTCCTCCTAATTGCTTAAGTCCAATCACCCTAGGTTAGCATCATCCTGACTTAGTAAAAGAATGACTGAAATTTTATCTATTAGATATGTCATTCCCTAAGTCAAGTAACATCATAGATGTAACCTAAGAAAGCTTACAGATAGATTGAAAGCTTAGAAATTTAAAACAAGTTAAAGTAAAATATTTTTGAATGAGTAAACCTGCAAAATGAAATAGTTAGAATAGTTTGAACATTCAAAAATAATTAAAAGAAAATAAGGAAAGACAAGTCATTCAAAACAACAGAGTTTGAGGTTAAGGAAATCTCATTGATTAGTCTTCAACCGGTTAAGCAAAAGATGGAAAGACAAGTTCCTCATCGGTTACATTCTAGACTGGGGCAGCAGGATCATCGGTTGGAGGCAAATCCTTGGGGTCTGAAGGAGGGGTAGCCGATGGACTGGCCGGTTGAGTGCGAGATTTCTTGGCTGACTTCTTGGCTTCCTTTTCATCTCTCTTCCTTTTCTTCCTAGCAGACTTCTCAGCATCACGGTCAGCTAGCATCTTCTTGAGGACTTCATTTTCAGTTTTAAGCTTGATCCTCTCAGTGTTGGTCTTTCTAAATAATGAGGCTTGATCGGCTAGCTTCTGATTCAGCTTCTTGATTTCTTCGGTTGCAAGCTTGAGATCGGTTTGGGCATCCTTGGCAGTGTTCAGGAGTTCCTTGTTCAACTGGGTCAAGGCACCTAGCTGAGTGGAGAGATCAGTGATCTTGGCATCTTTATCAAACAAATCGACCACATAGTTAGCTAGGTCCTTTGCATAACCGTGCTCCATTCTGTCTAACCTCTTCTCTTCCTCCTCCTGATTGGACTTAACCATACCAGCAACCAGGGCTTCATAAAGTTCACAAAGATCCCGAACAACAACGGGTCGGTTGAGTTCGTCCTCAGGAACTGGTTGGGGAGCATCAGGTGAAGGATCAGCATTTGCTATAGCATCACTATCAGAAGAGGAATCACCAGTAGAGGAACTGACTGAAATACCAGGAGGACCGGTTGTATGAGTAGCAACTGTTAAGGCTTGAACCGGTTGGGGAATGAACACTTGGATGGCAAGGGAAGGATTTGGTGGAGAAAGGTGAACGGTAGGAGGCTTCTCGGTTAGATGAGCAGTAAGAGGAATAGAGCGACCGATTAGGGATGGAGTTGGAGAATCGGTTGAGGCACCGGTTGAGGAATCGGTTGGAGAGTTGACATGAACTGGACCGATCCTAGAGACTTGACCGGTTGGAGAAAATGTAATCTCCTCATCAACAGATACGGAAGAAGCAATAGAGGGACTGAACACAAGGAAATCATTGGGGTCAGAAGAGATCAGGGAGTCAGATTCAAGGCTAAGAGTGATGGCATTCTGAATATCATGAGCTTCATCAAAAGCAGAAGCAATCAGTTCAGCAGCAGCTGGAGCCAATGATAGGGCATTTTGTCTTAACCGAATCAGAGGAATATCTCTTAGAGCCAGGAGAAGAAGAGAGGCTTGCCTAATATTGCTCCATGGCCTAGGATTGCCATTTCGCATAATAGAAAGCTGAGTCACACTGGGCATTAATCCAACTCTGAGAGTAACTTCATAGCACCATCTCTCAATACGTAGGTCTAAAACCTGAGTAATACGGTTGTTGACTGAAAGATAACGCATGAAAATATTATCAGAAGAAAATGTGCACTCTATCGGTCCAGAATCAATTTGAGCCACACCCCCTTAAATTCTGATATGACGAAGCCTTTGAGATTTGAAAGGAGAGACTGTCGGTTTCTGCTTGGAAGGGAATTTGGTGATCAACTGTTGATCGGTTTTGGAGGGCTTGACCGATTGACCCTTGGGTGGAGGAAACCGAAGGCGAAGTTTGAGTGCAACCGGTTTCTGGGCTTTGAAACTTGTTTCTCCAGGGCCAACGGTTCTGGACAGGTAGAAAGGAACATCAACCTCTTTTTCTTTCAACTTTTTGAGTTCTTGGGAAAATGGAGGAGGATCAGAAACCAACTTATACTCAGCACGGCTAGTAATCTTCTCATGGGGTTCAAAGAGTGGAATACCATGAGGGGTTCGAGGAATGGAAGATCTGGTTGTATAATAGTTTAAGGGAGAGAAGATGTCTTTTTGAAGAATGCAAGGATCAGCATAAGCCGGTGGGACAGCAGGATCCAAGATATTAAATTCTTCTTCATCATCAGAAATTTCTTCCACAAAGAAATCAGAATCTCCATCAGGAGCATCAGAAGTAGGAATAGTAGAAGATGGAGGTACGGACCGAGTCTCCTCCTCAACTCTTGGAGGGCTAGAAAGCATAGACTGAATTTCTCTTACTTGACTGTCAAGAATTGAAGCTTGAAGAGCTTGAGCAGTGGCAAGAGCATCGGCTCGGTCTTGTAGCCGCTTTTCCTCTACATCAAATAGGCTAGCAGCCACAGCTTGCTGCAGAAGGACATCATCAGGATCAATCGGTTGAGAAACTCTAACCGGTTCAGAAGATACAACGGTTGGAGGGATTGAAACCGGTGGAGGCATCATCGGTTGAGTAGAGGCTGGGATGTCGGTAGAGCCTCCTCCCAAAGGGGTAACCGGTGACGTATCGGTAATGCCTCCTCCCAAGCTTCTAACCGTTGCCATCGGTTTGGGAGTGGTAAAAGCTTGATTCGAGCTCTCCATCCGGTCAGGTTTGTCCTCATCATCATCAGAACTTGAACTGGAACTGGATTGGACAATATCATCGGTTTTCTCAATATCTTCCTCTTCTTTCTCTTCTTCAAACATCTCATCAATTTCTTCATCGGTTACCAAGGGCCATTTGGTAGAGTTGGATTGGACAGCAGAAAAGAAGTCGGCTAAGGAGATATTACCTGCAGCCTTGAGCTCATTGTCCATATCTAAGAGATTGTCCAAGAGATCCATCACATTTCTTATCAATTGATTTTTCCTTGGGCCCAGACTCACGGGTTCAGAGTCAAAATTTGGGAGAGAATCAAAGTCCATTTCATGTCTCCCTGACTGGTAAAAGTCTGTCTCAATCAAGGTATCTTCAGCTCCATAAAGAATGGCAAAATCTGCCCATACAGCTTGGACCATCATGTCCTGCCTCATTCTATCTTGAGCTAGGAAGACAGCATTCCATTTGAGGGGAAGCTGATCAAAAAATTTGTTGAATTGCTTGATGAGACTACGCCTGGAAGCTGAAAGATCACAGTCTCTGAGACGGCAAGGTCTGCTGAAATAAACACCATTCTCAACATGTTGGTTTCCAAAATCAATATAGTCTTGAATGTTGCCAGCCGGTACGGAAGACTTGTTGATTTCATGGAATTGAAGCAACTTCCGAATAAACGGCGGCAAATGATCAATAGGATAAACCCAACTAGGAGAGGGAGCGGGCGAGGGTTGATAGCCCATGGATTGTTGTGGAAAATGTGGAAGGTAGGATTTCTGATCGGTTGGCATCGTCGGTAAGAGGGATTAGAGGCGTGACCGGTGATAGGTATGTCATCGGTCAAGGTATCATGGCTAAGTAATCGGTTGGGGATAAAGGGTATGAATGAAGAAATATCGGCTTCAATTCTCTTTCTTCTTTCTGCATTTTCCTTGGCTATTTGGGAAGGAGTTTTTGGGATTGGTTTTGATTTTGAAGTGGCTGGAGGAGGAGTAACTGGTTTGGAGGATTTTCTAGCAGTCTTTTTAGGTCGGATAACAGTGGAGATGGGTTCATTATCACCAACATCAGGTTCTGGGGTCTTTCTTTTGGCCGGAGAGGGAATCGGTTGAGAAGGCTGAGATTGAGGGACCGGTTTGGAGGTATCGGTTGACTGCTTCTTCTTCGGTTGAGAGGTCTTCTTCTTAGCCGGTTGGGCTTCGGTTGGAGCAGCAATGGGGGCCATCGGTTTGGCTTCTCTAAGAATTCTTGCTTGATCGGCCTTGTCGAAAGCTTTGACAAAGGACTTAGGAACAGAAGGCTGACCACCAGAAATGGTAAAGATAGAAGGAATTCTCATGAGGATTCTACTCATTAAGAGATAATGAATGGGCTTGGCCTTGTTAGATCTGGACAAGGGCTTCTCCTTCTGGAATTTCTTGAAGGCGATGAGGATAACACGATAGATGAAGGAGCACCAGTTGAATCTCCTTTGAAGCATAACAGCAGCCATGGCTTCCCATTGTATCATAGTGATACAATGATGGGAACCAGACCGGCATATCACACATCGGTCAATGACTTCGGTTAGGGCGTAATGAATAGCATCTAGATCAGCTTTCTTGTTCCCTTCACCGGTCACGAATGGATTGGTTCCATGAACGGTAGCCCAGGCGGCTTCCATATCCTTCGAAGTGACAGAAGAGGAACCGGTTGAGGGAAGAGTAGGGAAAGCTTCGGCTATGGAGGATGGGGAGAAATCAACAGAGAAACCACCAACTGAAGAAGTAATGTGAGAAACAACACCGGGCTTGGGATTATCATCAACTACGCCATTGTTGAAGAACTCATTGACAAGCTCATACAGAATGTCATCATTCCCCTCTGGCATCAAGAACGGCAACAACCCGGAAGCAACTAGCATGGCTTGGAGGATCTTCCCTTCTTCAGATTCGAAGAAGCTTGGTAGAATGTAACCTCCGAAAATGTGTTTCTTGGTTGGTTTGGGAGCCATCTGTCAAAAGATTTAAGAATCAAAAACATTCTAAGTTAGAACACATTTCAAAAGAAAACAATGTAAGTGAGGTTATGATTTTGAAAATAGTTCTAGTTCTTCAAGTTAAAAGAATTTGAGTATTTAGAAAAACTTTACCAGAAAGGATTAGAGTTCGAAGAACAAAGAGAGAATGGAATTTGAATTCTTGAAAGTTCTAAGCTTTTGCAGAGAGAGGGAATCGGAAAGCTTGAATGAAATGTTGTATTTCCTTATATAGTAGAGAGAGATAGAAGATGGAAAGGTTTCTTGAAATAAAGAAAACGTTTCAACTGCATGGCACAGATATTTAAAAAGATATTGAACACGATTTTAAATATGAGGGATAAAAACTAGGTACGTGTGTGCAAAGTAGCTTAAACCATAATGCAATAATGACAAAAAGATAACCTTTTGATAAACTGGAATGATACAGAAGTTACCTTTTTGGTCACAAAATTTTAAATTTGACCAATCATCAAGTACAAAAAGGACGGTAGTAGGAGGGAGTAGGGAACAGCAATGATGCTTTGTCAGTATAGGGTAAGGCGGTAGACGGCTGATAGGATTGATGGGACTTGTCGGCTAGGACGCGCCGGTTAGAAACGGATTGTGAATAGTAATCCGCCCGCAATTCGTCGGCTAGGTAATGATCAATCGGTTGAGCTGACGTCACCACATTAGGCTTGACCGATCAAGGATATGATCGGTTAGACAATGAAAATTGGTCGGTTAGGATAGAAGGCTTTTGCATCGGTTAGGGACCATTGGTTAGGGGATGCTTTTAATCGGTTAGGATATCTTATATACCGGTTGAGAGTAGGTCAAGAGCATCGGTTGAGCATAAGTAAATGAGGCACCATCATGATCGGTTGAGAGCTTTTACAGACAGCAAGGTTAGCACAATAAATTAACGAATATCAATCATGCCTAGTTCTCCTCTAAGGAATTCAAATCTTTTAATGTCCAATGGTTTTGTCAAAATATCAGCTAGTTGATAATCAGTATGGACTTTTAAAAGAACAATGTTACCCTTTTCAACGTGATCCTTGAGGAAGTGATATTTGATGTCTATGTGCTTGGTCTTTGAATGCATCACAGGATTGTTGGAGACTGATATGGCTGAGGTATTATCACAATAAATAGGACATACTTCTTGAGGGATTTCATAGTCCACCAGTTGTTGCTTCATCCATAGAATTTGTGAACAGCAACTTCCCAGGCTATATACTCGGCTTCGGTCGTAGAAGTGGAAATTGATGCCTGTTTCTTGCACGACCAGAAACCAACCGGTTACCTAGAAATTGACAAGTTCCACTAGTACTTTTCTGGTGATCCTACATGCCGCAAAATCGGCATCTCGAATAACCAATTAGTGTAAATGATGAATCTTTCGGATACCACAAACCTAAGTTAGCAGTTCCCACAAGATATCTAATGATTCTTTTGACAGCTTGCAAATGAGATTCTCTAGGGTCATCTTGAAATCTAGCACATACACATACGGCAAACATGATATCTGGCCTACTAGCGGTTAAGTAAAGTAGAGAGCCTATCATACCTCGGTAGAGTGTCATATCTACTTTCTTACCGGATTCGTCTTTGTCTAAGTGTACATTTGTGACCATAGGAGTGCTTTGAGGATGAGCGGAATCAAGTCCAAATTTCTTGATTAGATCTTTGGTATATTTGGCTTGATTGATGAAAATACCTTCATGGGTTTGCTTAACTTGAAGTCCAAGGAAAAAGGTTAGCACACCCATCATGCTCATCTCAAATTTGCTCTGCATAAGCTTCTCAAATCTCTTGCATAATTTTTCGTTAGTAGATCCAAAAATTATGTCATCAACATATATTTGAACTAACAATGAATGACCATTATGCTTTGCAATAAATAAGGTGGTGTCGATTTTACCTCGTTCAAACTTCTCACTAAGTAGGAATTTGGAGAGAGTTTCATACCATGCTCGAGGTGCTTGCTTGAGGCCGTACAAAGCTTTATTCAATTTGTAGACATGATTAGGCTTCTTAGGATCTTCAAAACCGGGAGGTTGATCTACATAAACAAGCTCTTAAAGTTCCCCATTGAGAAAGGCACTTTTCACGTCCATTTGATATAGCTTAAATTCTTTGTAGGCTGCATAGGCAAGAAATAACCTAATGGCTTCTAATCTAGCTACGGGAGCAAAAGTCTCATCATAGTCTATTCCTTCCTCCTGTCTATATCCTTTTGCCACTAATCTGGCTTTATTTCTTATAATTTTTCCAGACTCATCCAATTTATTTCTATAAATCCATTTCGTTCCAATTACTGTTTGATCACTAGGTCTAGGCACTAATTCCCAAACTTTACATCTATCAAACTGGTTAAGCTCTTCTTGCATAGCTTCTACCCAGCTGGGGTCATCAAGTGCTTCATCAGTCTTCTTTGGTTCTATGTTGGAGACCATAGCAGAGGAAAATAAACCATGTTGTTCCTCTAAGTTTCTTAATTGGCCTCTAGTCATTCTAGGTCCAAAGACATCACCAATAACATTTTCTAAAGGATGATTTCTAACTGATCTCACTTCCCTAGGTAGGTCTTGCCTGACCGATTCCTGTCTTAAGGTTTCTATGGGAGGAGTGGAATCGGTTGAGGGAGAGGAGACCGGTTGAGGTGATCGGTTAGGTGAGGGTGATGCTGACTGATGATGGTGATCGGTAATTGGAGATGGAAATGGTAAGTTGATGGGTGAAATTGGTTCAGCTTCAGGTGATGAATTGGGAGTTGTAATATGAGGACTAGTTGGTAAGGGATCGGCTGGCTGAGATTGACTATTTGATTGCCTAACCGATTGAGGAAAGAAGGAGTCATCAACTAGGTCTCTACAGGTTACACCACTAGAGGCTGACGGTTGAGCTGGAGACTGATTTGCGTTGATCTTTGGTGGATTGATTAGAGTTTTGATTATCTGTTTCACCTGTCTCAAAAACACCAGAACTATCAGTACTATTTGGAGCCTTGTCAGACTCTAGCAAATCAAATTCATCAAAAGTAACATGAACAGATTCAACAATTTTCAACAACCGTTTATTAAAAACTCTAAATGCCTTACTGTGCTTGGCGTATCCCACAAAAATGCCTTCATCAGCTTTTTCATCAAATTTACCTCGGCGTTCTTTACCGTTGTAAAGAACATAGCATTTGCAGCCGAAGATCTTGAAGAAACTAATATTGGGAATTCTGCCACGCCAAAGCTCATAAGGGGTCTTGTTGTGAAACTTGTTGACCAAAGATCTATTCTGGGTGAAGCAAGCTGTATGTATAGCTTCGGCCCAAAAATACTTGGGGAGCCTAGCTTCGGATATCATTGTTTTTCCAGCTTCGATCAATGTCCTGTTCTTTCTCTCAACTACACCATTTTGTTGCGGTGTACCAGCAGCTGAGAAATTGTGGTCTATTCCGTGATCATCACAAAGATCGAGCGATTCCAAGATTTTTGAACTCCGTTCCATTATCTGATCTCATACTGATGATATCACATTCTTTTTGGGTTTGAAGTAGACGGAATAATCTGGTAGCAACTTCATATGTATCATCTTTTGAAGCAAACATCTCTACCCAGGTATATCTTGAGAAATCGTCTACAACAACCAAGGCATATCTGCTACCCCCCAAACTGGCAGTAGTTGTGGGGCCAAACAGATCCATATGTAGCAGCTGGAGGCACCTAGAAGTGGACATGCGGGGGCTTCGCGGAAAGATTCTTTATGTTGTTTTCCCAATTGGCGGGCTCTACATTTCCTTCCATGATCGCAGACACCTGAGGTAAGCCGGCGACAAGATTTTTATTGGCCAGCTTGGATAGATATTTGAAGTTCAGGTGACTGAGTCTCTTGTGCCATAGCCAGGAATTCTCACTGATGTTCTTAGCTACAAAACAAACATTAGTAACATTCGAGACATTGTTTAAATCTATAGCATATACGTTACCTTTTCTATATCCAGTGAGAAGTGTTTCACCTGTAGCAATGTCTTTCACATAGCAGTTGGAAGAATTGAAAACACAATGCATACCTTTGTCGCAAAATTGTGAAATAGAAAGAAGGTTGTGTTTTAGACCATCCACCAAAGATACCTTCTGTACAATTACTGTACCTCTTTTGATGGATCCTCGACCGATAATTTTACCCTTTGCGTTGTCACCAAAGACAACTGGAGGACCAGATGCTTCTTCCAGATCGGTTAGGAGATCGGCATGACCAGTCATATGCCTAGAGCATCCACTGTCCATAATCCAAACATCCTTACCGGCATCGGTTGAGGCCATTAAGCATTCCTGAAACAAAAACAGTAAGCTTATGGTCCCCCTTATTCTTTTGGGTCCAAAGAGTTAGTTCCTCTTTGGCAGCCATACCTGGCCACCACCTGAGCTTTTAGACTCAGTGGGTCCAGATAGATGCTTCAAGAGGCATTCATAAGCCTTGTGACCAATAAAACCACAATTTACACATTTATTAGAAGATGGCTGAGGAGGCTTAGATGAATTGATGTTCAATTTTGCCAATGCTACGTAGGGGTTAACTGATTGGAGCGAAAATGCATCCTTTGGGGACGAAGGTGATGGATTTACTTTTGTTAACCCGTTGCATCGGTTTAGGAATGGCTTTACCGGTTAGGTTGCCTTTACCGGTTGGGTGACCTGCGATCGTTGTCCGATCGGTCATACCCTTACCGGTGTCGGTTACCTTACCGGTTGAGGATTCCCGACTCCGCAACATGATCAACAATTTTAATTCCACCTTTGCTGTCTCCATCACTAAGTGGGACATATTGTCCTAACTCAGGATCAGCTACCTCGGTCCATTGAGATTTGTTTTTGCTCAGATAGGCTTTCATCTGTACCCGTCCATTAGGATAGGTGTGAGGGACAGATTTGAAAGGTTTTGTTAACTCCTTCTTAATCATTTTGGATTGAGCATCATCAAATTTTCCTATCAAGTTCTCAGAGTCAGACTTCTTAACTGGTTTGTCTTTGCTGTCAATGTCATCACTGCTGGAATTAAAACTTATACCAGTAGTTACATCTCGGTTAGGAGATAACTGATCTTGAATGATGGTCTCCACAGCAGTTCGTGATTTTGAAAACGTGTCAATGGTTTTATGAAGAGAGTTATTTCTTGACACAAGATCAGCAATTTGACAAACAGAAATGTTTAGTCTCTCAGTGAGTTCTTGATTGTCCTTCTTCAACTGATCTGACTCTAGCTTACTTTCTTTCAATGTTTTTATTTCAACTTTCAAAGAATCATTTTCAGTAGTGATCACTTTAAAATTATCAACCATGATTTTGTGAGCTTCATTTAATTTTTCAAAATCGGAGAAGAGCTCATTCATCACCTCTGCCATTTCAGACTTTGACATATTGGGCATAGGGTCAACAGTAGGCTGAGAGGAAGAGGATGATGGTTCAAAATTGGGATCAAAATTTGGAAGTGAAGATATCGGTTGAGGGCTCGGTTCGGTTAGAGGCTTTAAGTGAATCGGTCGGGTCTCAAGCATCGGTTGATAGGAGGCAATCGGCAAGGCTTGAGCTTGATAGGTCGGTTGGATTGGTTGCATCAGCGGTCTGAGAGTGGGCAAGGTTTTGGACTGACCATAAAGGGATCCACCTATGTTTTGAATTTTGAAATTATAGGGGTTACCTGCATCTGCCTTGGGAGTAGAAATGGGTTCATCAAAGAATGTCAAGGGAGATCTCATAGGCGGAGTCTGATCAACATAGGATGATTGTTCATTGGAATTGGGGTGTCTAAAAATAGGAGTTTGCAGGGAGATGGGTTTTTCATAGGTTCCATCCATAGCAACAAAACTGACATCAGCATCTTCATCTGAGTCAAGATAGTCGCCTTCTTCATTCTCGTAGTCGGTCTCAAACCAAACAGTAAAGCCTTTCGCTTGCATCCTCCGCAACTAAACTCTTAGATCTAGGAAATTTCTTGAACGGTTTCTTCCTCAGAAATTCATATTTCGGTTGAGGGCATTTGGAGGCAAAATGGCCGGGTTTTCTACAGTTGTAACACACAAGCTCACCTTGGGCATTTTTACCATCGGTTGAGGTTGAGGTTTGGCCTTTTCTTTGATAGTTCCCAGATCTATGGAATGACGAGGATTTGGGTTGGAATGATTTGCTGTGGGATTTCTTAAAATCCTTAAACTTTTTGTAATTTCTAGCAAATGCAGCAAATTCATCCTCTACCTCAGGAGGGGTACTAGTTGAGGTATTGGCTTGAGTTGGTTGAGGCTGAGAGATTGAGGGAGAGTCATTGGTGGTAGTTTGGCTGGTGAGCATAGGAGAACCAGGGAAGATCTCAGTCTGAGCTGGCAGAGATAAATTTTTAAATTGTTTTTGAACTCCACTCAGCCGGTTGAGCTCTTCCTCATATAGGAACAAAGTAGACGCAATGTTCTGGATATGAGTAACGTTCAAGTCACGGCATTCTTTCAAAATAGCGACCTTCACATGCCACAAGTCTCCAAGAGAATTGAGGAATCTCATGTTTAGATCTTTCATGGTATAGACTCTACCTAAAGATGCACAAGAGTTACTCACCTCGCAGAATCGGTCGTACGTTTCCTTCATTGTCTCATTTGGATTCTTCTTGAAGGACTCAAACTCAGCAACGCTTTTGTAGAGTCTGTTGTCCTTGGCCACTTGATCTCCTTCAAAGTATCTGAGAAGACTTTGCCAGACTTGTTGAGCGGTCTCATAGCATTGTACTTGTTTGTACAGTCTGTCATCAAGTCCTGAGGTTATGATGTGCAAGGCTTTTCGGTCCAAGGAATCACAAAGTTTGTCATCCTCAGTCCATTCTTCTCTTGGTTTTGGCACATAAGTTTCATAAACCTCAAAATCTTGTTCAGACTCTCTATCTGCATGATCCATGAGAGGAGTTTTGGGTGCTCTTGTTGCAAGATTGATTTTCAGGGGTGTCATGGGACCATCTCTGACTACAGTAGTTAACCTATCATCTATTGAGTCCAAGTACCGCATGATTCTGTTTTTCCATACTGGAAATTCGTTATCGTTCAACATGGGAACGGATGTCAAGTTGTATGTTTGCATGATTTTTCCCGCCATTTTGGAATTGGCAATTCAAGCGGTTAAGCTTGGAAAAATAATTTTCGAAAATTGCGAGCTCTGATACCAATTGTTAGGTCCCAAATGGTAGAAATCAGGCTAGAG
The DNA here is from genome assembly GCA_022495995.1 of Adenophora triphylla var. japonica. Classification (NCBI taxonomy): domain Eukaryota; kingdom Viridiplantae; phylum Streptophyta; class Magnoliopsida; order Asterales; family Campanulaceae; genus Adenophora; species Adenophora triphylla. The sequence continues at coordinate 595,121 of JAFEMH010000237.1, read as the reverse complement.
GGGGGGGGTGAATAGCCTGTTTAAAGTTTTTGCTTAAAAAACTCTTAGACTGTGTAAAGGGTTGTAGGAAACACACTTGCTAACCGTTAGATTAGATTTGCACAGCGGAATTACGGTTAGGCTAGGTTTACAGCCGGTTAGGTAGAGTTTCAAAAACAGTACGTTAAAAATCCTTATGCAAACAAAACAAATTATATTTCCAAGTAGGACAAACAAGTTGAGCAGTAGGTTGAGTCAATAGGTTGTGACTAGTTGAGAGAATGTCAACCAGTTACAACAACACAGAAATAAACAAACACACAGAAGAATGATACATTGTTTGAAGAGGTTCACAGTGTTAAATAACTGCTACGTCCTCTACCAAGTTTGGTCAGAACTTGGATTTGTGAAAGTGCACTACTATATTAATGGTTTCTACCTGTTACAAGTTGCAAGCCAATGATTGAAGGCTACCAAACTAAAGGTGACCACTAACGGATCGTGCTACAATAAAGACCTAGTGTTTTCTAGAGATGTGCTCACAAGTTGAGCTGATTTCTCTAGGGTGTTGTGTGTGAATCAATCAATGTGTTCCAAATGTAGTCTAATGAAGGAACACTACAATATTGATTGAGGTGCACAGTGTATAAGTCCTACAGAGATGTCTAGTGAATAAGGGGACTTGAATTGAATGCTTTGAACTATGGAGTTTGCAGAATGGTAGTTCAGAGCAACTCACTCTCAAGAATCATAAATGCACCAACCTTCTTCAATGCTCCAGGGAAGCTATTTATAGTGAACTTTGAAAAGGATCCGTTTTCTTTGAAGAGGTTGCAATGATGACTTGATCAGGCATGCCTTTGAATTGAAGGATCTTTGCATTAAATGCCTGAGATAGGAGAGAGGAGATTTTCCTTGTAGAGTGGTTGGAAGGATGTGAGTACTGGTCTTTTTGACAATCTATTTTGAGCTTCTGACAGCCGCAGGAATGTCACTTCAGCGTCTATTCAGCATGCTTGCTTTACCAACTTTAGCTAAAGGGATTCTTTGGGTAGTTGGGAGCAATAAATGCTTCGGTTAGGTCAAGCCGAGGAAAGCTTGCTGAGAAAGCCTTAACCGGCAAAGGATAGGATACAACCTGTGAAGGTTACATCGGCTAGGTAGGCAACTGGTTAGGTTGACATAGCGGTTAGGAAGTCAACCGGTTATGTTAGCAAATCGAGTAACTCACAGAAAATAGCACAGGGGCAAATCTTCACATCTTCAAGTCTTCAAGGTTTTGAGAAAATTACATGAAATAAAAACACTGGCACTAGCATTAAGGGGACCTATCATACATAGAAAAATTCTATTGGGTCTAATTAAAATTAGGGGTCCACATTAATGCTTGTTGTGATTGGGTTTAAGCAATTCTAAAACTAAGCATATATTTGACTAACAAGGTATAACAATTTCAGTTTTCTTAATGCTGTTTGTTTTATGAGTTCAACGAACATGGATGCAGGAAGCTCACGTGAAGATGAGCAAAAGGATGAGCTCATTGTTGGATTGAAAAACCTCTATGAGGAATTGCTTGTAGAATGGAAGAAGGAGAACAAAAAGGTGGTGTTATTGACAAATTAAGTTCAGAAGTTAAAAGAGGGCACGACTAAGCTAGAGGTCCAACATACCAAGAAGGATGCAGAGCTGGACAAAGTCAAGGCCAAACTAACTTTAGCTGAGGCCACATTCAAGAAGCTCAACACGGGGTCTTCCAAGTTGGATGAAATCCTTGGTGTGAGTAAACCTCCCTAGGCAGGTATTGGTTTCCAAGAGTCTTTAAAAGCAATCACTTCTACTTTGGCTAATAAGGATGATAAAATGTGTTTTATTAAAGAACAAGTTAACATTGAAATTTTTTCTCGTAATGAAACCTCAGACAAAAAAAATGTGCAAGTATTGTCACACCTCTGGACATGTTAAGAAAAGTTGTCAAACTCTTTTGAAAAAATAGTCTCGTCCCTCTGTGTTACCTGAGGTGTTACCCAGCACTCTAGATAACTCAGAAGGTTAAAAATCTAAGTAAGAAGTCAGAGAAATCTAAGCCTAATCTGAGGTGTGATATCGTTTATACTGCCTTGAAAACAAATGTGGAAGGTTCATGGTATTTTGATAGTGGTTGTTCACGCCATATGTCGGGAACAAAAATGTTTTTAAAAGATTATGAACCAATTCAAGGTGGTAGTGTAACTTATGGTGTGGTGGTAGTAGGAGTAATATAATTGGTAAAGGAACACTTAATGTCTCTGAATTTCCTTTTTTAAAGAATGTCTTGCATGTAGATGGGTTTGTAACTAATTTAATTAGTATTAACCAACTTTGTGATGACAACTTAGAGATAAAATTCAACAAAAATACTTGTGAAGTCTTTGATTGTATTAACAATTGTGTGATGACAGGAACTAGGTCTAGTGACAATAGTTATATTGTTGAAGACAAATAGGTTTGCCATTCGGCAAAAAATGATGACATACTTTTGTGGCATAAAAAATTGGGACATCTCTATTACAAAAATTTGGAGAAACTTTTTAGGTTCGATGCTATTAAAGGAATTCTCAAATTGATTTTTAAAGATAAATTTGTGTGTGGGGATTGCCTTAAATATAAGCAAACCCGTGTTACCACAGTGTTATCCAACACCAAGAGAAACACTTTGGAACAATACATTGTTTTCAACTTTTGCAAATGGACTTAACGGGTCCAATTAGGGATGGCAACGGGGCGGGTTCGGGACGGGTTCTTCATTTCCCGAACCCGCCCCTATAGTCATCTACCCTTTCCCGAACCCGCCCCACCCCGTTATTTGGATTACCCGATCCCGCCCCGCCACGATAGTTAACCAAAATGAAAGTTTGAACAACCCAAAAATTTAAATGTATACCAGAAACATAATAAAAACTTAATTTAGATAACAATAAAGATGTTTAGATACTTACAAGAACAATTTTAGAAAATGAAAGATGTCATCAGTCATCCTCTACAAGACTACATTACATGGAAATAAATTACAGTCAACAGAAACAGAACAGAACAGAAACAAAAACTACCCCCACCCACCAAAACTGACAAAAACCCAAATTTTTGCATAGGAAGCAATTTCACTGAGTAGCTTCCAATACAGCGTATAGAGGCAGCACCTGCGATGGAGATGGCTCAAGAAACCCAAATGTTTCGTAAGATTCCAAATCAATTTCTTGAGACAAGTACGAATGTTGAGTTTAGTAAACCTAGAGATAGAGAAATGGAATTAGGGATAGGAAGTGAAGTACCTGCGATGGCGATAGAGAGCCGATGGCGATGGCGATAGAGAGGCGATGGCGAAAGCGAAGGCGATGGAGATGGCTCACGGCTGCGGGGGAAGGACGACATTGCGGTTGGGGTGCGACACAAACTGGGAAGTGGGTGGGAAGAGGAAAGGAATTGGGATTTGGGAGAGAATGAGGAAATGAACGGGGAGGGGATTGGGAACCCTAAGCGTACAGCGTATAGAGGCAGTAAGGGTATTTTTGTAATTTCATAGTTAATCGGGGCTGGTTCGGGGCGGGGCGGGGGTAAACCCGAACCCTAGAAAAACCCGTCGGGTTTTCAAAATTAGATCCCAAACCCGACCTATTAGGGGTGGGTCTTTTCGGGTTCGGGGCGGGTTCGGGTTTTTGTCATCCCTAGGTCCAATTGAGGTAGATAGCCTGGGAGGTAAGAGGATTTCTTATGTCATTGTGGATGATTTTCTAGATTTACTTGGATCTATTTTTTAATAGAAAAATATGAAACTTTTGATAAGTTTAAATTCTTACATTCCAAAATCAAAAATATGTTTTGCTCACCTATTTTTCGTATAAGATCTAATCATGGAAAATAATTTTATAATGTTTCTTTTTCTACTTTTTGTGAGAAAAAGGGAATTCACCATGAATTTTCGACCTCTAAAATGTTCCAACAAAATTGGGTGGCCAAAAAGAAAAATAGGATCTTGCTAAAAATGGCCCATGTCATGATGTTTTCCAAAAGTATTTCGAAAAGATTTTGGGCTGAAGCGTTGAGCACGGCTTGTCACATTTCTAATAGATTTTTTCTAAGACCTAGTACAACAATGACACCCTACGAGACTTTGAATGGGAAGAAACCAAATGTTCCTTACTTCCATGTTTTTGGGTGTGGTTGTTTCATATTGAATGATCGAAATCATTTAGGTAAATTTAACTCTAAGAGTGACAAGGCCATTTTTCTTGGATATTCTCAAAATTGTCTTGCATTTCGTGTGTATAATTTGACATTGAGAATCATTCAAGAGTATGCAATTTTGTTTGATAATTTGGCTAGCATTGCAGGTGAATCAATTGTAGACACTCCTATAATATGGGTTGAACAACTTGAAGAAATTGCTGGAGAAAGTGTTACCTCAAATGTTGGTCCATGTCTTGAGTCTGGTGTTGGACCAAGTGTTGTCATTGATACGACAACACTAGAGATAACACCAGAAATCTATCCAAGTGCAGAAAATGAAGATGATAATAACTCCAACGGAGTTAATGATCCAGTGAGGAGGGATCCCCCTTTGAGAATTCAAAAGAATCATCCTATGCTAAGTGATCGGGGATTTGAACGATGGGATACAAACAAAACACAAGGAACCGGTAAATTACCGAGACATGGTAAAATATGTTAAGGTAAATCACTCTTGTTTTGTATCTAAATTTGAATCTAAAAAGGGTTGTTAATGAATTAAAAAAATGATTTTTTGATTCAAGTTTTTAACCATGAGAGATTTTCTAGTTTGAAAAAATCTCTTGGTTTTTGTTTCATTTAAAAACTCCTGGATTATTTTGTTGTATATTATGTTTCATTAGTTTTTCTTATTATTTTCTTTTATTTTAAAAACTAATAATAATAATTCTATCTTTTTGTTAATTTGGTAAGCTTAGTTCTTACCGTGGCAAATGCTGACCTTTTTGTTATGGTAGGATAACACCCTAAATAACACTATTGATAAAACACCCTTTGTGCTTAAAGTGACAAAGTCACCAAGTGTTTGGCATGTTATGAGGCATATGGCATTATGTTTTAATACAATTCCCTTAGTAACTCGGAGCACGACGTTCGTTGCGACGATGTATTCTTGCCAACGGGGAATGGTACTTTGTGATTTGTACTAAGTATTAGGGACATGGAGCTCGCTACTACAGTGTACCCTACTTAAAAGGTACATGATCACTTCTTCCTTACATATAATAAAACTCGGGGAACGAAACTCGCTACTACGATGCTTCCTTATATAAAAAGTGTAGAGGAATTTTAAAAGTATGCCTTAAATGCTTAGCTTATTATGCCTCAAATGCCTGAAAAAGAAGAGGCTAATTATGCTCAAATTGTTATGCCTCAAATGGCTGAGAATGAAAGCATTTTTTATAAGGGAATTTTTATCATTTGTGTTATCCTTTGTGCTACCCTCGTTGCCTTAACACATTAGTGTGTGCCATAGTATTTTTATTCTTTATTTTTGGGTTTGTTGATTAAGTTTTTAAAATTTAAAAGTCTTTTAACCCTAAGAGTTTACAAGTTTGAAAAAGTCTTCATCAAATCCTTTTAAATCTTGGTAAATGATTTAAGTACCTATATCCCTAAAATTGTGGAATTTGTTTTCAAAACAGCTTTGAGGGTATCATTTACTTACTTCTTTGACCCGTAGCTTTGTAGTTGTTATTTTTTCTTTATTATTAAATATATATATATATATATATATATATATATATATATATATATATATATATATATATATATATATATATATATATATATATATATACCTCCGTCCCAGGAAATGATTCACCATTTTTGGCTCGGCACGCAAATTAAGGAAATAGGTGGGAAGAAAAAATGTTGTGAGTGTAATTTGAAAATAGGAGAGAGAATTAATGGAGAAAATAGTAAATTTAAAAAGTGTTTGAGTGTAATAGTGAATTAGGAGAGAGAATGAGTGGAGGAAATAGTGAGTGAGTATAATAGAATATTAATTAAACTTTTCCATTTTAGGAAATGTGAAGCTTCAAACGGGACGCCATTTTGGGTAAAAGGTGAAGCATTTTTACGGGACGGAGGAGTACATATATCTATATATATATTTTAAATAATAGCCGAATTTTTTGATTTGGTTGGTATGAGAGTGTTTATTTTCTAAAGCTAGAAAATAGGGGTAGTGTGAGTGTTTAAGTTGAGTGAATATATGTGTTAATTAGAGTAGTGGAATAGGTCTTGTCAATTTAATTGAGTTACCTTACCCATTCCATAACTTCCCTAACTTAACTCCCTATTTTCTCTCAACCTTCCTTAATGTCCCATCCCCCTCTATCTACACGGTTATATACTTCTCTCTTTCACCGTGTCTCTCTCCCTCTCAACCTATCCTAAATAAAAAACCTTCCTATTTCTTCTCAACCTAATTCCTAAATCTCCAACCATGGCTTCTCAATCCAAAACTTCTACTGCACCATTGGAGCAATCAACAGGTGTTGTCTCAAGTGTTACCTATCTCATGAACACATATCTTGTGTTGACTGAGATGGCTTCACCTAGTATGGCCATGTCCATTGATGAACCTCCATTGGTTACCTCGGTGGCTCAACCTACTCCAACGGTTGTTCCATCTTTGCCACCCATTCCTCCAACCAAAAAAACCAAAAGGAAAGCTACTTCATCTTCCCAACCTACGACACAACTCACCAAGAAAAGAAGTTCAAGTTGTCTCACTGCAATCAGGAATAAGGGGACATCCAATACATCTTCTGATCCAGTTGAAGTTTCTGTGGAATCTCTAGGACTCTCCTCAGCTCATGTTTCGCATGAGGACTTCAATGTTGAAGTGGAGAAAACTCAATCAGCTAAAACTTTTGAAGATTGGGTGTATGAAGAGGATGAAACTTTGCAAGTAGTGCAGAGAAGGAACACAAGAAGCAAAGGGAAAAAAGTAGCTACCTCACGTGTTACCAAGAAAGCAGCAACACCTAAAGTAACACCTTTTGCTTCTAAGTCCCTTAAAGCCCCTACAAGTGCTCTTGATTATTCTGAGTCTTCTGATGAATTCCTTGAGAAAGAAATTGATAATGATAAGGCTTTTCCTAAACCTATTTTTTCATTGGAATTTTACCAAAAGGAGAATATGGAGTTTTGGTTAAAGCATTATGATACAAAAATTCTTAAGGAAAAGTACATTGATGAAGTAGATTTGAAGAAGCATGGTGTTTATCAATTCTTAGAGGATAGAAAATTTTTGAAAGCTAATTTGCATCCTTGTAAGTATATTGATGGACTTGTGAGAAATTTTTATGCCAACCTTCATGTAAACTTAGACAATGAGAGCTCTAGTCAATATGGCAAGGTGTTTGTGAGGAATAAGGTTTATTCTATTACCCATGTCATGATTAACAAGACTCTAGGACTATCTAATGATGATGTTGATAGTCCTTATGTGCATAAAGATGATATTGCTAAGTTTCTCTCCAACAATTTTGTGCGTGAATGGCCTAAAATACCCAAGATCACAAGGAACACTTTCTTGCTTTCCGTCTCACATCACTCTTTGTTGTGTTGCACAAGTTGTGCATCTATAATTGGGTCCCTACGTCGAATGAACATTATGTCACTTTGCATCAAGCTAAGATAATGTATAAACTAAGGAAGTATCAAAGGGTGAATTTTGGTAAGATGGTTTTCAAACATTTGGCTTCGTGGGGTAAAAGAAAGGAAGTTACTATGTTTCCTTACCCCTCTTTGATCTTTCGAATTTTGAAAGCCCAAAACCTACCTATTGAGACTTCTGATGAGTATGTCACTTCTCTTGATTACTATGCCATTGACTCTCAGTTGACCAAGAAAGGTCAAAGAAGATATGCAGGTGATCTACCTTGGGATAAGTCAAAGGATGGTAGTTCAAGTAATGTGTTATCTATCCAGAGTACTACTTCTAATGTTATTACAGATGTTACTCCTAGTTCTCTAAGCATGTTTTCAGTTACAGATGCTGCAAATGTGTTGGCCAATGTGTTTACCCTGCTGGGTAATGCTTCACCAACAATTCCCAAAACCACAGTCCTTGCATTTTTGCACAAGCAATTTGTAATCATTGGGGAATTAGTGCAAGGCTGGACCAAGCTTAAATATGATACAGAGGAGTTCATCAAGCTAATTTCTTCCCAAACAGGGGGAGATGGTGTTGATCCAAGTGATGTTGGTGGTGGTGGTGGTGCTGCGGATGTTATTGGAGATGCTGGTGCAAGTGCTGAACCAGATGCTGGGGATGATGCTGGAGAAGATGAAGAAGAGAGTGACGAAGATGAATGAACATGTAGGTTGATGTTGCCACTACCTGGATGAGGTATTTGGTATGAAAAAACAATTTTGTTATGTCTTTGTTTTGGAACAACTCTTATCTTGATTTGTTTGTCCAGACTTTGATATTTTGGTGGTTGGTATTTGTTTTTGTTTAAACTCTATGGTTTATCTTTGGTTTTAATTACGAGTTATTTGAAAAACTTGTTTTTGTGATAACTTGTTTTTATAATTAATTAGTATTTTCGATAAAACATAAGTTTCTGTTAGTTCTTCTAATTAAGGGGGAGTTAATCTTTGGGGAGATACTTTGTTATATCATGTATGGCTAACATAATCTTGTAGGTACCATCACTTAGGAGTTTGGAAAGAAATAATCAACTAAGGGGGAGATTGTTAGTAAAAACTGGGGTGTTACCACATGTGTTACCACTGACAGAAATATGTTATCCGATTGTTTTGTTTTATAGTTGTATATTTCTTTTCATATTTATTTATATCCTAATGTCTAATATTATTTGCAAGATGTATATGTTTTGTGGTCCATATTTCAGGTTTTAACAAGGTTAGATTATTTGCTAGAAACATGGAATGAAGTTGGAGAAGAGTTACACATAAATAGGGAATTTATGTGTAACTTTGACAAAGTCTTGCCTTGTTGTTTTTGAAGGAAAACGTGGTGAAGACTAAGTCCAAGGTTGATTGCTGTTTATTAAAGAGTACAAGGTCGAGAAAGCAAGGGAGTACAAGAGAGGAATGCGTGGACTTGGGCTTCGGTTGCTACAAATGTGGAAATGGCGCAACAATGCCCATGAAGCAAGGAGCAAGCTTAGACCACTCTCCCCACTCTTCACACACGACCAAGACAGCCCCAAGGCTGTTATTTTGAGTAGCCTTCAAGACATTTGAAGACTATAAATAGGTAAGGTGTGAACACTTGAAGATATGCCAATTACACACATCTTTCACATTCCTTGCACAAGAGACAAAACACATCTTTGGTTCCTTTTGCCCTTTCTCCCATACTTTGTTTTTCCACTCTCAAGTACTTTGGACTTGATTGTGCTTTGGATAGAATAGGGTTTGTGTTTTGATCTATTCGTTTTCTACTTGTAATAGAGTTAGGAAACTTTCGGCTTTGTAATCATTTATATAGTGAAGATAAAGTCTTGGCTTTTGAGCCACCCTCAAGTTATATAATTATATAACTTGAGAAAATTAACTTTGTGCCTTTTAATTTCGCTGCAAAACTCTTTTAAAGTTGTTTTATTTCAGAGTGTGTGTGTGCAGTCTTAGGTGTTATCGTTAGTGCTATCTAACATCTTTGATAACACCTTGCCAAACCTAAGCCACCGACAATTTCACTGCCAATGGGAAGGTGTAACATGTGGTCGGCGCCATAGGAGAGTCACTGTTTTGGATCTTTCCTCCAGAGGTTTAGTTGGTTCGCTCTGTCTGTGGGAAATTTGAGCTTCCTCCGGCAGATAAGGCTTCAGAATAACACATTTGAAGGCGCTATCCCTAAAAAATCAATTTTGCTCTTGATGAAGAGTAAATTTGAAAATAATTTGGTCATTCATTTTTGGGCAGTGGTAGTACAGTTTATGAAAAAACAACAACATTGCTAGGCTGTGAGTGGTAAGTCAATGTTCTTCTCTGAGTCCGCTCTCACCATGAAGCAGGGCACATTAACCACCTGCCTTCCCACTCTGACGTGACTCGATAGAAGATAAAATGTGAGACGACCGTTGGGGATGGTTGGGACACATCAGTGTAAACTATAAGTGCATGTATCAAATATGGAAGGCACCTAGGCATGAATGGGGGAAAAGGATTCATGTGACCGATGGCAATACATGTTTATTTTGGGACGGAGGAAAAATGTCAAACACACCCTTAGATGGAAAGCTTGGTATTAGAGTGTCAAACATGTTGAAAGCTTGGTAACATATGAACATTTTTTTTCCAATTCCAATTCCACTTTCAATTCCAATTCCAATTCCAATCCAAAATTGAAAGCTTGGTAATACATGAACCTTCTATATTAACTTGGGGTTAAAAACCACCACTTCCAATTACTTGATTATATTGGTAAGTGTTAGGCCCTAACAAAGTGTTTTGATAAAGATTGATCATATCATTTAACGAGACAAAGTTAAATGTTACTCCCTCCGTCCCTGAAAGATTGTCCCATTTGCCATTTTGACTTGTCCCAAAAAGTATGTCCCATTTCTAAACTTAGGCATGAATGTTAGTGCAAATCTACTAAGGTACAAAAAAGTGAAGCTCTTCCTTAATAATTGCAAAATGTACAACAGGACAATCTTTTAGGGACCGAGGGAGTATAAGTTGTCAAGAGAGAAAATTGCGATAGTTACTCAAGACCACCTCCAAGTATTCTTACTTTTTCAACCATGATTTACACCATCTATTTAGGCAGAAAAACATTCTATATTAGACTCAATTGAAAGGAAATTCAATGAGGAACAAGAATATGCAATTGTATTTTGCATTGGAGCTCCGGGTCAAAAAATATTTTTTAAGACCTAGTTAATTGAAGATGTCCATTGAGCTTCTTTTTGACCAATAATTGGATCAGGGTTCGAACTAAACTTGTTTTTACAGATTATATGAACCCTACTAATTGGTGCTAATTGACCCACCCCTACCACATAACACAAATAAAATATTTGAATAAAATAATTTGTTCATACTATGTTTTTCTAGTGGAAGTCTTCCACCAATTCCCAGTCCCATAAGTTGTGAACATCATTACGTAGCTTTAATTAGTGGGAACAATAAGGCTTAATTTATAATTTTCATAGTCTAGGTCGACTATAAATTCCATACCTTAATTTCTAGTCATCCACTAAGCCCTTCTTGGGACTTTTTTTTAGCTATAAATCATGATTCAAAAGGACATCAATTTCTAAAGAAGATGTGTATTGATTACATTACTATTTAACTGAATAAATTCCACACCTCAATTCCCAAATTATTTGACTACAGAGCACATTTCCAGTCAACTGTTCAAGTTGTGGGCAATAGGCACACAAAAAAAATTCACAAAATTTTGGACACAAATTAAGTTGGCAGTTTTTGATTGGATACGTAATTATTGGAATAATTACAAGAACATGAAACTTATTATACTCTCATTTACAATAAATGTAACATACTATGAATTAACAACATAATGTAACGTACTTTTGAGTCGCATTACATTTAAGGTAACTCAGTTGGATGACGTTAAATTTTATTAACAAAATGAATCAAATCACTAAATAAAATAATAATTGTTAAAAAAGTAACACAGTTCTTATCTTCTTTCTATTTTGAACCCTAAGCAAAATCAGATTGAGCCCTAGTCAAAATCAAATCAAAATTCAAACCCAAAAGTTTAGAACCCTAAGGATTCGGGTGAGAAAGAAGAATCAAAGGATGGAACAAAGGCTGGGGGTGTTGTACTGACACTTGCAATTCCACTTCCACCGGCGTCGGCACTTCTGCCTTCGGTGGTTGGGGTTAAAGCAGAGAGGCGGAGGGAAGAAATGGTGGGTTTAAAGCGGATTTGAGGGAGATTTGGATCTAATTCCGAAATGGGTTGTTGGATTTTGGGTGGTTTTCTTGAGCTCTCTGCGACCGTTACAGGCATTCTTGATTTTTGTGTTTTCTAGAGAGAGAAAGTGTGTATACTATGTGTGAGAGGTGAGAAGAATGGAAATAAATTGTTAGGTTTGTATTATGGGTTTGTACGGACGTGATTTTGTTTTGAACGTATGTGTTCGAATTTCATGGAGAGTTTGTGGTAATGGTGCTAGTCGATGATTATGGTGGTGGTAATGGTTGGCCGAACTGATGGGTGGTGGGTGGTGAATGGAGGAGTGTGGGGGGTTAGGAAGAAGACTATCAAAACCATTAAAAGGCTAATGATTGTTAAATATATTTAACGGGTGTTAGTTTTTTTCTTATTTTGTTGACATTCTTTTATTTAACATCGCTAGGGTAGGTTCCATAATATGTAACGACAAGGTAAAGTACGTTACATTTAGATGTCAATTCATATTATGTTCCATTAATTGTAACAAACACAATAGTATGTTTCATATATTTGTAGTTTGACCCATAATTAATGAATAGTGTGGCCTAGAATCACAATATCTAATCGAACTTTGCCGGATCATTTTGTGTCCAAAATTTTGTGAACTTCTTTTGTGTCTATAGTATTACACCCCCACTTTTTAACTTTTTAGTTGTTAATTTGATTGAACTTTGATCAATGATGCAATCGAAGAGTTGGCGTTCGAGTTCTTGGAGTCGCTCGACCGCAATGGGCATAACCTTTGAGTTCCAGGCGAGGCGGCCGCCTCATTGACTCCAGGCGTGCGCCTCAGATAGTGCTGCGGAGGGGAAGATCTCGGTTGCTGAGGCGAGCGCTTCAACTTGGTGATGCGGGCGCCTCATACTCCTTCAACGCAAAGGGATGTTACGGGGTTCCAGGCGGACGCCTGGCTTGTGCCCAGGCGGGCGCCTCACGTGATGTTTTTTTCTACGTCGTTTTTTTATTTCCGTGTTGCTGAGTTTTGATTTTTTTTAAGTAGGGTTAAATTGGTCATTGTTTTCTTATTTCAGTCTAGGGTTGTGTTAGGGGTGGAAGGAGTATTTAAACACTTTTAGGGTTTTGTTAAAGGGAGTTTTGCCGTTTTGAATAACAATCGTTTTCTTGTTCCAATTTGTAGTCTTGATTAATTTCGACTGCGATTGAAGGATTGATTCGCGTATTGATTCATTTCTACCCGTAATCAATCATCTATCTAAGCTTCCGCTACGTCAGTTGGTATCAGACTTCGGTGAGATCCTTGGAATCATGCCGCGACCAACGATAGAGGAGCGCATTGGATTGGCTGTCGATGAACGTATGGAGGGGTTGTTGGAGCAGTTAACGACTAGGATGAGCGACCTGCTCAACGAACACCTTCAGCGACATCCGGCTGATCATGGTGATCATCACAGACAGCAAGATTCGGAAGGGGATTCGGAAGAGACTGGTGACGAAGTCTATCCCGAGATTCCGCAGTTTCGCCGTCGGCCACAGCGGCCTCAGGTGGTGGAGGACAACCGTCGATGGAAGGCAGGTATGTGGACGGAGATCCCAGATTTTAATGGAGGGTTACAGGCAGAAGAATTCCTGGATTGGCTTTCCACTGTGGAAGAAAGCTTAGAGTTCAAACAGGTCACGGAGGATAGGCGTGTAGCGTTGGTGGCTACGAGGCTGCGTGGTAGGGCTACAGCGTGGTGGCAGCAGCTTAAACTGTCACGTGCTAGGCTCGGGAAGTCGAAAATTGTGTCGTGGGAGAAGATGAAAAAGCAGATGCGGGCTGCGTTTCTACCTTACAATTATCAGCGTATATTGTTTCAGCGATTGCAGAATCTGAAGCAAGGATCGCGGTCGGTTGATGATTATACCACCGATTCTAACAATTACTGGCCAGAAACGAGTTGCAGGAGACACCCGATCAGACGGTAGCACGGTTTATCGGTGGGTTGAGGGTTCAAATACAGGATACCTTAAACATGTTCGATATTGGGACAGTGTCAGAAGCACATCAGCGAGCTCTTGCGGTGGAGAAACAGTCGAGGCGGTTTGGCAGTGTCGTTGGTTCTGGTTCGGGCGGTGTTAGTGCAGCGGGCGGTGTCACGGGTGGTACAACTACAGTCGCTCCGACTACATCTAGGGTCAAGCCGTTTTTAACCGTGGGCCGAACAACAGTATCAAATGTTTTGGCTGTGGCGAGGTTGGACATCGACAGGTAGACTGCAAACAAGCGGGCAAGAAAGCGTTATTCAATGATACGGAGGAGGATCCGTGGGTCGATGACAATGCAGTACATGAGAACCCTATGTTTGATGAAGAAGAGCAGGTCCTGACTGGTGATGTGGGTGTTTCTCTTGTTGTGCGCCGTTCTTATTTGACTCCGCGTACATCGGAGGAGAATGAGTGGCTTCGTAACAACATCTTTCAGTCCACTTGTACGATTTTGGGTAAGGTTTGTCGTTTTGTCATTGATTCAGGCAGCTGTGAGAACATCGTTGCGGAGGAGGCGGTCCAGAAACTGAACATTCCGACAGAAAAGCATCCTAAGCCATATAAGCTAGCGTGGCTGAAAAAGGGCGGCGAGGTAACAGTTTCTAAACGTGCTCGTGTTTCTTTTTCTATTGGTGCAAAATATCGTGATGAATTGTGGTGTGATGTGGTTGCTATGGATGCTTGCCATCTTTTGTTGGGTAGGCCGTGGCAGTTTGATAGACAAGTTTTTCATAATGGTCGTTCTAACACTTATAGTTTGTTGGTGGATGGGGCTAAGTATGTGTTAGCTCCTACGAAACCGGTAACCCACACAGAGACACCGGCTTCGAGTGCGTCCTTCCTATCTTTCGCACAGTTTGAGGACGAGGTGGTTTCGACTGATAGAGTGTTTGTTTTGATCGGGAAGGCAGTTCCTGATTCGGTTCAGATTCCTCCGGAAGTACTCCCTTTGATACAGGAATTTGCTAGTGTGTTTCCAGATGAGCTTCCTGCGGAATTACCTCCACTTCGGGATATTCAGCACCATATTGATCTGGTTCCTGGGGCTAGTCTGCCTAATCGACCTCATTATCGCATGAGTCCTAGAGAACATGAGGAGTTGCGGAGGCAGGTTGAGGAGTTGTTGGCAAAAGGACATATCCGGGAGAGTTTGAGTCCCTGTGCTGTACCAGCGATACTGATTGCTAAGCAGGATGGGTCTTGGCGTATGTGTGTTGACAGCAGAGCTATCAACAAAATTACAGTCCGGTACAGGTTTCCGATCCCTCAGTTAGATGACTTGCTTGATCAGATTAGTGGTGCTACAGTTTTTACAAAGTTAGATTTGAAGAGTGGGTACTATCAGATTCGTGTTCGGCCAGGAGATGAATGGAAGACAGCCTTCAAAACTCGAGAGGGTTTGTATGAGTGGTTGGTGATGCCTTTCGGGTTGTCTAATGCCCCGAGTACGTTCATGCGTGTGATGAACCAGTTGCTGCGACCCTTTATTGGGATTTTTGTGGTGGTGTATTTTGATGATATTCTTATTTACAGTCGTAGTCAGGAGGAACACTTGCAACATGTGCCGGAGGTATTGTCGGTGCTCCATAAAGATAAGTTTTATGCTGCGACTAAGAAGTGTGTTTTTATGGTGCATCGAGTATTATTTTTGGGTTATGTGATTTCGGGGGCAGGACTTCAGGTGGACACTGAGAAGGTAGCAGCAATGCACTGGTCTCGCCCTACTACGATTACCGAGGTACGGAGTTTTCATGGTTTGGCCTCGTTCTATCGACGTTTTATCCCTCATTTCAGTAGTATCATGGCTCCTATTACTGATTGTATGAAAGGGGTTCATTTCACTTGGACTGCTGAAGCCGACGTAGCATTTGAGCAGATTAAGGAGCGGTTGACATCTGCCCCTATTTTAGTGTTACCCGATTTTTCACAGCCGTTCGAGTTACATACGGATGCTTCGAATGTGGGTATTGGGGCTGTTTTGAGTCAGAATGGGCGACCGGTGGCGTATTTCAGTGAGAAACTGTCGGGAGCCAAGACACGGTATAGGGAGTTACTAATAAGGTAGCTGATGCCTTGAGTAGGCGTCGGGGGTTATTGACGACTATGCGAGTGGAGGTGCCAGGGTTTGATTCGTTCCGTGATTTACTTGCTGCTGATCCTTATTTTTCGGTCGTGTTGGCGGATGTTCAGGCTGGGCGTAAACCAGATTTCTTGATTCATGATGGGTTCTTGTTTCGAGGTAATCAGTTATGTGTTCCTGATTGTAGTCTCCGCTTGATGATTATACAGGAGCTTCACGGTGAGGGACATGTTGGTCGTGATCGTACTTTGCAGCTTGTTCAGGCCTCTTATTTTTGGCCAAGTATGCGTAAGGAAGTCGATAAGTATGTGCAGCGGTGTCGGGTGTGCCACATGGCAAAAGGGGCTGCTACTAATGCGGGGTTGTATACGCCATTACCTGTTCCGAGTCAGCCGTGGTCGGAGATTAGTATGGATTTTGTCTTGGGGTTGCCACGTACACAACGGGGGTTTGATTCCATCTTCGTGGTTGTCGACAGGTTTTCCAAGATGGTTCACTTCATTCCGTGTAAGAAGACAACTGATGCGGTTAATGTGGCTCAGTTATTTTTCAAGGAGGTCTACCGTCTGCATGGTCTACCGTCTACTATTGTGTCTGATCGTGATACCCGGTTCTTAAGTCATTTTTGGCGCAGCTTGTGGAAAATGGCTAATACTCAGCTTAATTTCAGCAGTGCTTATCATCCTCAGACTGACGGGCAGACCGAGGTGGTGAACAGATCATTGGGTAATTTGCTGCGATGTTTGGTTGGGGATCATGTTAAATCGTGGGATCAGAAGTTGTGTCAAGCGGAATTTGCCCACAATCATGCCATTAATCGCAGTACCGGGTTTAGTCCGTTTCAGGTGGTTTATGTGGTGCAGCCTAAGGGCCCATTGGATCTTCTTACGTTGCCCAGCAAACAGAAGGTACATGGTAAAGCGGTCGATCTGGTTTCTGGTTTGCAGGATGTTCATACCAAGGTTCGTGATAATTTGGAGGCTGCGAATGCTAGGTACAAACAGGCGGCTGATCAGAAAAGGCGTCTCGTAGAGTTCCAGGTTGGTGATTTTGTGTGGGCTATTTTGACTAAAGACCGTTTTCCAGTTGGTGAATATAACAAGTTGTCAACTAAGTAGATTGGTCTTGTTGAGGTCATTGCGAAGATTAATCCAAATGCATACAAGTTGAAGCTGCCAAGTCATATTCGTACTTCGGATGTCTTTAACGTGAAGCATTTGGTTCCGTATGCTGGGGATTCGTCTGATGATGAAGTGGTTGTTAATTCGAGGACAAATTTTTTCAGGCGTGGGGAGAATGATGCAATCGAAGAGTTGGCGTTCGAGTTCTTGGAGTCGCTCGACCGCAATGGTCATAACCTTTAAGTTCCAGGCGAGGCGGCCGCCTCATTGACTCCAGGCGTGCGCCTCAGATAGTGCTGCGGAGGGGAAGATCTCGGTTGCTGAGGCGAGCGCTTCAACTTGGTGATGCGGGCGCCTCATACTCCTTCAACGCAAAGGGATGTTACGGGGTTCCAGGCGGACGCCTGGCTTGTGCCCAGGCGGGCGCCTCGCGTGATGTTTTTTTCTACGTCGTTTTTTTATTTCCGTGTTGCTGAGTTTCGATTTTTTTAAGTAGGGTTAAATTGGTCATTGTTTTCTTAATTCAGTCTAGGGTTGTGTTAGGGGTGGAAGGAGTATTTAAACACTTTTAGGGTTTTGTTAAAGGGAGTTTTGCCGTTTTGAATAACAATCGTTTTCTTGTTCCAATTTGTAGTCTTGATTAATTTCGACTGCGATTGAAGGATTGATTCGCGTATTGATTAATTTCTACCCGTAATCAATCATCTATCTAAGCTTCCGCTACGTCAATCAATGATGATTAAATTATCCTAATGAAAGTCTAGAAATTCTTGTTGATAGTATTTTTAATGATAAATCTATAACAAGCTTTAGAATTTCGTTTGGATAACTATTTTTTCCTAAATCTGTTTAAAGTACGATCAAATTAACCATTAAAAAAGAGAGACTATCTTTTCGGGACGGATGGAGCAATATGAAACTGCACGGCCTAAATTTTCTTAAGTTTGATACATGCATTGTTTTTTTTTTTGGTTAATTAAACTCACTGTCATGTCTTGGTAATTTCCATAAAAGCAATTTTTGGTATTAGCAAGATGTATACACAAGCACATAGCTCAGTGCACTTTTGGTCATTTCTTAGTAATTTTCCAGTAAAGCACTTTTGGTAAGTGTTGTGCAATCGCAGCGGAAGCAAGAACACAAAACTAAGAACACACACAAGCAATTAATCGGGAAATCGAAAGAGAAAGAGAAGAGATTAATTGGGGTTTTGAAGCCTCCGTTTCTGTATATTATTCTGTGCAAATCTCATTATGATTACATAGGTTTAAAAAGCATATTTATACTAACCTAAACCTAGCCCAAACAGAGACCAAATACCAGAAACCCGTCGGCCCAAAAAAACCCCCCGTCATGCTTGAGGCGCACGCCTCAAGCCCACCAAGCGCCCGCCTGGCAATTGTGCAATGTCAGGCTACACTACGGAGTTCGATGCGCCCGCCCAGGAAGTCTCCATGCGGCCGCCTCAAACCTGGATGACAAAGCTCCATCTTCTGCCTTCAATGCGCACGCCTCACTCAAATGGGGCGCCCGCCTCAAGCCAAAGACCCAGCCATCAAATACGAGCCATATCCAACAATCTCCACCTTGGCGAGTGTTCACCCAAACCAACAGAAGATACAAGGAACCAGCTCGAACCTCCCCATCTCTAACAGCTAGAAATGTGCAACAAGTCCAAACAATGCTTGAACTTGTCAGTAGTAACCGGCTTCGTCAACATATCCGCAGCATTTTCCGTAGTGTGAACCTTCTCTAGCACAACCTCACCCATATCAATCAACTCCCGAATCTTGTGAAACCGAACATCAATGTGCTTCGACCGTTGATGATAAATGTGATTCTTCGCTAGAAATATCGCGCTTTGACTGTCACAAAGCAACTTCACTCCACCTTGCTCAATGCCCAACTCGTTGACCAAACCCCGAAGCCATAAGGCCTCCTTTGCAGCTTCAACCGCTGCCATATACTCCGCTTCCGTTGTAGACAAAGCAATGATAGATTGGATCATAGATCTCCAACATATGGGTCCACCACCAAGAGTAAACGCATAACCCGTAGTCGACCTCCTCCTATCCAAGTCACCCGCATAATCTGAATCAACATACCCTACAACAGAAAGCTCCTCACTCTTACCTCCAAACATGATGCCATAATCCATAGTGCCCTTCAAATATCTGAGAATCCACTTAACTGCTTCCCAATGCTGTTTGCCCGGATTCGCCATATACTTGCTAACCACACTAATGGCTTGTGCCAAATCTGGCCTCGTGCAAACCATAGCATACATGAGACATCCCATGCGCTTGCATAGGGAACCTTTGACATCCTCTGAATCTCTTCAGTCCGAACTCGGGAATCCGAGGCGCATAGACTAAAATGACTCGCCAATGGTGTCTTCACAGGTGTTTTGCATCCCGCATATTGAACCTCTCCAACACCTTCTCTACATATCCGGCTTGAGACAATGCCCACAATCTCCTAGATTTTCCGTCTCGGCGAATCTCCATCCCAAGAATCTTCTTGGCTTCCCCAAATCCTTCATGTCAAACTCTCTACTCAACAAGGCCTTCAACCGATTGACCTCGTTCTTACTCCTACCCGCGATAAGCATATCATCCACATACAAGAATGTAAAAATACAAGAACCATCATCAAGGCTCTTCACATAAACGCAAAGCAATCATACTCACAACGCTTGTAGCCAATACGTGCCATGTAAGAGTCAAACCTCGTGTACCATCGCCTCGGAGACTGCTTCAGCCCATAGAGTGACTTCTTCAATCTACAAACCAACCGCTCCCGCCCGGGCTCCGTGAACCCATGTGGTTGCTCCATGAAAATCTGCTCATCCAACTCACCGTGTAGAAACGGTTTTCACATCCATCCGCTCCAACACCAAATCATAGTGCGCTACAAGACCCAACACAATCCGAATGGAAGTATGTCTCACAACAGCGAAAAAAATCTCATTATAATCCACCCTCTCGCTGCGAATACCCCTTTGCTACCAAACGAGCCTTGAACTTTTCCCCCTCTTTTTCTCGATACGCTCCTCAAGCGGCTTGAAGATCCACTTGCAACCAATAGCACGCTTCCCTTTAGGAAGCTCCACCAAATCCCATGTATCATTCTTGTACGGTTGACTCCATCTCCTCCGCCATAGCAGCTTACCCACTTGTCCTTTTCCTGACCGTTTATAGCCTCCTTAAAAGTACTTGGGTCTCCACTACTAAGAACAAGAACATATGAAGCCATGTCTTCAAATCCATACTGACCGGTGGCTTGATTACTCTCTTAGGTCTCCCAACTGAAGTACTAGCCACTTCTTGTGTAGGTTCCTCTCGACTCCGGAAGAGTGAGATCCGCATCGCATTATCCTCACGTAGCTCCACCTCAATAACTTGCTTCTCGCCCTCCTTGCTTTCGGCACCTTCTCCTTATCATCATGAGTACACTTCAACATAGCCTTTTCATCAAAGACTACATCCCTACTAATCACCACCTTGCTTGACTTGGGATCCCAAAGCTTGTATCCTTTCACACCCGTTTCATACCCGAGAAAGACACACCGTTTTGACTTTGGGTCAAGCTTCGACCGCTCTTCACCAGGAATATGAACATAGGATGGACACCCAAACACCCGGATATCGGTGAAGTCTACCTCATTACCCGTCCATACCTCCTCCGCAAACCCGTTATCCAAAGAGACTCTAGGTGATCTGTTAATCAAGAAACATGCCATACTCACCGCATCGCCCCAAAAGTTCTTTGCCAATCCCGCATTGAATCGTAGACACCTAGCCCTTTCCGCAATAGTTACGCTTCATCCTCTCACCCACACCATTTTGCCGTGGTGTCTTGCGAACCGTGTAGTGCCTCTTGATCCCATGCTCTCTGCAGAACTTCTTGAACTCGCTATCTGTGTACTCTGTCCCATTATCACTCCTCAAACACTTGATTTTCCGCCTGTTTGGTTTTCCACTTCAGCCTTTCCACACCTTGAACTTCTCAAAAGTCTCGACTTGTGCCTCATGAAGTAAACCCAAACCTTCTTCGAAAAATCATCAATGAAAGTCACGAAGTAATAATGTCCTCCTCTAGATTCTGTTCGACCGGCCCCCACACATCCGAATGAACGTAATCAAGAATGCCCTTTGTTGTATGCTTACCCGTCTTGAACCGCACCTTATTCTCGCTTTCCAAGAACACAATACTTGCAAAACTCAAGTTTACAAGTCTTCACACCCTTCAACAACTTACGTTTATGAAGTTCCCGCATTCCCCTTTCACCCATGTGACCAAGCCTCATATGCCATAGAAGGGCATCGCATCGACCTCCGACTCAACGGATGTGACTCCACCTACAACCGTGCTTCCGAGCAACCCGTAAATGTTCTTGGAGCCTTTCTCACCCTTCATCACAACCATAGCACCCTTCACAACTTTCCAGTACTCCACCTTGAGCCTTATAGTTCATACCATTAGCATCCAAGGTACCCAATGAAATCAGATTTTTAGAGACCTCCGAACATGTCTAACATCACATAACGTTCTAACTACACCATCATACATCTTAATTCTTATAGTTCCTATGCCAGCAATTTTACATGTAGCACCATTACCCATAGTAACTATACCGTAATTAATCGACCCGTAGGTATCGAACCAATCACGATTCGCAGTCACGTGAAAGCGAACATGCCGAATCCGTAATCCAAACATCCGTCGGGTGCTCCACACCTGATGAAGTCGTGAGCATATCTCCATCCACATCCTCCGAGCAATCTTCAACCACATTGGTGACTTTGAAGATCCTTCCTTGCCTTTACCGTTCCCCTTCTGCGGACAATTTCGCCTCTTGTGCCCCTTCTCCCCACACTTGAAACAATTCCCCTTGTACTTCTTCCTTGATCGCGAACGAGAATTCCCGCTCTCGTCTGCGGAAGTTATCCCGAACTGGTTTCTCCCACGTTCCTGATTTTCCTTCACAAATAACCCCTCACCCGCAGTTCATCAACGGACTTCTTCCGTTTATGAAAAGCTAGAAGAGCTTCGTGACCGGTTGCAACTCCACGGTATCCTTCCCCAAGTCAACGTAGTAACAAGATTTTCGTATGTCGAAGAAGTCGGCAACGAATTCAGCAACATCAACGCCTTGTCCTCTTCCTCGAACGTCACCTCCACCCTAACCAAATCATTGAGTATTTGGTTAAACGTGTGGATATGAGCCTCAAGATCCGAACCCTCTGCCATCTTAAGCCCATACAACCTTTGCTTGAGATGCAACTTGTTCGACAAATGATTTTGACATATACCGGCCTTCCAAAATCTCCCAAACCTTCGTCGGTGATTCCTCATCGATCACGTGATACACCACCTCATCCGCAAGGCACGCCGTATTGAAGAAATGACCCGCTCTTGCAACTCCTTCCATGGACCTTCTTCGATATCATCGGGTTTAGTCGAATGTCGAAGAACCTTTCCCAAGCCTGCTTGAACCAAGAAATCCTTCACCCTCCGTTGCCACAACGCAAAGTTTCCATGACCATCAAACTTTTGAACGTCGGACTTCACGGTGATAGAATATCCCCCGGACATCGCAACCTGGCTCTGATACCAGTTGTTGTGCAATCGCAGCGGAAGCAAGAACACAAAACTAAGAACACACACAAGCAATTAATCGGGAAATCGAAAGAGAAAGAGAAGAGATTAATTGGGGTTTTGAAGCCTCCGTTTCTGTATATTATTCTGTGCAAATCTCATTATGATTACATAGGTTTAAAAAGCATATTTATACTAACCTAAACCTAGCCCAAACAGAGACCAAATACCAGAAACCCGTCGGCCCAAAAAAACCCCCCGTCATGCTTGAGGCGCACGCCTCAAGCCCACCAAGCGCCCGCCTGGCAATTGTGCAATGTCAGGCTACACTACGGAGTTCGATGCGCCCGCCCAGGAAGTCTCCATGCGGCCGCCTCAAACCTGGATGACAAAGCTCCATCTTCTGCCTTCAATGCGCACGCCTCACTCAAATGGGGCGCCCGCCTCAAGCCAAAGACCCAGCCATCAAATACGAGCCATATCCAACAGTAAGATTCCAATCAAGTCCTTACATTTCACTTTTATTTGACTACAGAATACATTTCACACCACCATAAATAGTTTGGATATATTCTGGACTCAGCATAGAATTTGCGAAAAATAATCCCAGCCAGAGTGAATTTCAAGAAAATGTTCAGGATATACATGCACTCCCTTTTCTTTTTCATGATCACCTTAATCTGCACTCATAACCTCCATACAGTAACCCCAATTGTCACAAACGAAACTGATCACTATGCGCTGATGGCCATCAAGTCAAAGATTATTGCTGACCCTGAAGGTGGTTTGGGGTCGTGGAACGATTCTTTCCATTTCTGCCAATGGGAAGGTGTAACATGTGGTCGACGCCATAGGAGAGTCACTGCTTTGGATCTTTCCTCCAGAGGTTTATCTGGTTCTTTGTCTCCATTTGTAGGAAACTTGAGCTTCCTCAGGGTGTTATGGCTTTACAATAACACATTTGACGGTGTGATCCCTACTGAAATAGGCCGTTTATTCAGATTGGAGCAACTATTCTTGTTCAATAACTCATTTGGAGGAAATGTTCCGGCTAGTCTTTCAAACTGTACCAACCTAAAATGGCTTTCGGTAGGCAACAATAAGCTTGTTGGGACAATCCTACACGAAGTTAGTTCTCTGTTGAAGCTTGTAAATCTTAGTATTCACGGCAACAATTTCACAGGAGAAATACCTCTTTCCATTGGGAATCTCACTTCTCTCGAAGTAATTTCTGCAACCGGCAATCATCTTGGAGGAAGCATTCCATATGTCATTGGTCAGTTAAAGAAGCTATGGTTTATGGGAATTGGCAATAATCAACTCCATGGTACAATCCCTCCGTCCTTTTACAATCTTTCTTTGCTCTCTACTTTCAGCATATATGACAACCAACTAGTTGGAAGTCTTTCAACAGACATAGGTTTGAAGCTACCAAAACTTGAACTTTTTCAAATAGCAAGCAACAAGTTTACAGGACTACTTCCAGTCTCTATTTCCAATTGTTCAAAATTGACATTCTTTCAAATAGCAACCAACCATTTCCATGGAAAAATAGCAATTGATTTTGGAATGATGCCAAACCTCTGGAAACTATTTCTATCCAATAATTTTTTTGGAAGTGGGGAACCTGATGAATTGAATTTTATTGCCTCTTTGGTGAACTGTAGTAATTTGCAACAGTTATTCTTTGATCAAAACCAATTAAGAGGGCAGCTACCAAGTTGTGTGGGCAATCTCTCAACTCAACTTTCTTATCTATCACTTCATCACAATTCAATATATGGATCCATCCCTCCATCAATGATGAATCTAGTCGGTCTAGAGGGATTAGCATTGTATGATAATCAATTCACAGGCACAATTCCTAGTAACATTGGCAATCTCTGTAAACTACAATCATTGTACCTATTTGAAAACAGTTTGATTGGTAATATTCCTGAATCTGTTGGGAACCTGTCACTCTTGTATAAACTTTACTTAGACAACAACAAATTACAGGGTACAATACCAACAACTTTTGGAAATTGCCAAAAATTGGTTCTATTGAGCATTTCGTCAAATAACCTTACTGGAAGCATACCAGGAGAACTTCTCGGACTTTCATCTCTTTCATTATCACTAGATCTTTCACTTAACCACCTTTCTGGATCACTCCCACTAGAAATCGGAAAGCTTCATAATTTAATGGAGTTGGATTTATCTGAGAACGAGTTGTCCGGTGAAGTCCCTAGCAGCATAGGTGGCTGCACTAGCCTGGAAAATCTATTCCTGGAGGGGAACTTCTTTCAAGGTTTGATACCTCAATCATTTAGCTCTTTAACTGGTATCCAGTACATTGATATTTCTCGCAATAACTTTTCTGGACAAATTCCAAGATTCTTGGAGAAATTCCAGTTAAAGCATCTTAATTTGTCATTCAACGACTTTGAGGGGAAACTACCAATGAACGGAGTTTTCACAAATGCTACTGCCATCTCACTTGAAGGGAACAATAGGCTTTGTGGCGGCTTGCCTGAACTTCACCTTCCTAAATGCAGCATCAAAGAGAGAAAGAATGGTAAAAAGATGTCGCTTGCACTCATAATTGTGATTCCAATAATCTGCTTGCTTGTTGGCCTGGCTTTGGCATCATGTTGTTTATTCATTTGGAACAAAAGGAGAACTAAAACACCATCATCAGGCCTGGCATTGAGGCAACAATTCACCATGTATTCTTATGATATGCTTCTCAAGGCAACAAACAGGTTCTCCTCAGAAAACCTGATTGGTATGGGTGGTTTTAGCCATGTTTACAAAGGGGTACTTGAAGAGGATGGAATAACGGTTGCTGTCAAGGTACTAAACCTTGACCTTCGAGGAGCTTCAAAGAGTTTCATGGCAGAATGTGAAGCCTGGAGAAATATTCGACATCGTAACCTTGTAAAGATCATAAGTGCATGCTCCTCAATTGACTTTCAAGGTAATGATTTTAAAGCTCTGGTTTACGAGTTCATGGCTAACGGATGTCTAGAGAGTTTATTACATCCAATTCCAGGAACAGCGAACATAGAGAATGAGATGCACGGACTAAACCTTCTTAAAAGAATGAACGTTGCCACAGATGTTGCTCATGCCATTGATTATCTTCATTACCGGTGTGAAATTCCTATCTTGCACTGTGATTTAAAGCCGAGCAACATTTTACTCGATGGAGACATGGTCGCTCATGTTGGGGATTTTGGGCTCGCAAGGTTCTTCCTTCCAGAAGTTTCAAATATCAACCAAAGCAGTTCCATTGGTTTGAGAGGAACTATTGGTTATGCACCTCCAGGTAACCACTTTACTCAAGAACCCAGAATCACAATCATTTATTTCTAGCTAATTAATTTTTACTAATTTTATGCCTTTGACAACCACTCAATTGTTCTTGAGATTTTGGCGTGAATCTTATATTTTGTCATCATCATGATTTGCAGAGTATGGTCTTGGAAGCGAGATGACAACAGAAGGAGATGTCTACAGTTTCCGTATAATTTTGTTGGAGATGATGACCGGAAAGAGACCCACAGACAATATGTTCCAGAATGGCCTTAACCTTCATGACTATGTTAGAAGGGCCTTGCCAGACAGCGTCATGGACATAGTAGACCCAATACTTGTGAAGGAAGAGGAAAATGAAACACAGAATCCAAGATATGCAGAACAAAAGGTGGAGTGTTTAGTTTCATTTCTGAAGATTGGAGTTGCGTGCTCTGTGGAGTCAGCAAAAGAGAGAATGAATATATCAGTGGTTGTTGATGAGCTGCAGCGTATTACCAACATCATTTCAAAGTACGAAATTTCAATAGCGAGGTAAGGAGTCATTTCTCAATTTTAGCCTAATTTAGTTATTTTATCTAGGCAATTACAGCTCGTAGCGCTCGTAGCAGTTTATGTAGGTACTTCTTAATTGGTTGTCTCAGAGTTATCTTTAAGTATCATCAGAATATAGAACTAGACTATCATATTCAATCCTCAGCTTTACTAGCTATTAATCAGTTTACAGACCAACATACACCTGGCAAAAAGGCACTTTACATAAGTTTCTTTTTCTATTTTAAACAAAAACATGGTATAGTGGTCTTGCTGAGACAGATGATAGCTTTTCATTTTGTGATGGAAGTTGTTGTTTTGATTAGCATCAGCAAAAAATAATGCAAAGATATCAGTTCTTCAGATATTGTACCTTGTTTTAACAATAAGAAATAATCCACCAAACAGCTACCAACTCTTGAAGAATAATCATTGACAGAGAGAGTGGAAGTGTCTCGACATATCTTTTACAGGGTAATTGGAAGCTTAAAATCTGACAATATATGAGCTTGAAGCGCATCCAAGAAGAGTTCAAACAATTTTTTGTTGTCTGATATCTTCCTCTCTTTAGATTTCACACAACTGAAAGTTACTGTATGATTAAGCTAACCAAAGCAAATTGAGATTATAGGCAAGTAGGTAATGAACTTTGATTCTGGTAAAAGAGTAGATGTTTACTCCATGATTCTAACCGATAATTGGTTTCTCTAGGCAAAAATCCCATTGCAATATGTCTTCTCTATTTTGGGGCGTTAATTGCTATACTTGACCTTATTTTCCCAAACTATATCGTATTTATGAGTCAGTGATTATGTTTTCAGGTGAGGTAGAAAAAGAATGTGGAAGCACTTTTGTGGCAAAATAAATTATGTGTTGGGAGTAGCAATGGAGAACGTGTGTTGTTGCTTTTACATGTTTGGCTAATAGCTATTATTTGGTATCTTGGGATAATTTTTATGTCTTGACTTCTTCATAATGTACATATAAAACTTTCAAGGGCGGAAAGCATGGACACCTTTGTCACCCGCCCCTTTTTTATTTTGCTCATGTTTTATTTGTACTTGAAACCCTCTATGTGGTCAACTAAATTATTTGAAGTTATATCATGTTGGCTATTCAAACGCCAGTTAGCCGCTTCAGTGCAGGGCTTGTGTTGCGGTATGTATAATCTTGTCAAAAATACAAAATCAACAAATTAATATGAACTAAATTTTTCTCGAGATCCAAGTTTTTATGGCGTGAACTTTATACTTTGGAGCATATCAACCAGGTGTATTCCGTTAGCTAGTTTGTTTTCTTCCTGGTCCCATAACACCTCTTCTCTTGATCATGTGCTTGTTATGGTAGGCCAATTAAAGTCTCTTCATTTCTTGGACTTATTCTTTTGAGAAACATTAAATCTTAATTTTAGGCATCTTACGGCAAGGTGCTATCCCTACTGAAACGGAGCCTTAGGCTCCGTTTGTTTAGCGTAAAACATTTTCCGGAAAATGATTTTCGGCAAAATGTTTTTCGGAAAATGAAAATGTTTTTCGGAAAATAAGATAAAAATGAAGTTTACCCCATTTTCTGGTGCGAAACAAACACCAGAAAATGAGGAAAATGTTTTCCGGAAAACATTTTCCCCCAAACAAACGGAGCCTAATCTTGTTCAATAATTCCTTTGAAGGAAATGTTCCAGCTAGTCTGTCAAACTGCACCAACCTAGAATCCCTTTCAGCGGGTCGAAATAAGCTTGTTGGGACGATCCTATCAGAAGTCAGTTCTTTGTTGAAGCTCGTAAATTTTAGTATTCACTTCAACAATTTCACAGGAGTAATACCTCCTTCAATTGTGAATCTCACTTCCCTCGAACTAATTTCTGCAAGTAACAACCATCTAGGAGGAAGCATTCCACATGCATTTGGTCAGTTAAAGAAGCAATGGTTTGTGGAAATTGGCAATAATCAACTCCATGGAACAATCCCTCCATCCTTTTACAATCTTTCTTTGCTCTCTAGATTCACTATATTTGACAACCAACTAGTTGGAAGTCTTTCAACAGACATTGGTTTGAAGCTACCAAAACTTACATACTTTGAAATAGGAGGCAACAAGTTTACAGGACTCCTTCCAGTCTCTATTTCCAATTGTTCAAAATTGACATTCATCCACGTAGGAGAAAACCGTTTCCATGGAAAAATAGCAATTGATTTTGGAATGATGCCAAACCTCTGGTATGTAGCTCTATCAGAAAATGTTTTTGGAAGTGGGGAACCTGATGAATTGAATTTTATTGCCTCTTTGGTGAACTGTAGTAATTTGCAACAGTTATTCTTTTATGAAAACCAATTAAGAGGCAGCTACCAAGTTGTGTGGGCAATCTCTCCACTCTACTTTCTCATCTATCACTTTATCACAATTCAATATATGGATCCATCCCTCCATCAATGATGAATCTAGTCAGTTTAGAGGTATTAGGACTGAGTCATAATCAATTCACAGGCACAATTCCTAGTAACATTGCCAATCTCTGAAAACTACAAACATTGGTCACAAGTGAAAACAGTTTGATTGGTAATATTCCTGAATCTGTTGGGAAGCTATCACTCCTAATTGAAGTCTCCTTAGCCAACAACATGTTACAGGGTATAATACAAACAACTTTTGGAAATTGCCAAAGATTGAGTCTATTGAGCATTGGGTCAAATAACCTTACTGGAAGCATACCAGGAGAACTTCTCGAACTTTCATCTGATGTCGAATGAAGCCTTGAGATCGATACCGAACGAAAAGAGCCAGAAACAATGGGTTACAAACCCTAGATAAAGAAAGCCTCAGCTTTTCCTTTATTTTCTTTATTCAATAATCAACAAGTCTAATTTTCGGTTTTAACATATGACCCTATTTTATATGAGACTTGGAAAACAAGTCAAAACCTACTAAAATTACCCCTAAGCTATATGGTAACATAATAGGACTCAAAAATATTACCTATCTAATAATAATTCCGAAAATACAAAGAAAATAATAAAAGATAAGTAAATAATAATTCCAGAATCTGCCGTCTATCTGCATCATTCTTCCCTTCTTAGAAAAAATTCGTCCTCGAATTTGACATGTTGCTTTAGGAAATACATCTTGAAATTTATCCTTAAATCGTTGACGAACTTTATACTTTGTATCACTCGTCAAAATATCCATCCAATCCGCCCAAAAATATGTAACACAATCTTCAAATAACAATTTCTTGACAGTCTAGTCTGATAACAAATCTGACCGGTGAACAACCAATCGAAAGGATCTTCATACGGATAAAAACACTTAACGAACCCAAAATTCCTCGACAATTCATCTGACGGAAATTTTGAACAAGGTGTTTTTCGATCAACCGAGTGTGACCTTTCCAATTGACAAATATCACAGTCAC
Source organism: Adenophora triphylla var. japonica (assembly GCA_022495995.1). Classification (NCBI taxonomy): domain Eukaryota; kingdom Viridiplantae; phylum Streptophyta; class Magnoliopsida; order Asterales; family Campanulaceae; genus Adenophora; species Adenophora triphylla. The sequence continues at coordinate 565,152 of JAFEMH010000237.1, read as the reverse complement.
ACATGTCAAAAATCGGAGGTTTTGACCAAACAACAAACTGATCAAAACTGTCTAATAAAACAAAGGTTGATGATGGATCATCAAAAACCCTTTCAACAGTAACGATAGATAATGGGACGCGAAATACATCTGGATATGACATACCTTCAATCCCCGGACTCTTGGTTTCTGCCTCGATATCCCTTGAAGAATCTGCCGCATTCCTGGACCCAATTTCGTGACCCTGATCGAAGGGAGTGACCCCTTCATGAAACTCCATGTCCTCGGATGATAAATCCGAATCTGAACCCATCGGTGGATGCTCCACACGCGCCTGAAAGTTGTGGAGTTGTTGAATCTGCTTTCGCACTTCGTCTACCTCAATATCACGTATGCCACGTTTGCGATGATGAACGTATTGACAAGAATCCGCTCCACGGTTCCTTCCACGAACATCTTTTCCGCCACGAACACTACGCCCTCGTTCGGCCATCAATATCGATACCCTCGTCCAGGAATTTGATACCAAATGATGTCGAATGAAGCCTTGAGATTGATACCGAACGGAAAGAGCCAGAAACAATGGGTTACAAACCCTAGATAAAGAAAGCCTCACCATTCGTTGAATTGCAAACCTCAATATTCGAAAATCATCATATTTTGGCGGGAACTTCAAGTTTTGGCGGGAAAAACATCAAGAGTCACCACTATTCTCTTTTTATATAGATATAGATTCAATAATCAACAAGTCTAATTTTCGATTTTAACATATGACCCTATTTTATATGACTCCTACGACTTCGAAAACATGTCAAAGCCTACTAAAATTACCCCTAAGCTATATGGTAACATAATAGGACTCAAAAATAACAAAATATCTCCTAAATCTATTCTAAAACATCAAAATATTACCTAGGGTTTGTAACCCATTATTTATGGTCCTTTCCGTTCGGTATCAATCTCAAGAATTCATTCGACATCATCATCTCTTTTAATATCACTAGATCTTTCACTTAACCACCTTTCTGGATCACTCTCACTAGAAATTGGAAAACTTCATAATTTAGAAGAGTTGGATTTGTCGAAGAACGAGTTGTCCGGTGAAGTCCCTAGCAGCATAGGTGACTGCACTAGCCTGGACTTTCTATTCCTGGAGGGGAACTTCTTTCAAGGTTTGATACCTCAATCATTTAGCTCTTTAACTGGTATCCAGTACATTGATATTTCCCGCACGAAATCTCAATAGCGAGGAGTCATTTCTCAATTTTAGCCTAATTTAATTATTTTATCTAGGCAATTACAACTCGTAGCGCTCGTAGTAGTTTATGTAGGTACTTCTTAATTGGTTGTCTCAGAGTCATCTTTAAGTATCATCAGACTATAGAACTAGACTGTCATATTCAATCCTCAGCTTTACTAGCTATTAAATTGGTTTACAGATCAACATACACCTAGCAAGAAAGCACTTTACGTAAGTTTCTTTTTCTGTTTAAAACAAAAACTCGGTCTAGTGGTCTTGCTGGGACAAATGATAGCTTTTCATTTTGCGATGGAAGTTGTTGTTTTGATTAGCATCATCAAAAAATAATGCAAAGATATCAGTTCTTAAGAGATTGTACCTTGTTTTAACAATAAGAAATAATCCTCCAAACAGCTACCAACTCTTGAAGAATAATCATTGATAGAGAGAGTGGAAGTGTCTCGACATATCTTTTACAGGATAATTGGAAGCTTAAAATCTGACAATATATGAGCTTGAAGCGCATCCAAGAAGAGTTCAAACAATTTTTTGTTGTCTGATATCTTCCTCTCTTTAGATTTTACACAACTGAAAGTTACTGTACGATTAAGCTAACCAAAACAAATTGAGATTATAGGCTTGTAGGTAATGAACTTCTATTCCGGTAAAAGAGTAGATGTTTACTCCATGATTCTAATAGATAATTGGTTTCTCTGTGCAAAAATCCCATTGCAATATGCCTTCTCTATTTTTGGGGCTCTTCTTAGAATGATATTGGGGAATCTCATTGCTATTACTCAAATAAGCATGAAGCGTATGCTGGCATATTCGTCCATAGGTCAAATCGGATATATAATTATTGGAATAATTGTTCAACTAAGCCTTTAAAGTATTAGTCTTCTATTCAAACCTTGAAATTCGTGGATCACGACGATAAATCAAATCCAGCAGAAAAACCTAAATCGATATGAATGGGCCTATTTTCCCAAACTATATCGTATTTATAATTCAGGGATTATGTTTTCAGGTGAGGTAGAAAAAGAATATGGAAGCACTTTTGTGGCAATCATGACAATAAAATATGTGGTGGGAGTAGCAATGGAGAACATATGTTGTAGCTTTTACATGTTTGGCTAATAGCTATTATTTGGTATCTTGGGATAATTTTGTGTCTTTGACTTCTTAATAATAATGTACGTATTTCAAGGGCGGAAAGCATGGACACCTTTGTCACCCTTCCCTTTTTTATTTTACTCATGTTTTATGCAGCTAAAACATGGGCTTGTGTTGCGGTATGTATAATCTTTGAAAAAAATACAAAATCCACAAATTAATATGAACTAAATTTCTCTCAAGATCCAAGTTTATGGTGTGAACTTTATACTTCGGAGCATATGGTAAGACAAATTTAAGTGAATAACGGACTTCATCAACCATGCGTATTCCGGTAGCTAGTTTTGTTCTCTTCCTGGTTCCATAACACCTCTTGATGTGCTTGTTTTTGTAGGCCAATTAAAGCCTCTTCAATTCTCAGACTTATTCTTTTGGGAAACATAAAATCTTAATTTTAGGCATCTTACGACAAGGTTTTCTTTACTCAAGATCACGCCGTTAGCAGTGTCTGATGACTTGCATAAAAAAGAATGTTATTGTATCGGTACTAGTGGTGAAGACTCCAGTTTCTTAAAAATAACAATAATAGAGAACTCCGGTCATCAAAAATGAATAATGCCCTAGTTTCTACAAACCTTTAAAAAACATAAATTAGTGTAATCAATGATGCAGGAGGACACACTGGAGACCGGGCGGCCGCCCTACACAAGCCCAGGCGCCCGCCCCACACAAGCCCAGGCGCCTGCCTCAGATGCCTCACATTGGCTCAATTACGGATGAAGTTTCTACCGCCCAGGCGGCCGCCTCATGCTGGCCCAGGCGCCCGCCTCAAGGTGGTTCCACGACGGGCGATGTTACTGCCTCCCAGGCGCTCGCCTGACCAAGGCCCAGGCGCCCGCCTCGCATCGACAAGGAGTTTCGTAATTTCGATTTGTGATTCCGTTTTGCTGAGTATTCGACAATAAAACTTGGGGTATTTTGGTCATTGTTTTATTATTATGTCTTAGGGTTTGGGAAGTATTTAAACAACTTTTAGGCATGTTTAAACTCAGTTTTTGATCATTTTAATTCAAGGGTTTTATCTCTTTTCTGGTGGATTCCAATTTATTGTGTTTTAGGGTTCTTCGCTTGAGAATTCTTGTGATTAATGCGCTAATCACGAATCTATCGCTTCCGTGCTGTGTCAGTTGGTATCAGAGCAGGCTTAACCTATCTTTCATCACTGATTCGTTATGGGTGATCAAGTAACAAGAGCAGATATCGCTGAAATAACCACCGCTATTGTTGCGTTGACAACACAGATGGCGGCGTTCATGGCTGTTCAACAGGGTCCAAACGCTCTTGCTAATGGTAACCGTGGTGGCGAGAGAGACAGGGGTATTGAACAGGGCCGATGCTATAGGGGGGTCGAAAATAGGGATGAAGAGGATTCTAGTTCCAATTCCGATGTTGAGGTCGATAGTGATGATGAGCCGGGGCAGGGTGGTAATCGATACCGCCAGGATTATAGGATTAAGGCTGATATTCCGTTATTCTATGGAACCATGGGAATTGAAGATTTTCTTGATTGGCAGAATGACGTTGATCGTTTCTTCGAGGTAACGGAGGTGCCTACGAATAAACAGGTAAAGATGGTGGCAATCCGATTGAAGAGTACTGCTGCAGTTTGGTGGAAAAAACTTGTTGCTCAGAGGCGACGACAAGGGAAGGGGCCAATTAAAACCTGGAGGCGTATGAAGCAGTTGATTTCGGAACAATTTTTACCGGCAGATTATGAGCAGACTTTGTATAAATTGTATCTCAATTGTGTTTTAGGGTTCTTCGCTTGAGAATTCTTGTGATTAGTGCGCTAATCACGAATCTATCGCTTCCGTGCTGCGTCAATCAATGAATCTCATTTTGAAGGTGGATCGAGTTCAAGATCTTCCATTCATGTTTATAAGCTCGATTTACTTCACTATTGTGCAAATTTATTAAGAAGAGTAGCTTCTTTAGGACCGATAATTGGGATTAGGGTTACACCACCTTCCATATAACACACACATACACATGAAATAAATGCACAATGGAGCCTTCTTATTTACAAGGAATTGGACACTTAAAAATAAAAACACTTAAAATTGAAAGCACAAAACAGAGAGATACATATACAGAAACAACGAGACATGATTTACTGGGGAAATGTGTTGAGAGCAACGGACGAATCAGCTTAAAGGCTGTTGAGAGCAATTTCCAACAAAAAAGACACGGGAAAACATTCATTCCTTGCATTGCATTAGAGCTTTCTTTCCTTAGGTCTCTGCTTAAATCACTTGCAGATTCTGAAAGGGTAAATGTGTATTTTGGTGTGTATATTTGTGTGTGTAATGTGTTCGACGTTGGTGATGGTAGGTCTAAAAGAGAGCTTAAGGTCCATCAAATACGCAAAGTTTAAATAGCGATAATACATCTAAGGGTATTATTAGGAACAATGGGTTTTCAATTGTTGTCTTAATTAGTACAATAAGTAAATTTTAAGATGGAGAAAATTTAGCAGAGCTTAGTCATTTGGTTTCCATCTTAGGCATCTTCAAAGAACAAAGATAACTTTCCATTTGGTTTCTTTCTAGGCTTCAGAAATCGGATCAAATTACCCAAAATTGGCCTTATATGACAAACTGTTGCATTCATGTCTGATGGATTCATGCCACGAAAACGTGTGAGAAAGACACTAGTAGTGTGTGGGGGAGAGAGAGAGATCTTTCATGAGAGGCCAACATGAACCAACACCTCAACCAAGACAACAAGATTGGTTTATGGAGACACCCGGCATGTCATCTGCTCTTTTCTTACCAATAACTCCATTCTACAGAGATGGTTTAAGCAATCCGAATCAACCATCTGTCAGCCACATGTGAGAATAACCCTCTAAGCTATCGCCCACGCCTTCCTCATCCCCGTAAAATTCTTCTTCTTGGCCCGCTGCCGAGACTATTCAAACAATTTTAACAACCTATTGTCATTTCCATCACTAACCTTAATGATACTTACTGTTACTCCACTAACCCCTTTTCTTTCTTGGTTGACTCTCATCTTCTCCTCTCCTTGGTTGGAAATTTAGAAACTACTTTTCAAGTCAACTCTTATGAAGCTACAGAAGCCGAGTGCAAGCAGTTGACTTGATCCAAAAGACAATAAATAACAAACACAAAATTTTTTGTAGTTGATATAGATAGGAGAAATCAATCATACCAAAGCATCTGAAGCCGAGTTTCATCTCCCAAACCTCTTGGGCGTTGGCAATTGCAGAAGCAGTATGCTCACTGATTCTTTCGCCAATTGGCATTCCTCTGCCTTGGAACTGGGCAAGCAAGTCTGAAGCCAAGTAGGTGTCCAATGTCTTCTTCACGGAGCTGTTCTAATGGTTCTTAATAGAATTGTATGTCCTGATTACCACAGAAGCCCAAATATAACGATTCATTTAAGAAGAGTTGAATGGAAAATTCATAAACACTAAGAGAAAAGTGTGACTTGAAGAAAACAATCTAAGATGAAAAAGGCGGTAAAATTAAGAAATGAGCTGTAAATAGTTTTTAATCCATTACACCTCCTAGGCAGGAATTTTGTCAACTCTGCCCATTTATTCCCACAGATTTGATGACCACGAATCAGTGCCAATTCTTGTTCTTGTGTCCAAGCATCCTTGTTTATTGCAGGGTTCAGATGATTATGCCACCTGAAGGAAAATGAAAAATAATTTTCCAGCAATCTCATTTAAAGGAAAAATAACCCATTAAGGTCGTCCTCCAGAAACCATATTATATTCAAATTTCTTGTACATACTATACACAAACCATATTTACATGATTTTTGTACGGGATTAAAAAAACTCCATCATATTCAATTTTCTTCATAGGGCAAACCCCGGTGCGCCAAGCGGGGGTTGGGAGAGGGAACCATTTGCTAGAGCCTTCCCCTGACAATTGCCAAGAGGCTGTTCGCGAAGGTTCGAACCCGTGACCTTATGGTCACCAAAGAAGCAATTTAACCGTTGAGCCAAGGCTCGCCCTCATATTCAAATTTCTTCATATGAAAAATTAATCAGGGAATCACAACCAGTTGGTGGATGTGGAAGACGGGAATCATAACATCTAAGGTACTTTTTGCAATTTGCACTAACATGCCTAAAAGGAAACACCTCAGAACGAAATATATTGTGCCCCAGCATTTTGGTCACTACTAGAAAACATGCTACACATTCTTATGATATGTCATCTCAAACAGAGAATGTTAGAGCATCTTCAAAACAGAGTTTTCAGCAGCAGAGTTGAACTTTGGCTTACCAAAATTGTTGTCACGCTTACATATGAGTCTGTTGGGATAAGGAATAGAGGACCAACCAAGACAGTTTTCAGGGAGCATTCTAAGGCGGGCGCCTGGGGATGGCGAGGCAGGCGCCTCGCGTTCCGTGGTCTTGGCGTTGGTGAAGGTTGCTTGGGGCGGCCGCATCACTCTGGCCATGGCGGGCGCATCAAGCACCAAGGGATAGGCGAGTTTTGGGGAGTTGTTTTTGACGGGCCTTTTATTTCCTGGGCTTAGCTAGGGTTTGTTCTTTATTCCGGGGCACATATATAAAGCATTGTTCCGTCTCTTCTTTCTCATTGTAACACATATTTACAAAATAGTGCAAGATCCTGGCTTGGTAGTGCCCCCAGACGTAGCCAATCAAATTGGTGAACTGGGTTAACAATTTCTTGTGTCTTTTCTGTGTTTTCTGATTTCTTGTGCTTTGTTTGTGTGCGATTATTATTCTTGTGGTTTGCTTGGGTGTGGAGGGCTATATTCACAACAACTGGTATCAGAGCTCTTGGTTCAAGATCAAGGGAGTTGTTCCAAGCAATCAAGAATGGGCAAGGACAAACAGGCGGTTGAGAAATTCGATGGGTCTGACTACGGATATTAGAGGATGCAGATTGAGGATATTTTGTACAATAAAGACCTCTATAAGCCTCTGAAGGGTGTCAAACCGGAAGACGAAGATCAGGAAGAATGGGAACTCATGGATCGGAAAGCCCTAGGGGTGGTTAGATCTACTTTGTCAAAGTGGATTGCGAAGACTACCAAGAAGGCGACAACCACCAAGGAGCTATTGGATTATCTTACTGAGAGATTTGAAACTCCATCTGCTGCAAATAAGGTTGATTTGATACGCAAGATGGGTAGTCTCAAGATGCAAGAGGGAGGATCCTTGGCTAAGCACATCGATGAGTTTATGGATGTTATAGACTCATTGACAGCGGTGGAGATCAAGTTCGATGATGAGGTTCATGCGTGTTTGTTGCTAGCTTCTTTACCGGCAAGTTGGAGCGGAACGGTGACAGCAATCAACGCTTCAGCAGGTAAGAAGAAATTGAAGTATGATGATGTTAAAGACTTTCTCTTGGCTGAGGAAAATCGCATGAAGAAGTTGGGGACATCGAGTGCTTCGGGATCGGCTTTAGCTACTACTAGCAAGGGGAAGCCGGGTACTAGCAAACAAGGGAGAACCGAATCTAGGGAGAACGTGGTGAGTGGTAAGGGCAAGACCGGGGAGAACAAAGACAAACCAAAGGTTGCGAAGGGATCTGTTCAGTGCTATTATTGTAAGGAGTTGGGACACTTCAAGAGGGATTGTCCAAATCGTAAGGGCAATCAGGTGAATGTGACAGTCGAAGGTGATGATGTACTGGTTCTGAGTGTTAGTAGTGCACTAGAATCATGGGTGCTGGATTCGGGGGCATCATTCCACTCTTGCGGGCACAAGGAAGAGATGGAGAATTACACTTCTGGTGATTCGGTAAGGTCTATCTGGCTGATGGCGAGCCTTTGGAAATCAAGGGGAAGGGGGATGTCAGAATAGGAGCATCGGACGGGAAGGTCTTACATCTGAACGGGGTCAGGCACATTCCGGGTCTGAAGAAGAACCTACTTTCAGTTGGGCAGTTGGATGAAGAGGGTTACAAGGTGACTTTCGGCTGCAGGAACTGGGTTATTACCAAGGAGGATTGTGAGATCGCTCGGGGTAATAAGGAGGGGACTTTGTATTTGGCGAATAACACCAAGGACAGTATCGCGGTGGCAGCAGCCAAGGGTGATACGGATTTGTGGCACTGTCGATTGGGCCACATGAGTGAGACGGGGATGAAGGTGCTTTATTCAAAGGGACTACTACCGGGTTTGAAGACAGTCAACGTGGGGATCTGCGAGGATTGTATGTTTGGCAAACAGGGGAGAAATAATTTCTCGAGGACAGGTAGGGGTTTGAGGGAAGCAAAGTTGGAATTGGTTCACACGGACTTGTGGGGGCCATCTCCGGTTACGTCTCTGGGTGGTGCGTCATATTACATGACTTTCATTGATGATTCTACAAGGAAGGTTTGGGTCTATTTCTTGAAGGGAAAAGATGAGGCTTTTGAGGTGTTCAAGAAGTGGAGGGCCTTGGTGGAGAATCAAACGGGACTTAAGCTTAAGTGCTTGAGATTAGACACATTCGTATGGAGAAGACTCCAAAGCGAACACCACAACTCAACGGGGTAGCAAAGAGGATGAACAGAACATTGAATGAGCGGGCTAGAAGTATGAGATTGAAGTGTGGACTTCCGAAGACGTTCTGGGCATATGCAGTTGACACGGCAGCTTTCTTGATCAATTGGGGACCATCGGTACCATTGGGGAATGGAATTCCAGAGGAAGCTTGGAGTGGCAAGCAGGTAAATCTGTCCTTTCTTCGCATATTTGGCTGCATTTCTTATGTTCATGTTGATTCTGCTGAGAGAACTAAATTAGATGCTAAATCTGTTAAGTGTACATTTATTGGGTATGGCGGGAATGACTTCGGGTACAAGTTTTGGGATGACCAAAATCATAAAATTATTCGTAGTCGAGATGTGGTATTCAATGAACAGGGTTTGTACAAGGACAGAAAGGGGGCATCTGATGACACTAGTTCGGAATCGGAAATTGTAGAGGTGGATATTCCTAACTAGGGTGGGAGCAGAACGGTTCATGATGACCATGGTCAGGAGGTCACTGAAGATGAACCACGTACTCCGGAACCGGATATTCCGCTGCGTAGATCCAGCAGATTGCGTGGATCGCCTGACAGGTATACTCCATCCAATTATTATTTGTTGTTGACAGATAATGGGGAACCGAAATGTTATGCGGAGGCAGTTCGTAGTGTGCTTTGTAATAAGTGGAAAGCTGCGATGGATGATGAGATGGTCTCATTAAAGGCCAATAAAACTTGGGAGTTGACTGAACTACCTAAGGGGAAGAAGGCATTGCATAACAAGTGGGTTTACAGGATCAAGGAGGAAGCAGACGGTAGCAAGCGTTACAAGGCAAGGTTGGTTGTAAAAGGGTTTCAACAGAAGTACGGTATTGACTACACCGAGGTATTCACTCCGGTTGTGAAGATGACCACTATCAGAATGGTTCTGGGGATAGTAGTGGTGGACAACTTATTGCTTGAACAGATGGATGTGAAGACAGCCTTTCTTCATGGGGACTTGGAGGAAGAGATTTACATGGTACAGCCAGAGGGTTACTTGTCTAAGGGTAGCGGGGAGCTAGTTTGCAGATTGACTAAGAGCTTGTATGGACTTAAACAAGCTCCTAGGCAGTGGTACAGGAAGTTTGATGGATTCATGGACGACATTGATTTTATTAGATGTGAGGCGGATCATTGTTGCTACTTCAAGAACACGGACAATGGGTACATTATCTTGCTGTTATATGTGGACGACATGCTAATAGCAGGCTCTAGCAGTAGAGAGGTAAACAGATTGAAGACTCAGTTGTCAGAACGGTTCGAGATGAAGGATTTGGGAGAGGCAAGGAAAATCTTGGGCATGCGGATTGACCGGAATAGGGAGTCGGGCAAGTTGGTTCTTTCACAAGCAGATTATGTTGAGAAGGTCTTAGCAAGGTTTTGTATGGAAGAGGGAAAGCCAACAGGGACGCCATTGGGTTTGCACTTCAAGCTATCCGAGAAAGACTCGCCTAGGGGCAAGGAGGAGCGTGACAAGATGGAGAGAACTCCATATGCTTCAGCAGTGGGGAGTCTCATGTATGCAATGGTGTGTACAAGGCTGGACATTGCACATGCGGTGGGAGTAGTCAGCCGGTTCATGGGCAATCCAGGAAAGCAACATTGGGAAGTGGTTAAGTGGATCCTACGTTACTTGAAGGGTACTGCTGGTAAGGCTCTGTGTTTCTCGAGCAAGGAAGTGGTGTTAGCGGGTTATGTTGATGCGGACTTGGCATCAAGTGATCTTGATAAGAGGAGAAGTACTACGGGTTATGTGTTTACATTGGGTGGTACAGCAATCTCCTGGGCTTCTAAGTTGCAGAAGATTGTGGCTCAGTCGATTGCAGAAGCAGAATATGTGGCAGTGACAGAGGCGAGTAAAGAGATGGTATGGTTGCAGAACTTCTTGGGTGAACTTGGGAAGACGCGAAGTGGTAATGTTCTCTACAGTGACAGTCAGAGTGCAATACATTTGGCTAGAAATCCGGCGTTTCATTCGAGGACAAAGCACATTGAACTGAGGTTTCACTACATCAGACATCTCTTGGAGGAGAAGATCTTGGGACTAGAAAAGATATTGGGATCGGAAAATCCGGCTGACATGTTGACTAAGGTTGTGAACCTTGATAAATTGAAGCTGTGCAAAGCATCAATTGGGCTCGAAGAATAGAAGGGGAGGATGGCACTACCATGATCGAGGTGAGCACTAGGAGGACACCAAGGATGAGTTGAAGAACGGGTACGGGATTTTTATATGCGGTTGATCTCTAGGTGGGAGATTGTTGGGATAAGGAATAGAGGACCAACCAAGACAGTTTTCGGGGAGCATTCTAAGGCGGGCGCCTGGGGATGGCGAGGCGGGCGCCTCGCGTTCCGTGGTCTTGGCGTTGGCGAAGGTTGCTTGGGGCGGCCGCATCACTCTGGCCATGGTGGGCGCATCAAGCACCGAGGGATAGGCGAGTTTTGGGGCAATTCCAGGCGGCCGCTTGGGGCACCTTGAGGCGCACGCCTCAAGGTCTGACCGAGGGAATTGTTTTTGACGGGCCTTTTATTTCCTGGGCTTAGCTAGGGTTTGTTCTTTATTCCGGGGCACATATATAAAGCATTGTTCCGTCTCTTCTTTCTCATTGTAACACGTATTTACAAAATAGTGCAAGATCCTGGCTTGGTAGTGCCCCCAGACGTAGCCAATCAAATTGGTGAACTGGGTTAACAATTTCTTGTGTCTTTTCTGTGTTTTCTAATTTCTTGTGCTTTGTTTGTGTGCGATTATTATTCTTATGGTTTGCTTGGGTGTGGAGGGCTATATTCACAACAGAGTCAGAAGATGAATTTTCAGCAGCAGCTTCAAAACAGAGTTTTCAGCACCAGAGTTGAAGCCCTAATAGTTATTCGAGAAATCTTTTTTTTCCCGATAGATAATAACCATCGTTAGGAAAAGCTATTTATAAAGAAATACTACACAAAGGAGCCTTTTATTTTGAAAGCCGAATTTTTGTTTAAAGGGGGTGAAAAATCACGTTTTGTAATTACAAAACGTATTTAACAACTACTATTCAAAAGCTTTGCACTATTACTAGGACTACTGTACACCAATACATACAACAATAGCACGAACAAGTACAGAAATCATACACAACAAGCACAAGAAGTACAAAAATAAATCCTCACAATTCAACACCGACACAAAACAAAATCCAGGAAAACCCCTCACATGACACACAAGAAATCCAGAACAACTATCAACAAACACCATTACCACCAAGCTTAAAAATATGTATATACTTCATTCTTGATGTATCGCACATAACACTATCTACAAAAAAAAATCATCAATAATTAAACAAGGGAATAAGTTTCTGAAAGGTCATGTTTACTTGATCAACTAAACTAAGATCAGACAGTTAAGCTTTGGCAGCTATGGTGAATTCTTAGCTGTCAGATATTAACTGATTAGATGATAAGAGTATAATGTGTAGCAGAATAAATAATGGTGAAATAATGTGAAGACAAGTGATTAGTGTATGTGTGTGTAAGTGAGTGTGTGTTTGTGTGTGATAATACCAAATGACACAAGGGTTTAAGTGGTTCAGAGTTCACTCCTCCTATGCCCACTCTCACTGTCAATCTTGACAAGTGAGTTCAATCCACTATACTCTAGTTTCCTTTAAGAGTTACAAGATTGAATAGGCAAGTTCCTTGAACCTCCTCTTCCTAATTAGTACAGTCAATTAGGGATTTGCTTGTTATGAAGCAAATTACAATACACGCTTAAAGTCAGTCTTAAGTTGTTTACAAAATTGTTTATACACTTGAAGTACAGTCTCAAGTGTCTGAGAATTGTTTGATAATGATTTGCAGGTTTGCAGGTATGCAAGGGTAAAGGGAAGGTTGCAAAAGTTGTAGGTTGAAGGGCAGTAGCTTCAGTCAAGGAGGTTTCCTTTTATAAGCTGGAATATAGCCATTGGGAGACAATGCAGTAAATGAATGTGGGTGGAATAGTGTTTGCATTTAGAGCATTGTTGACTGGATAAGAACAGATGGAATTTGCAACCCTTGTGCAGTGGATCTTCATGGAGATGACAAGGCAATGTTTGATGAGAGATTTGGGCAAGGCAAATCTTGGTCATCACAGAAATAAATCATTGTTGCTGTCTTTGAAGATCATAACTGTCAGAGGGATGAGACCTCTGCTGTTGAGATTCTTAGCTGTCAGGTTTAGCTATTTGATCTAGATGAGTAGGAGTCAAGGATTGAGATAGATGACATGTAATGATCTCTTTGTAATGAAATACATTTGAATTATTTGATTGGTCTTTATTGATCATTGCTGTCAGGTTGGTTTATAAGTGCAGTTTAAGTCTTGGCTATCCAATGTCCATTGAGTGTATCTTGGCTGTTAGATAACATTGGATATGTTTCTTTTTCAAAACCATATATAACTATGTATCTACATAGTTAGGTCCTAACAATTTCCCCCTTTTTGGCAAAGTAATATATCTAACGAAGATATGACCTGCAAGATAGCTTATGAATTGAATATACCAATAAAGACAAGATCAATCTTCTTGATTCAATCATAGGAGCAAAGACACAAATATTATCCAAAATAAAATATGTTTAAGACAGGGGATTAAAAGGAAGAAAATAAAAGACTTAGCCAAAATGTTTCTAGTCTGAAAATTCTTCTCTCTCTTTTCTTGCTGCAAGGATTTGATCTCTTTCAGACAGTAGTTCCTTCCTCATCTTCTGTTCTACACCTCTGTAGTACATCTCATTGTTCCACTCCCAGCTCATCTCATCATTATAGGTGAAGGTATGGTCTTGTCTTGACTTGAGCACAGCTTTAGATAGTGGTTCTTGATCATCCCTCAGCCTTAAGGGACCCCATTTAGGAGTACTTTTTCCTCTAGCAACTTGACTCTTAGTTCCTAAAAATAAGTTAGAGAAAAAAGGATTTGACTGCATAGAGAGGGTTTGTTGAACTTGATGGTGAGGAGGTTCTGTGGAAACATTGTGGACAACTGAGGTTGTGGATTGAGGCACTTGCTTTACTGGTTCATCATCCTCTTCATCACTGGACACTATGACATTGCAGCAGAACCAGAGGCCCTTTTTCCCAGGTTAACATCTTCCTCATCAGAATCATTGGCCTTTCCTTTGGAGAACCTTTTTTCTGATTTAGCACCAACTGAGACTTCCATTATGTGTCTCATCTTTGTGATCATGGTCCTTGTAAACTTTTGCATATCAGTGATGGTCACATGATAGGGAGGCACATATGCTGAGGGGTTAAAGTTGGATGGGAGATTTAGCTGAAGAGATCTGGTATTTGGAGGAATTATGGGTGGAGGTTCTGTGGAGATGGTTTGAGTAAACATGGCTGTCAGATTAGGCTTGGCAATGACAGCCATGATTTTGGCCTTGTTTCTACATATCCTCCAATAAATTTCCTTGGTCAAGTCCACACAGAGAGCATAAACAAGAGAGGAGGGCATGTAGATGCATTCATTCAGGTTGTTAGACAAAGATTGGGAGAACAAGACTTCCCAGTCAATAATGGTTGACAGATCCATGAAACTAGGTAGTCTAGGGGATGTATGGAAGAAGGATGAGGGGAGAGCTGATCAGTACTTCTTCCATTTTTCATACCCAAACATGATGAGCTCACTTCTGTTTCTGGCATGAATGATGATGGCATTTTTGGTCAACAGCCAAGGCTTTTCAAGGATGTTTGGATTGGAAATTTCACGGAAATGGGTGATTCCCTTGAATCTTTGGTGGGCATCCATGACTGATTAAAATGAGAAGTCAATTTCACAGTCAAGTATCCAGGGTTCACAAGCTGGAAGGGTTTCACTGGTATAGGTAGGTTTAAGAGGTAACTGAGGTTCAACATCTGCAACATGTTTAGATGGGGCTTCACTATCAGGCATGCTTGACTTCTTGGCCCTATCTCTAGTTTTGATCACATCTAGAGCTAATAACATATCATCTTCGGTCAACATTTGTCTCAAATAGGTGATGACAGTGGGAAGCAATTCAGGGAATCCTTCAAGGGTCAATCCTTCAACAGCTTTGTGGATATGATCAGGAATGGGTGGTGATTGAGAGGGGCTAGAAATAGGAGAGGATTGGGATAAGGAGGCCTTAGCTGTTAGATTAGGGGACAAGTGACTACTGTTCCCCCTCAACTAAAGGTCATCTCCTTCAGATTTAGGAGAGTTCCCCCTCTTATTTTCAACACTTGGTTCATTTGAACTAAGTTTAGAGGCATTCAGATTAAGGATTTCTTGGGCTACAGAGAGAGGAGGTGAGATAGATTGTTCTTTAGTTGGTGAGGGGATAGGTGTGTTTGGTTTCTTCTTTTTGGAGAGGGGAGCATTCTTGTCTAATTTTCTCTTCCTAGTGAAAGTATTTACTAAGAGAGAAGGGTTAGAGGTTACCTCAGTTGAAGTTTCAACTGGTTGAGTAACCTTGGCTGTCAGATCTTGTCCAATCATAGCTGTTCCAGAGGATTGCCCTGTCTTAGCTGTTCTGTGCCTAGCATCAACTAGAGATTCAGCAAGGGCTTTCCTTAGCTGTACATCATAATCATCATCTTGACTTTCTTCATCTTCACCAATAAAATCATCAATTTCTCTGTATATGGGGTCTGAGTGAGTTTCTTCACTGTCACCCAATTATTCTTCAGCAATGTTCTTCCCTTTGTCTACCACTTATACAGGCACATCTTGTACAATCTTTTCTTCAGATACCTTCTTTCCTTTGCCAGTTTTCTTCTTTGCAGCTCTGGCAATCCTCTTTCCATCCTTGCTAGTTGTAGTTTCTTGGGCCTTTTCTTTGATCACAACCCCTTTGTCATGCTTTCTTTTTGATCTCCAAGGTCAACTCTTTTCTTTCCTTTTAGCCTAAATGTGCTTAAGCTAAAGCTTTTTGTTTGCACCATATTTGTGGTCTCAAGCCATTGATGTTTAAGAGGGGGTTTCAGTTTGGGAATTAGGTGGTGTAGGATACCACTCATGAATCTGAAGTTGTTCATTCTTGGGGTTTGCTTCTTGAATTTCCAGGGTGAAGTGGATGTGGCCAGTTGATAGTTGTGCAGAAGAACTACACTCCAATTTATCTCCTTGGCTATCAGATTGAGGGCT
The DNA here is from genome assembly GCA_022495995.1 of Adenophora triphylla var. japonica. Taxonomy (NCBI): domain Eukaryota; kingdom Viridiplantae; phylum Streptophyta; class Magnoliopsida; order Asterales; family Campanulaceae; genus Adenophora; species Adenophora triphylla. The sequence continues at coordinate 549,119 of JAFEMH010000237.1, read as the reverse complement.
TGCTTCCATTCATTTGGGCTTATTTGATCAAAAGAAGATTTCTTTCCATCAAAGCCCTTGATGATAACATCCATCAGGGTTGATTTGAAGAGGTCAAGAGATCCCTTTTTAATGGGTTTGTCCTGCATGCATCAGTTGATAGTTGCAGTTGGGTTGATCAAAGAACATCTTGTAGAACAACTCTAATGTATTGTCTTTTCTATCCCAAATGTTGCTGAGACTTCCATTTTTCATTGGGATTTCTTAGATTTCTGACACAACTTTTGGAGACACATGAATCTCAGTCCCCTCAATGTTGGCTCGAATGGCTCCACTTACAAGTCTTTCTCCAGTCATATAGATTTCTCTGCAGAGATTTTCATAAATGGGAGGTTGTGCTTCCATCATTTTACGTAGATGGTTGGATTCAAGCAGGGTTTTGATGAGGGCTCCAACTTCATGGTCATAAAATTCAGGCTTGATAAAATAGCCATGAGCTTGAGTATATGCCATTGCCGTATAAACAAAGATTTTAGGGTTCTGAAAACAGAGAGATTTAGAGAGGAGAATTTGGTGGGTAAGGAACGATTGTATAGGATGGATTAGTTTCGAAAGCTTAGAGCTTAATGAGGAGAGGAATTTGTATGGTTTAAACGGCTAATTCGAGTTTAGACAATGGTTAAAAAATTGCATTTAAGGATGTGACTGTTCATGAACAGTGGTTTTTGTCCCCCACTCATTTTTTTACAATAACTTCCCATAGAACATGGGAGTTAATTCCGTACACAGAGGCGAATTTTCAGAGGGTATTATCAGAGAAGTAAATTATTTTGTGTTAGTGGCAAGTTCCAATAACCTCAAATGACAAGAAATCAAAATCATAGCTATCAGACTTGATGAGCAGCCAAGTCTATTTTGAATGATCATCACATCTATATTGACTGAAAATTTGTCTATAAAAGGAAATGAATCAGATGATAAGTTTTATCAAATTCATTTCATTCAAATAACAAATGGGAAGATTGGTTTCTATGTTTAGTCCTAGCAAAATGGCTAAGACTGCAAAGAAATTGGTTTTCAGGAGTCCAAGGTTAGAAGAAACCAGGGAAGAGAGGTTTGAGAGAGAGTTTTTGTCTTATCAGATACAAACTGATAATGGTCTAGAGTAGGAGGTGGATCAACTACTGAGTGATGTTCCAAGTATAGAAGTAGAGTTGAGAGAAAGGGAGATAAGACGAAAGTTTTGGGAGGAGGAGAAGATAGCATTGATAGAGAGTGAGAAAAATAGACTAGAAGAGACAACTAGGGATAAAGGTAAGGCAAAAATGGTGTGTGAGGGTCAGGTTGGTCAGACAGCTAAGGTTAATCTCTTTGGGAAGGAGAATGAGGGTGAATGCAGTAAACATGTTGGGGCTGGGGTAGAGAGGGTCTACACATTAGGTGAGCTTGTGAAGCTTGACAGCCAAGAAAGGATTAGATTGACACTTCTGTTGGTCAACCTGAGTTCTTAGCTGTCAGAGAGTACACTGCAGTAACAAGGGATTCACTCTCACTAAGTCAAGCAGTTCTTGAGGGAACTGGAGACAATTTTGTAGGAGTGCAAAGTTCTCCTTCAAGAGCTTATATGAGGCTGTTCTCACAGTTTTTGAAGTGCTTGAGTCCAGCAGCAATGGATGGGGAGGAAGATGTAGGTCCTCAGTCAGATCAAGCTATTATTGCACAGGAGAGTGCAAATACTTCAGGGACCTTCACTTTGTCTCTCTACTAAGTGATTTTCTTCCATATGATGCTATTGAAGAATGGTAGCCTAGGAGGGTGTGTCCTTCTCTACAGTTCTCAACATCAGCAATTGACCCTTTTATGAAGAGGCATCCAGTTTGGCTTGAAAGGTATGGAGATATCAGGGAGAATGTTTATGAGGCTCCTGATGTTGCCTATGGTGAGCAGGAGTATATAGAGGAGGATTTCCAGGATCAACGAAGGAACAGTAGAGGATGAGAATTCTTAGCTGTCAGAGCCTGTATGAGGATAAGCTGAGAGAAGGAGGAAGGTTTGAAAAGCTTTTGGTGCTGAGGAGTTTGTGATTGCTTTTGTGTTTGAATAAAGAAGGTTTGGAGGGAGGTAATTTGGTTTAGGATTTTTGTATTTTTTTTATGTAAGATCATGGTTAGCTGTCAGATTCTCAACCGTTGACAGCAATCATTTGTTATGATATTTTGATTAATGATAAACTCTTATTTTGGTAGATTTATCATTCCCAGCAATGCCCTCATCATCTCAAATATTTTCTCATCCATGGCTTTTGTTAGGATACCAAACACATTGTCTTCTGTGCACACTTTAGCCAAGTTGATGTTCCCTTTTTCAACATGGTCCCTAATGAAGTGGTGCCTGACTTCAATATGTTTGGTTTTAGAGTGTTGAACAGGATTTTCTGTTATAGCAATGGTGCTTGATTTATCACAGAAAATGGGAATGTTTGAAAGGTCCATCCCAAAGTCTTGGAGTTGACTTTTGAGATATAGGATTTGAGAACAGCAAAGGCCATCAGCAATATACTCAGCCTTTGCTGTTGAAGTGGCTACTGAGGTTTGCTTTTTTCTTGACCAAGAGATTATTCTTGACCAATAAACTGACATCCACCACTTGTGGATTTCCTATCCAAATTGCATCCAACATAGTCTGAATCAGTAAATCCAATTAAGGAAAATGGAGATTCAGTGGGATACCACAAACCATAATCAAGGGTTCCTTTGAGGTATCTCAAAATTCTCTTGACAGCTGAGAGATGAGATTCCTTAGGATTGGCTTGAAATCTTGCACAAAGGCAGACACTAAACATGATGTCAGGTCTGGAAGCAGTTACATATAGAAGAGATCCAATATAACTCCTATATAGTGTTTGATTAACACTCTGGCCATCAGGATCAGCATGGAGTTTGGTTGTTGTTGATAGAGGGGTTCTAGCAGGAGAGGCAGTTTGCATGTCAAACTTTTTGATCATGTTCCTTGTATACTTGGCTTGATTAATGAAGATACCTTCCTTCATTTGTCTTCTCCATATTTCTTGATAAACAAGGTGTTATCAATATGCCCCTTAGTGAATCCTTTACCAAGGAGGTATTTTGATAGGGTGTCATACCAAGCTCTAGGTGCTTGTTTAAGGCCATACAAAGCTTTGTCCAGTTTATATACATGGTCTGGAAATTTGGATGCTCAAAGCCAGGGGGTTGAGACACAAATACCTTCTCATTTAGAACTCCATTCAAGAAGGCACTTTTGACATCCATTTGGAACACCTTCATCTTCTTGAATGTGGCAAAGGCAAGGAATAGTCTTATTGCTTCTAATCTTGCAACAGGTGCAAAAGTTTCATCATAGTCAATTCCCTCTTCTTGTCTGTACCCTTGAGCAACAAGTCTAGCTTTGTTTCTCACAACAATGCCCTCTTCATTCATTTTTTTTCTGAATACCCATCTTGTTCCAATGACAGTTTGGTTTTTGGGTTTGGGAACAAGCTGCCAAACCTTGTTCCTTTCAAATTGTTCCAGTTCTTTTTCCATTACTTCAATCCAATCAGGGTCTTGAAGGGCTTCATTTATTTTCTTGGGTTCCATTTGGGAAATGAATTCACTCAATAATGAGTCATAGACAGGCATATTTGGAGGAATGTCCATTTTATGAATAAGAAGGTCAATATAGATGTTGCTGTTAGGTGGAATGATGTGGGTGATAGGTTCAGGTTGGGGAATAGAGTGATTGGTGTTGCAACAAGGTTGGATAGGGTTATTTACAAAGGTATTTTGTTGGCTTGATGAAGGTAAGCTGTTAGGTGCATCATAGCTGTCAGATGCACCTTTGCTGTTGGGATGGGATTCTTGGCTGTCAGACACAATAGGGTGTGTATTAATGTCTTTGGGCACAATATAGGGAAGGGAAGGTGAATCTTTTTCAGGAGTTATGTTTGAGGAGTCATGCATAGGAGATACCTCAGGTATGTTGTCTGAATTTCCAAGAGCTTCATCAAAATCACACAATTCAGTATAGCTTTGATCATTGTTTTCATCAAAGTCAACATGAATTGATTCTTCTACAACAAGTATCCTTTTGTTGTATACTCTGTATGCTTTGCTAGTATTGGAGTATCCAAGGAAAATCCCTTCATCACTTTTGGAATCAAACTTATCAAGGTTATTTTTGCCATTATTATGAATAAAGCATCTACTTCCAAAACCATGGAAGTATGAAATGGTTGGTGTTATACCATTCCATAACTCATAGGGAGTCTTGGTGTGAAACTTGTTGATGAGAGTCTTGTTTTGGACATACACAGCTGTGGTGATAGCTTCTCCCCAAAAGTATTTAGGAAGATTGTTTTCTGACAGCATAGTTCTTGCTGCTTCACAAATGGTTCTGTTCTTTCTTTCTGCAACACCATTTTGCTGTGGTGTGTTCTTGGGGCTGAAAAGTTGTGCTCTATTCCTTTCTGATCACAGTATTCTTCAACACCAGTGTTCTCAAATTCTTTACCATGGCCAGATCTAATTTTGATGATAGATAGACCTTTTTGGTTTTGAAGTTTATTGAACAATTTGACCAGGTGATCTAAGGTTTCCCTTTTGGATTCAAGGAGGATAATCCTAGTGAATCTAGTATAGTCATCAACTATCACAAGTGAGTATCTCTTTCCACCAAGAGATCTGGTTCTAATGGGTCCAAAAAGATCCATGTGGAGTAGTTGTAGGGGTTTTGTAGTATCTAATCTTGTTTTGGCAGAGAAGGAGGTTTTCTTTTGTTTGCCACATTGACAGGCTTTACATAGCTTGTCCTTTTTTAAGGGAATTTTGGGTAGGCCTTTGACTAGGTTTGAATTTGTTAATTTGGAAATACTTTTGAGGTTGAGGTGAGCCAGTCTTTTGTGCCACAGCCATGACATATCAGACTGACTATAGAATAGTAGGCAGTGAGCATTGGAGGACTCCACAACTTCCAAGTTTAGACAGTAGAGATTTCCTTTTCTTGTTCCAGTGAGAATAGCTTTGTGGTTGACATCTTTGACAGTGCAGTGGTTCTTTGATCATACAACATAATATCCCTTGTCACAAATTTGACTGATGCTAATCAAATTGTGTTTGAGACCTTCTACATAAGACACATTAGTGAAAATGATGTCTTTAGTAACAAGGTTTCCTGATCCTTTGACTTTGGCTTGAGAATTATCACCAAAAGTTACATTTGGACCATTTTTAGGGACATATTGTTGCAGCCACTCTTTGTTGAAGGTCATATGTCTGCTGCAACCACTGTCCAAGTACCATATTCCTTTCCTAGGTTCCTACAAAGCAGAAAAACAAATTTATGGTACCCTTTTATTCTTTTGGTTCCAAAGGATTAGACTTTCTTTGGTACCCTAGCTTTATTCATTGCCCTTTTTCCAAAATACTGGTTTAAGGTATTGTAATACCCCATGTTTTGCATCATATAAGGTGTGAGAGTAGTAGGTTGGGATTGGTTGAAAAAGTGGTTTGGAGAAAAGGATTGGTTTTGGTTATAGTGAAACTGAGTCTGGCTATAAAACTTATTTGAGTGAGGTGATCTTGGTGAGTTATTTTGACTGGCATGACTCTTTTCATTTGAATACTTCCAGTTGGGTTTTTGATGTCTGGAGTATGTGTGATGATTATAGAATCTTTGCTGTCTTGGTGATCTCTGATGTCCATCAAATCTTTGCTGTCTGCGGAATCTTGGCTGTCTAGAAAATCTTTGCTGTCCAGTAGATCTTTGTTGATTGTTCTTCACTTGCTCCTTGATTCCTTTTCTTTGCCAGATGTATTTGCTTTTATTTGCTTGTTTTTCCTTCCCTTTAGGTTGACTTGAGCTTGCTTCATAGGTTTCATTGATTTGACTTGAGCTTGCTTCATTTGTTTCATTGATCTCTCTTTGTTTCTTTGAGTCCTCTTTGGTTTGAATGGGATAGACATTTTGCTGGGCTTTGACATAGTTCATGCTTTCAAGAACCATCTTATCAATAGCCTTATCATCAGTGGGAGGAGTGTATGTTTTCAGAGTAGGGTTATGGGCTCCAATCCCTGACTTGTCACTAGGGTGTCTTTGGTTATAGCTGAACAATGACACATCTTCTCCTGACTTGTTCCAGGACTCAATATTCTTTCTAAGAGCTTCATTTTCTTTTTCAAGGTTGATGATTTTTTGGTTGTTTTCAAGAGATCTTGAATTCTCAGCTGTCAGCTCACCATTAGTCTTTTCAAGCATAAGTCATTGTTCTTTTAGCCCTTGGTTGGATCTCTCAAGGTTTTCAATGGTTTTGTTTTGGGATAGGTTATCAGTAAGCAATGAAGCAAAGCTAGTTTGGTGTCTCTTTATTTGAATTAAGAGAGTGCTAACTAATTGTTTGAATTCTTCAATATTTAAAGAGTTAAAATTGGGTACCTGTTTTAATTCTTCAGCAACAGCTAATGCTTCAAGGTCTTCTTCACTGTCTGATTCTTCATCATCTACTGCCATTAGGCATATCATTGCTTCTTCTCCTTCACTTTCAGAGTCACTGAAGTCAAATTCCTCATCACTGAATTTTGATGAGTCTGCAATCATAACTTGTTCTTTATTTTTCTCATTCTTCTTTTTGGTGCAGTTGTAGCAGCTGCATCTGGAACTGTGAATGATTTCTTTTGAGTAGGAGAGTTTCTTAGCTGTCTGATTGTCCTTAGGTTTCTTTGGTTCAGGAAATTCAGATGAGTAGTGACCAAGTTTTTTACAGTTGAAGCATTCAACTTTCTTTTTGTGGTTCTCTTGATCAGATGTGGGTGGACTGTAGCTTCTCTCAAATGTCTTCTTATAAGTTCTCATGGCATTTCTGACAGTCATGGATATGAGACTTGGTAGGTCTCCTTGAGAGATGTTGTTTGAGGAGTGGTTTACTTTCTGAAGGGAGATGAGAACCATGGAGTCAATATCTTGTTGAGTAATGGGTTTGTGAGGAGTTTCTTGGGCAGCTAAGGCAAGGGTTTGTGAGATAGAAGGAACAGGTTAAATTTTTATCATTCCTTCTAGTTCATATGCCTCAAGCTTCCCAAAGTATTGCTCAACAGTCATGGTGCTCCATTCTGCACCTTCTCTTATGGGCAAGGCTACCTTCTCATATTCTTGGGGAAGATTGGAATATATTTTCAGGCATAGGTCTTGGTTCTCAAAGGTTTTTCCATGGTCAGCAATAGATCTGACAAGGTATTCAAACCTTGGTCTAGCAGCACTGACCTTTTCACCAGGGTAGAACTTAAAATTTTCTAGTTGTCTAAGCAGATTGTACAAGTTTTAGGTTCTAACACTAGTGTGTTTCTGGAATTTGGTATGGATGAGTTCCCAGGCTGATTTTGCAGTTGGTTCTTTAGCAATCTCTTGTGCTAGGGATTCATTCACACTCCTTTGAAGTATGTTTTTGACTTTAAGATTGGCACTAATTAATTGCCTTTCAGATTTAGTCCAGATTTCTGGGGACTTCATTTTACTGGCTCCACCATTTGAATCTGGTGTGACGGGGCAGGTGACTTCATTTTCTAGAACATACCAGTTCCAAATACTATTTGCATCAAGATAGGTTTTGATCTTTGATGCATAGATTTCAAAGGACACTACTAGAAACAGGGCATTTACCGACGGACCCAGTCCGTCGGTAATACCGACGGAAAACAAACGGATACCGACGGAAATTAATTTTATTTTACCGGGAATTTTTTTTTAAAATTTCGTGTAGTCCGTCGGTAATTTAAAAATGTCTGTCGGTAATTCCTTGGTATTACCGACGGCCACGTCCGTCGGTAAAGACGCCCTATATATAATGAAAAAGATCCCATTTCTTAATTACGCCTTCATTTTACGTACGCCCTCTCCTCTCTCTCTCAGTTCGCAAACGGAACCCTAGCGCCTCGCTGTTGCCGTCGCCGTCTTTGGTAAGTTTCTTCTCAATCGCTTAATTCCTCTCTCACTCGATTTTTCCCTCTCACTCTCTCTCTCTCTCTCATCAGTAATTCTCGAACAAACGCCGTCTCCGCCGTGGAAGCCGTTCGCCGTTGTCGTCTCTGTCGCCGGCCGGTAAGCTCTCTTTCTCTCTCTCAATCCCTTTCTCTCTCTCACTCAATTTCTCTCTCTCTCACTCACTTTCTCTCTCTCTCTCTCTCTCTCTCTCTCTCTCTCGCAGTCGCCCTAGTCTCTGCCGTTGCCGCCGAGCCCGCCGTTCGCCGTCGTTGTCTCCGTCGCCGGTAAGCTCTCTTTCTCTCTCTCTCTCACTCACTGGATTTCTCTCTCTCAAGTATTGATTACAAATCTTTGCCTAATTTTGAAAAAAATTACTTAACTGTGTATGTATAATTGTCGAAAAAAATTAAGAAAGTATATTTGGTAACTGTGCATGTATAATTGTTGAAAAAAATTAAGAAAGTATATTTGGTAACTTTATTAGTAAAATAATTAACTGTGTATGTAAAATTAATTAACTGTGTATAATTAGTATACTCTATATCCCCCAAATGAGTGCCATTTTCTAGTTTTCAAGGAAATTAAGAAAGTTAAGCCATTTTAGTAGCATATGTACATAATATACCATTAATGTCTACATTATAGGATACAAATGCACATATGAGCAATTTGGTAACTTTATTAGTAAAATAAGGACACTCATTTTAGGGAGAGGGAGTAAGTATATTAAACCAGCTTTGGAAAATGGTTGAATGGGTAAAAGAATATTTCATTGAACTTGATCATTATTAGTTATGTTTTTACTTGATTTTTAAGCTTATGTTGTCATTTTGATTGCGATTTGCATCAAATTGACTTAATTTAGACTGGATTAAAAGGGGTTTACTTCAATTTTGAGCTGGGATTAAGGGATTTTGTATTGATGTTTAATGTAGTTTCTCTACTGAAATCTTGAATGTGATAGTTTTTGCCTACTGAGACTTGTTGATTTTGTGGGTGAGTTTTGTTTAGTTTGTTAAAATCTTTCCTTTTGTGAAGGATAACTCGTAGCTCGGTCTATAATTTGTCCTTACTTTCTTTTTAGGTTTGGCTTCGTGTTTTCTATGGATAATTTGTTCTTAATTAGCATCACAGATCTCCCCCTTAATGATACCCCCTCCGTCCCAAAATGAATGTCCAAAAAAGTTCCAAATTTACTCTTGGAGAGCAAATTTTAAAAGGTTTTGGATATTCATATTGGGACGGTGAGGGGGGTGAATGTCTAAAAAAATGAAATAAAAAATAAATAAAATAAATAAGAAATAAAAATAAAAATAAATAAAACAAAATAAATAAAAAATAAAATAAATAATAATAAAATAATAATAATAATAATAAATAATAATAATAATAATAATAAAAAATATAATAATAATAAATAAAAAATAAAATAAAAAATATAATAAAAATAAAAAATAAAAAATAAAAAAAACAAAATAAATAAATAAATAAAATAAATAATAATAAAATAATAATAATAATAATAATAATAATAATAATAATAAATAATAATAATAATAAATATAATAATAAAAATAAATAAAAATAAAAATAAAAATAAAAATAAAAATATACATATATGTATATATATAAATAAGATGAGAGTCTTTCTCACACACAGCTATCAAAATCCGTCCATCTTTGATCAAAAAAGATAGAGCAAATAAGTTCTCCACTGTTTGAGCAAATGATTTTCTGTTTAATAAGAGTTTTTCCAGTTTTACTGTCCTCTTCTCTCTAAGGATCTGAAACATCACAGCCATGTTCTTGTCAGTGTCTGTTTTCTCTTACAGGTGGTATACGATCACAAGTAAAAACAAGGTAACAGTATAACACCGGTGAAGAGAAAACAGAACTTTCCTCCAATTTTTTTAATCTCCACCTTCCATTTACCCAAGATCCTGATTGCAGAATCTTCCTCATGAGCATGAAAGTTGGCGGTGTTGCTCTCAATCTCATGGTTGCTTCGCAAAACATGCAAAGCAACCGTGAGATTGAGGGCAACACCGCCAACTTTCAAGCTCATGAGGAAGATTCCGCAATCAGGATCTTGGGTAAATGGAAGGTGGAGATTGAAAAAATTGGAGGGAAGCTCTGTTTTCTCTTCACTGATGTTATACTGTTACCTTGTTTTTACTTGTGACCGTATACCACCAGTGAAGAGTAAAACAAGCACTGACAATATTAATGAGGATGGAAAAATGGAAATATCTATCTCTCCCAGTGGCCAGTAAGTATTATTTAATTGTAAATGTCATATATATAATGTTTACATTTTATTATTGTCTTTTTATTTGTATATATATTGATATATTGTTTTTCAATTAATATCTTATAGGTTTATACATGGTGGTTGTCAAGATCCCGCTAGATGGTTTGGGGATTTATTCAGCGGGTATAATTTTGAGGAATTTTATCCCACCCCGAAGTCAATATCAAAAGAGGTGTATGCTATCTGGTATAGCCAGTTTCGGGTAAAATTACTTAATTCTCTTTCCTTTGTAAAGTTTGTAGACTATTCCCTTGTGTATTTAACTACTTTTACTATTTTTGTAGCACATATATTCATGCCCTGGGTGTACCGACGTTCAAATCGAGGCGGCTTTCAAGAAATTGGTTGCTAAGCGGTACGCTGGGAAAGTGTACGACATGAAAAGAAAGTGGCTGAATGATGGTTTGCCTCCAGCTAATTTCTCCACTAGTGCGTGGGAGCAGTGGGAAGCCTATTGGAACAGTGAGAAATTTCAAAAAAGTTCAGAAATTGCAAAGAAGAATAGGAACTCACAAGAGGGGCGGAGGAGTGTGCACACTGGAGGATCAATTAACTTCAACGAGAGTTGGTCCGTAATGGTAAACTTCATTTATTATCCGTTTGTAAATTAAGCAATACTCTATTTGATTCATATATTGTTATTATTTGATAGGCTTTTTAAAGTTTTAATTTTTTTATATGTTAAGCGTTTGAAACACGGAGATGATGAGGCTGATGGTGCTGCTGTGTTTCTGGCTACACATACTACGGAGGCTGCTGATGGCTCAGGGCCACAATGGGTCAACCCTTATTACCAGACCCTTTATGTAAGTGTTAATAGTATTTTCTATTAGTAAATTATATATTTTCTATTAGTAAATTATAAATTATTTAGTTAAATAAATATTATTTTCTACCATAGTGTATAATGTATTTTTTTTTTCAGGAAGAGTATGATAGGCGGGCTCGTGAGGAGGCTATTGAAGAAGGAAGTTTGGCTCCTGAGAGCACCGAGCGGCCCGCCTTTCGTGAAAAGCTTTAGGCGGCCATTGTCCTCCGAGACAAGCAACCAAAGGGAGACCGCTTGCCTGGATTCGGAGGACATGGTGCGGGGTATTTTAACATGCCATTCCGCAGCCCTACTACGCAATACTTTTCATCTTCCTTCGGCGGCAGTCATCATGTGGATCAAGAAGCGTTTGATGATCGGGTCAACAGAGAGGTTGAGAGGCGAGTGGAGCTGATCCAGAGCCAGGTGTAGGCCCAGGTGGATGCGCGGGTGGAGGCGGAGGTGGAGGCCCATGTGCAGACCCAGATGCAGACCCAGGTTTCAGCCCAGGTGCAGAGGCTAGTGGAGCAACAGCTTGAGCAGCGCATGCAACAATACTTGGCTACCATGAATTTGCAATCACAGCCATAGCCACAGCCACGTAATAGCGGTAACGCTTCTGATGAGTCAGTTGGTCAATACCTTAGGCGAAGTGGCGGTGGTAGTGGCGGTGGTAGCGGTAGCGGTAGCGGCAGCGCTCGTGGTCGGGGTCGTGGTTGATTGACATTCATTTTATTTGGCTGGCATGTAATGTAAACAAATATATTTTGTTTCCCTTTCCCTTTCCCTTCCCTTTTCCCCAAGCGAAACAATTTCCTTTTCCCCTTTTCCCCTTTTCCCTTCCCCTTTTTCCTTTTCCCTTTCCCATTACCCCTTATCCCTTTCCCATTACCCCTTATCCCTTTCCCATTACCCCTTTTCCCTTTGTTTGTAGTTTGTTTGTGTTTCTTTTATAATGAGATTTGTTTAAAACAGGTTTGACAGGTTTATCCCTTTCCCATTACCCTTTTTCCCTTTGTTTGTAGTTTGTTTGTAGTTTGTTTGTTGTTGGGATTTGTTTAAAACAGGTTTGACAGGTTTACAGGTGGTTTAATAATAAAATAGATTATTTTTTTTAAATCTGGTCAAATTACCGACGGATATTTCCGTCAGTAAATAACTAAAAACACATAAAATAAAATTAATTACCGACGGAAATTTCCGCCGGCAAAGTTAAAGCTTACCGACAGACATATCCGCCGGAAATGTTTCAAATTGCCGTCGGACATATCCGCCGGTAAATATTAATATTTCCGACGGATTTAACCGTCGGTAAGTGTTTTTAATATTTTATTATTTTAATATTTACCGACGGAAATGTCCGTCGGTATCCTCCGGCAATTGCTCCGGCAAACCGGCCGGCATACCTGCTTTCCGACGGACAATTTCCGGCGGAATTTTCTGTTTTCCGACGGACTATCCGCCGGTATCACCGACGGAAATGGTCCGTCGGTATTACCAACGAATTATTTTCGACGGAATCCGACGGACTATTTCCGTCGGTAATGTCCATTTGCCGACGGATATGGAGAATTTCCGACGGAAATGTCCGTCGGTAATAGGCCTGATTCTAGTAGTGGGATCCACAGTCATCAGTGTGTGGGATGTCTTTCTCATTATTTCTTCTTGGTTGAGGCATAGTGGGTTAAAATAAGATCCTTCACAAGTTTTTAGACTTTTGGTGGTGAAGACAAGCTCTGATACCAATTGAAAGGTCCTGTTTACTTGATCAACTAAAATAAGATCAGACAGTTAAGCTTTGGCAGCTAAGGTGAATTCTTAGCTGTCAGATATTAACTGATTAGATGACAAGAGTATAACATGAAGTTAAAAAATAATGGTGAAATAATGTGAAGACAAGTGATTAGTGTATGTGTGTGTAAGTGAGTGTGTGTATGTGTGTGATAATACCAAATGACACAAGGGTTTAAGTGGTTCAGAGTTCACTCCTCCTACGTCCACTCTCACTGTCAATCTTGACAAGTGAGTTCAATCCACTATACTCTAGTTTCCTTTAAGAGTTACAAGATTGAATAGGCTAGTTCCTTGAACCTCCTCTTCCTAATTAGTACAGTCAATTAGGAATTTTCTTGTTACGAAACAAATTACAATACACACTTAAAGTCAGTCTTAAGTGGTTTACAAAGTTGTTTATACACTTGAAGTACAGTCTCAAGTGTCTGAGAATTGTTTGATAATGGTTTGCAGGTTTGCAGGTATGCAAGGGTGAAGGGAAGGTTGCAAAAGTTGTAGGTTGAGGGGCAGTAGCTTCAGTCAAGGAGGTTTCCTTTTATAAGCTGGAATATAGCCTTTGGGGAGACAATGCAGTAAATGAATGTGGGTGGAATAGTGTTTGCATTTAGAGCATTGTTGACTGGATAAGAACAGCTGGAATTTACAACCCTTGTGCAGAGGATTTTCGTGGAGATAACAAGGCAATGTTTGATGAGAGATTTGGACAAGGCACATCTTGGTCATCACAGAGCACTACTACATTTCTGACCTAATGTAACGCCAATTTTCGTTGCATTAGGGCCCAAAATCCGTTACATTAGGCCTAATGTAACGCCAAATGGCCGTTGCATTCTCTTGCGTTGCATTAGGTCTAATGCAACGACATAGTAAGCTAATGTAACGCCAGAGCTTTGGCGTTGCATTAGGTAAATACCTGATGCAACGCCATTTACCTGATGCAACGCCAATTTTAAAACTATATGAACACCTAATGCAACGCCAAAAAGAACCTAATGCAACGCCAAAAAGAACCTAATGCAACGCCAATTTAAAAAGTGGATGAATACCTAATGTAACGCCAAAAATTAGATGAGTCCCTAAAATTTATTACATAATTTCACAATTTTATTAATTTTTTTAATTTTCTTTTTTCAATATATATATATATATATATATATATATATATATATATATATATATATATATATATATATATATATATATATATATATATATATATATATATATATATATATATATATATATATATATTTATATATAAATATATTTTAAAAAATATATATATATTTATTCTCAAATCAATCCCTTATCTTTTTTTTTTCTCAAATCAGTCCCTTAATGTTTTTTATTCTCAAATTAGTCCCTTCACTTTTTTTATATTCAAAACAATTCTTGCATTTTTCAAAAGTAACACTTTGCTCCACCACCACCATCCACCACCGTCCACCACCGTCCACAACCATCCACAAATCAAAAAAAATTTGTACAAATCAAAAAAAATTTGTACAAATCGAAATAAAACACAAAATACAACAACAAATCGAAAGGAAACCCATGGAATATGTTTGGGCTCGTCGGAATCCATGGAATAAGTTTGGATTCGTCGGAATCCATGTAGATCTAGTGGTTGAGCCTCGCCGGAGACGATGAAGGGGAGAGAAGAAGACGGCGTTGGGGGAGAGAGAGAAGAAGAGGCGGAGAATCGCCGTCGCCGTAGAGAGAGAACGATGACCGTGGCCGGAGAAGAGGACTTCGGTTTAGGTAGAGAGAGGGAGAAAACGGTGATGAAGGTTGATTGGGTTTGGCATTGATTTTGTTGGGGATTGATTGAAGGAGATAGAACGGTGATGAAGGGTATGAGAGAATTGGTGAGGAGAGGATTGGGAAGAGGAAGAGCTAGGTGAGGACGACGGCGATTCTTCACGCCATTAACGTTTAGAGATTAACTTTTAGAGAGAGAGACTCTCTTTTGCGTTTTGAGAGAGAAAGTGAACGTAGAGAGTGAGGAGAGAAATAGGGAGAGATAATTTGGTTTTGTTTAGATTAATTGTGGACCGTTGGATTGAATGTGTGAATGGTTGGATTTGTTTTAGCTCATGATCCGGGTGATTATATGAGAACCAATAAAACAATGCCACATGTCATGAGCTAAATCAAATCCAACCATTCACACTTTCAATCCAACGATCCACAATTCTTCTAAATGTTTTTATATTATCAAAATATTAATAATAATAATTATTAATAATTATTATTAATAATAATTATTATTAATAATTATTAATAATAATAATTAATAATAATAATTATTAATAATAATTATTAATAATAATTAATAATAATAATAATAATAATTAATAATAATAATTATTATATAATTATTAATAATTCTTAATAATTATTATTAATAATAATAATAATTATGAATAATAATTATTAATAATAATAATTATTAATAATAATAATTATTAATAATAATTATTAATAATAATTATTATTATATAATTAATAATAATATTTATTATCAATAATATTTATTAATAAAAATTATTATTAATAAAAATAATTATTAATTATAATTATTAATAATAATAATTATTAATAATAATTATTAATAATAATAATTATTAATAATGATTAATAATTATTAATAATAATAATGATAATTATTAATAATAATTATTAATAATAATTATTGATAATAATAATTATATAATAATTATTAATAATAATTATTATTAATAATAATAATTATTATTAATAATTATAATTATTAATAATTATTATTATTAATAATAATTATTATTAATAATAATAATTATTATTAATAATTATTATTATATAATTAATAATTAATAATTATTATTATTATATAATTAATAATAATAATTAATTATATAATAATAATTATTAATAATAATAATTATTAATAATTATTATTATATAATTAATAATAATAATAATTGATATTAAAAATAATTAATAATAATAATAATTAATACTATAAAATAATATTATACCCTATACCCTATAGAGTATACCCTATATCATATACCATATGCCATATAGGGTATACCATATGCCCTATAGGGTATATCATATACCATATGCCATATACCTTATACCCTATACCCTATAGGGTATATCCTAAACCCTATAGGGTATACCCTATACCATATGACCTATGTCATATACCTTATACCCTATACCCTATACCCTATAGGGTATACCCTATACCCTATACCCTATAGGGTATACCCTATACCCTATAGGGTATACCCTATACTCTATACCTTATAGGGTATACCCTATATCCTATAGGGTATACCCTATACCCTATAGGGTATACCCTATACCCTATAGGGTATACCCTATACCCTATAGGGTATACCCTATAGGGTATAGGGTATACCCTATACCATATACCATATGCCTTATAGGGTATACCATATGCCCTATAGGGTATATCCTATACCATATGCCATATACCTTATACCCTATACACTATAGGGTATATCCTAAACCCTATAGGGTATACCCTGTACCATATGACCTATGCCCTATACCTTATACCCTATACCCTATAGGGTATACCCTATACCATATACCCTATAGGGTATACCCTATACCATATGACCTATGCCCTATACCTTATACCCTATACCCTATAGGGTATACCCTATACCATATGCCCTATACCTTATACCCTATACCCTATAGGGTATACCTTATACCCTATACCCTATAGGGTATACCCTATACCCTATAGGGTATACCCTATACCATATGACCTATGCCCTATACCTTATACCCTATACCCTATAGGGTATACCCTATACCATATGACCTATGCCTTATACCTTATACCCTATACTCTATAGGGTATACCCTATACCCTATAGGGTATACCCTATACCCTATACCTTATAGGGTATACCCTATACCCTATAGGGTATACCCTATACCCTATACCTTATAGGGTATACCCTATAGGGTATACCCTATACCATATGACCTATGCCTTATACCTTATACCCTATAGGGTATACCCTATACCATATGACCTATGCCTTATACCTTATACCCTATAGGGTATACCCTATACCATATGACCTATGCCTTATACCTTATACCCTATAGGGTATACCCTATACCATATGCCCTATACCTTATACCTTATACCCTTTACTCTATAGGGTATACCCTATACCCTATAGGGTATACCCTATACCCTATACCTTATGTGGTATACCCTATACCCTATATGGTATACCCTATACCCTATACCTTATAGGGTATACCCTATAGGGTATACCCTATACCATATGACCTATGCCTTATACCTTATACCCTATAGGGTATACCCTATACCATATGACCTATGCCTTATACCTTATACCCTATACTCTACAGGGTATACCCTATACCATATAGGGTATACCCTATACCATATGACCTATGCCCTATACCTTATACCCTATACCCTATAGGGTATACCCTATACCATATGACTTATGCCTTATACCTTATACCCTATACTCTATAGGGTATACCCTATACCATATGACCTATGCCTTATACCTTATACCCTATACTCTATAGTGGTATACACTATACCCTATATGGTATACCCTATACCCTATACCTTATAGGGTATACCCTATACCCTATAGGGTATACCCTATACCCTATACCTTATAGGGTATACCCTATAGGGTATACCCTATACCATATGACCTATGCCTTATACCTTATACCCTATAGGGTATACCCTATACCATATGACCTATGCCTTATACCTTATACCCTATAGGGTATACCCTATACCATATGACCTATGCCTTATACCTTATACCCTATACTCTACAGGGTATACCCTATACCATATGCCCTATACCTTATACCTTATACCCTATACTCTATAGGGTATACCCTATACCCTATAGGGTATACCCTATACCCTATAGGGTATACCCTATACCCTATACCCTATACCCTATAGGGTATACCCTATACCCTATAGGGTATACCCTATACCCTATACCCTATACCCTATAGGGTATACCCTATACCATATGACCTATGCCTTATACCTTATACCCTATAGGGTATACCCTATACCATATGACCTATGCCTTATACCTTATACCCTATAGGGTATACCCTATACCATATGACCTATGCCCTATACCTTATACCCTATATATACCCTATAGGGTATACCCTATACCATATGCCCTATGCCCTATAGGGTATACCCTATACCCTATGCCCTATAGGATATAGGGTATATGGTATATGGTATAGGGTATAGGGTATAGTGTATGTGGTATGTGGTATAGTGTATAGGGTATAGGGTATAAGTATAGTGGTATAAGATATAGGATACGGTTATAGTGGTATAGTGTATAGGGCATAGGGTATAGGGTATAGGGTATATTGTATAGGGTATAGTGTATAAGGTATAGGGTATATGGTATAGGGTATAGGGTATAGGGTATAGGATATAGGATATAGGTTATAGGGTATAGTGTAGGGTATAGGGTATAGGTTATAGGATTTTGGCGTTGCATTTGTAATTTAGGCGTTACATTAGGATTTTGGCGTTGCATTAGTAATTTAGGCGTTACATTAGGATTTTGGCGTTGCATTAGACTCGTTACATTAGCTCTGGCGTTGCATTAGAGGCGTTACATTAGCTCTGGCGTTGCATTAGATGCGTTACATTAGCTCTGGCGTTGCATTAGCCGTTACATTAGCTCTGGCGTTGCATTAGGTGCGTTACATTAGCTCTGGCGTTGCATTAGATGCGTTACATTAGCTCTTGGCGTTACATTAGATGCGTTACATGCGTTACATTAGGTCAGAAATGTAGTAGTGGAGATAAATCATTGCTGCTGTCTTTGAAGATCATAGCTGTCAAAGGGATGAGACCTCTGCTGTTGAGATTCTTAGCTGTCAGGTTTAGCTATTTGATCTAGATGAGTAGGAGTCAAGGATTGAGATAGATGACATGTAATGATCTCTTTGTAATGAAATACATTTGAATTATTTGATTCGTCTTTATTGATCATTGCTGTCAGGTTGGTTTGTAAGTGCAGTTTAAGTCTTGGTTGTCCAATGTCCATTGAGTGTATCTTGGCTGTTAGATAACACTATGTACTAATATTTACATGGCCTAAAATATCTCCAAATATTGATTACGACATTTTTATTTTTGGTTAATTGAACTCTCTTGTTTTTGCCTGCTCAGTGCCTTCCTAGTCAATCACTAAGCCAAGCGGTGTAAAGCACTGTTTACAAGGGGGTACTTGAAGAGGATGGAATAACGGTTGCTGTCAAGGTACTAAACCTTGACCTTCGAGGAGCTTCAAAGAGTTTCATGGAAGAATGTGAAGCCAGGAGAAATATTCGACATCGTAACCTTGTATAGATCATAAGTGCATGCTCCTCAATGCACTTTCCAGGTAATGATTTTAAAGCTCTGGTTTACGAGTTCATGGCTAACGGAAGTCTAGAGAGTTTATTACATCCAATTCCAGGAACAATGAACATAAAGAATAGGATGCACGGACTAAACCTTCTTCAAAGAATGAATATTGCCACAGATGTTGCTCATGCCATTGATTATCTTCATTACCAGTGTGAAATTCCTATCTTGCACTGTGATTATTTTACTTGATGGAGACATGGTCGCTCATGTTGCGGATTTTGGGCTCGCAAGGTTCTTCCTTTCGAAAGTTTCAAATATCAACCAAAGCAGTTCCATTGCTTTGAGAGGAACTATTGATTATGCACCTTCAGGTAACCACTTTACTCAAGAACCCACAATCACAATCATTTATTTCTAGCTAATTAATTTTACTAATTTTATGCCTTTGACAACCACTCAATCGTTCTTGAGATTTTGGCGTGAATCTTATATTTTGTCATCATCATGATTTGCAGAGTATGGTCTTGGAAGCTAGATGACAGCAGAAGGAGATGTCTATAGTTTCGATATAATTTTGTTGTAGATGATGATCGGAAAGAGATCCACAGACAATATGTTCCAGAATGGTCTTAACCTTCGTAACTATGTTAGAAGGGCCCTTTCCAGAAAGCATCATGGACATAGTAGACCCAATACTTGTGAAGGAAGAGGAAATTGAAACACAAATTCCAAGATATGCAAAACAAAAGGTGGAGTGTTTAGTTTCATTTATGAAGATTGGAGTTGCGTGCTCTATGGAGTCAGCAAAAGACAGAATGAATATATCAGTAGTGGTTGTTGATGAGCTGCAGCGTATTACCAACATCATTTCAAAGCAAGAAATCTCAATAGCGAGGTAAGGAGTCATTTCTCAATTTTTAGCCCAATTTTATTATTTCATCAAGGCAATTATAACCCGTAGCATTTTATGTAGTACATTTTAATTTGTCTTGCCAGTTTTTCCATTTCCTATTTTAATATAGATTTCAAACCCTACCTATTAATCTGTCTCATATGAGTGTGAACTATAATTCAAATTGATTTAATTTGACCAATAATTTAAATAAAAAATAATGGTCATAATAAAATTTTAAAATTTGTTATTGTATCACGATTAATGTTATTTTCAATAACAATTTTTAGATTTTATTAAGATCATTATTTTTTATTTAAATTATCGATTAAAGTTACATCAATTTCAATTTGACCAAAAGTTTACACTCACGGAGAATGGAGGGAGTATATGATTGTTGATTTGTGATTATGTGTTCTATTAGTTTTTCTCGGTGTTTTCTTTCTTGCACAATGAGCACAACACTGATTATAAATTGACCAACCAAATTGATGATTAAATCGCCTTTCGGTTCGAGTCAAATATTTATTTTGTTTGTGATTGCGTGAATGGTAAAAAGTTAAAAAATACTTTTGAAATTACAGTATAAGATGAAAATTCTCTGATACACATGGGTATTATGCAGTGGTGGTGGGGTGTGGGGGGGGGTGGGCGAGGGAATATAGGTGATTCCGGGAAAGTGGAGAAGAAATCGGAGGTAACACAAGTGAACACTCTATAGGGTAAACAACTCGATATTCAAAGGAATCCACCTAAGAATATAAGTCAAAATCGCCACCCAAAGGCACCCAACCTAAGGGGTAAGATATAACATGAAGAAATCCATCTTCTTAAACAAGTCAAAGACTCAATATATTTTATAAATATAACTCAACTCCCCATCACAATTGCATAAGTATGATATTTCTAGAAGCCTTGGAACAGCCCTCCAAGTTAGGATAAGCTATATACTAATTATAAATCGATGAAAAGTGTTCGTGGTGCAAGTACGGGTCGATCCCACAGAGACATGGTTTACTTTGTATGATACTTGTTTTTATAAAAATATATAAATAAAAGGACTGAGATAAATATGTTTTAGTTTATGAAAATACTAGAAACATACACAAACTACTCTAACTTACAATAAAAGTATTCTCGGGATTGGGATTCGAACAACATATATTCATCAAGTAATCAAGCTTTTAAATCAAAGTTTTCATCAAAATAACAAGGATGGTGCATTGAGCCTATACTACTTCTCACGATCAAGCAAGTAGCATTTGTATTCTTCACTAATTATGCCCTATTTCTCGATGGCCCCTAAATTAGTAAGAATTCATTAGTGTTTATAAATTTCACGTACTTTCCATTCAAGGAACATTCCTAGGCCATTAAACTACTCTCGTTATTAATGAAACCCAGTTTACTTCATATGGTTCGGCTAACCGAGATTCACAACTACGTCCTTCTCTCGATTAACTAGGGTTCATACAAATACGAACGTCTTTATATTTGTAGACATTTAAGAATGATATGAAGAAATTGTTTTAAGATGAAAATGTCATAAATCAAGGATGATACGCTAAGTTGTGCTAACTACTTATGGGTGAAGGCCTAGCACATGTATTTTAAGACTAACACGGCCTATCTCTTGAAGATTCCGTTTTAGGTATTCCCGCTTGTCACGCACGGGCAACCCGGCTTATCCCTCGAGGGTTCCGTATAAGTCAAAATCTGTTAAGTTCAAGTTATTCTCATGTATTTTCCACTAAAGGATCATCCCTAGGTCATTAAACTACACTTGTGATTAATGAAGCCTAGTTCAATTCATAGGATTCCGCTAATCAAGATTCTTCTCTTGATTAACTAAGATTATACAACCAAGGACGTCTCCCTATTGTAAGCATTAAGAACGATACGAAGAGAATTAATTGATTTAACATGGAGAAGAAGTGTGAATTAAAAAGATGAATAAATAATTATCAATTTTTAAACCCCAAGAACTTGGAGGATTACTAACTAGCCATTGAAATTATCATAAAAGAATAAGAAATAACCATGGAATTATAAATAAGGAAAGAGATACTTATTCTTATAATCGTAGAAGAGACAAAGACCGGAAAGAACTCTTCCATATTGTATTTCACCATCTTCAAAGTCGTACAAGAATTCTAAGAACAATTGATGATTCTTGAAGAATTGTATATAAATATAGTGCTAGAGTATTTTGCTATGAATTCTAAGTATATTCTGATCCGTCTTGGATGTTTTTGGATGATTTTCGGATTCTTACACTGATTACAAAGGGTCATTAAATAGACATATGCTTCAAAGGTTAGGACTCTTCAAAGAGCTTCCTTCAAAATGTGCCTTTTCAGCCTGGTAACAGTAAGTGCACGACCATGCGTTATGGATTGCACGGCCGTGCACGGCTTGGCGCGAAAATCCATTTGAACTGGCCAAAATGCATGGGCGCTCCAACTTTTGCTACACGGCCACTCTATCTTCCTTTGGACGGCCACTCCAGAGTGAAGATACGGCCGCTCCAAATGACTTGGGCAATTTTTGGTTGACAGAAGATTTTACACAACCGCTTCATTTTAAGTACACGGCCGTGCAAGTGGAGTTTTGGCCTGGTTGCTCTTTTCCAAGCTCTCCCTTCTTGCTTTGATCCTTTAGACATATCCCAAGCTTCAATTGTTCTAAAAGTTGACCTTAAGATCTGTTTAATTGCACAAAAATACCAACAAGCATAAAATCTAATATATAGAACAAAAGAAGCTAAATTATACGAAATGAAGACTAAATGAGAATAAAAACTAAGTAAATGATATATATATATATATATATATATATAATGCTATAAATGACTATAGAATAGTCATTTATCAAACTCTCCCACACTAAATCCTTGCTTGTCCCCAAGCAAGATTAAGATAAAAAAATGGAGAAGGAGAAGAAATGCAAATAATAAAAACGTAAAGTGGATCCCTCAGAAATTAAATAAACCTTACTGCCATGTAGATTGTCTTTATCTACCTATTCATAGTTTTTATAACCTTAGAGATTATTTAGAATGAGGTTCAGCAAGATATTTGAGAGAGTAATTTTGAGAACAATAAATTACTATAACATAAATAGAATTTGACTAAGCAAAGCATAATGTAAAGAAGGATAAACTTTTTTGATCATAAGCTTGGCATAAAGAAAATTTCAGTCTTTAGAGTGCTTTGTGAAAAAGGGCTTATTATTTGAAATGTACAAATAAGAAGAATGATCATTTATTCACAAATTAGAAGTATTCATGGGAATCGAGATGCACTTTGAATCACAAAGATGGAAATGGAGGATGATAGTGGAAATTTTGTCAAGGCTAACAAATTATCTTATTTATACGTGTTAAAGTTGCAAAAGATTTAAGTGTTTTTGAACCTTTCAAGTAGGATACATTGTGACACCCCATGTTCCTAATACTTAGTTCAAACACACTTATATACTATTTCCATTTGGCAAGAGTGAATCGTCGTGCCCCGAGTTACTAAGGAAATAATAGCTTGTGCTTTTTGCTTTTTTTTTTTACAAAAATTAGTGACAATGTCACTTTGTGAAAAAGGGCTTATAATTACTTGAAATGTACAAATAAGAAGAATGATCATTTATTCACAAATTAGAAGTATTCATGGGAATCGAGATGCACTTTGAATCACAAAGATGGAAATAGAAGATGCTAGTGGAAATTTTGTCAAGGCTAACAAATTATCTTATTTATACGTGTTAAAGTTGCAAAAGATTTAAGTAATTTTGAACCTTTCAAGTAGGATACATTGTGGCAGCGAACCCCATGTTCCTAATACTTAGTTCAAACACACTTATATGCTATTTCCATTTGGCAAGAGTGCATCGTCGCAGCGAACGCCGTGCCCCGAGTTACTAAGGAAATAATAGCTTGTGCTTTTTGCTTTTTTTTTACAAAAATTAGTGACAGTGTCACTTTTGAGCATTAAGATTAAGTTTTGTTGCCTTGATTTAGTGAAAATGGAAAAATGAATTTTTTAATGAAGGTTTGTGATTCAACAAGATGCAAAATGGATATGGATACTTCTAAGATGTACATTTGAAGAAATACTTACAAGATTTCACAAGATAAAATAACCAAGTATTTGTATGATCCGGAAGAATTCATTTAATCAAACTATGTTTTTCTTAATAAAATCCTATATAATGCTATATTAATTTATGATGCTTTAATTACTTCCTAAAAATATTCCTATGTTTCTTTTTTTAATAATTTCTAAGTTCTAGAAAATATGAAAAGAAAGGGAAAAGACATTATTCTAAGCTAATAAGCAAGCATAAGGATAAGCAATTGTATCATCATAGGGATTTTTTTTTTTTGAATGAAAAACATGATCCATACATATAGAATGATAAAAAGAAATGCAACTAAGTTAAAAAGAAAAGCTAAACGAAAAACTAAAAACTAAAATAGAATGCAAGATCCTCCCCCATACTTAAATTAAACATTGTCCCTAATGTTTCAATGACTATAAAAGTATGGTAGGGAAAGTACTTACATCGGTGGTGGTGGTGGTGGTGGAGGGGGCGGAGGTTTAGAGAGAGAGAGAAGAAAAGAGTGAAGATGAAGTGAAAATGGGGAAGAGGGAAAAGACATGCCTTTTGACTGACTGGTACATTTTTTAAGACGTAATGCACGGTCGTGCGTTGTGTTGTGCACGACCGCTCCACTCGGTTGAGTCAACTCAGTCTCATCTTCTCTTAAATGCACGGCCGTGTTATTTTAAGTGCACGGCCGCTCTGTCACTATTTTTTTTGTATACCAACAAAACAGAATTAGTATATAAAGAATAATATATATAAATAAAAAAATATAAATAATAAAGACAAATATAAAAAAGTAAACTGTTGTTCCCGGCAACGGCGCCAAAAACTTGTTCGTTTCAGAACCTAACGGTTCTTTTTATACCGCAAGTGCAAGGGTTATAATAGTATAGCAAGTGCAAGTACGGGTCGATCTCACAGAGACAGGGTTTACTTTGTATGATACTTGTTTTTATAAAAATATATAAATAAAATGATTGGGGGAAATATGTTTTTATTTTTGAAAATACTATAAACATACACAAACTACTCGAACTTACAATAAAAGTATTCTTGGAATTGGGATTCAAACAACATATATTCATCAAGTAATCAAGCTTTTAAATCAAAGTTTTCATCAAAATAACAAGGATGGTACACTGAGCCTATACTACTTCTCACGATCAAGCAAGTAGCATTTGTATTCTTCACTAATTATGCCCTATCTCTCGATGGTCCATAAATTAGTAAGAATTCATTAGTGTTTATAAAGTCCATGTACTTTCCATTCAAGGAACATCCCTGGGCCATTAAACTACTTTCGTAATTAATGAAACCCAGTTTACTTCATATGGTTCGGCTAACCGATATTCATAGCTACGTCCTTCTCTCGATTAACTAGGGTTCACACAAATAGGAACGTCTTTATATTTGTAGGCATTTAAGAAGGATATGAAGAAATTGTTTTAATATGAAAATGTCATAAATCAAGAATGATATGCTAAGTTGTGCTAACTATTTATGGTTGAAGGCCTAGCACATGTATTGTAAGACTAACACGATCTATCTCTTGAAGATTCCGTTTTAGGTATTCCCGACTGTCACGCACGGGCAACCCGACTTATACCTCGAGTGTTCCATATAAGTCAAAATCCGTTATGTTCAAGTTATCCTCACGTATTTTCCACTAAAGGATCCTCCCTAGGTCATTAAACTACAGTTGTGATTAATGAAGCCTAGTTCAATTCATAGGATTCCGCTAATCAAGATTCTTCTCTTGATTAACTAAGATTATACAACCAAGGACGTCTCCCTATTGTAAGCATTAAAAAGATATGAAGAGAATTGATTTGACATGGATAAGAAGCGTGAATTAAAAAGATGAATAAATAATTACCGATTTTTAAACCCCAAGAACTTGGAGGATTGCTAACTAGCCATTGAAATGATCATAAAAGAATAAGAAATAAGCAAGGAAATATAAATAAGAAAAGAGATACTTATTCTTATAATTGTAGAAGAGACAAAGACTAGAAATAAATCTTCCATATTGTATTTCACCATCTTTAAAGTCGTACAAGAATTCTAAGAACAATTGATGATTCTTGAAGAATTGTATATAAATATATTCCTAGGGTATTTTGCTATGAATTTTAAGTATATTCTGATCCATCTTGGATGTTTTTGGATGATTTTCGGATCCTTAGGCTCATTACAAAGGGTCATTAAATAGACATAAGCTTCAAAGGTTAGGACTCTTCAAAGAGCTTCCTTCAAAAGGTGCCTTTTCAGTCTAGTAACAGTAAATGCACAGCCGTGCGTTATGGATTGCATGGCCTTGCACGGGTTGACGCGAAAATCCATTTGAACTGGCCAAAATGCACGGGCGCTTCAGCTTTTGCTGCACGGCCGCTCTCTCTTCCTTTGGACAGCCGCTCCAGAGTGAAGACACGACCGCTCCAAATGACTTGGGCTATTTTTGGTCGACAGAAGGTTTTACATGGCCGCTTAATTTTAAGTACACGGCCGTGCAAGTGGAGTTTTGGCCCGGTTGCTCTTTTCCAAGCTCTCCCTTCTTGCTTTGATCCTTTATACATATCCCAAGCTTCAATTGTTCTAAAAATTGACCTTAAGATCTGTATAAGTGCACAAAAATACCAACAAACATAAAATCTAATAAATAGAACAAAAGAAGCTAAATTATACTAAATGAAGACTAAATGAGAATAAACACTAAGTAAATGATATAGATATAAATGACTATAGAATAGCCATTTATCAAAAAGACCTAAAAATATGAAAAACCCAATAGTTTTGGCCAAATTCGGATATACATGTCCACGTGCGCAGCCCTTGATAAAATAGTCATAACTTATTCTAGGAAAATCCAAAAGACGATCCGAAAAGTGCGTTGCAAACTATACTCGAAAATCTTTCCGTTGATATGTAAATCAGCTGCTGTAAAGTTACTTATAATTACCAGATTGTCCTTGAAGTGGACCTCAACTTCTGATATTTATTATTTTAAACTCCAAAAGCAAACTGATCTTTTCATAGTTTATTGAACCGAAACCAACTCCATCAACAATGAATCTTAATGATATTAAGGTGGTTCTTGTTGTGAATTCACGCAGCAGAACGGCCCAAGCTTGGAGTAATAATAAGAGCAACACACACGAAAAATAAATCACACACAAAGGGACACACAAGAATTGTTTACCCGGTTCGTTGCAACAACAACTACGTCCGGGGGCGCTACCAAGCCAAAATATTCTCTCTAATATTTTCAGATGTTACAATTTGTTTCTAGGCTATCACATGTATTTATAGGGAACAATAAATCAAATCCTAGTAATAATCGAATTCCTAAGAAAGTAATCTTCTTTCTTTCCAAGTATTACTACCAAAAGGAATCACCAATGCAGGAGGAGATCTGATCAAAGTAGGAAACAAAATCTGCTGCAGAAAATCCTCCCCGTCACGTGGGCGGTCGCCCACCACGCCATGGGCGGTCGCCCAAGAGGAATTTCACACGAGACCATCCTTCTGTACACATGGGCGGTCGCCCACCACCACCATGGGCGGTCGCCCAGTCCAACAGACTCACCTCCGGATTTTTCCTTTATTCATGGTTTTGACTCCACATCCCAACAATCTCCCACCTGGAGACAAACCTTCCATGATACCTCTCTTGAAACAAATTTCAGTGGCCAGCTATTGCGTTGGTAGCGCCCGGCCTCTTGTCTAGTTATCCAAGTGAGTTGAAGCTGAGCTACGCTTCAACATAACCGCTTGGCTTCTACCATGCTCCGAGTCTTCATTCCGAATGATCCTCCCTGCACATCCCCGCTCACTTGCTTGCTAACTATCGATCCTGAACAGCGTGAATCCACATGCCCCACACAATCACAAGCTTGGAACCTTTGTGTGTTCTTTGCAACCCATCGCATCACCGTTCTAGATCCCGCTCCCATATTGGCCAAATTGGCTCCGCGTCGGCCGACTTCATTACCCAATTTTCTACCAACATACCGTTTAGTGAAATTTCTCCCACCATGGCGATCTCGGCCACCACCATTCATCATTGGGATGCGCCTTTGTTTCCCCCAACGACTCATGTTGCATGTGGTATACAACATATTTTCCATGCCGCCACGAGCCACCAAGCTAGCTCCGCGATTTACCTTCCATGTCCCACAACCGAAGGTCACCACACAACCCTCCTTATCAAGTTGCCTTATGGAAATTAAGTTCCTCTTCAAATCCGGAATATGTCGCACATCACGTAGCCGCAAAACAGTCCCATCCGTTGCTTTGACCCGAACAACCCCCTTTCCAATGACCTTGACAGGATTATTGTTTCCCAAACGAACAACCCTAAAATCACCCGGAACGTACTGCTCCATTCTTTCTGCACTGGTGCATGAATGAAACGTCGAGCCCGAATCCAAAACCCACGAATCTGTTGAACTGCTCCCACCCAAGATTAATGCATCTGCTATCTCCTCAGCAATATTCAATTCCTTCGCTCTGCCTGACCGCTTCGGACAACTTCTCCTAAAGTGCCCCTTCTCCCCATAATCATAGCAAGTAATCACCTTCTTGCCACCCTTACTCTTTTCACCGACATTTAGTGCTAGCCCCGATGTCCCACCCTTGCTCTTCCTACAAATTTCTTCGCCAAGAATCACATCAACGACATCTGAAAACTTCAACTTCACTTTTCCTGTTGAAACGTTAACTGCTATCGCAGTCGTATCCCAACTTTCCGGCAAAGAAGAAAGTAAAATCAACGCTAGTACCTCGTCATCAAGAGTAAATGTACCACGGAAGACAAATTGGGTCAGAGATTTGAATTCACTTATATGCTTTGTTGCCGACATGCCCACCACCATCCTTATGTTCAACATCTTCCTCATTAGATGAGCTTTATTCGCCACCGATAGTGCCTCGTACATGCTCGCCAACATCTCTAACATCTCCATGGTAGTCTTCGCCTCCAAAACATTCTTCGCCACATCCTTGGTCAACGTTTGCCTAACAAGCCCTAACGCTTTCCGATCCATGATTTTGAATTTTGCTTCCTCTATGTCTGCCGGCATTTCTTTTAATGGTAGATACAAATCCTTGTTCCACAGAACATCCTCGATTTGTGTCTTCCAAAAATTGAAATCCGTCCCATCAAACTTTTTGATCAACACCTTATTACCATCCTCCAAAGCTCCCAAGAAATCTATAGCAAAAGACCAGCCAGCCAATGATTTGACAAAACCAAAGGCTCTGATACCAGTTGTTGTGAATTCACGCAGCGGAACGGCCCAAGCTTGGAGTAATAATAAGAGCAACACACACGAAAAATAAATCACACACAAAGGGACACATAAGAATTGTTTACCCGGTTCGTTGCAACAACAACTACGTCCGGGGGCGCTACCAAGCCAAAATATTCTCTCTAATATTTTCAGATGTTACAATTAGTTTCTAGGCTATCACATGTATTTATAGGGAACAATAAATCAAATCCTAGTAATAATCGAATTCCTAAGAAAGTAATCTTCCTTCTTTCCAAGTATTACTACCAAAAGGAATCACCAATGCAGGAGGAGATCTGATCAAAGTAGGAAATAAAATCTGCTGCAGAAAATCCTCCCCGTCACGTGGGTGGTCGCCCACCACGCCATGGGCGGTCGCCCAAGAGGAATTTCACACGAGACCATCCTTCTGTACACATGGGCGGTCGCCCACCACCACCATGGGCGGTCGCCCAGTCCAACAGACTCACCTCCGGATTTTTCCTTTATCCATGGTTTTGACTCCACATCCCAACAGTTCTTTCCAGCATCATTCTCCCTTGGTTGGAGAAAATTCGTCTTCTAATTTTTAAATGTAAAAAGAATTTTCCCTACATCAATTTTATGTTGAATTAAGATATCCTGATTGCCTTGTACAAAGGCAAATGAATAATGCTTTTCTCCATGAAACCAATAATCTGAAAGTTTAAACAAGCTTACCTTCACACAATTGTTTTCGTTAATGTCGTTAGGCATTTCACTCTCTTCATCGTAAGTTGGATCTTCAAGAACACTATTGAACTCCTCAAGTTCTTTGTCGTACGTTGGATCTTCATCATAGATCGGAGTTTTATCCCAATCAAACACAATTTCTTCACTCGTTAAATGTGAAAATGGTCATTCAAGATTTTCAAAAATCTCATCATCATAAACTTTTTGGAATGTAAGGTTAAATCGATAATCAAATCTATGAGAAGCCTCTTCAATCGACATCTCATCAAAAGTGTGATTGGAAAGGGAAATCTTCTCACAATCACTTGTTGTCAACAACTTTGAACAATGACGTGAATCATCATATTCCAAAGTTTCGCAGCGTGCAAGACGACGCTTGAGTTGCTGCACTTATCTCCGTAGATCTCTCACCATCGCTTCCCGGTTTGCATGGTAATGTCGCTAAAGCATATCGACCATAGCTCTGATACCAATTTGATGTCGGGAAAGTGGAGAAGAAATCGGAGGTAACACAAGTGAACACTCTATAGGATAAACAACTCGATATTCAAAGGAATCCACCTAAAAATATGAGTCAAAATCGCCACCCAAAGGCACCCAACCTAAGGGATAGGAATAGGATATAACAAAAAGAAATCCATCTTCTTAAACAAGTCAAAGACTCAATATATTTTATACTCCCTCCGTCCCACTATACTTGACACTTCTTTCCATTTTGGGTTGTCCCACTATACTTGACACCTTCCAAAAATAACCAAGTTTTTAAATTTTTATATTCACTCTACCCCACCACTCATTCTCTCTCTTCATTTTCTACCACACATTTATTCAACCAACACTACTATTTACCCCACTCATTCTCTCTCTTCATTTTCCACCACACATTTTTTTTATTTTATTCTTTTTCCTTGGTTTTTGAACCCACCCCTTGGGTGTCAAGTATAGTGGGACGGAGGGAGTATAACTCAACTCCCCATCACAATTGCATAAGTAGGATATTTATAGAAGCCTTGGAACAACCCTCCAAGTTAGGATAAGCTATATATTAATTATAAATAGATGAAAAGGCCTAGAAATATGAAAAATCAATAGTTTTGGCCAAATTCGGATGTACACGTCCATGTGCGCAGCCCTTGGTAAAATGGTCATAACTTATTCTAGAAAAATCCAAAAGACGATCCGAAAAGTGCGTTGCAAACTAGACTCAAAGATCTTTCCGGTGATATATAAATCAGCTGCTGTAAAGTTATTTATAATTACCAGATTGTCCTTGAATTGGACCCAAAATTCTGATATTTATTATTTTAAACTCTAAAAGCAAACTAATTTTTTCATAGTTTCTTGAATCGAAACCAACTCCATCAACAATGAATCTTAATGATATCAAGGTGGTTCTTTTCCACATCAATAGGGGTGACAAGGAGCGAGGCCACAATGGAAGATATCAAGGATCCTTCCCAGAAAGAATCTCCCGTAGACCAGGCCCGGACGGCTGTTTACCAAAAAACACAAGCTCCTTATTTGGATTCTAGCAATACTGTTGCCGGTTTCACTCTGTTCTGAGTCAGCAACTCAGTTAGCGGTTCAAGGCGCTTCCTCAGCACAACAATTACCTTCTTGTCACCCGGGTTGAAGTTGACGCTCCTTCATCGCAGAAGCTAGTTACAGACGAGTTCTTAGGAATTTTTTTCCCTACTGCAAGCTCTTTTGCAGCCTACTCTCGAAATTCCCCCCCCAGTGAATCAACGGTCAAAATTAATTTGATTTGAGATGGGTCCTACATAGTCCCAAATTCTTCCCGACTATTATTTCACCAATAACACGAAAGTGTAACCAAATCTTGGGTGTAGCTTGCACGTGTGAGTGTGGTTTTGATGATCAAAGTGATAATTAACACTAATTTGCACCCCGCCTTGTGCATCGGGCATATAGTCCTCGACCACATTTAGGAGGCAAAATTATTGAGGGTTTGAACTTTGAGATGTACTTTAAGCCCAATCGGGCACTAAAATTTATTTATTTAGGTCGAAACTGTAACGACCCCAACTTTCTACAAATAATAATAATACTTATTTATAAATAAGATATCCTCAAACGGCAAAACTAAAACCATAATTCAAATACTAACTAATATTCAAAATACCTTAGATGCGGATAACGACATAAAATTTAACGGCTAGTACAACCCACTAGCTCAGCAACTATAACTACTTAACGCAAAGAAACTACTTGAATAACTCCCGCCATAATCCTTGTGACGATCCAACTTCCTACTTATTACCTGCAAGAAAATAATGGGGAAGGGGTGAGCTAACAATGCTCAGCAAGTTCATACGGTGCCTCTCCGGATACTAAGGAAGAGGTGACCGAAAGAACGAGAACAACGAATACTTCAATGAACGGAGAGATATTTAAGAACGGAATATTCAAAATACAGTTCAAAAGCAGTTACTAATTATAGACACCCTTTCATGCCCTTGAAAACATATGGCTTCACCAAAGAGCAGTTTTCAATAAAAACTTTCAAAACATTTCACACATACTTCACTTTATCTCACAAAAACACTTTGCAAAATATTTCACCTTAACACACTTTACTTTACTTCAATCCAATCCAATCACAATACTTAAGGGATTAATCAGTTACTAGTCGTACCCAGGGCTCGGCTTTCTACTGACCGCACCCAATTTACCGGTATATCACGATGATCTACATCACTTCATCAAGCAATGTAATAGGGTCCCATATGTCCTTTTCGGGGACTGGGATAACTATAAGGGTCTACACGTTCCTTTCCAGAACTATGGATAACTATTGGGGTCCCCATATCATTTTCAAAATTATGGATAACTATTAGTCCTACACAAGACGATTGGATAACTTTACTTTCACAAAACTTTACTTTATTAACTTTCAAAGGTGCTCATATAATCAAGAACACAACGATAATAATAACAATCACACTCATGATATCCCAATTGAACAATAACAAATCAAAAGGGTAGATATCCAAAGAACGCTAACACAACGGAATGGATATATTTTTAAAATACTACCTGCCACATAGGTAGATATAACTTTACAAAAACAGAGAATGGATTCCTAAACAAGGAATGAAACCAAGTAACTAAGAACGTAATCCCTTACCTTAGCGTTGCTTAGTATTTCCAAAAATGCTCCACGCGCACGAATCTACAATCATGTATAAGAATACTTCTTAGGGTAAAAGAATTTCCTATTTACTTTCATTACCAAAATATTAATCACCTTGTTAACTTATGAGTTACTCCTCTTTAACTCCTTTAAAGATTAACATTTAACCCCCTTTAGGTTTTCCAAATCATGTCTAGGGTTTCTAGGTTCTAACCCTTTTTATAACCTTTTTAGTCTCACTACACACACTGTTTTCACTTAAATCTGCACACACACCAGCATGCAGAAACAAACACACCCATGCTTGTGATGTATTCGATTTTTGAAATCAAACGGAGTCGCCACGCCATTTTTGTTTTAAGGGCCAAAACTTTGAAAAATGCCCGAAATAAGAGATTTGGGTTCGGAGGTCACGTTACACGCCGGGAAGAACGTTATTGTTCACCCGGAATGCCTCGTAAAACGAGTCTTCCAAGCATAGAAACCATTTGTGTGTGTGTGTGTTACTTTGGCCAAAATAAATTGAAACTGGGAAAAGTAAAAATTGGGAATTCTTTATTAGACTTTGGACAGATCCCATGATTTTTGGTATGATTTTTGGGTTGAGTTTTGAGACTCAAAGGATTTTTTGAAGTTGAAAACCAATTCTGCCAGAATGAAAAAGGCAGTAGACACTTGACTTTGAAATGGATTTAAGGGCTTTAAAACTTCATAATCTGAGGAAACTCAGAGAATGAAAGTTGTTCCAGACACCTTAAATAAGATTTATCTAAAATAATTTTCCATTTTGGAGATGATTTGAGGGACCAAAACCTTCTGTAAATATCAAATATGAAATCTGGATTTCCAGAGACTGATGAACTGACCTTTAAAGGAAAATTTGAAAAAGGGAGTTTTACTCACGTAAAAAATAAAGTAAAAATATTTCTGGAAAGCTCTAGGTGTTGGCATCCATGCTTGTCCCCATTTCCCTAGGTTTTGATTAGTGATCACTTGACATTTTAGTGGTGAATCAACTATATCAAACCATCCTTGGGGTACATTAGGACTAAGCACTTCATTTGCTTGGGAAGGGGAATTTTATCCTTTGAAAATGAGATTTGATGTATGAAAATGTTTTTTAGGGTTTTGAAAATGCATTTGCAAGTAAGTAAGAACACTTTGAAGAGAATGTTGATCCTTGTAGAAGATCAACCATGGAGATGAACTTTCATGGTGATCTTCTTGGATCTAGGGCAAGAAGATGAACAAACTACATTTTGGAGTTTGAAAATGCATGCATGGATGAATTTTAGGGTAAGGAGAGGGAGGTTATACCTATCTTCCTTGTGTTTTGTGTTTGAATGGATTCAAAGGCTTGAATGTGTTTAGGGTTTGAAAGTGTTTAGGGTTGATGATTTGAGTTGGTTAAAGAGAAAACAAGTAGATAACAATGAAGTCCTCTATGTTTTCTCTCTAATCCTCCTCCTAAAAGGGTGATTTGAGATTGAGTTAGTGTATGTATGAGAGTATGTATGAGAGTGATTTGAAAGTATTTTGAGTGAGTGGGATTTGGGAAAGATTGAAGAGAAAATGGTGGCAATTCAAGTGAATTCCCACTGTTTTCTCCCTATTTTTCGCCAAGGTGCTGTTGCTGTGAGTGAATTGTGTTGTGTAAACTGAGAGAGGAGGGTTCAATTTATAGGCCACTGAGAATGTCATTAGTATCCGCGCGGAGGGTTCTGTAAACGTGCCTGGTGCATTAAATGCTGCTCCAGGCTTTGGACAAGAGGAATATTATTCAAAAATTCAAACAGTTTCTGTTTTTCAACTTGCCCAATTCGAATTTTTCCAATTTCTTTTGCTTTTTGAGATTCTTTTTTTGGTTTAACTTTAAATGGCAATGCCTACTTTACCCTTGCTTTGTTAGAAAGGTTAGGAATTGTTAGAAATATTAGTAATGTTAG
The DNA here is from genome assembly GCA_022495995.1 of Adenophora triphylla var. japonica. NCBI lineage: Eukaryota > Viridiplantae > Streptophyta > Magnoliopsida > Asterales > Campanulaceae > Adenophora > Adenophora triphylla. Next base: position 513,707 of record JAFEMH010000237.1, on the reverse strand, counting down.
AACTTTCGTTAATTTCCTAACGAAAAAGCTACCAACTCAAATTGGAGTACTTACAATGCTGTACACACAGCACGCAGAAACACACACACACCAACACCCTTGTTCATCTCAAATCTAGCATGTATATTTTAGGTCCAAAATCCTTGATTACATACCCCAAACCTTTATCAAAATTAGGTTTTCAATAAATAATCTTTTATCCAAATATCATTGGATCATTCTTAATTAATCCTTAATATCATAAAACAAACCGTAATTAATCTCAAGAATTTTCTAGGGTTTCTTCTAGGTTTTAAGTCCAAGGAAAGTAATTTTAAAATGAACCGAATCTTACTTGGTTGATCTTGTTTGCCTCAAGGTCCTAGCTTTGCTTCTTCTTTTCTTCTTTAAGTCACACGGCTGCCCTCTCTCTTTTTCTCCTTCTCTCTCTCGGCTGGTCTCTCTATTTCTCTCAACTGACTGCCGCCTCCCTCTCTTCTATTTTCTTTGCTAGGGTTTGCAAATAATGAGGCTTCTAGGGTTGGAAGGAGTATATATATATATGGGTCTACCATATCCTAGGCTAATTAGGTTTCTAAGTCCAATTAGGTAACTTAAACCCAAAACAATTGGCCCACAACTTCTAATCAAACTAATATAAGGAATAACAAATAATTTAATTAAAGAAAACAATTAATTAAAATAAGCATTTATTAATTAAAAAGGATCGAATTAATTAATAAAAGAAATAATCAAAAATCCGGGTTATTACATTCTTACCCCCTTAAAAGGGTTTGGTCCTCCAAACCAAACGCATTCAATCCGAAAACAGGGCGGAATACAACTCTCGCATCTCGCTCTCGAGCTCCCATGTTGCTTCTCTTTCTATGTGGTTGCTCCACTGCACTTTCACATAGAGAATTGTTCTCTTCCCCAAGATCAGATCTTATCGATCCATAATTTTTACAGGTTGCTCATCATAACTCAAGTCTGCTCGGAATCGTAACTGTTTGTACTCAATGACGTGACTTGGGTCAGAAACATACTTCCTCAACACCGATGCATGAAACACATTATGCACTCCAGTGAGTACAGGTGGTATTGCCAACTTATAGGCCACCTTTCCAATTCGTTCTAGAATCTCGAATGGTCCAACATACCTCAGGCTAAGCTTCCCACGAATACCAAACCTCATAACACCTTTCGTTGGTGCTATTCTAAAGAACACGTGATCTCCTATTTGAAAATCCAAATCACGTCGTCGGCGATCCGCATATGACTTTTGCCTATCCTGAGTCGTTAGTAACCATCGACAAATTTGTTGCACTTTATCTGCCGTCACTTGCACAATCTCAGGTCCAGTTAACTTTCTCTCACCAACTTCGTCCCAACAAGCAGGCGATCTACATTTTCGTCCATACAAAGCTTCATATGGTGCCATCCCAATACGAGCGTGGAAACTATTGTTGTAGGCAAACTCTACTAAAGTCAAATGTTCGTCCAAAGTTCCTTGCCAATCCAATGCGTAGCTCTCAACATATCCTCAAGAGTTTGAATTTTCCTTTCCGACTGTCCGCTAGTTTGTTGGTGGAACGCTGTACTCATTGTTAATTATGTTCCCAATGCTTTCTACAAGCTCTTATAAAAATTTGACGTGAACCTCGTATCTTGGTCAGACACAATCGATACTGGTATTCCATGTAACCTTACAAGCTCATCCACATATAATTTAGTTAACTTCTCTAACGAATCAGTCACCTTAATCGCCAGAAAATGAGCCGACTTAGTAAGTCTGTCCACTATAACCCAAATTGCGTTATGGCCCTTCAATGTTTTAGGCAGTCCAACCACCAAATCCATAGTTATGTGTTCCCACTTCCATCCCAGAATCGGTAACAACTGCAGTAATCCTGCGGGTTTCTGATGTTCACTTTTCACTTGTTAACATACCAAACACCTTGATACAAACTCTGCCACATCTCTCCTCATATTACTCCACCCAAAATAATTTCGTCAGATTCCTATACCTTTTTGTACTTCCAGGATGTAGAGAAACTTTGAACAGTGCGCTACCCACAGAATCTCTCTTCTTGTGTCCTTGTAACTAGGTACCCAAATTCTTGATTAATATCTTAAAATCCTATCGTCTCCCATACGGAATTTTGCTACCTTTCCCTTTGCCATACCTTCATGTATTTTTACAGCTTCTTCATCCATTCCTTGTGCTTCCTTGATTCCGTCCAAGAGTGTTGGCTAAATACTCAACTGAGCCAATACCCTTTAACTCTTACTTCTATACTTGAAACCTCAATGCTATTCTATGCACTTACCCCCTTAGAAATCAAGTCGATAAGGTTCCTCGATTCTTCCTACTCAAAGCATCAGCCACCTTGTTGGCTTTCCCTGGGTGATACAAATTGAACAATCAAAATCCTTAAGCAACTCAAGCCATCTCCTCTGTCTCACGTTAAGCTCCTTCTGGGTGAAAATATACTTAAGAGTCTAATGATCCATAGAAATATGACAAGTTATCCCATACAAGTAATGTCTCCAAACTTTCAAAGCAAATACTACAGCTGCTAACTCCAAATCATGGGTCGGGTAATTTTTCTTATGGTTCTTCAATTGTCTTAACGCATAAGCTATAACCATCCCTATAAATCACAATTTCGTCTGATCCTAATAGTAAGGTAAGAACTGGTGTGGACACTAACCGTCGCTTTAGCTCTTGAAAATTATTTTCACATCCTTCTGACCAAACAACTTTGCTCCTTTCTGCATTAACCTTGTTAACGGTCCTGACAACTTCGAAAATCCTTCCATGAATCTCCTATAGTATCCTGCTAATCCCAAGAAACTTCTTATCTTACTAACATTAGTTGATCTCTCCCAATCCACCATAGCTTCAATCTTCGCTGGATCTACTGCAATCCCATCCTTAGATACCACATGCCCTAAGAATGCCACTTTCTCAATCCAAAATTCACACTTATTGAACTTAGAGTACAACTTTTGTTTCCTCAAAATCAGTAGAACTAACCTTAGATGTTCTTCATGTTCCTCCTTAATCTTTGAATATACCAAAATGTCATCAATGAATACAATTACTCACTTATCCAAAAATTCCTGAAATATCCTATTCATTAACTCCATGAATGCTGCTGGCACATTTGTCAACCCAAACGGCATAACCAAAAGCTCATAATGATCGTACCTTGTCCTTAAGGCCATTTTTGCAACATCCTCTTTCTTCACTCTCAACTGATGATATTTCGATCCCAAATCTATCTTCGAGAAGTAACACGTTCCCCAAAGTTGGTCAAACAAGTCATAAATCCTCGGTAACGGATACTGATTCCTAACTGTCACTTGATTCAACTCCCGACAGTCGATACACATTCTCATCGATCCGTACTTTTTCTTTACAAACAATACCGGTGCACCCCAAGGTGAACCACTTGGCCTTATCAACCCATTATCCAACAATTCCTGTAGTTGTTCCTTCAATTCCTTAAGTTCATTCGATGCCATTCTGTACGGTGCCTTCGATATCGGTGCGGTTTCTTGTACTAAGTCTATGGAAAATTCTACCTCCCTTTCTGGTGGTATTCCCTGCAATTCATCTGAAAACATATCCTTAAAATCTCTTATTACTGATAAAGAATCTATGCTCACTTCTTTCTCATCCGTCTCGCCTAGGTAGGCCAAGAACCCTTCACACCCTTTCCTTAGCATCTTCCTAGCCTTCATTACTGCTATGAGTCCTGATCGACTCCGCGGTTTCGATCCTTGAAAATAGAACTCCTCTCTAGATGATAACCTAAAATGTACTTCCTTCTTGAAACAGTCTACTTTTGCATGATAAGCAGCTAACCAGTCCATCCCTAGAATAATGTCGAATTCATTCATTTCCAACTCTATCAGGTCAACCTCGAGTTCTCTATCACCTATTTTCAAAGGGAAATTCTTATACATAGATGATATAGGGATCGACTCATTAGTTTGAGTGTCTATCACAAGAGGTATTTCTAACGCCTCAGGTATCAAATTCATTTTCTTCTCTTTGTACCGACGCTCATTAGTCTTGTGCCTCCCTTCGCACACTTCACACTTTTCCTCAGATCCTTGCCCACGGACATCGCCTTTGTTCCTTCAATTGTTAAAATTCTTACTTGGGTACTTACTTACAACACCATCTTTCTCACGATACTTATCAGTACTACGAATACAAGGCACTATTACTCACGCCTACACTAGCAATACTCAATGCCTAATACTTTTATACTATAAACCTAGGTTGTCTCAACAGACTAAACATTTAATTAAGTCATAGGTCAATTCACTAAACCCTTGGTCTTTTCAATATACCGTCATTACACTCATATGTCGTTTCAACAGACTTATTGGTCGTTTCAACAGACCACACTATTATTACTTACACTTGCTACTCCTATAGCATTCACTTAAATTAGGTCATCTCAATAGACTTCCATTATACGATTGGTACATTCACTATACCATCGATCGTTTCAATAGATCGGCATCACATTCATAGGTCATTTCACTAGACCAAATTAATTTTCACAAGTTGTTTCAATAGACCTACTATTAATCACACTTGGCCGTTTCAATAAGCCATTCACTATCACATTGGTCATTTCAATAGACCATTACTATCTTTGTTCCAGGTTATTATACTTGTTTAACACTACGGAACATAATTCAAAATCTCATAATTCAAACAATAGATAAGATTTTATTTCATAACACTATAAATAAGTATACTCAATTCAAGTTCTTGATTCTAGAACTAATATTGCTAGTTACTTTTACTAGCTAGAATTTAAAAGTAATCATTCCACTTTTCATTCTTCCTAGGCTTTCCCCGAGGTCTACTACTTGACACTCTCATTTTTTTCTTGGATCCCTTTGGTCTTCCTCGGGTCCTACGCTCAGGTGTCACTAGTGGCTCATCATCCTCAATCACAATTGGGGTAGCTCCACTGCCCTCAATGTTAATATCTACTTCCCCAATTTCATCTTCAGCTACCAAACCTTCCATATTTGGTGCTTTACTTCTTACAAGTGTTGTCGGTTCACACTCTCTAGCTCTAACTTCCTTCAAAGCTTTCAGCTCATGGTACCATTAATAAGCTTCTTCTCTAGTTTCATGGTAATACTTCTCATTTCGATTCATAGTCGCCTTTACTTCTTCCAATTTCTTGCTAGTGTCTAGCCAAGCTTTCCTATCTCGCATCCACTTTCGTACTGTAAGGTTCACTTTTACCTTTATCAACTCATCTTGAGCATCTCTACTCTTTGCAACAAACAGAGTGAATATTTTCATCACTTCATTGAATCTTTTCTTCTCAGCTTTCAGGAATTTCTAAGCCTCAGAATCCTTGACGCATACCCCTTGATAGCCTTTTCACTCAGGGACTTACGCCTCAATTTCATCCTCAAAGCTTTACCATATCCAGCCATATCATACTTATGCGTTCATACTTAATTAAGATTATCTATCTTTCCTCAATAAGGTTTCATCGTGCTTATTAAGGCTAATCCTTTGCCTTATCACAAGATCCCCAAAATAGAAGTTTCCAAAAATAGAAAGTTCCTCAAAATTGTCAGTTTCCATAATTAGAAAGTTTCCAAAAATAGTAAGTTTCTTAGCATAGAAAGTTTCCAAGCTTAGAAGGTTTCCAGAAATAGGAGGTTTCCATAAATAGTAGCTTCCTAAAATAGCAACTCCTAGTTATAGAAGGTTTCCAACTATAGAAGGTTTCCTAAAAGAGCAACTTCTCAAAAGTGCTAACTTCCAAAGTACTAGGTAAACCCAATCTTGGTTAAGTACTACTCTCTTCTAATAGCCTTAACAATCTAAGATCTCCCATGTGACCTAAAGTCATTGCTCTGATACCAACTGTAACGACCCCAACTTTCCACAAATAACAATAATACTTATTTATAAATAAGATATCCTCAAATGGCAAAACTAAAACCATAATTCAAATACTAACTAAAATTCAAAATACCTTAAATGCGGATAACGACATAAAATTTAACGGCTAGTACAACTCACTAGCTCAGGAACTATAATTACTTAACACAAAGAAACTACTTAAATAACTCCTACCATAATCCTTGCGACAGTCCAACTTTCTACTTATTACCTGCAAGAAAATAATGGGGAAGGGGTGAGCTAACAATGCTCAGCAAGTTCATACGGTGCCTCTGCGGGTACTAAAGAAGAGGTGGCCGAAAGAACGAGAACAACGAATACTTCAATGAACGGAGAGATATTCAAGAACGGAATATTCAAAATACAGTTCAAAAGCAGTTACTAATTATAGACACCCGTTCATGCCCTTGAAAACATTAGCTTCACCAAAGAGCAGTTTTCAATCAAAACATTTCACACATACTTCATTTTATCTCACAAAAACACTTTGCAAAATATTTCACCTTAACACACTTTACTTTACTTCAATCCAATCACAATACTTTAGGAATTAAGCAGTTACTAGTCGTACCCAGGGCTCGGGTTTCTACTGACCGCACCCAATTTACCGATATATCATGATAACCTACATCACTTCATCAAGCAATGTAATAGGGTCCCATATGTCCTTTTCGGGGACTGGGATAACTATAAGGGTCTACATATTTATTTCCAGAACTATGGATAACTATTGGGGTCCACATATCCTTTTCAGAATTATGGATAACTATTAGTCCTACACAGGACGATTGGATAACTTTACTTTCACAAAATTTTACTTTGTTAACTTTCAAAGGTGCTCATATAATCAAGAACACAACTATATTAATACAATCATACTCATGATATCCCAATTGAACAATAACAAATCAAAAGGGTAGATATCAAAAGAACGCTAACACAACGGAATGGATATATTTTTAAAATACTACCTGCCACATAGGTAGATATAACTTTACAAAAACAGATAATGGATTCCTAAACAAGGAATGAAACCAAGTAACTAAGAACGTAATCCCTTACCTTAGCGTTACTTAGTATTTTCAAAAATGCACCACGCGCACAAATCTACAATCATGTATAAGAATACTTCTTAGGGTAAAAGAATTTCCTATTTACTTTCATTACCCAAATCTTAATCACCTTGTTAACCTATGAGTTACTCCTCTTTAACTCCTTTAAAGATTAACATTTAACCCCCTTTAGGTTTTCCAAATCATATCTAGGGTTTCTAGGTTCTAACCCTTTTTATAACCTTTTTAGTCTCACTACACACACTATTTTCACCTAAATCTGCACACACACCAGCATGCAGAAACACACACACCCATGATGTATACACGCATGCACACACACAGCACGCCGAAACACACACACACCAACACCCTAGTTCATCTCAAATCTAGCATGTGTATTTTAGTTCCAAAACCTTTGATTACATACCCCAAACCTTTATCAAAATTAGGTTTTCAATTAATAATCTTTTATCCAAATATCATTGGATCATTCTTAATTAATCCTTAATATCATAAAACAAACCGTAATTAATCTCAAGAATTTTCTAAGGTTTGAGGGCGAGCCTTAGCGCAACGGTTAAGTTGCTCCTTTGGTGACCATAAGGTCACGGGTTCGAACCTTGGCGAATAGCCTCTTGGCAATTGACAGGGGAAGGCTCTAGCAAATGGTTCCCTCTCCCAACCCCCGCTTGGCGGGGAGCGTTTGGCGCACCGGGGTTTGCCCTTAATTTGCCCTTAAATTTTCTAAGGTTTCTTCTAGGTTTTAAATCCAAGGAAAGTAATTTTAAAACGAACCGAATCTTACTTGGTTGATCTTGTTTGCCTCAAGGTCCCAGCTTTGCTTCTTCTTTTCTTCTTTAAGTCACACGGCTGCCCTCTCTCTTTCTCCTTCTCTCTCTCTCGGCTGGTCCATCTATTTCTCTCAACTGACTGCCGCCTCGCTCTCATCTATTTTCTTTGCTAGGGTTTGCAAATAATGAGGCTTCTAGGGTTGGAAGGAGTATATATATATATGGGTCTACCATATCCTAGGCCAATTAGGTTTCTAAGTCCAATTAGGTAACTTAAGCCCAAAACAATTGGCCCACAAATTCTAATCCAACTAATATAAGGAATAACAAATAATTTAAGGGAATTTGCCCCATAAGTTTCTTTTGAAACAAATCACTTTCCACAAAGTTTCTCATTGTATTAAAATGATCATGAAATTCTTTTTACAAGTGAACTTCCAGTTTTGCCCTCAAGACAAGCTCATAAGGCAAAATCATAAGCAAATAACAAATTCTGAAGCGGATTTCACAAAATCTAACACCAAAACCAAAATTAAATACTCGCAATTAGCTCAATCCTTGCATAACAAACAATCATGAAAAAAAATTCAAAGTATCAACAAGTAAATATATTCCTAGGTCATCAGAATAGTCAACTGTGAAACAAATACACAGATCTCACAACATTCTGATGCAGTATTATAAAGAACAGTAGTATAATACAACATTTCTGATGCAGTATTATTGATGCAGTATTATAATGAACATTATAATACAACATTTTTATGCAATATTATTGATGCAGTATTATTGATGCAGTATTTTAAGATATTGTATTATTTTAAAAAATGATACAATATTTCTGATGCAGTATTATAAAAAACAGTAGTATAATACAACATTTTTGATGCAGTATTATAAAAAACAGTAATATAATACAACATTTCTGATGCAGTATTATAAAGAAAAAATAATACAACATCATTAAAAAAATAAAACAACATCATTAAAAAATAATACAACATTCTTGAAAATATGATACAACATCATGAAAATAAAATACAACATCCTTAAAAATACAACATTTTTAAACTAAAACACAACATCGTTAAAACCAAATACAACAACCAAACACCTGCGACAGCAGCAGTAGCCATCGTCCATGGAGTTTCGAGACGAACTGGAATATCTCCGGCGGCTCTCTAGACGCTTCCGTCACCGTCGAAACCTTCGATCTTTCTATTCAATCTGACAATTCCACTCCCAAGTCACCTCTTGTACTCCAACCATCCTCATCCGGATCTGGACCTTGCGAGATCAAATTGATCCTGAAATTCTTCTCCGACGTGAGGGCGAGTGGTGGTGGTGGCGGCGGTGAGTCGTTTCCGACAGCGTTGTGATTGGGAAGGAATTTACAGGTGACGGCGATGGCTGCCGGAGAGGGATTTGGGGAGGAGGAAGATGAAGAAGATAGTTAATCCTAGTTTCCACCAAACCCGACGTGGGAATTTCTTATTGTTGTCAGAGGGGCATTTTTGTCCATAATGGGTAAAATAATAAAGGACATAACAAAAGAAATTTGATGGTCACTAATTTGTAAAAAAGGAACTTATGGGTCACTAATTCATATTTTAATTAAAGAAAACAATTAATTAAAATAAGCATTTATTAATTAAAAAGGATCAAATTAATTAATAAAAGAAATAATCAAAAATCCGGGTTATTACAAAAACCATCAGGGGTTTGGTCACTCTTTGGATGCCAGATAAATTTAGGATGAAAGGAGCAAGAGAGTGCTTGGTCACGCTTCGAATGCTGACTAATTCAGATTTGAGCAGATAAATTTAGTATGACATTGGTCAAGAGAGTGCTTGGTCATTCTTCTAATGCTGACTAATGCTGACTAATTCAGATTTGAGCAGATTAATTTGACTGCACGCAGTCATCAGATATCTCAATCGTTCATTCTTATCTTAACTATTATTATTCATTCGTAATCACTTAATCAACTTTGATCATGAAAATTCAAGATAAGCGATCCTACTGTTTGGCGACAATAAAGAACACACTGGTATCCGAGGACCTGATAAAGGATTCCTCATAGGGGAGGTCCTGGTTCGAAACTCACATCTCCATAGAGGTAAGTTGCATCTCTTGTTTAGACATGTGCTAGCCTATTTGTAGACCAATAACAAATTGATGTAACCCAAGTGACAATTTATCTATCATTAATAAAATAAAAAATTCGTTTTTTTAAAATGCAGACTATAGAAAACACATACTCCCTCGGTCCTGGGTTAAGCTTCACCATTTTGGTGAAGCACGCAAATTAAGAAAGCAATAATGGGAGTGGGAGAAGGGTTGTGAGAAGTAAGGAGTGAGTGGATATGACAATTGGGACCCATAATTTAAATGTGTGAGAGAGAAAAGTTAGTGGATATAATAGAATATTAATAAACCTTTTTCATTTTAGGAAAGGTGAAGCTTGTAACGGGACACCCTTTTAGGTAATTGATGAAGTTTGTTGAAAATGGGTAACGAAAGTTAAGTTTGACTTGTCGTTGACCTAACTTTCTAACGGAAGTTCGTTAACTTCCAACGGAGTTCGTTATTTGTTAACGAAGTAAAATACAAAATGTATTCTACATTTAGTGTAGATTATGGAACTCATTTATCGTCTCAAAACCATTTCCGGGTGAATGAGAAATTAATGACAAAAGATTTGTAACTTAACGAGAGTTGTTTAAAGGGTGTTTCTGATTTGATTTAAAGTGCTCGGCCGAGCAGAGTCCTTGACTCGGCCGAGCAGAGCATAGCAAATTGGCCAAAATCTCTGGACAACCTTGCTCGACCGAGGCACAAGCTTGCTCGGCCGAGCAGTTTGATCAACACGGCCGTGCAGTTCATTGGACTCGGCCGTGCAGCTTGGCGCTCGGCCGAGCGGGTCCCTTGACTCGGCCGAGCAGATCCTGAACAGTCACCAATTCAAACAGAAAAGTTGTGTCTTTTCGTGGGAAAAGACACAAACCCCTTAACTCTCTTTATATACTTCCCCTCCGAATTTCAATTACATACATACAGATTTTGAGTCTTTCTAAACCTTCTTGAGTTAGTCTAATCAAGTCAATTCATTAGCATCTTGTTGTATACCTCCTTCAAAGTCCAAAGTTTCAAACCTTGTGTTGTTCGTTAGAACAATCAATTTGTAGTGCTCCTATTGATTGTTTATAAAGTCGTTTTATCTTACGAGAGTTTTGTCATCTAACCGTAAGCACCGGTGCGGGACAAATAACTCTTACGGAGATTGTATATAATACAAGACTCGACTTATCTCCTAGTTTTCCAATCTCCGTTAAATTCTCCGTCAGTTTTTCAGTTAAGTTCTTGAGAAGCCATTCCAAAAGTCCAACAATCGTAAGAGTTATTTGACGCTTCTTCAGAATTTCAAGAGATGGCAACTGAGAAAGACACCAACGCATCAAGTCAAGGCAATGTAACGCCTCCTCCTCAAAGTGATGCAATGTTCAACAATGTTGCACCCGCTCATACACCGCATCACCCGGGTCATGGTGAGAAACCCCCGAAGTTCACTGGTGTGGATTTCAAGAGATGGCAACAAAAGATGCTATTCTACTTGACCACCCTAAGCTTGCACCGCTTCTTAAAGGAAGATCCTCCGGCGGTGGCAAATGGTGATCCCGACCCTCAAAGGCTTATGGCCAAGGAGGCTTGGGCTCACGGTAATTTTTTGTGTAAGAATTACATCCTAAACGGACTCGACGATGCACTCTACAATGTGTATAGTAACGTCGAGATAGCCAAGGCGTTGTGGGACACCTTGGAAAGGAAGTACAAGATCGAAGACGCCGGATCAAAGAAATTTGTCGTCGGTAAGTATCTTGACTTCATGATGGTCGATTCCAAATCGGTAACAACTCAAGTGGATGAGTTCCAACTCATTCTACATGGGCTTGATGCCAAGGGGATGATCATGAATGATCCATTCAAGGTGGCATCTATCATTTAAAAGTTGCCTCCTTCATGGAAGGACTTCAAGAACTATCTCAAGCATAAACGCAAGGAGATGTCCTTGGAAGACATTGTTGTTCGATTTCAAATTGAAGAGAACAATAGAAACAACGAGGCCAAGGATGCTAAGGGCAAGATGGAGGCTAAGGTCAATATCGCCGAGGCTAGCACAAGTGGCACAAAGAGAAAGCATTCCGAAAATGCCGGGAATGCTAAGAAAGGAAAGAATAAGGGCCATACAACTAAGAAGTTCAAGGGGAGTTGCTATAATTGTGGCAAACCGGGCCACTTAGCAAAGAACTGTCGTCTCCCGAAGAAAGAGGCGAATAATGTTGACCACATGGACCTAGACTTTACAGCGGTGGTCTTTGAGGCTAACGTTGCAAACTTGGATGAGAATCCAAAAGCTTGGTGGATAGATACCGGTGCTACCCGCCACATTTGTGGTAATAAGGAGAGTTTCTCCTCCTATACTCCCATCTCCGGAAGGAAGCTCTACATGGGAAATTCCGTGACCTCCGATGTTCAAGGCATTGGAAACGTGATATTGAAGATGACTTCCGGAAAAGAAGTAACCTTGTTGGATGTGCTGCATGTTCCAGACATCCGTAAAAATTTAGTTTCCGGCGCTTTACTTAGTAAGGCCGGATTTAGACTTGTATTTGAATCTGACAAATTTGTAATAACTAAGAATGGTTTGTTCCTTGGAAAGGGCTACCTCGAGGAGGGCCTTTTCAAGATGAATGTAATGAATATTGTCCGCCATAGTGCGAAGAATAAAAGCGTTGTTTCTTATGTTTACTTGTCAGAAAGTTCTAATTTATGGCATGATAGATTAGGACATATAAACCTCGACACCATTAAGAAATTAGAGAGACAAGATTTAATACAAATGACTAAATCCGACTCGACTAATAGGTGCGAAGTTTGTGTTGAGGCAAAAATGACGAAGTCGCCATTTAATGCAATAGAAAGAAACACAACTCCTCTTGAATTAATTCACACCGATATATGTGATTTAAAACTTGTGCAAACTCGAGGAGGTAAAAAGTACTTCATTACATTTATAGATGATTGCACAAAATTTTGTTATGTCTATCTCTTAAGAAGTAAGGATGAAGCCTTAGGGGCTTTTGAGACTTATAAGAAAGAAGTTGAAAATCAACTTAACTTGAAGATTAAGAAAATTAGAAGCGATAGAGGTGGAGAATATGAAGCACCGTTTGAAGGATTATGTAGGGAATTCGGCATAATTCATCAAACAACGGCTCCATATACCCCTCAATCTAACGGAGTTGCTGAACGCAAAAACCGTACTCTCAAGGAGATGATGAACGCTCTTTTAATAAGTTCAGGCTTACCCGACAACTTGTGGGGGGGAAGCCATACTTACTTCTAATTATGTTCTTAATAAAATACCCAAGAAAGGTATTGATAAAACGCCCTATGAATTATGGAATAATCGTAGACCATGCTATAAATACCTTAAAGTGTGGGGGTGTTTGGCCAAGGTTGAAGTACCTAAGCCAAAACAAGTCAAGATTGGTCCAAAGACCATTGACTGTGTTTTTATTGGATATGCCAATAATAGTAGTGCCTATCATTTTATAGTGCACAAATCGGACATTCCTGATATGCATGTAGGAACTACTATAGAATCAAGGAATGTGGTATTCTTTGAAAACATCTTTCCGGCTAAGGACAGGAAAGATATAGGTTCTAATAAGAGAACATATGAGTCTACAACCGGTCGTTCTATAGAAGATGAAGAACCGAGACGTAGCAAAAGGGCAAGAGTGGAAAAGTCTTTTGGTCCTGATTTTCTATCTTACATGTTAGAAAACGAACCAGCCACTGTTAAAGAAGCTTTATCCGGTCCGGATAGTTCGTTCTGGAAAGAGGCTATTAACAGTGAAATAGAATCCATAATGCTCAACAATACTTGGGAATTAGTTGATCTCCCTCCAGGTTGCAAACCATTAGGATGCAAATGGATCCTTAAAAGGAAGTATAAGGCGGATGGATCAATCGATAAGTACAAAGCTAGGCTAGTTGCCAAAGGCTTTAGACAAAAAGAGGGATATGATTTCTTCGATACATGCTCCCATGTCACAAGGATCACATCTATTCGTGTTCTCATAGCTATTGCAGCAGTGCATAATCTTGAGATACACCAAATGGATGTGAAGACTGCTTTCCTAAATGGATAACTTGATGAAGAAATTTACATGGAACAACCCGAAGGGTTCGCAGTTCCTGGTAAAGAAAGAAAGGTGTGTAAACTCGTAAAGTCCTTGTATGGACTAAAACAAGCACCTAAACAATGGCATGAGAAGTTCGATAGAACCAAGTTATCGAATGGATTCAAGATTAACGAATGTGACAAATGTGTCTACGTTAAAGGAACATCTGAATCATTCGTTATCGTTTGTCTTTATGTAGACGATATGCTCATAATGGGATGTAGTCATGATTTGATCATGAATACCAAAGGCATGTTAAGGAATAACTTTGACATGAAAGGCATGGGGTTAACTGATGTAATATTAGGGATAAAGATCTCTAGAACATCTGAAGGATTAGTTCTTTCACAATCCCATTGCCTAGAGAATGTTCTTCGGAAATTCAATGTCTTTGATGACCCTCCGGCTAAGACACCGGTAGACTTGGCTCTACATTTAGCCAAGAACAAAGGGGAACCGGTTTCTCAACTGGAATATGCAAGAATAATTGGTAGTCTGATGTACTTAAAGAATTGTACACGTCCAGATATTGCATATTCAGTGAGCAAACTAAGTAGGTTCACAAGTAATCCTAGTATTGATCATTGGAAAGCACTAATGAGAGTACTAAGATATTTAAAGTATACATTAAACCATGGGATACTTTACAAGAAATATCCAGCAGTATTAGAAGGATAATGTGATGCCAATTGGATATCGGACACGAAAGACTCTAAGTCCACGAGTGGATATGTATTCACAATAGGTAGAGGAGCAGTGTCATGGAAATCCTCCAAACAGACATGTATAGCCAGATCCACGATGGAGTCTGAGTTTATCGCTTTAGATAAAGCTGGGGAAGAAGCAGAATGGCTTAAGAACTTCCTGGAGGATATTCCTTGTTGGAGCAAACACGTACTTTCTTTGTACTAATACATTGTGATAGTCAATCAGCAATAGGAAGGGCACATAATAGTATGTACAATGGTAAGTCTAGACATATTCGTCGTAGACACAATACCATTAGACAGTTGATCAAGAATGGCGTTATCACTATTGATAATGTAAAGTCATGTGATAACTTAGCGGATCCGTTTACCAAAGGTATAAATCGAGATCAACTGTATAAACTGTTAAGGGGAATGGGTTTAAAACCCACAACAAAAGGACTTATAGCGGACACTCAACCTTGAGAAATGGAGATCCCAGGCCCTTGGTTCAATGAGACAACCCAGTTATAAGTTCTAGTAGAGTTACTTGGAAACAACAACTCGGTTTATTAACCTGGAGATGTTGAATACTCATTCCCAGAACATCCAAGTACAAGCACATGCAGAAGTGGTAAGGATAAGTTGAGAAAACTTTTAATGATTTCTATACCTACGGGTGGAGTAGTGCATGATACTCCTTATAGTGAGAATCACCTATATAAGCGAGAGGTAATTTGGCCGCCTCTAAATGAACGCTTATGAATGAGATACGCTCCAGGGCCGAAATGGACAAAACGTGAGAACAAAAATTGTTAGAGCTGTTATTATGTGAGTATTATTGTCTTGGTATACATCTGACAGTCACTGGTTCAAAGCGACTCGCTACCAAATGACTAGTATATCCGATAATATTTCACTAGGGAGGATTCAAGGCCACAAGCTATCTATCCCGATGTAATAATAGTTGGCCGGAACTTTGGACGAAATTGCATTCATGCATTAATTGTCATTCATGTGGGGGATTGTTGGAAATGGGTAACGAAAGTTAAGTTTGACTTGTCGTTGACCTAACTTTCTAACGGAAGTTCGTTAACTTCCAACGGAGTTCGTTATTTGTTAACGAAGTAAGTTACAAAATGTATTCTACATTTAGTGTAGATTATGGAACTCATTTATTGTCTCAAAACCATTTCCGGGTAAATGAGAAATTAATGACAAAAGATTTGTAACTTAACGAGAGTTGTTTAAAGGGTGTTTCTGATTTGATTTAAAGTGCTCTTGAGCAGAGCATAGCAAATTGGCCAAAATCTATGGACAACCTTGCTCGACCGAGGCACAAGCTTGCTCGGCCGAGCAGTTTGATCAACACGGCCGTGCAGTTCATTGGACTCGGCCGTGCAGCTTGGCGCTCGGCCGAGCGGGTCCCTTGACTCGGCCGAGCAGATCCTGATCGGCCGTGCAGCTTGGCGCTCGGCCGAGCGGGTCCCTTGACTCGGCCGAGCAGATCCTGAACGGTCACCAAGGCTCGGCCGAGCAGATCCTGAACAGTCACCAATTCAAAGAGAAAAGTTGTGTCTTTTCGTGGGAAAAGACACAAATTCCTTAACTCTCTTTATATACTTCCCCTCCTAATTTCAATTACATACATACAGATTTTGAGTCTTCCTAAACCCTCTTGAGTTAGTCTAATCAAGTCAATTCATAGCATCTTGTTGCATACCTCCTTCAAAGTCCAAAGTTTCAAACCTTGTGTTGTTCGTTAGAACAATCAATTTGGAGTGCTCCTATTGATTGTTTATAAAGTCGTTTTATCTTACGAGAGTTTTGTCATCTAACCGTAAGCACCGGTGCGGGACAAATAACTCTTACGGAGATTGTATATAATACAAGACTCGACTTATCTCCTAATTTTCCAATTTCCGTTAAATTCTCTGTCAGTTTTTCAGTTAAGTTCTTGAGAAGCCATACCAAAAATCCAACAAAGTTTAAGCTGGAACGGGAGTATTCATGATCCATATATTTATTTATGTAATTAGCTGGCAACAATGTAGACCAATGAGGGGGTCAATATTTAATGTTATTAAAAATATTTTATTTTGTTTTTCAAGTTAAATGACCCCTTTAATTAGTCTTGTGTCCGCCCCTGCCCCTGCTTACGTCACAAAAGAGTTTATTTAAACAATAGTTCTTTAATATTTTTTGTGCTTCTAGTCAAAATTTCCAAATTTACAAGAAATTGTCAACTTGTTCAATACTATAATCAATGTGTAGATGAAGACTAGTCTCTGCAGAGAAGATTTAAACATGAAACTTACCTCAAGTGTTATATTCCATGAGCTAGATTAATTTGACTGCACACAGTCAGATATCTCAATCGTTCATTCTTATCTTAATTATTATTATTCACTCCTAATCATTGATGTCGAAAAAGTGGAGAAGATATCGAAGGTAACACAAGTGAAAACTCTACAGGGTAAACAACTCGATATTCAAAGGAATCCTCCTAAGAATATGAGCTAAATCACCATCCGAAGGCACCCAACCTAAGAGATAAGATATAACAAGAAGAAATCCATCTTCTTAACAAAGTCAAAGACTCAATATATTTTATATAACTCAACTATATCCCTTACAATGACTTAGTAGGGTATTTATAGTTTACTTGAAACATCTCTTCAAGCTTACGAATCATCATAAACTAAAAGGATAGACCTAACAATTAAGTATTGTTGATAAGATAACATAGAAACACCAAAAGACATTAAAATTCAATAGTCTTGGTCAAATTCGGATGTACATATCCATCTGCACAGCCCTTGGTAAAATGGTCATAACTTATTCTAGAAAAAATCAAAAGACGATCTGAAAAGTGCGTTGCAAACTAGACTCGAAGATCTTTCCGGGGATATGTATTACAGCCGCAGGAAAATTATGTATAATTACAAGATTGTCCTTGAAGTGGACCCAAACTTCTGATATTTATTATTTTAGACTTTAATATCAAACTGATCTTTTCAATAGTTTCTTCAACCGAAAATCAACTCCACCAACAGTGAATCTTAATGATATCAAGGTAGTTCTTTCCCGCATCAATCACTTAATCAACTTTGATCATGAAAATCGAGATAAGCGATCCTACTGTTTGGCGACAATAGAGAACACACCAACGAGCTTTAGCTCAGGTGGTATCCGGGACCTTATAAAGGATTCCACATAGGGGAGGTCCTGGTTCGAAACTCATATCTCTGTAGAGGTAAGTTGTATCTCTTGTTTAGACATGTGCTAGCCTATTTGTAGACCAATAACCAATTGATGTAACCCAAGTGACAATTTATCTATCATTAATAAAATAAAAAACTCGTTTTTAAAAATAGCAGACAATAGAAAACACATATCCATGATCCATATATTTATTTATGTAATTAGCTGGCAACAATGTAGACCAATGAGGGGGTCAATATTTAATGTTGTAAAAAATAATTTATTTTGTTTCTCAAGTTAAAAGACCCCCCCCCCCCAACTACTCTACCAGCTTGTTCTTATCATTTAGTTTGAATATTTCTTCCTTAATTCTTAAACATGGAATTGAGTTTTGTTATTGGAATCATAGGTAAGAACACCATAACTCTTTCACTCTATGGCCCAAAACGAAACGTTCATTTTCATTTTTGATCGAAAACAAAAATGGGAATTTGTTTTGGGACGGAGGTAGTAATCTTGGTGGCTTCTCTCAAGTAAAGAAAAATGACATTTTCAGATTGTTGGACTTGTTTTTTTGCAGGCAACATCACCTCTGTCTTGATTTTTCTTTCTCCTGTGTAAGTAAATTTCAAACCCTTGTTTGTGATTATATGTTTCATTAATGTTTCTTAGTGTTTTCTTTCTTGCACAATGAGCACAACACTGATTATAAATTGACCAACCAAATTCATGATTAATTTGTCTTTTCGTACATGTTAGTCAAACATTTATTTTGTTTGTGATTGCATGTGACTATGAATGGTCAAGATTAATTTGATTTGAGGTGTGACCCATATTAAACTGCAACAAGCTTTGTTGCAGCTTACTCCCAATATTTGGCCACATTCCCTCCCTCTCTCTTGGTGAATTGAACGTTCAAGATTAATTTGATTTGCATGAGATGGGTATCACATAATTCTGAATTAGTTCACGAACGGAAAAGTGTGATCGAATCTTGGGCGTAGCTTAAAGATGTGTGTGTGGTTTTGATGATCATGGTGGTAATTAACATTATATTGCAGAGGGACATTTTTGAGGATAATAAAGCAAGGATCAACAGAAGAATTTGAAAGTCTACCATACATTTGCACATTATTGAACTGCACATTGTGGGTTTATTATGGAATCACAAAGCCAGGAGGATTGCTAATTGTCACTATTAATGGATTTGGAACAATTGTGGAAGCCATACATATCATCTTATTTCTCATATATGCTCCACCAACAATTAAGGCAAGTCATAATATTTTTCTAAACTAATTATCTTCATTAATTCTTGATTATTGAAATTATAATTATTTTTGCAATTCTTATTTATCGTTAGGTCAAAACTGCTATAATGACAGGAGTCTTGAACGTTGGTTTTGTGGTAATAGCGGTTTTAGTTACCCAATGTGCATTTGAAGGAGAGGTTCTTATTGAGGTTATAGGCATCTTGGCGGCAGGCTTTTGCATAATTATGTATAGCTCGCCTTTATCCGCCATGGTTAGTGATTTAATCTACCGAGCGTAGTAAGTTCTAATTCAAATGTCTTAGTAAATTCTAAAATTTGTTATTGATACTATTAAGAATATTATTACTAGTTTCAGTTCATTCAGATTGACCATCAAAATAAAAACTATTGTTCTCGAACATATGCGTATTTATGTTTATTTTTTTTTTTATTTTTTTATACAGTGTACAGTGGTGAGAACCAAGAGCCTCGATTACATGCCATTCTTTCTCTCATTTTCGCTTTTCTTGAATGGAGGGGTATGGGTTTTCTATTCTTTGCTCGAACGCGACTATTTTATTGGAGTAAGTTCTAACTTCTAATCTTCCTAATTTTTTGTACTTTTCCTTAAAACGTGACTATATTAATATTTTTTTATTAAAAAATATGTAAAAATACTAAAACCCCTTAATAAAAACTTTCAAATCCAAAAAAACCCAACAAATAATTCTCATGTCAAAAAAAAAACCCTAATATTTGATATTCAATACTAAAAAGTCCAAAATTTAACGATTTAGCCAATGTTATTAGATTTGAGTATTCATATTACTTCAAATATGATTATCATTTCAATTATGAGTTTACAAAGATAAATTTTATCCATCTTAAGCAATTATAGAATAAATATTAAAAAAAATAATTTTAATATTAATAAAATTGAAGGACTTACAAAGTAATAATTTCAATAATAATTCTAAAAAATAATAATGATAGTGATAATTTTTAGATTTTTTAATCATCTTTTTATCTATTACTCCCTCCGTCCCACGTGAATGTGGACTAACTTTTTGGGTGTGGGAATTAAGGAAAAGTGATGTAAGAAAGGGAAAAAGTTAAATGTTGTGAGTATGAAAAATTAAATAGGAGAGAGAATAAGTGGGAGGAATAGTGAGGAGAGAGAATGTTGTGAGTATAAAAGTGAAGTAGGAGAGAGAATGAGTGGGTGGAATAGTGAATATTCTTTGCCATTTTGGGAAGTTTGCATTCATGTGGGACGGACCAAAATAGAAATAAGTTTGCATTCACGTGGGACGGAGGGAGTATTTTATAATTTTATTACGAAATTCAATAATTACATTATATAAGCATGATTTTCTAAAAATAATTAGACATGGTATCATAATTTTTTTTATCTTATAATAAAAAATAATATTTTGTATTATTATTAATTATAATTATTTATCAATATATGGTAAATTTAACATTCTTAACATGTCACAAATTAAAAAGAAAAAAAACAAATTTCATCTACAAAAAAAAAGCTTCAAACTTAAAGAAAAAGTTAAATCGTTAAATTTTAGGCTTTTCAGCATTAAATATATATATTTTGGATTTTTTTGATAAGAGAATTATTTGTTGGCTTTTTTGGATATGAATGTTTTATAAAGGGAGTTTCTGGTATTTTTTTTCCCTAAAAATAGTAATATTTATTTGACCCACTTTCTCTAAGGCCCCTCTAGCGAGATTCAAACGTAATGCAGGATACACTAGATCTAAAATTTCATATACATCCTTCACCATTTTATAACTAACTTATAAGACTACTTCATCTCTTATAAGTAAATTATATGACTTATTTGTATCTTATAACTTATAACTGACTTATAAGACAATTTTTACAACAAAAATTTCAAAATTTTCAATAATAACAACGAATTAATCTCATAATTTACACATTAAGACTCTTATAGCTATAGCTGAATTATAAGACCAATTTGTCTCTTATAACTACTTTGTCTCTTATAATTGTCTTATAACTTATAACTAACTTATAAGAGTACTTCATCTCTTATATGATAAATGGAATTTAGGGGAGGGAGAAGAGGGGGAGCCTAGAGGTGTATGGGGGTTTGAATATAGGGATAACTTTTTATTTTGGAATTTACAAAAAAATTCTTTAAAAGAAAAAAAATTTGGGCAGAGAGAGGCCCTATGGGAATTTTTCCTATTTATTTCGGACATAGATAAATTTTATAAAGGCTAATTAATTAAGAATGTTTGGCGGTATAGGTATCAAATGGGATTGGTTTTGTATTTGGAACAATACAATTGGTTCTCTATGCTCTATACAAGAATTCTAAGCCATCTACCAATATAATAGTGGAAGAAGGAAGCCATCATGAAACCCTCATCTCAACTTCAGAGCAAGCTCATGGAATACAATATTAAGATTATGTATTTTTTGTATTATTTTATAATTGTTGTTTATTTTTATTCTTAATTTATTAAGAGCAAAAGTAAATATTAGGAGTATTTTAGATTTAAAAACAAGAATTTTTTAGAGATGATGTGTAATCTTATTAAACTTTTTGGG
Source organism: Adenophora triphylla var. japonica (assembly GCA_022495995.1). Classification (NCBI taxonomy): domain Eukaryota; kingdom Viridiplantae; phylum Streptophyta; class Magnoliopsida; order Asterales; family Campanulaceae; genus Adenophora; species Adenophora triphylla. The sequence continues at coordinate 491,933 of JAFEMH010000237.1, read as the reverse complement.
CCTCTAGTTTTATGATTTGGCTTAGGCTTGTCAATTTAAACTTGTTGCCCAACAGCCTGCTGATCACCTGATTAAACTGGAGAGGGCCATTTTGGGCCGTGGCTCATGGGTGGCCCGCCCGCCGTCCGTTTGGCCCGTCGCCCATTATCCGCTTGGCCGGGCTGACGGGCTTCAACCCGTTCCGCCAGCGAAATGGTTTGCACGAATCGGATAGAGACGGGCCAACCCGGCTGGCCATCACCAGATTAAAGATGGTCAATCTGTAAACCCGCCATAACCCGTGATGATCCAATAGTGAAAATCCTTGGCTAATCATTAAACACACACCCAGAGCCCCTCAGTCAAATAAAAAATTCATAAATATCTATGGATTTGTCAAAATTTCATATAAATTCACACTTCTACCATTCTACCAACCCACTCATATACTTAAGGTATAAGATTCATATTTTAGTAACCAATTCGCTCCTATATCTAAGGTATAAAACTAAAATTACTCTTATACCTTAAGTATATGAGTTTTTTTTTCTTTTTACAATTTTTCACATTTAAAAAAAAATAATAAAAATATCTCATATTTTATTAACTTGTCCACTCATATAAGATTAGAAAAAAAAAACTTTAAAAAAATAAATGTTTTTAAAAAAAAAATCATGAGAGAGAGAAAGAGAGAGAGAGAGCATTTTAGTGCGTGTGTGTTGGATGAGGGGTGAATGAGAGGAGAGAGGAGAGAGGAGAGGGAGGTTTTTTTTATGTGAGAGAGTGGGGTGTTGGGGTTAAGGTATTTTGGTTTGAGTCTCGAGTGTATATGAGATTTGCTGATTTGGTAAATTATGTGAATTTATATAATTTTATTTTTGGGTTAAGGGGCTTAATGAATTAAATCTTAAACTAAATAGCTACACAGATTTTCCATATTTTAAACTATAACTACGAACAACATTAATTTATTATATGTAATACCTCCTCAGGGCTGGCTATAAGGGTGTGGAAGAGGTTCCTCCGCTCCGGGCTCCAAATTTTAGAGGGCCCCCATTTTATCTAGGTACATTAGGTATATAGCTTTAAAAAAAAAATTATGTTGTGCGAAAAGTAATGATCAATGTAATAAATTATTTTTGAATTTTAATACTTAATTTTGTAAAACTTTAATATTTATATAAAAACACTTATATATACATATTATATTTTTTGTATTAATTTTTAAACATTATGGGCCCAATATTCACATTTCACACAGGGCCCCAATAATTATTGAGATGGGCCTGTACCTCCTTTCAAAATAGCTGTTGTTTTTTTTAATCATTTTTTTGCTACAAAATGTTTTTCGTTTTTGGGTTGAATATATTCAATTTCCAAATTTATCCCTATATAGGAATATGAATCATTGTATTAATTGTTTTAGTGAGTGAAGCAATGTAGCAGAGATAAATAATAAATAAGGGTAAACTTGATAGTTTATTTATTAAATTATTTTTCTTAAAACTAGTAAAAAGTAAAAAAACAACAGTTATTTTGACTTGAAAAGAGTAAATAATATTTTTTTCTATTAAAATTTAATTGTAGGTAAAATAACGATTACAATTATTTATTTATCATGCACACACATAAGGTGTGCCACGCATGATCACTAGGGTAATTGCTTTTATGTGCCATGCATGATCACAAGCATTAATAAAATTGTTTTTCAAGTCATATGCCCCCCCCCCCCCCCTCACCCACACACAACTACACTACCTTGTTCTTATCATTTTGCTTAAATTTTCTTCCTTAACTTGTGAAAATGGCAACTTTGAGTTTCTTAGCTGGAATCATAGGTAAGAACACAAATTCTCTTAATTAGGTTTTGGGTGATTTCATTCAAGTAAATGAATTGAAGATGATCTTCATGTTCTTGGACACTTCTATTTTGCAGGCAACATAATTTCAATCTTTCTTTTTCTATCTCCCACGTAAGTATCAGAACCCTAATTACGTGCACGCGCATGCTTATGTTTTTTACGTGTATTTTGGTGTGTAATTATGTGTTTTTTGGGTGTGTTTTTGTTTTTTATTTCTTGTTTTAACAACACTAACACTGATTAATGAAATAACCAACCAAATCCATGGTTTACTTGGCTTAATATTAACTTTTCTTCTAGTTATTCCCTACTCATTTGTGATTTTTGTATGGTTTAGATGATGCGTGTTGGTTATAAAAATCAGTTTCCTATGTTTTTTGTTTAATAAATAAATAAAAAAAAAACTAGTAATGGTTTCTTTTTAAGAATTTTAATCTGTCAGATTTAATTTTAAACTGTTAATTATAAATGTCAAATTAATATCGAATAAATTCGACATTTTAAATTTAAAAACTGACAGTTTTAATAATAAAAATAATAGTTTTACCACATACCCGGTTTACGACTTAAAACCATCTGATAGTACAATTAAGAATTTTACAAAACGGGCAATACTTAAATCATAAAACCAAATTTTTTACTTCATCCGTCTCTAAATGAATGTCGAAAAAAACTACAATTTATTATACTGATCAAGAGCAAAAAAAAAATTTTTTTGACATTCGTTTAGACATTCATTTAGGAGACCGGGGAAATATTATTCAAAATGGATTTTTACATGATTTTGTGTCGGCTGAACGAATTGGTAATAATAATAATAATAATACTACATTGCAGCGTGACATTTTGGAGGATAGCAAAGGAAGGATCAACACAAGAATTTAAAAGCTTACCTTACATTTGCACATTGTTGGTCTGCACAATCTGGACTTATTATGGACTCACAAAACCTGGGGGATTACTTCTTGTCACCATTAATGGATTTGGAACATTTGTGGAAGCCATTTATGTCCTTTTATTTCTCATTTATGCTCCACCAACAATCAAGGCAAGTGATTTTATATTTAAGCAATGATTCTTATTTCTTAACTAATTATTATGTGATTATTGGAATTATAATTAATTTCACTTTTTCTTATTTACGGCTAGGTCAAAACTGCAACCCTAGTAGGAATCGTGAATTTTGGATTCGTGTTAATCGTGGTTTTAGTTACCCAATTTGCGTTTGAAGTAGAGGGTCGTATTAATGCCATAGGTACCTTGGTAGCGGGCTTAAACATAATCATGTATGGCTCTCCTTTATCCGTCATGGTTAGTGTTACAAATTTAGGTGTCAAATTAAGCTTGAATGTCAAATTTAAAATGATTTTTCATAAATACATATATACGTACATATATATCATTTAATTATTTATTTATTTTTACAGAGGACAATGGTGAGAACTAAGAGCGCCGAGTTCATGCCATTCTTCCTCTCGTTTTTCCTTTTCTTGAATTCTGGGGTATGGCTTTTCTACGCTTTGCTTGAACGCGATTATTATGTCGGAGTAAGTTTTCTTTTCTAAAACTCACTTTTTATATCGGTAATTTTCTCTTTTACATATCTTGTGTGCAATTAAATTTTAATAATTTGGTTCTAAGAGTAGTAATAGTAATAATGTGATAATTTGAGTTATAGTTTGCGATTTTTCCTCAAATTATTACTTTTTAAAAATATAATTCCCAAAATAACAATCCTTCTAAACTATTTGTCAAAATGTATATTTTTTTGAAACTCGCTAAATGGTTACGTTCAAACTCGCCAAATAGAATGGCGAGTTCTTTTTTTTTTTTTTTAATTACCTTTTTTATTCCTGCAATTATCTTAAATGACGTGAAAATGAAACTCGCCATTTAATTTGACGAATTTAAGCGAGAATCAAACTCGCAATTCTCTGTAAAGGTTCGAATAAGGGAAGAAGAAGATACTTATATTGTTCCACATCTAGTGTAGCTACATACTATCTAGCTCTAACCACCTCAGTCAAATAAAAGTCTAAAACTTGCAGCACGGTTATTGACGGCTCACAAATTGAACTCGCAAAATCATGCGAGTTTGATTCTCGCTTAAGCTCGTCAAATCAATCGAGAAGTTTTATTTTCACGCCATTTAAAATAATTGCAGACTAAAAAAGGAAAATTTCAAAAAAAAAAAAAAAAAAAAAACAAGAGATTCCATTTGGCGAGTTTCAACAGACAAAAGGTCAAACTCGCTATACCATTTAGTGAGTTTCAAAAAAATTGGAAATTTTGACAAATAGTTTGGAATGATTGTTATTTTGGAAATTATATTTTTAAAAATGAATATTTTGAAGAAAAAAAATCTATAGTTTGCCTTTCCATCTCGTAATCCGTACAACCACACATTTTTTTTCTTTGCATATTTTAACGTGTGCCCTAAATGTATAAGATAAAATTTAATTACGAAGGTAAATCTACGTAATCATATCAATTTTTAGTAATACATTTAGATCTTCCAAGTAAAATTACTATAAATTTGTAGATTCACTGTAATAATTAAATTTTATCATACGTAGTCCTGCCTACACAAACTACACAAACTAAAAACCAATAAAAATTAAAATAGAAATCTTAAAAGCAAAGTATAAATAGTATTATAAAAATTCACGTGGCAATGTAAAACCAAACTAAGAACTAAAGATAGAAATGAAATAATTAGAAATATAAAAATACGTGTGGCAAGAATGTCCGTATTTGATCGAACTATATTACTACTTTTTATTATATTAATAGCCAGGGATGGGGCCACTTCAATTTCAAAATTTGTTCTCCATTTCACTTCATTTGTTACTGAATTTTTGTACAAAAAATTAAGAAAAACTAAGATAGAGAAAGTTAGCAGAAGGAAGTTTTGTGAGTAAAAAAGTAAAATATAAGAGAGAATGAGTGCGTGTTGGACAATTGGTAGGCTTCTCAAGAACTTAACGAAAAAACTTGACAGAAAATGTAACGGAGATTGGAAAAACAAAGAGACAAGTCGAGTCTTGTATTTAATACAATCTCCGTAAGAAGTTATTGCCCCGCACAGGTGCTTACGGTTTGAATGGCAATCTTCTAGTAAGATAAAACGACTTACAAGTAAATGATAGGGGCACTCCAAATCAATTACTCTAACGAACAACACTTTGTTTTGAACTTTGGACTTTGAAGGATTGAATGCAACAATATGCAATGATTTGGGTATGTTTTTCTATCTTATTAGAGGGTAGGGAGACTCAAATGACTGTGTATTTAATTGAAATTCTTCAGCCTGTTCGTCAGCCCTTTAGCCACAACAAGTCCACACCAATTTTGGGACCAACCCAAATCACACTTTGACTCAATATTTAAGTTACAAATCATTTGTCATTAATTTCTCATTCACACGGAAATGGTTTTGAGACATTAAATGAGTTATATATAATCTACAACAAATGTAGATTACCATTTGTAACTAGTTCCGTTAACACATAACGAACTTCCGTTAGAAACTAGATCAACGTTAAGTTAAACTTAACTTTCCGTTATCCATTTCCAACAATCCCCCACATGAATGACAATTAATGCATGTATGCAAATTCGTCCAAAGTTCCGGCGAACTATTATTACATCGGGATAGATAGCTTGTGGCCTTGAATCCTCCCTAGTGAAATATTATCGGATATACTAGCCATTTGGTAGCGAGTCGCTTTTGAACCAATGATCGTCGGGTGTATACCAAGACAATAATACTCACATAATAACAGCTCTAACAATTGTTGTTCTCACGTTTTGTCCATTTTGGCCCTTGACCGTATCTCATTCATAAGCGTTCAATTAGAGGCGGCCTAATTACCTCTCGCTTATATAGGTGATTCTCACTATAAGGAGTATCATGCACTACTCCACCCGTAGGTATAGAAATCATTAAAAGTTTTCTCAACTTATCCTTACCACTGCTGCATGTGCTAGTACTTGGATGTTCTGGGAATGAGTATTCAACATCTCCAGGTTAATAAACTGAGTTGTTGTTTCCAAGTAACTATACTAGAACTTATAACTTGGTTGTCTCATTGAACCAAGGGCCTGGGATCTCCATTTCTCAAGGTAGAGTGTCCGCTATAAGTTCTTTTGTTGTGGGTTTTAAACCCATTCCCCTTAACAGTTTATACAATTGATCTCGATTTATACCTTTGGTAAACGGATCCGCTAAGTTATCACATGATTTCACATAATCAATAGTGATAACGCCATTCTTGATCAACTGTCTAATGGTATTGTGTCTACGACGAATATGTCTAGACTTACCATTGTACATACTATTCTGTGCCCTTCCAATTGCTGATTGACTATCACAATGGACTAGTACAACAGGCACAGGTTTGTTCCAACAAGGAATATCCTCCAGGAAGTTCTTAAGCCATTCTGCTTCTTCCCCAGCTTTATCCAAAGCTATAAACTCAGACTCCATCGTAGATCTGGCTATACATGTTTGTTTGGAGGATTTCCATGACACTGCTCCTCCACCTATTGTGAATACTTATCCACTTGTGGACTTAGAGTCTTTCCTGTCCGATATCCAATTGGCATCACAGTATCCTTCTAATACTGCTTGATATTTATTGTAAAGTATCCCATGGTTTGATGTATACTTTAAATATCTTAGTACTCTCATTACTGCTTTCCAATGATCAGTACAAGGATTGCTTGTGAACCTACTTAGTTTGCTTACTGAATATGCAATGTCTGGACGAGTACAATTCGTTAAGTACATCAGACTGTCAATTATTCTTGCATATTCCAGTTGAGAAACTGGTTCCCCTTTGTTCTTGGCTAAATGTAGAGCCAAGTCTACAGGTGTCTTAGCCGGAGGGTCATCAAAGACATTGAATTTCCGAAGAACATTCTCTAGGTAATGGGATTGTGAAAGAACTAATCCTTCAGATGTTCTAGAGATCTTTATCCCTAATATTACATCAGCTAACCCCATGTCTTTCATGTCAAAGTTCTTCTTTAACATGACTTTGGTATTCATGATCAAATCATGATTACTTCCCATTATGAGCATGTCGTCTACATAAAGACAAACGATAACGAATGATTCAGATGTTCCTTTAATGTAGACACACATGTCACATTCATTGATCTTGAATCCATTCGATAACATGGTTCTATCAAACTTCTCATGCCATTGTTTAGGTGCTTGTTTTAGTCCATACAAGGACTTTACCAGTTTACACACCTTCCTTTATTTACCAGGAACCACAAACCCTTCGGGTTGTTCCATGTAAATTTCTTCATCAAGTTCTCCATTTAGGAAAGCAGTCTTCACATCCATTTGGTGTATCTCAAGATTATGAACTGCTGCAATAGCTATGAGAACACGAATTGATGTGATCCTTGTGACAGGGGAGTATGTATCAAAGAAATCATATCCCTCTTTCTGTCTAAAGCCTTTGGCAACTAGCCTAGCTTTGTACTTATCGATTGATCCATCCGCCTTATACTTCCTTTTAAGGATCCATTTGCAACCTAATGGTTTGCAACCTGGAGGGAGATCAACTAATTCCCAAGTGTTGTTGAGCATTATGGATTCAATTTCGTTGTTAATAGCTTCTTTCCAGAACGAACTATCCGGACCGGATAAAGCTTCTTTAACAGTTGCTGGTTCGTTTTCTAACATGTAAGATAGAAAATCAGGACCAAAAGACTTTTCCACTCTTGTCCTTTTGCTACGTCTCGGTTCTTCATCTTCTATTTGAGAAGGACCGGTTGTAGACTCATATGTTCTCTTACTAGAACCTACATCTTTCCTGTCCTTAACCGGAAAAATGTTTTCAAAGAATACCGCATTCCTTGATTCTATAGTAGTTCCTACATGCATATCAGGAATGTCCGATTTGTGCACTATGAAACGGTAGGCACTACTATTATTGGCATATCCAATAAAGACACAGTCAATGGTCTTTGGACCAATCTTGACTTGTTTCGGCTTAGGTACTTCAACCTTGGCCAAACACCCCCACACTTTAAGGTATTTAAAACATGGCCTACGATTATGCCATAATTCATAGGGCGTTTTATCAATACCTTTCTTGGGTATTTTATTAAGAACATAATTAGAAGTGAGTATTGCTTCCCCCCACAAGTTGTCGGGTAAGCCTGAACTTATCAAAAGCGCGTTCATCATCTCTTTGAGAGTACGGTTTTTGCGTTCAGCAACTCCATTAGATTGAGGGGTATATGGAGCCGTTGTTTGATGAATTATGCCGGATTCCCAACATAATCCTTCAAACGGTGCTTCATATTCTCCACCTCTATCGCTTCTAATTTTCTTAATTTTCAAGTTAAGTTGATTCTCAACTTCTTTCTTATAAGTCTCAAAAGCCCCTAAGGCTTCATCCTTACTTCTTAAGAGATAAACATAGCAAGATTTCTTAGTGCAATCATCTATAAATGTAATGAAGTACTTTTTACCTCCTCGAGTTTGCACAAGTTTCAAATCACATATGTCGGTGTGAATTAACTCGAGAGGAGTTGTGTTTCTTTGTATGGCATTAAATGGAGATTTTGTCATTTTTGCCTCAACACAAACTTCGCACCTATTAGTCGAGTCAGATTTAGTCATATGGATTAAATCTTGTCTCGCTAATTTCTTAATGGTGTCGAGGTTTACATGTCCTAATCTATCATGCCATAAATTAGAACTTTCCGACAAATAAACGTAAGAAACACAATTTTTATTCATCGCACTTTGGCGGATCACAGTCATTACATTCATTTTGAAAAGGCCCTCCTCGAGGTAACCTTTTCCAAGAAACAAACCATTCTTGGTTAGTACAAATTTGTCGGATTCAAATACTAGTCTAAAACCGGCCTTACTAAGCAAAGCGCCGGACACCAAATTTTTACGGATGTCTGGGACATGCAGCACATCCAACAAGGTTACTTCTTTTCCGGAAGTCATTTTCAAAATCACGTTTCCAATGCCTTGAACATTGGAGGTCGCAGAATTTCCCATGTAAAGCTTTCTTCCGGATATGGGAGTATAGGAGGAGAAACTTTCCTTGTTACCACAAATATGGCGGGTAGCACCGGTATCTATCCACCAAGCCTTTGGATTCTCCTCCAAATTTGCAACGTTGGCCTCAAAGATCATTGCCGAAAAGTCCATGTGGTCAACATTATTCGCCTCTTTCTTCGGGAGACGACAATCTCTTGACAAGTGGCCCGGTTTGCCACAATTATAGCAAGACCCTTTGAATTTCTTCGAGCCCTTCTTCTTCCCTTTCTTAGCATTCCCGGCATTTTCGGAATGCTTTCTCTTTGTGCCACTTGTGCTAGCCTCGGCGAGATTGACCTTTGCCTCCATCTTGCCCTTAGCAACCTTGGCCTCATTGATTCTATTGTTCTCTTCAATTTGAAGACGAACAACAATGTCTTCCAAGGACATCTCTTTGTGTTTATACTTGAGATAGTTCTTGAAATCTTTCCATGAAGGAGGCAATTTTTCAATGATAGAAGCCACCTTAAATGGATCATTCATGATTATTCCCTCGGCATCAAGCCCATGTAGAATGATTTGGAATTCATCTACTTGAGTTGTTACCGATTTGGAATCAACCATCATAAAGTCAAGATACTTACCGACGACAAATTTCTTTGACCCGACATCTTCGATCTTGTACTTCCTTTCCAAGGTGTCCCACAACGCCTTGGCTAACTCGACGGTACTATACACATTGTATAGTGCATCGTCAAGTCCATTTAAGATGTAGTTCTTACAAAGAAAATTACCGTGAGCCCAAGCCTCCTTTGCCATTTGCCTTTGGGGATCGGGATCACCTTTTTCCACCGCCGGAGGATCTTCCTTTAAGAAGCAGTGCAAGCTTAAGGTGGTCAAGTAGAAGAGCATCTTCTGTTGCCATCTCTTGAAATCCACACCAGTGAATTTCGCGGGTTTCTCACCATGACCGAGGTGATGAGTTGTAGGAGCGGGAGCAACATGGTTGAATGTAGTATCACCTTGCGAAGGAGGCGTCACATTTCCTTGACTAGATGAAGTGGTGTCTTTCTCGTTTGCCATCTTGATGATCTTGAAGAAGCGTCAATAACTTCTTACGATTGTTGGACAATTGGTAGGCTTCTCAAGAACTTAACGAAAAAACTTGACAGAAAATGTAACGGAGATTGGAAAAACAAAGAGACAAGTCGAGTCTTGTATTTAATACAATCTCCGTAAGAAGTTATTGCCCCGCACAGGTGTTTATGGTTTGAATGGCAATCTTCTAGTAAGATAAAACGACTTACAAGTAAATGATAGGAGCACTCCAAATCAATTACTCTAACGAACAACACTTTGTTTTGAACTTTGGACTTTGAAGGATTGAATGCAACAATATGCAATGATTTGGGTATGTTTTTCTATCTTATTAGAGGGTAGGGAGACTCAAATGACTGTGTATTTAATTGAAATTCGGAGGGGAAGTATATAAAGAGAGTCAAAGGGTTTGGTGGCTTTTCCCTTGAAAAGTCACAACTTTTCGGGTATAACAGCACTTGCACGGCCGTGTCCAATGAACTGCACGGTCGAGTTCATGGCTCAGCACGGTCGAGTGGCAAGGCAAGGCACGGTGCACGGCCGTGTCCTAGACACTTGCACGGCCGTGCAGAAGCTTCTTCACCGCTCGTCGCCCCCTTTAGCCACAAAAAGTCCACACCAATTTTGGGACCAACCCAAATCACACTTTGACCCAATATTTAAGTTACAAATCATTTGTCATTAATTTCTCATTCACACGGAAATGGTTTTGAGACATTAAATGAGTTATATATAATCTACAACAAATGTAGATTACCATTTGTAACTAGTTCCGTTAACACATAACGAACTTCCGTTAGAAACTAGATCAACGTTAAGTTAAACTTAACTTTCCGTTATCCATTTCCAACAATGCGAAAAATAGTAATTTGATAGATGTTGTAAGTATTTAAGCTTTCCATTTTATAGTATCAAGTGAAACGGAGCAAATTGGAAATTAGTACCAAGTGAAATGGAACGGAGGAAGTTTGCATTTTTTTTGTTATTATTGACAAACAAATTAAAGCAATTTTTTTGATGATTTAATTAGGTATCGAGTGGGATTGGTTTTGTACTTGGAACAATACAATTGGTGCTTTATGCTCTATACAAAAATGCTAAGCCATCTACCAATATAATTGTGGATGCAGTTGAAGTTGAAGAAGGAGGCCAACATGAACCTCTTATCTCATCTTCAGATTAAGCTCATGTGATGGATTAAGATGAAATAATTTTTGTAACATTTTATGTGTCAAATTCAAGATTTTGAAGATATTAATGTGTAATCTCAATATTTGTTCTTAATTTTTAACGAAAGAAGTGGCGATATATTGCTTATGCTCTCTTTCGTTTTTTACACCGTTGTCCTATCATCATGATTTGATATCGAAATTTAATAAATATCTCACTATTAATTAATTTGAAATCATTGAAGCCGACTTTTATTATGCCCGTCTGTAGGAAATTAATTTAGGATTTTCCCAAAAACTTAGATTTCTCATTGATCATTGATGATGTTTGAATATATAGGTTACAGCCATAAAAAGGAAAAGGAAAAGAAACCTTCTCTAAATAAAGTTACTAAATAGAAAGCCTAGAACGAAAAATCATCCACCAAACTTCTACCATTACAATGAAAGCCATAAACATACGAAAAACTTTTGTTTTATCAACTAACAAATAAATTCAAACAGCTCGAGAAAAATCATCCACCAAAGTTGAAAAATATCGTGCACCACAAGAAGAAGAATGAGTGTATGTACCCCACAAATCACAATGAACATTCTCAAAAATTTTAGTGGACTTATGGTCAATAACAGGAAAACTATCTCTAGATTGTTTAGCCCAAAAACAAGTATCACAAGGTTTATGTAAACTGACAGAACTACGACTAACTGAGGGAAGAAGCTTTACTACATTCTCAGAAGGGTACCCCAAGCGATTATGCCACAGCTCCAACACAGAAGGCGATCCGGTAAGAGAGACATTATATGCTGAAGATGTGCCGCGAAAGTAGTAGAGTCAATCCCGCCTAACACCCATTTCAATCAGGTTCCTCGACAGGTCCTGTATAGCACACATAGAGGAGTTAAATTGGACAGTGCAGTGAATATCGTCAGATAGTTGGGAAACTGAAATTAAATTGTAGCTTAATTTTGGAATAAAAAGAACATGAGAGAGGGTAATGGTGTCCGTCAGACGAACGGATTCCTCTGTATGAGCCAAAATAGACGGCCCATTAGGCAAATCGACAGGACAAGCCGGTATAGTCCGAGAACTAAGAAGACACGAGGCATTTTCGGTTACATGATTTGAAGCACCTGTATCAATTATCCATAAAGTCGAATCAAACTTACCATGGAGACGATCATTTGAGATTTGAGAATTACCGACAAGGCTTGCCAAAGCCTGCCATTGCTCAGCTATGAATGATGAAGAAGAAGCCAAAGAAGGAGGTCCTACAGCGGCTGCACCAACAGTAACAGGGCCACGATCCGGTGTTGTTGTAGTTCCAGTGCTGCTACGAGAAGAACCCCTGCCTCGGCCATTTTGTGGATGACTACCGCCGCCTGCATTGGATTTGTTGCGTTGCTCAAGCCACCAATCTGGATATCCATGCAATTCAAAACATGTGGAATTGTCATGACCCGTCTTCTTACAATGAGTACATGTGAGATGCGATTTATCAGGATTGCCACGACTACGAGCTCCACCAGTGCGTATAGCAAAACTAACCACATCTTCAATTTATATGCCCTGTCAAGGCTGGGAAGAGGATCCATAGATAAAACATTGGTACGAGTATTGGCATGATACTCGGAATTCAAACCCATAAGAAATTGATGAAGCTTTCCTATCTCTTTGTGATCTGCATGGTGTTGAGCAGCCATGCAGTTGTTACAACAAGTGCAATTAATCAAAGGTTCATGGCTATGGAGTTCTTCCCACAACCTAGTTAACTTGCCAAAGTATGTGCACTACAAGAAAAAAGACTTTTTGTGACTGCTAATAGCCGTCACATATGTACGAAAAGGAGTCACGAAAAGGTAACGCGACTGGGAAATCAATCGCCATGGCAGTCGCGTAAACCCTTGTCGCAATAGCTTAAAGCGATGGGATAAGCAGTCGCCTTACAGACTTATTTTCCGTGACTGCTTTTTGCCGTCACGTAAAGGGTTTTTTAATTTTATTTATTTAATTAATTAAATTACAAATGCAATCACGTTAGCTAGTATAAAGCGACTGGGTATGCAATCTCGTTAGCTTGTGTAAGGCGACTGGAAATGCAATCACCTTTGCTTAGAAAAGGCGACTGGAAATGCAATCGCCTTTGCTTAGAGAAGGCGACTGGAAATGCAATCACCTTTGCTTAGAAAAGGCGACTGAAAATGCAATCACCTTTGCTTAGAGAAGGCGACTGAAAATGCAATCACCTTATCCCGAATGAAAATGGCCAAGCATGTGATTGTTCTGCCATCACATTAGTTCTTAGATGTTTCATTACAATAATATAATTATTACTACATAATATTATGAATTAATATTGATAAATTCACAAACTTTTCCAAAACTTAATTGAAAACAAACTTTAAATCATTTAAAACTAAATATATTATCTCAAAATAACATCCACCATTACATTTAACAAACTATTCATGTCTTACTAAACTTGTTCAAGAACCATTCTAGCTACCATATTATATTCAAAAATCAATAGTCTAAGGGTATATACTCCCTCTAGATCACAAACCAAAAGATAGATCAAGTAACCATACTAACTATAAGATGGCCTTACTTCAACCGGATCTGTTCATAAGTTTTCCTTGATTTTTTCAACCATAGAAATACAGAGAAGAATGTGTCTCAAAGAGCTTTCATGATTGTCCGTCCATGCACAAAATTGATTAACTTGGCTTGAAGTTGCGTACCATATTTCTTCTTTCAGGAGCCACCATGCCCTTTGAAATGTTGAAATCTAACACATAAGCCCCATATCCAGACTACCAGGCAGGGAAACTTATTTAAGTACAAGATTAAGTACAAAGATTCAAAGCTGACTCGAAACTCAAGAGCTATAAGTGAATCTCTTAATGGTGAAATATTTAAACATACCTTAACGTCAAATGAAGCAAGTATTCAATCCATTTTCACTTTGGGATAAAATCTGCACATGAAGATACATTTACCACATATCATCGCATACACGTAAAAAAATATCCCACCATAGATCTTTGTAAATATAAGAATAGGAAGAGAGAGAGAGTAAGAAACAAATGATCAGACAGATAGTTGTTCTTGCCTTCTTGGCATATTTTATCCATTTTGTTCCGGAGATTACAGTGTTGTGAATATATACCCCATAATATTATAAACTACAACAGAACATTTTATGGTTTCTTTTGATTAAATACATTTTTTTTGTATTTCTGGAAACGAAGAAAAAGCTGCAATAACTACACATGTAATCATATCTAATATTCCAAAAGGGAAAATGGAGATGGGAAATCAAAACCAGAAACTAGTTCTAGGAAAGCTAGATGAATTGCGCCAATAAACAACCACGACACATTTGTACAACTGTACCTTTGAGCACAAAGGCAAACAATCATTGACTTCTGATAATAGATAAACTAAGGTAAAAAAAAAGGTTACTAAAAAACCATGACACGATTCCAACCGAAATGGGATTGCTAAGACAGGCTCTAGTAAAATAAGATAATCAAAGCTATCTAGAGTGGTAGCATAACAGATGAGGCAAGTCAAATGAGGCATTTATTATAAGACATAAGACGGAGGGAGTGATAGAAATATTGATAATAATACGAAGTATAAAACATGATAAGAGTTCTAAGAGGGGCAGCAGAGGTACAAATCTGGATCACTGATAGATAGAAAAATATATACCAGCTTTCTTGTCTATCTTCAAAGAGTGCCTTACAGTCATCCCATCTTGAAGACGAAGTAATTTCCTACAATCAAACTGAAAATCAGCGGAACAAACGAGGATAACAATTCTTGTATTTTTCAACCACTAGAAAGCAAGAAAATAAGGTATTGTGTATCAAAGGACGCTTGCTACACCTTATAAGCACATAAAGATTAATAGAAGTCGTCTTCAAGGCGTTTACGCCTTTTAGCCTCTTTCTCCTCCTTCTCACGGACTCTTTCTAGTAGCTCATCATATACAAGAAAATGCAATAAAGTCCATTATGAACAACAAGTTATGAATTAACACTGGGCAATATATATGCAAGTGGTTCAGGACCTAGTTGAGTCAAATATTTTCATAGTATATAACTTCCATCAGCATCTCTCATAAGCCTCGTGTAGCATCAGAAGCATACCTTTAAGTTGGCATCTGAAACTGGGGGCAAGCTAGTATCTTCTAAAATTGCAGCCTTGAACATTTCAAGCGTCCAGGTTGATGAAATGGCAATCTGAAAGCATACCAGCATATAACTTCAAGAGGTGAACCAATAATGTGTTGAAATATTAACGGAGTAAACTCAACCTTTCCCATCCTCACTGCTTCTTTCATTCGATCCTTGTCCTCGAGATACTGCAGACATGCATGCAGACATGAATGTGTAAATTTCCAGGCTGCCTTAATAACTCAAAAAGATCGATTAAAATATTTGAAAATGCTCCAATCATACAATACTTGGGTGCTAATAATTAATCATGTACACTAAATTTTCCAACTCCAGTATCCCACAAATCAAACCTTAAATCTTCACCGCCTACCATCTGTTTGCTTTTAAATAAGAAAAAATCACATTCTTTGAATATCATTTGCCATCAAACGAAAAACATAGTATGTACTCATCTTAACTATCGAGTGTTAAAACCACATTCATATGCTCAGAGAAGCAAACAGGATAAGCAGAATTTAGCAGGTCACTTGTGGTTTCTGGGATTAATGCAATTGCTTAAGTGAGTGAAAGAAATTATCTAGACATATACCTGTTTTTCTAGCTCCTCTTCAACATCTTCAAAGAGATCTTTTGGTGTTGCGCCGGAAGTGTTTGATGTCACTGCTATACATGCAGGTGAATCCTTCACCTAGAACCACAGCGAATTAAAGAGTGTAAAAAAAGCAATTGAGAGAGTCCAGGAAAGTACATAGAATAAACTCATAAAGTTCTTTTGGGAAGGTAAAGAATAAAAGACTAAATAACTAACCTTCATGAAATACTCACGCCACTGAGTTTTTGTGGTAAGCGTTCCTGCAGCAATATGCCCTTCCATCATCTTTCGAAACTCATCACGATTTTTACGTTCGGTTTTTCTCATTTCATCCTGATGAAGGGAAAGAAACGGATAAGAAAACAAGCCTCAAAATGCAAATGAAGAAAGCTACTACATAGTGCACAATTGATCTACCATCCGCAATTTCCTCTACTCCTCCTCTTCCTTCTCTAAATCGCTTAAATATTCCTGAAAATTATGAAGTGTTAACTAGAATGATTGCTTAGAAGCTACGGGAATTGACATCACAAATACCGTTCTATAGAAATTGAAAAGCAAAGAATGTACTTGAAATATTTCCATGCGATCAATTTTTTCAACGCATGAGCATCTTTCATTGGCCTCTAAACGATCTTGCACTTTCTGCCACTGGCTGTTTGCCTGAAGGGAAAAGATAAATTGGTCAGCAAAATCAAGATGTCCAAAGAGGGAAAAAAAAAATAAAAGGAACGTGAAACCAAGAAACATAAGTAGCTCATTTGAAAAGTTCAGCAGCCTTCTAAAAGAGTACCTTAATGAAGTCGCGGGATTTCAAAAACTCAATATATTCCATCCTATTTCTCTTATGCTCCTCCAATGCTTTGGCACGCTCCTAATCAATCCAGTAAAAAATTAAGGCCAATACAGGTTGGCATGTCATCCAGTATTGGTTTTTTTCCTTGACATATATGTAGAGCGTCCAGATTAATCTTAGTTATTAAGTGTTAACAATCATGGTAATGAAGAGAATCAGATACAAAGAGATTCAATTTAGTTTAACCACCATAACCCTTGCGCACGATTACTAACAGGTGTACAGATACTCTGCACAAATCCATTCACATTAGCATGCAACTCAGGTGAAATGGTTGAGTACTAAAATGAAAGGTGCAAACTACAGTAACAAATTTGAAAAAGACTTTAACACTCTTCCATTTAAAAAGAGAGACACATTTCCTAGAAAGAAATAAAACCATGAAAATTAGGGGAAGAACACCAGGAATTAAACCCTAATTTTGGGTTAAAAATAAACTCCAAATCGAGAACTTAGCTAATCAAGAAAAATACACCAACAAAATATACCAAAACAGTCGAAATTTGACTTTTCAAAATCAAATCAAACTATCTTAAATTCATACAAGACGTAATATTTGTATACTTATAGACCAATTTCGGATCAAAATGGTCAAATCCATGTTAAAAACTCAAAATATGAGGGGAATTATACATCTTGAACTGGCTCGGATCGGAGAGAGAGACGACGAGTGGAGAGAGAGAGACTACGAGCCGAGAGACGACCGGAACGGAGAGACGACCGGAGTGGAGAGAGGCTGAGCGGAGAGACGACCGAAGCAGGAGAGACTACTGGAGCGGAGAGAGGCAGAGCGGGGAGCAGAGAGGGAGAGAACGGATAGAGTGAGAAAGCGGATAGAGAGATAGAGAGAGAGAGAGAGGCGCCTTGACTTGATTTATTTGATTTATTTTGATTTATTTGATTTATTTAGGTATCTCAAATTTATTTCTTATTTTTTTTATATCATTTAAGGTATTACGTGATTGCATTGGCCGTCACCTTTTATTAAAATTACTTTTTTCATGTATTTATATTGATTAAATTATATAATTAATCAAACGTAATTGCAAAAGTCATCACAATTTTAAAAAAGCGGTCACGTTTGATTTTTCATATTCCTGCCTGTTTCCCGTGTTGGTGCTCCGGACGAAAATATCAAACGTGATTGCACTCGTGATTGTATTGCCATCTCCTTAAGGTAACGTGATTGCCTTTTATTTCCGTCTCCTTATCTGGTCTATGGTGACTGCTTTTTTTAGCCATCACATAAAGCGGCTGCGAGAAGAACCCCTGCCTCGGCCATTTTACGGATGACTACCGCCGCCCAAGGCTGGATTTGTTGCGTTGCTCAAGCCACCAATCTGGATATCCATGCAATTCAAAACATGTGGAATTGTCATGACCCGTCTTCTTACAATGAGTACATGTGAGATGCGATTTATCAGGATTGTCACGACTACGAGCTCCACCAGTGCGTATAGCAAAACTAACCACATCTTCAATTTATATGCCCTGTCAAGGCTGTCAAGGCTGGGAAGAGGATCCATAGATAAAACATTGGTGCGAGTATTGGCATGATACTCGGAATTCAAACCCATAAGAAATTGATGAAGCTTTCCTATCTCTTTGCGATCCGCATGGTGTTGAGCAGCCATGCAGTTGTTACAACAAGTGCAATTAATCAAAGGTTCATGGCTATGGAGTTCTTCCCACAACCTAGTTAACTTGCCAAAGTATGTGGCCACCGACATGCCCTTAGTTTGCTCACAACGAGCAATTGATGCCTTTAATTGTTGAATAAGTGGACCATCAACCATAGCATACCGATTTTTGAGAGAGTCCCATAAACGTTTATCATCTCTAAATTTGGAGAGAGTGCTTTTAACATTAGATTCAATAGTATTCATGATCCAAGAAATCAACATGGCATGAATAGTATTCCAATCAGAGATGGTGCAGGGAAGAACAGGTTCAGTAATCGTACCATCTAGAACGCCAAATTTTCGGTGAGCTTCAAGAGCTGTTTGCATATCGTTGGCCCAATCATCATAATTTTCACCATTGAAACGAGTAGGAGTAATAAAATCTCCTGGCCTATCCTGAGGACCAAGGTAAAAAGGAGAATTATATTCGATTTTAGGGGGATTATTGACGATAACATCGTTCCCCGCCATGGATTTAGACTTGTGTATGATGCCGCTCTAATGCCATGTAGGAAAATAATTTATGGTTTTCCCAAAAACTTGATTTCTCATTGATGATGTTTGAATATATATGTTACATCCATAAAAAGGAAAAGGATAAGAAACCTTCTCTAAATAAAGTTACTAAACAGAAAACCTAGAACGAAAAGGAAACTGAACGCCAGGATTTACGTCGCTGGGCGGTCGCCCACTAGACCTGGGCGGTCGCCCACTTGTACAGAGGTTTCTACGGTTTTGAGATTTGGAGCTGGGCGGTCGCCCACTCTGCCTGGAAGGTCGCCCACTTGTACAGTTGATTCAGCGCTTTTGAGAGTTGAGGCTGGGCGGTCGCCCACTTCGGCTGGGCGGTCGCCCACTTGCACAGCGCCATCTTCACACCGTCCTTCGTTGGTTGCGCTCCGTAGAAATTTTCCATCATTCCTTCTTTCTTTGGCTACTCCGCTCCCACAAAGATAGTCGGTCCCCTACCCAGAGAAAGTAGCTCAGTTCCAGAGATCTTTGACTCAAGCCCCAAATGGATTTCACTGGGGAAGCTCTGTCATCATTTATGCTGAATTGAACTGCCCGTAAAGTAAATCATCGCACCTACGGTCCAACCAATTGGGAGAGAATCAATAGATTCTTTTTCGACGTTTGTGGGTAATGTTTAAATATAGTTAGCTAATGGAGGAAAGAAGCATTTTCTTCTTCTGATTTGCTAATTGACCAGCCCATTTTCTCTCTCTATACTTCAAGAGATTGAAGACTTAAAAGCGAAATGGATGGAGTAGCTATTCTAATGGCCTCGGCTTGTTGCAACGCTATAACGAATGGTTATTTAATACTATGAAGTCTGAATCTCAACGGTGGAAATTTGTTAGGTGTCGTTTCACGAATTTCGTGTCATTTCACGAATTTCACTCAATCCACCCCATTTTCGCATAAAGGGGTAGTTGATTTAACCAAGATTTACTTCAACGTTCTATTTCATCCCTTTCCCTTATAATCTTACCAGATGCACCCCAATTTTCGTAAACTACTGTCATTTTAAACAATTTCTTTTGACCTACTGAATGAACGCTCGCCCGAAAAATGAAATCATTTTTGAAATGAGGAAATTTTCCTTGATGAAAAGGTTTTCCGGTTTTTTTTTGGGAGTCACCACGCCGTTTTTAAAGGAAAACATTGAAAAACCTATTTTTAAAGAGAATTTTGGGTTCGGGGGTCTGGTTACGTGTTTGGAAAGAACTTGAGAGTTCACCCAACACGCCTCTTTCGAGACTTTCAATCAACATTGGACAATTGTAGACATTCAAAGTGTGTGTACGATATGTGTCGACAAGTAAGATATGCAAAGTTGGAATTTCATTGATGGTATATGGACTGAATACAACTTGTGAGCCATGATAGGGGGCCACACCCTTTACATATGATGATTTTCATCCCAAGGCAGAAGGCTAAGACAATCTGCTCAGGAAGCTCTGATGTCGTCCGACACAGGACTTCCCATGAAGGGGATGTCGGACGACAGAAGGCCTCATGGTCAGATTGTCTTTTACAATGACAAGGCCATTCTAGAACTGGAACAATATTATTTCACCCATTGAAGACACTATTTAGTGGTCTAAGTTCAGTTTGGGATTGATAGGAGTGAGCAAAGTCATGATTGACTTTTAATGATACGGATGTCACATGACATAGAACATCCGAAGTTGTCTATGTCACATGGCAAACCGCCTCCATCAATAGATAGCGCCCAAACAGACCTTAGGCACTCCAAATAGTGGCTTATGAGCCGAATATACTTAGGTAAGCTTTGAGTTACGAAAGGGGATCAAATCTGACAGATCTGAAGTCCAAGAAAGGCTTTATAGCCTTCTGGGAGCTCTATGTCGTATGACACAGGATCTCCAGAGAGTCCTGTGTCGTCCGACAAGAGTGGCCTCTTTCAGTGCCCTTCAATCTGTTTGATTTCTCCTTTGTTCTCAAAGCAAACCAAGCAACTTTATTAACTGTAAGCAGTAATATAGTAGTATTGTGTGAGTATTATGGGAGGATCACATGGCTTTAGTGGCCAAATGTAATAAATCACATGTTTATGGCCACTTTTATGTAGCCATCACCACCTAACTCAATGGAAACAAACAAAGATTTAAACTTTATTGATGCTAATGTCACCAAATGTCCAGATCTGAGGTGGGGAGAAGTGAATATTGAAGATCCACTCCTCCACCACCTTTATCATGCAAAAATCCAATATTTCACATAATATCTAAGCAAATGAGCATGCAAGGTGATATGAGTGTATTTAAGAGTTATTTAAAGAGAGAAAGGGTTTAGTGGCTACCTATTGTAGTCCACAAGGTAAGAACACCAGTAGTATGGTGCTTACCCCTTCAACACACCAACAAAGGAACCTTTTCTTTGGATCTTGGCTTTGGTGTATGTGTGTGTGTGAGGAGGGAGGTGAGTGTGTGTGTATGAGAGAGAGAGAGAGAGACTCTATTTCTATAGAGTTTCCCCTATTTTTACTGATATCCTCCCAATACTCTCCCAAAATCCTCCCTAAAATGATCAGCCATGCCTTGTATTTATAGGCAGGCTGATGGGAAGACCCATGTCGTCCGACAGAGGTAGTTAAACCGCCTTAGTGTCGTCCTATGTCGGACGACAGCGTACTGCTTTTTGGCACAGTTGGGCCGAATGGATGGCAGGCCCAATGGGTTGAATGGGCTGCTGGATAATTGGACTCAATATTGCATTTTAGCAAATAAATGAGCCCAAAAATCAAGGAAAGTGGACCCAAAACATGAGTTCGGGTCAGGGTACTCATAGAGCCCCTCGGCGACGTCACTTCCACGGGAAGTGGGGTCATCGACACAAATGAGGATCCCGAGCCAGACACGAACGGCGGGGAAAAGAGATGACCAAGATGGTCAAGTGGCTGGACCTCTTATGAAAAGGATTCCTACGTATCCCGTGGGGGAATCAAGCCGAATCGTAGTTCGTCAAAGATGGACGTTTGCGTCCCGGGGGAATCGACCATGATGGTCATGCGGCTGGACCTTTTATGAAAAGGATTCCTACGTATCCCGTGGGGGAATCAAGCCGAATCGTAGTTCGTCAAAGAGGTGGCGCTAACGAGAGGCCACGGGCTTTGTACCCAAAAGTGACTGTTCCAAGGGGAGTCACCCCGAGACTTGACTGTTTTGATGGGGAGATGGGGAGTCACCCGAGGATTTGACTGCTTCGATGGGGAGTCACCCGAAGATGGGTGTTTGCACCCGAGATTGACTGTGTCTGAGGGGAGTCACCCCGAAGATGGGTGTTTGCACTCGAGATTGACTGTTCCAAGGGGAGTCACCCCGAAGATGGGTGTTTGCACCCGAGATTGACTGTGTCTGAGGGGAGTCGCCCCGAAGATGGGTGTTTGCACCCGAGATTGGTATTCCAAGGGGAGTCACCCCGAAGATGGGTGTTTGCACCCGAGATTGACTGTTCCAAGGGGAGTCACCCCGAAGATGGGTGTTTGCACCGATATGTCCGAGGGAGTCGAAGATGGGTGTTTGCACCCGATATTGACTGTTCTGAGGGGAGTCACCCCGAAGATGGGCGTTTGTACCCGAGTTTGACTGTTCCAAGGGGAGTCACCCCGAAGATGGGTGTTTGCACCCGAGATTGACTGTTCCAAGGGGAGTCACCCCGAAGATGGGCGTTTGCACCCGGGATTGACTGTTCCAAGGGGAGTCACCCCAAAGATTTGACTATTTTTCTTTGGGAAGTCACCCGCGAATTTGACTTTTTCCTTTGGGAGTCACCCGCGAATTTGACTTTTTTCTTTGGGAGTCGCCCGCGAATTTGACTGTTTTGATGGGGAGTCACCCCGATGATTTGACTTTTTTCTTTGGGAGTCACCCGCGAATTTGACTGGCTTGATGGGGAGTCACCCCGCGAATTTGACTTTTTCCTTTGGGAGTCACCCGCGAATTTGACTGTTTTGATGGGGAGTCACCCTGATGATTTGACTTTTTTCTTTGAGGGTCACCCGCGAATTTGACTGTTTTGATGGGGAGTCACCCCGAAGATGTGACTTTTTTCTTTGGGAGTCACCCGCGAATTTGACTGTTTTGATGGGGAGTCACCCCGATGATGTGACTTTTTTCTTTGGGAGTCACCCGCGAATTTTACTGTGTGGGAAACTGTACGGCTTTCCGGACCGGGTAGTTTATAGCCATTCCGGGTATTTTCTGTGTGGGAAACTATACGGTTTTCCGGACCGGGTAGTTTATAGCCATTCCGGGCTATTTTCTGTGTGGGAAACTGTACGATTTTCCGAACCGGGTAGTTTATAGCCATTGCGGGCTATTTTCTGTGTGGGAAAATGTACGGTTTTCTGGACCGGATAGTTTATAGCCATTCCGGGCTATTTTCTGTGTGGGAAACTGTACGGTTTTCCGGACCGGGTAGTTTATAGCCATTTCGGGCTAAGGATCTTGGTAACTGCTAGAGGTAGGCATTTATACCCGAATGAATTGGTGAATTTTGATGATAGGCAGTCAAGAGAGACTGACAAAATTGACCAGGGGTAAAAGGGGAAAATCACCCCTTCTGGACTATGGATGTCGTCCGACATGGGGAGTTTCCCAAGCTGTTTTATTTAAAACAGTTAGGTCGTAAGACAGGGATCCAAAATCAGTGTGTCGCCGAGCGCAGAGAGAGAGAAAGAGAGAAAATATTTGAAAATTCCTCCCTCCATTTTCGATTTAAATCAAGAATTTGATAATGCCTCCGCGAGCGGAATTGAGGAGGAATGTGCAAAAGATCATTGTCCGAGAGGAGGAGACTCGTCGATCGGAACAAACGAAAGAGATTTCCTGAGGGATATGGGCTTTATCCGGGCCTTGATCTTCATACCTCCACCATGGATCGGACGGGGGTAAGTATTCTAAATCATCGACCCTACCCTTTTCCTTTCCGAAAATTGGATTTATAGGGCTTGAGATAGAATTTGGGGGAAATCGCACCCAATGCATTGTTTTGAAAAGATTTTTATTTTTCTGTTCTTTTTTAAAGAATTGGGTGATGCACATGAATGAATGCACACATTTGTTATGAGTATGTTTTGATACCTGTGTTGTGCTCACCTGCAGGCTTTGCAGACCAAGGGGTCCCCTGAGGCGATTGCGATTATTTGGGGCCTTCTTCCTGGCTCTTCTGATTTGCCGGACAGTCCCAAGGGCTTGGTTTTTGCTGCTGGTCTTGGACCATTCTTCACTGCCGTTGGAGACTTTGGTGACATGCCCAGGAGTGTGGAGCTGGTGCGATTTCAGGCAGCATTGGTGGGACTCTACCCACACTTTTCACTTGTCTTGGGGTGATTCGACCATCACTCCCTATGACTTCACTGCTATTATCGGTCTGCGATTCACGGACAGGCCCATCTTTTCTGAGGACCCTGGTGTGCTGAGCACGGATGCTATTCAGGCATTGACTGGCATGACCCTTCGTCCGAAGGGTAATGGGGTTCCGTTGGCAGATTTGCACTCGGCTTTGACGCATCAGTGCCGTCTCTTTGCTGAGGGTGAGGCTGCCGTTACGGCTGAGCAATTGGCGAGACCCTTTGTCTGGGACGGATTTTTTGACACCCTGTTCTGTAATGCCTCTACGATGGCATTGACTCTTTTGCTGGAGCCTCTTCGAGATTGGAGCCAGGTATCCACTTTTTCAGGGGGCGAGGCTGGTTTGGCCCAGGTGTATAGGGGCCTAGATGAGGTGAGCAGAGGCAGTGTGACCTCTTTGGATTTTTATCAGACTGTGCTGGAGGTATGTCTTTAGTTTTTCGCAACTTGACTACTATATTGACTTTTCTGTCATCATTCTTTTACTGTTCCTGCACACTGAAAGCTTTTTGTCTGCGATTTTCAGGTGTGGGCTTATGAGGTGTTTGGCTGTTATGCCTGGGCCGTGCCTCAGAGGATTGCTGCTGATTTGTTCCCTGATATCCGTCGATGGACTTTTGGAGCGAGGGAGAGTCGGAGAGTAGACGGGGTGAGGCCCCGGAAGACGGATTGCTACCATGATACGATGATTGCCTTGAGGGGCACCCCTGCTGGGTTGAGACTGTTCCCCTGGCATGGCAGGTATGGCGAGGATGTGGTTGGTGACGCTGCCCTGGTGACCAGGACGAGGAGGCTATTGATTGGCCTGGAGGGAGATGCCCTGTACTTGGGAGAGAGGGTCTGTAGGCAGCATGGTTATGGCGCTGCCGCCCGCGTTCCTCATGATCCTCCTGCGGGGATTTGGCATATCCGGGCTTTGCCTGACTTGGAGCGGCTACGGGCTGGCATTGATGCTGCAGAGCTTTCTGATGAGGGGGATTATGCTCAGTTTGTCTTCACCCGGCTGGTGACCCCTCAGGTTATGGCTGCCAGGAGGGCTGCGGGGATGCAGATACCGGCGCCTCCCCGATTTTTTGAGTATGAGGCTGGGGGTGTCATTCGCCGCTCCTCTTTTGATATGTCTGAGACTCATCCACATTTACGGCTTCCCCGCGGGACTACTTCTGTGAGCAATCTTTTCTTTTCTAATTCGTTCAAGCCCTTTAACGCTTTACTGTCTGTATTGATTACTTCTGACTGCCTCTTTTGTTTTCATTGAACAGGTCCCAGCCAAGACCTTCAGGGTGGTGGCCAAGGCGCTCACCGGTGCTGTGAAGATGCTGTGCCAGTTTCAGAGGAGCGCAGAGCATTGGAAGGGGAGATGCAGCTCCTAGCCTGGTGACGTCGTGCCTCCGAAGAAGAGGCCTCGACCGGCCTTGGCTCCTTTTGGTTCACAGGCAGGCGGGTCGAGTTGGCAGCCCCAGCCTGATGATGATGATGGTGAGGATAACCCTTATCAGCCCCCCTTTTCCACCGTGCCTGAGTGGCATGGGTATTATGGCGAGCCCCGGCCTTGGGCCCAGTATGAGGATGATGATTCGGATGGCGAGATCCATGAGGCGCCGGAGGGTGGCGACGACGGCCAGGAGCAGAGCGGCTCTGAGGAGGAGGTGGGCAGCGTCCAGGACGACAGCGGCTCCGAGGAGGACGAGGAGGATGATTCTGAGCAGGATTGATCGCTGCGATCCCCTTTCATCATGCTTTGGACTCTTTTAGGGAGAGAGAAGAGATGCATGCACTGTTTTTGTTCTTTTGGATTGTAAAACAAGCATTTTATTTCATTTTATATTTTGATGACTGAAACACTTGCTTATTTATATATTTGGTAGCTCATATGCACAAGTTCGTCCCAAGAAAGGCACAAAATGGTGGCTTTTGATGTGATTGGGTGTTTTTGCATTGGGTGACGTTTATGCGTCTGCGGGTGTGTTGGATGCACCGGATCCTCTCATATCGGCTTGATGAGCAAGGGGGAGTGTTATGTATGATTTTCTGGTGTTTTGGACAGGTTTTGGTAGGTTTTTGAGCAAGCATTGGACTGCTTGGGGTTGCTGCAGTTGCAGCTGCTGCTGGTTCTGATGGGACTCTCCATATCGTCCGACATAGGACTTCATGGAACCTCCCTGTCGTCTGACAGGGAGAGTCTGGGGGACAGATTTCTTGATCAGCAAGCCCCCAGCATTTAAAAGGAGGCAGACTCGTAAAAAGCACATCCCAGCAGTCACAGCAGACTTCAAATTGGTCTTCCACCCCGAAATTAGCCCCAAGATTCGATCTTTGACCCGAAATGGAGCATTATAACGACAGATCTAAGACCAAAGAACGTCAATTTCATTCTGATCTCATAAATTTAACCTGCCATCATCGTAGCAACAATAGGAGGGTTATTGACCAACGATATGGGTTGAGATGCATCTGGGCATTAAAGGAATGGGCGATAGATTGGAATCTTCTTCGGGCCGTGTCCAGATATTGGGATTGCAAGAGGCATGTCTTTACCCTATCATATAATGACCTTACACCCACTATTGAGGAGTTTCGGGCACTGACTGGGGGAGTTGAGCTCAGGGATGCTGTTTTCCCACGAGATCCATGACCCTTGACTGAGCAGTTGGCCGATTTCTTGGGATTTCACACAGAGCAGGTAACTGATCTGATTCTCGACTTGTCTTTTGTTGACCTGGCCCAGATAGCCCGATTGGCTGTATCACATCCGGAGCTATTTGACCCATCCACAGCCATGGATATTTTTATGCTGATTAAGATTTCCCTATACTGCTTTTGTGAGTATGACGGGGTATGCTCCGGTTTACTGCTGGGAGTTTTTAGGCAGATGCGGGGTCTTCGAGGCACCACACTGGCTGAGATCCAACCCGGGCAGGGAGAGAGAGACATAGTTCCCATTTTGCTGGCAGAGACATATTTTGGTGAAGCACGCAAATTAAGAAAGCAATAATGGGAGTGGGAGAAGGGTTGTGAGAAGTAAGGAGTGAGTGGATATGACAAGTGGGACCCATAATTTAAATGTGTGAGAGAGAAAAGTTAGTGGATATAATAGAATATTAATAAACCTTTTTCATTTTAG
Organism: Adenophora triphylla var. japonica; assembly: GCA_022495995.1. NCBI lineage: Eukaryota > Viridiplantae > Streptophyta > Magnoliopsida > Asterales > Campanulaceae > Adenophora > Adenophora triphylla. Next base: position 464,486 of record JAFEMH010000237.1, on the reverse strand, counting down.
GAAAGGTGAAGCTTGTAACGGGACACCCTTTTGGGTAATTGATGAAGTTTGTTGAAAATGGGTAACGAAAGTTAAGTTGAAAATGGGTAACGAAAGTTAAGTTTGACTTGTCGTTGACCTAACTTTCTAACGGAAATTCGTTAACTTCCAACGGAGTTCGTTATTTGTTAACGAAGTAAAATACAAAATGTATTCTACATTTAGTGTAGATTATGGAACTCATTTATCATCTCAAAACCATTTCCGGGTGAATGAGAAATTAATGACAAAAGATTTGTAACTTAACGAGAGTTGTTTAAAGGGTGTTTCTGATTTGATTTAAAGTGCTCGGCCGAGCAGAGTCCTAGACTCGGCCGAGCAGAGCATAGCAAATTGGCCAAAATCTCTGGACAACCTTGCTCGACCGAGGCACAAGCTTGCTCGGCCGAGCAGTTTGATCAACACGGCCGTGCAGTTCATTGGACTCGACCGTGCAGCTTGGCGCTCGGCCGAGCAGGTCCCTTGACTCGGCCGAGCAGATCCTGAACAGTCACCAATTCAAACAGAAAAGTTGTGTCTTTTCGTGGGAAAAGACACAAACCCCTTAACTCTCTTTATATACTTCCCCTCCGAATTTCAATTACATATATACAGATTTTGAGTCTTTCTAAACCCTCTTGAGTTAGTCTAATCAAGTCAATTCATTAGCATCTTGTTGCATACCTCCTTCAAAGTCCAAAGTTTCAAACCTTGTGTTGTTCGTTAGAACAATCAATTTGTAGTGCTCCTATTGATTGTTTATAAAGTCGTTTTATCTTACGAGAGTTTTGTCATCTAACCATAAGCACCGGTGCGGGACAAATAACTCTTACGGAGATTGTATATAATACAAGACTCGACTTATCTCCTAGTTTTCCAATCTCCGTTAAATTCTCCGTCAGTTTTTCAGTTAAGTTCTTGAGAAGCCATTCCAAAAGTCCAACAATCGTAAGAGTTATTTGACGCTTCTTCAGAATTTCAAGAGATGGCAACTGAGAAAGACACCAACGCATCAAGTCAAGGCAATGTAACGCCTCCTCCTCAAAGTGATGCAATGTTCAACAATGTTGCACCCGCTCATACACCGCATCACCCGGGTCATGGTGAGAAACCCCCGAAGTTCACTGGTGTGGATTTCAAGAGATGGCAACAAAAGATGCTATTCTACTTGACCACCCTAAGCTTGCACCGCTTCTTAAAGGAAGATCCTCCGGCGGTGGCAAATGGTGATCCCGACCCTCAAAGGCTTATGGCCAAGGAGGCTTGGGCTCACGGTAATTTTTTGTGTAAGAATTACATCCTTAACGGACTCGACGATGCACTCTACAATGTGTATAGTAACGTCGAGATAGCCAAGGCGTTGTGGGACACCTTGGAAAGGAAGTACAAGATCGAAGACGCCGGATCAAAGAAATTTGTCGTCGGTAAGTATCTTGACTTCATGATGGTCGATTCCAAATCGGTAACAACTCAAGTGGATGAGTTACAACTCATTCTACATGGGCTTGATGCCAAGGGGATGATCATGAATGATCCATTCAAGGTGGCATCTATCATTTAAAAGTTGCCTCCTTCATGGAAGGACTTCAAGAACTATCTCAAGCATAAACGCAAGGAGATGTCCTTGGAAGACATTGTTGTTCGATTTCAAATTGAAGAGAACAATAGAAACAACGAGGCCAAGGATGCTAAGGGCAAGATGGAGGCTAAGGTCAATATCGCCGAGGCTAGCACAAGTGGCACAAAGAGAAAGCATTCCGGAAATGCCGGGAATGCTAAGAAAGGAAAGAATAAGGGCCATACAACTAAGAAGTTCAAGGGGAGTTGCTATAATTGTGGCAAACCGGGCCACTTAGCAAAGAACTGTCGTCTCCCGAAGAAAGAGGCGAATAATGTTGACCACATGGACCTAGACTTTGCAGCGGTGGTCTTTGAGGCTAACGTTGCAAACTTGGATGAGAATCCAAAAGCTTGGTGGATAGATACCGGTGCTACCCGCCACATTTGTGGTAATAAGGAGAGTTTCTCCTCCTATACTCCCATCTCCGGAAGGAAGCTCTACATGGGAAATTTCGCGACCTCCGAAGTTCAAGGCATTGGAAACGTGATATTGAAGATGACTTCCAAAAAAGAAGTAACCTTGTTGGATGTGCTGCATGTTCCAGACATCCGTAAAAATTTAGTTTCCGACGCTTTACTTAGTAAGGCCGGATTTAGACTTGTATTTGAATCTGACAAATTTGTAATAACTATGAATGGTTTGTTCCTTGGAAAGGGCTACCTCGAGGAGGGCCTTTTCAAGATGAATGTAATGAATATTGTCCGCCATAGTGCGAAGAATAAAAGCGTTGTTTCTTATGTTTACTTGTCAGAAAGTTCTAATTTATGGCATGATAGATTAGGACATATAAACCTCGACACCATTAAGAAATTAGAGAGACAAGATTTAATACAAATGACAAAATCCGACTCGACTAATAGGTGCGAAGTTTGTGTTGAGGCAAAAATGACGAAGTCGCCATTTAATGCAATAGAAAGAAACACAACTCCTCTTGAATTAATTCACACCGATATATGTGATTTAAAACTTGTGCAAACTCGAGGAGGTAAAAAGTACTTCATTACATTTATAGATGATTGCACAAAATTTTGTTATGTCTATCTCTTAAGAAGTAAGGATGAAGCCTTAGGGGCTTTTGAGACTTATAAGAAAGAAGTTGAAAATCAACTTAACTTGAAGATTAAGAAAATTAGAAGCGATAGAGGTGGAGAATATGAAGCACCGTTTGAAGGATTATGTAGGGAAACCGGCATAATTCATCAAACAACGGCTCCATATACCCCTCAATCTAACGGAGTTGCTGAACGCAAAAATCGTACTCTCAAGGAGATGATGAACGCTCTTTTAATAAGTTCAGGCTTACCCGACAACTTGTGGGGGGAAGCCATACTTACTTCTAATTATGTTCTTAATAAAATACCCAAGAAAGGTATTGATAAAACGCCCTATGAATTATGGAATAATCGTAGACCATGCTATAAATACCTTAAAGTGTGGGGGTGTTTGGCCAAGGTTGAAGTACCTAAGACAAAACAAGTCAAGATTGGTCCAAAGACCATTGACTGTGTTTTTATTGGATATGCCAATAATAGTAGTGCCTATCATTTTATAGTGCACAAATCGGAAATTCCTGATATGCATGTAGGAACTACTATAGAATCAAGGAATGTGGTATTCTTTGAAAACATCTTTCCGGCTAAGGACAGGAAAGATATAGGTTCTAATAAGAGAACATATGAGTCTACAACCGGTCCTTCTATAGAAGATGAAGAACCGAGACGTAGCAAAAGGGCAAGAGTGGAAAAGTCTTTTGGTCCTGATTTTCTATCTTACATGTTAGAAAACGAACCAGCCACTGTTAAAGAAGCTTTATCCGGTCCGGATAGTTCGTTCTGGAAAGAGGCTATTAACAGTGAAATAGAATCCATAATGCTCAACAATACTTGGGAATTAGTTGATCTCCCTCCAGGTTGCAAACCATTAGGTTGCAAATGGATCCTTAAAAGGAAGTATAAGGCGGATGGATCAATCGATAAGTACAAAGCTAGGCTAGTTGCCAAAGGCTTTAGACAAAAAGAGGGATATGATTTCTTCGATACATGCTCCCCTGTCACAAGGATCACATCTATTCGTGTTCTCATAGCTATTGCAGCAGTGCATAATCTTGAGATACACCAAATGGATGTGAAGACTGCTTTCCTAAATGGAGAACTTGATGAAGAAATTTACATGGAACAACCCGAAGGGTTCGCAGTTCCTGGTAAAGAAAGAAAGGTGTGTAAACTCGTAAAGTCCTTGTATGGACTAAAACAAGCACCTAAACAATGGCATGAGAAGTTCGATAGAACCATGTTATCGAATGGATTCAAGATTAACGAATGTGACAAATGTGTCTACGTTAAAGGAACATCTGAATCATTCGTTATCGTTTGTCTTTATGTAGACGATATGCTCATAATGGGATGTAGTCATGATTTGATCATGAATACCAAAGGCATGTTAAGGAATAACTTTGACATGAAAGACATGGGGTTAGCTGATGTAATATTAGGGATAAAGATCTCTAGAACATCTGAAGGATTAGTTCTTTCACAATCCCATTGCCTAGAGAATGTTCTTCGGAAATTCAATGTCTTTGATGACCCTCCGGCTAAGACACCGGTAGACTTGGCTCTACATTTAGCCAAGAACAAAGGGGAACCAGTTTCTCAACTGGAATATGCAAGAATAATTGGTAGTCTGATGTACTTAACGAATTGTACACGTCCAGATATTGCATATTCAGTGAGCAAACTAAGTAGGTTCACAAGTAATCCTAGTATTGATCATTGGAAAGCACTAATGAGAGTACTAAGATATTTAAAGTATACATTAAACCATGGAATACTTTACAAGAAATATCCAGCAGTATTAGAAGGATACTGTGATGCCAATTGGATATCGGACACGAAAGACTCTAAGTCCACGAGTGGATATGTATTCACAATAGGTGGAGGAGCAGTGTCATGGAAATCCTCCAAACAGACATGTATAGCCAGATCCACGATGGAGTCTGAGTTTATCGCTTTAGATAAAGCTGGGGAAGAAGCAGAATGGCTTAAGAACTTCCTGGAGGATATTCCTTGTTGGATACCTCCTTCAAAGTCCAAAGTTTCAAACCTTGTGTTGTTCGTTAGAACAATCAATTTGGAGTGCTCCTATTGATTGTTTATAAAGTCGTTTTATCTTACGAGAGTTTTGTCATTTAACCGTAAGCACCGGTGCGGGACAAATAACTCTTACGGAGATTGTATATAATACAAGACTCGACTTATCTCCTAGTTTTTCAATCTCCGTTAAATTCTCTGTCAGTTTTTTGACCTACTAGATTCAAAAATTTAAATTTAAATTTCTTATAAAATCCAACACCCTACTCTCTCACATATAAAACCTCTCCCTCCCCTCTCTCCTCTCTCCTCTCATTCATTCCTCAACCAACACACACACACATGAACTAAAATGCTCTCACCGTCTCATTATATATTTTTATTTTTTTCTTCTATTCTTAGGTATATGATTGCACTGGTTAATAAAATATGAATATTTTTTATTATTTTTTTAAAAAATGTGAATTTTTTTTAAAATTTATAAAATACTCTTATACCTAAGGTATAAGATTAATTGTAGTCTTATATCTTAGGTATAGAAGCGAACTGGTTAATAAAATATGATAATATTTATAATTTTTTAAGAAAGTAAGAATAATTGCAAAAAAAAATTATCCTTAGAAGGATTTAGGTATAAGAACTGGTTGGAGCATAAATTTAATTTCGTAGAAATTTATTAGTTTTTGGTCTGGAGGATATTCCTTGTTGGAGCAAACCTGTGCCTGCTGTACTAATACATTGTGATAGTCAATCAGCAATAGGAAGGGCACAGAATAGTATGTACAATGGTAAGTCTAGACATATTCGTCGTAGACACAATACCATTAGACAGTTGATCAAGAATGGCGTTATCACTATTGATTATGTAAAGTCATGTGATAACTTAGCGGATCCGTTTACCAAAGGTATAAATCGAGATCAACTGTATAAACTGTTAAGGGGAATGGGTTTAAAACCCACAACAAAAGGACTTATAGCGGACACTCAACCTTGAGAAATGGAGATCCCAGGCCCTTGGTTCAATGAGACAACCCAGTTATAAGTTCTAGTAGAGTTACTTGGAAACAACAACTCGGTTTATTAACCTGGGGATGTTGAATACTCATTCCCAGAACATCCAAGTACAAGCACATGCAGAAGTGGTAAGGATAAGTTGAGAAAACTTTTAATGATTTCTATACCTACGGGTGGAGTAGTGCATGATACTCCTTATAGTGAGAATCACCTATATAAGCGAGAGGTAATTTGGTCGCCTCTAAATGAACGCTTATGAATGAGATACGCTCCAGGGCCGAAATGGACAAAACGTGAGAACAAAAATTGTTAGAGCTGTTATTATGTGAGTATTATTGTCTTGGTATACATCGACGATACCATCGGTTCAAAGCGACTCGCTACCAAATGACTAGTATATCCGATAATATTTCACTAGGGAGGATTCAAGGCCACAAGCTATCTATCCCGATGTAATAATAGTTCGCCGGAACTTTGGACGAAATTGCATTCATGCATTAATTGTCATTCATGTGGGGGATTGTTGGAAATGGGTAACGAAAGTTAAGTTTGACTTGTCGTTGACCTAACTTTCTAACGGAAGTTCGTTAACTTCCAACGGAGTTCGTTATTTGTTAACGAAGTAAGTTACAAAATGTATTCTACATTTAGTGTAGATTATGGAACTCATTTATTGTCTCAAAACCATTTCCGGGTAAATGAGAAATTAATGACAAAAGATTTGTAACTTAACGAGAGTTGTTTAAAGGGTGTTTCTGATTTGATTTAAAGTGCTCGGCCGAGCAGAGCATAGCAAATTGGCCAAAATCTATGGACAACCTTGCTCGACCGAGGCACAAGCTTGCTCGGCCGAGCAGTTTGATCAACACGGCCGTGCAGTTCATTGGACTCGGCCGTGCAGCTTGGCGCTCGGCCGAGCGGGTCCCTTGACTCGGCCGAGCAGATCCTGAACAGTCACCAAGGCTCGGCCGAGCAGATCCTGAACTGTCACCAATTCAAACAGAAAAGTTGTGTCTTTTCGTGGGAAAAGACACAAATCCCTTAACTCTCTTTATATACTTCCCCTCCGAATTTCAATTACATACATACAGATTTTGAGTCTTCCTAAACCCTCTTGAGTTAGTCTAATCAAGTCAATTCATTAGCATCTTGTTGCATACCTCCTTCAAAGTCCAAAGTTTCAAACCTTGTGTTGTTCGTTAGAACAATCAATTTGGAGTGCTCCTATTGATTGTTTATAAAGTCGTTTTATCTTACGAGAGTTTTGTCATCTAACCGTAAGCACCGGTGCGGGACAAATAACTCTTACGGAGATTGTATATAATACAAGACTCGACTTATCTCCTAGTTTTCCAATCTCCGTTAAATTCTCTGTCAATTTTTCAGTTAAGTTCTTGAGAAGACATACCAAAAATCCAACAAAGTTTAAGCTGGAACGGGAGTATTCATGATCCATATATTTATTTATGTAATTAGCTGGCAACAATGTAGACCAATGAGGGGGTCAATATTTAATGTTATTAAAAATATTTTATTTTGTTTTTCAAGTTAAATGACCCCTTTAATTAGTCTTGTGTCCGCCCATGCCCCTGCTTACATCACAAAAGAGTTTATTTAAACAATAGTTCTTTAATATTTTTTGGAGTAGGTCTGCTGAGAAACGCGTTTCTCCATAACTATGGAGAAACGTGTTTTTAATAGCCAGAAGCTTTGCATTTGATATCCAGAAAAAAAAACCCAAGGCCAAGACCAAAGCTTCTGGATATCCAGAAGCTTTGGGTTTGATATCCAGAAACTGTTAGGTGCATATCCGTATATGTGAAATGTATATCCGTAAGTCAAGTTAGGTGCATATCCGTAAACTGTTAGGTGCATATCCGTAAATGTGTTAGGGCATATCCGAAATTGCTATTGAAGGTTTCGGATATCCAGAAAACCTTCAAATGTATATCCAGAAACCATCAAATGAATATCCGTAAACATTTTGAAGGTTTCTGGATATTCATTTGAAGGTTTCTGGATATCACTGTCATAAGGTTCTGGATATCCAGTTCATTGTCGCGCGACAAGTCGGGACCCGTTTCTCCATAACTTATGGAGAAACGCGTTTCTCCCTAGATTTTGGCTATTTTTTGTGCTTCTAGTCAAAATTTCCAAATTTACAAGAAATTGTCAACTTGTTCAATACTATAATCAATGTGTAGATGAAGACTAGTCTCTGCAGAGAAGATTTAAACATGAAACTTACCTCAAGTATTATATTCCATGAGCTAGATTAATTTTGCACACTCGATATCTCAATCGTTCATTCTTATCTTAATTATTATTATTCACTCCTAATCATTGATGTCGAAAAAGTGGAGAAGAAATCGAAGGTAACACAAGTGAAAACTCTACAGGGTAAACAACTCGATATTCAAAGGAATCCTCCTAAGAATATGAGCTAAATCACCATCCGAAGGCACCCAACCTAAGAAATAAGATATAACAAGAAGAAATCCATCTTCTTAACCAAGTCAAAGAATCAATATATTTTATATAACTCAACTATATCCCTTACAATGACTTAGTAGGGTATTTATAGTTTACTTGAAACATCTCTTCAAGCTTACGAATCGTCATAAACTAAAAGGATAGACCTAACAATTAAGTATTGTTGATAAGATAACATAGAAACACCAAAAGACATTAAAATTCAATAGTCTTGGTCAAATTCGGATGTATATATCCATCTGCACAGCCCTTGGTAAAATGGTCATAACTTATTCTAGAAAAAAATCAAAAGACGATCTGAAAAGTGCGTTGCAAACTAGACTCGAAGATCTTTCCGGGGATATGTATTACAGCCGCAGGAAAATTATGTATAATTACAAGATTGTCCTTGAAGTGGACCCAAACTTCTGATATTTATTATTTTAGACTTTAATATCAAACTGATCTTTTCAATAGTTTCTTCAACCGAAAATCAACTCCACCAACAGTGAATCTTAATGATATCAAGGTAGTTCTTTCCCGCATCAATCACTTAATCAACTTTGATCATGAAAATCGAGATAAGCGATCCTACTGTTTGGCGACAATAGAGAACACACCAACGAGCTTTAGCTCAGGTCGTATCCGGGACCTTATAAAGGATTCCACATAGGGGAGGTCCTGGTTCGAAACTCATATCTCTGTAGAGGTAAGTTGTATCTCTTGTTTAGACATGTGCTAGCCTATTTGTAGACCAATAACCAATTGATGTAACCCAAGTGACAATTTATCTATCATTAATAAAATAAAAAACTCGTTTTTAAAAATAGCAGACAATAGAAAACACATATCCATGATCCATATATTTATTTATGTAATTAGCTGGCAACAATGTAGACCAATGAGGGGGTCAATATTTAATGTTGTAAAAAATAATTTATTTTGTTTCTCAAGTTAAAAGACCCCCCCCCCCCAACTACTCTACCAGCTTGTTCTTATCATTTAGTTTGAATATTTCTTCCTTAATTCTTAAACATGGAATTGAGTTTTGTTATTGGAATCATAGGTAAGAACACCATAACTCTTTCACTCTATGGCCCAAAACGAAACGTTCATTTTCATTTTTGATCGAAAACAAAAATGGGAATTTGTTTTGGGACGGAGGTAGTAATCTTGGTGGCTTCTCTCAAGTAAAGAAAAATGACATTTTCAGATTGTTGGACTTGTTTTTTTGCAGGCAACATCACCTCTGTCTTGATTTTTCTTTCTCCTGTGTAAGTAAATTTCAAACCCTTGTTTGTGATTATATGTTTCATTAATGTTTCTTAGTGTTTTCTTTCTTGCACAATGAGCACAACACTGATTATAAATTGACCAACCAAATTCATGATTAATTTGTCTTTTCGTACATGTTAGTCAAACATTTATTTTGTTTGTGATTGCATGTGACTATGAATGGTCAAGATTAATTTGATTTGAGGTGTGACCCATATTAAACTGCAACAAGCTTTGTTGCAGCTTACTCCCAATATTTGGCCACATTCCCTCCCTCTCTCTTGGTGAATTGAACGTTCAAGATTAATTTGATTTGAGATGGGTATCACATAATTCTGAATTAGTTCACGAACGGAAAAGTGTGATCGAATCTTGGGCGTAGCTTAGAGATGTGTGTGTGGTTTTGATGATCATAGTGGTGATTAACATTATATTGCAGAGGGACATTTTTGAGGATAATAAAGCAAGGATCAACAGAAGAATTTGAAAGTCTACCATACATTTGCACACTATTGAACTGCACATTGTGGGTTTATTATGGAATCACAAAGCCAGGAGGATTGCTAATTGTCACTATTAATGGATTTGGAACAATTGTGGAAGCCATATATATCATCTTATTTCTCATATATGCTCCACCAACAATGAAGGCAAGTCATAATATTTTTCTAAATTAATTATCTTCATTAATTCTTGATTATTGAAGTTATAATTATTTTTGCAATTCTTATTTATCGTTAGGTCAAAACTGCTACAATGACGGGAGTCTTGAACGTTGGTTTTGTGATAATAGCGGTTTTAGTTACCCAATGTGCATTTGAAGGAGAGGTTCTTATTGAGGTTATAGGCATCTTGGCGGCAGGCTTTTGCATAATTATGTATAGCTCGCCTTTATCCGCCATGGTTAGTGATTTAATCTACCGAGCGTAGTAAGTTCTAATTCAAATGCCTTAGTAAATTCTAAAATTTGCTATTGATTCACTATTAAGAATATTATTACTAGTTTCAATTCATTCAGATTGACTATCAAAATAAAAACTATTGTTTTCAAACATATGAGTATTTATGTTTATTTTTTTTATTTTTTTTACAGTGTACAGTGGTGAGAACCAAGAGCCTCGATTACATGCCATTCTTTCTCTCATTTTCACTTTTCTTGAATGGAGGGGTATGGGTTTTCTATTCTTTGCTCGAATGCGACTATTTTATTGGAGTAAGTTCTAACTTCTAATCTTCCTAATTTTTTGTACTTTTCCTTAAAACGCAACTATATTAATATTTTTTTTATTTAAAAATAGGTAAAAATACTAAAACCCCTTAATAAAAACTTTCAAATCCAAAAAAACTCAACAAATAATTCTCATGTCAAAAAAACCCTGATATTTGATATTCAATACTAAAAAGTCCAAAATTTAACGATTTAGCCAATGTTACTAGATTTGAGAATTCATATTACTTCAAATATGATTTTTATTTCAATTATGAGTTTACAAAAATAAATTTTATCCATCTTAAGCAATTATAGAATAAATATTAAAAAAAATAATTTTAATATTAATAAAATTGAAGGACTTACAAAGTAATAATTTCAATAGTAATTCTAAAAAATAATAATGATAGTGATAATTTTTAGATTTTTTAATCATCTTTTTATCTATTATTTTATTACGAAATTCAATAATTACATTATATAAGCATGATTTTCTAAAAATAATTAGACATGCTATCATAAATTTATTTTTTTTATTATTTTAATCTTATAATAAAAAATAATATTTTGTATTATTATTAATTATAATTATTTATCAATATATGGTAAATTTTACATTCCTAACATGTCACAACATAAAAAGAAAAAAAAAACAAATTTCATCTACATAAAAGCTTCAAACTTAAAGAAAAAGTTAAATCGTTAAATTTTGGGCTTTTCAGTATTGAATATATAATTTTTGGGTTTTTTTGATAAGAGAATTATTTGTTGAATTTTTTGAATATAAATGTTTTATAAAGGGAGTTTCTGGTTTTTTTTCCCTAAAAATAGTAATATTTATTTGACCAACTTTCTCTAAGGCCACTCTAGCGAGATTCAAACTTGATGCAGGATACACTAGATCTAAAATTTCATATACACCCCTCACCATTTTATAACTAACTTATAAGACTACTTCATCTCTTATAAGTAAATTATAAGACTTATTTGTATCTTATAACTTATAACTGACTTATAAGACAATTTTTACAACAAAAAAATTCAAAATTTTCAATAATAACAACGAATTAATCTCATAATTTACACATTAAGACTCTTATAGCTATAACTGAATTATAAGACCAATTTGCCTCTTATAACTACTTTGTCTCTTATAATTATCTTATAACTTATAACTGACTTATAAGAGTACTTCATCTCTTATGTGATAAATGGAGTTTAGGGGAGGGAGAAGAGGGGGGAGCCTAGAGGTGTATGCGATTTGAATATAGGGATAACTTTTTATTTGAAATTTACAAAAAAAAATCTTTAAAAAGAAAAAAATTTGGATAGAGAGAGGCCCTTGGGAATTTTTCTTATTTATTTCGGACATAGATAAATTTTATAAAGGCTAATTAATTAAGAATGTTTGGTGGTATAGGTATCAAATGGGATTGGTTTTATATTTGGAACAATACAATTGGTTCTCTATGTTCTATACAAGAATTCTAAGCCATCTACCAATATAATAGTGGAAGAAGGAAGCCAGCATGAAACCCTCATCTCAACTTCAGAGCAAGCTCATGGAATACAATATTAAGATTATGTATTTTTTGTATTATTTTATAATTGATGTTTATTTTTATTCTTAATTTATTAATAACAAAAGTAAATATTAGGAGTATTTTAGATTTAAAAACAAGATTTTTTTAGAGATGATATGTAATCTTATTAAACTTTTTGGGCCTCTAGTTTTATGATTTGGCTTAGGCTTGTCAATTTAAACTTGTTGCCCAACAGCCTGCTGATCACCTGATTAAACTTGAGAGGGCCATTTTGGGCCGTGGCCCGTGGGTGGCCCGCCCGCCGTCCGTTTGGCCCGCGGCCCATTATCCGCTTGGCCGGGCTGACGGGCTTCAACCCGTTCCGTCCGCGAATTGGTCCGCACGAATCGGATAGAGACGGGCCAGCCTGTTTGGCCATCACCAGATTAAAGATGGTCAATCTGTAAACCCGCCATAACCCGTGATGACCCCATAGTGAAAATCCTTAGCTAATCATTAAACGCACACCCAGAGCCCCTCAGTCAAATCAAAAATCCATAAATATCTATGGAGTTGTCAAAATTTCATATAAATTCACACTTCTACCAGCCCACTCATATACTTAAGGTATAAGATTATAATTACTCTCATACCTTAGGTATAAGGGTAATATTTTTTTACAATTTTTCAAATTTTCTTAAAAAATCATAATAAAATTCATATTTTAGTAACCAATCCGCTCATATATCTAAGGTATATAACTAGAATTACTCTTATACCTTAGATATATGAGTTTTTTTTTTTTTTATAATTTTTCACATTTTTAAAAATAATAATAATAATATCTCATATTTTATTAACTTATCCACTCATATACCTAATGTATAAGACTAGAAAAAAAAAACTTTAAAAAAGTAAAGGTTTTTAAAAAAAAATCATTAGAGAGAGAGAGAGAGAGAGAGAGCATTTTAGTGCGTGTGTTGGATGAGGTGTGAATGAGAGGAGAGAGGAGAGAGGAGAGGGAGGTTTTTTTTATGTGAGAGAGTGGGGAATTGGGGTTAAGGAATTTTGGTTTGAGTCTCGAATGTATATGAGATTTGCTGATTTCGTAAATTATGTGAATTTATATAATTTTATTTTTGGGTTAAGGGGCTTAATGAATTAATTCTTAAACTAAATAGCTACACAGATTTTCAATATTTTAAACTATAACTACGAACAACATTAATTTATTATATGTAATACCTCCTTTCAAAATAGCTGTTGTTTTTTTTTAATCATTTTTTTGCTACAAAATATTTGTCTGTTTTAGGTTGAAAATATTCAATTTCCAAATTTATCCCTATATATAGGAATATGAATCATTGTATTAATTGTTTTAGTGAGTGAAGCAATGTAGCAGAGATAAATAATAAATAAGAGTAAACTTGATAGTTTATTTATTAAATTATTTTTCTTAAAACTAGTAAAAAGTAAAAACAACAGTTATTTTGACTTGAAAAGAGTAAATAATATTTTTTTCTATTAAAATTTAATTGTAGGTAAAATAATCATGCACACACATAAGGTGTGCCACGCATGATCACTAGGGTAATTGCTTTTATGTGACATGCATGATCACAAGCATTAATAAAATTGTTTTCAAGTCATATGTCCCTCCTCCCCCCCCCCCCACCACCCCCCACCCCACCACCACCACCCCCTACACCCACACAAAACTAAACTACCTTGTTCTTACCATTTTGCTTAAATTTTCTTCCTTAACTTGTGAAAATGGCAACTTTGAGTTTCTTAGCTGGAATCATAGGTAAGAACACAAATTCTCTTAATTTGGTTTTGGGTGATTTCATTCTAGTAAATGAATTGAAGATGATCTTCATGTTCTTGGACACTTCTATTTTGCAGGCAACATAATTTCAATCTTTCTTTTTCTATCTCCCACGTAAGTATCAGAACCCTAATTACGTTCACGCGCATGCTTATGTTTTTTACGTGTATTTTGGTGTGTAATTATGTGTTTTTTGGGTGCGTTTTTGATTTTTATTTCTTGTTTTATAAACACTAACACTGATTAATGAAATAACCAATCAAATCCATGGTTTACTTGGCTTAATATTAACTTTTCTTCTAGTTATTCCCTACTCATTTGTGATTTTTGTATGGTTTAGATGATGCGTGTTGGTTATAAAAATCAGTTTCCTATGTTTTTTGTTTAATAAATAAATAAATAAAAAACTAGTAATGGTTTCTTTTTAAGAATTTTAATCTGTCAGATTTAATTTTAAACTGTTAGTTATAAATGTCAAATTAATATCGAATAAATTCGACATTTTAAATTTAAAAACTGACAGTTTTAATAATAAAAATAATAGTTTTAACACATACCCAGTTTACAACTTAAAACCATCGGATAGTACAATTAAGAATTTTAAAAAACGGGCAATACTTAAATCATAAAACCAAATTTTTTACTCCATCCGTCTCTAAATGAATGTCGAAAAAAACTACAATTTGCTATACTGATCAAGAGCAATTTTTTTTTTTTTTGACATTCGTTTAGACATTCATTTAGGAGACCGGGGAAATATTATTCAAAATGGATTTTTACATGATTTTGTGTCGGCTGAACGAATTGGTAATAATAATAAAAATAATACATTGCAGCGTGACATTTTGGAGGATAGCAAAGGAAGGATCAACACAAGAATTTAAAAGCTTACCTTACATTTGCACATTGTTGGTCTGCACAATCTGGACTTATTATGGACTCACAAAACCTGGGGGATTACTTCTTGTCACCATTAATGGATTTGGAACATTTGTGGAAGCCATTTATGTCCTTTTATTTCTCATTTATGCTCCACCAACAATGAAGGCAAGTGATTTTATATTTAAGCAATGATTCTTAACTAATTATTATGTGATTATTGGAATTATAACTAATTTCACTTTTTCTTATTTACGGCTAGGTCAAAACTGCAACCCTAGTAGGAATCGTGAATTTTGGATTCGTGTTAATCGTGGTTTTAGTTACCCAATTTGCGTTTGAAGTAGAGGGTCGTATTAATGCCATAGGTACCTTGGTAGCGGGCTTAAACATAATCATGTATGGCTCTCCTTTATCCGTCATGGTTAGTGTTACAAATTTATGTGTCAAATTAAGCTTGAATGTCAAATTTAAAATGATTTTTCATAAATACATATATACGTACATATATATCATTTATTTATTTATTTATTTTTACAGAGGACAATGGTGAGAACTAAGAGCGCCGAGTTCATGCCATTCTTCCTCTCGTTTTTCCTTTTCTTGAATTCTGGGGTATGGGTTTTCTACGCTTTGCTTGAACGCGATTATTATGTCGGAGTAAGTTTTCTTTTCTAAAACTCACTTTTTATATCGGTAATTTTCTCTTTTACATATCTTGTGTGCAATTAAATTTTAATAATTTGGTTCTAAGAGTAGTAATAGTAATAATGTGATAATTTGGGTTATAGTTTGCGATTTTTTCCTCAAATTATTACTTTATAAAAATATAATTCCCAAAATAACAATCCTTCTAAACTATTTGTCAAAATGTATATTTTTTTTAAACTCGCTAAATGGTTACGTTCAAACTCGCCAAATAGAATGGCGAGTTCTTTTTTTTTTTTTTTTTTTTTTTTAATTACCTTTTTTATTCCTGCAATTATCTTAAATGACGTGAAAATGAAACTCGCCATTTAATTTGATGAATTTAAGCGAGAATCAAACTCGCAATTCTCTGTAAAGGTTCGAATAAGGGAAGAAGAAGATACTTATATTGTTCCACATCTGGTGTAGCTACATACTATCTAGCTCTAACCACCTCAGTCAAATAAAAGTCTAAAACTTGCAGCACGGTTATTGACGGGTCACAAATTGAACTCGCAAAATCACGCGAGTTTGATTCTCGCTTAAGCTCGTCAAATCAATCGAGAAGTTTTATTTTCACGCCATTTAAAATAATTGCAGACTAAAAAAGGAAAATTTCAAAAAAAAAAAAAAACAAGAGATTCCATTTGGCGAGTTTCAACAGACAAAGGTCAAACTCGCTATACCATTTAGCAAGTTTCAAAAAAATTGGAAATTTTGACAAATAGTTTGGAATGATTGTTATTTTGGAAATTATATTTTTAAAAATGAATATTTTGAAAAAAAAAAATCTATAGTTTGCCTTTCCATCTCGTAATCCGTACAACCACACATTTTTTTATTTGCATATTTTAACGTGTGCCCTAAATGTATAAGATAAAATTTAATTACGAAGGTAAATCTACATAATCTTATCAATTTTTAGTAATACATTTAGATCTTCCAAGTAAAATTGCTATAAATTTGTAGATTCACTGTAATAATTAAATTTTATCATACGTAGTCCTGCCTACACAAACTACACAAACTAAAAACCAATAAAAATTAACATAGAAATCTTAAAAGCAAAGTATAAATAGTATAAATTTGTAGATTCACTGAATTTTTGTACAAAAAATTAAGAAAAACTAAGAGAGAGAAAGTTAGCAGAAGGAAGTTTTGTGAGTAAAAAAGTAATTTGATAAATGTTGCAAGTATTTAAACATTCCATTTTATAGTATCAAGTGAAACGGAGCAAAATGAAAATTAGTACCAAGCAAAATGGAACGGAGGAAGTTTGCATTTTTTTTGTTATTATTGACAAACAATTTAAAGCAATGTTTTTGATGATTTAATTAGGTATCGAGTGGGATTGGTTTTGTACTTGGAACAATACAATTGGTGCTTTATGCTCTATACAAAAATGCTAAGCCATCTACCAATATAATTGTGGATGCAGTTGAAGAAGGAGGCCAACATGAACCTCTCATCTCATCTTCAGATTAAGCTCATGTAATGGATTAAGATGAAATAATTTTTGTAACATTTTATGTGTCAAATTCAAGATTTTGAAGATATTAATGTGTAATCTCAAGATTTGTTCTTAATTTTTAACGAAAGAAGTGGCGATATACTATTGCTTATGCTCTCTTTCGTTTTTTACACCGTTGTCCTATGATGATTTTGTTAGAACATGGATTAATTAATATGTGTTATTTAATTCCATTTGTTATAATCATTTAATAATGTTAAAGTATAGACAAAATGTGTAGAATTCCATTAGGTGTAAGTACCATTAAATGATGGGCATAATGGTAACTTCACACCATCATCTTTATGAAAGGGTGTAGTCCCTAAATGAAGTGCCCCTTGGATTCCTATATAAAGGCCTATCCATCAAGCCTATGAATCTACTAGTTACATCATTTCTCATTCAAGAAAACTCTTCCTAAGTAATTGAAGATTAAAGAGATTAAGGGCACTTATCATTTAGAAGATCTACTCTTCCCTACTTTCTCATTTATTCAAGAACAAGATCAAGAACACAATCATGGAATCACAAGGTACACGCTTCCGTATTATTCTTCTTCTTCTTCTCCTTCTCTTCTTAATCTAGTTGTGAGTCGGTTCATGGTTAATGGATCGTTAAATGTTCCAACAATTGGTATCAGAGCCTGGTCATATACTAGATTGAGTTTGAAATTCTTATAAAGCCTTATGCTTTAATTCTTGTATGATTTCATTTTAGTTTTTGTTCTTGTTCATGATACTCATCTTGTCTAAGAGTATTATATTCATAAACTTCATTCTATTTCTGAAATTTTGGTTTTACTCAAAAGGCTTTCAATGTAAGATTATCCCATTTTTGAACATAGCCACCATCCTTGGATGCGTTGTGAGTTTGTTCATATGCATAGCCACGCATTTTTTTAAATGTGTTGTGAGTATGCGGATCTACTTACTTTGATTGAAAATTGAGTCACCATTAAATTAAGAACTTCTTTCAATTTCTAAAAAAAAATAATGGTAAAATCAAACTTAAGAGACATGATGGTTCAAGCAAGATTATCCCATTTGCATAGCCAACATTGTATGATGTATGGAGTGTGCAAATCTAGATCTACTTGTTTGACCATTTTAATTTAAGTGCAAGATTATCCCATTGACACAACAGAGCGTTTTATGTCGCACAATCGTGTTGGATCTACTTGTATATTCATGTCTTAGTTAAGCATTAATTTTGCTTGACATTCATGTTTGTGTTAAAATTTATTTTCTGAAAAAAAAAAAAAAAAAATCAATTGGCATTTAGTAGTAAAGCAATGGGTCAAAAGGCTTCTTCAAACCGTGGTATCGGTTGGGAAAATGCAATTGATGAATGCTTTTTTTAAAGCCAAAAGTCACCAATTGCATCAATTGTACCGTACCGTGGTTTTTTTTTTAAATTGATGACCTTTAATTGCTTACTTGATGACCGTACCGTGGCTTAATTTTTTTTTTTTTATTATTATTATTATTTTTTAAATGAGTATAATTGGTGACTTTTCGTTGCCCAAAAATTTTGATAATTTATTAATAAATTATAATGTCTGGACACCAGTCGCGCTTCGGTGGTTCTTGGAGTTATTAAACTTTAAGAATGGACGGGTAGAACAAAAGGATATTATCTTTTATTAATAAATTTCGCTTATTTCTTTACCCTTTAAATTTTCAGAAATAACCTTAAGGCCTTTTGTTTCCGATTAATTATATCCTTAACATTTTTGGACATAATTAACATGCTTGTTTTCCAAAGGAGACCTTGTTGATTAAATTCAAACTTGTTAAAAGATGAATGTAAATATTGATATGTGATAACATGCTTGTTTCCCAAAGGAGAACTTGTTGTTGACTAAGTATTTACATTCATGGGGTAATAATTGAACTAAACTTTTGGTCATTTTAAATGTTGTGAACCATCCCAAAGGAAGGCGGGTGTTTAAAGTGAATTGTTTATATTCTTTATTGCCGGGGAACAAGTACCTTAAACTTTAGGACACTTTTGTACTTGATCCGGCCCAAAGGAAGGCAAGTATTTAAAGTGTATTGTTTAAACTATTTGTTTACCCTAAGATAAATCAAATTGTGAGTCAATTCGCAATCCAAAGATTAGTCTTGATGTCATGTTGATTATCTTTATTTTGATGGAATTCATTTGATATAATTAATCATTATGTAGTTTCTTATATATGTTTTGTTTCATTCTTGTTCTTCTCCTTCAGATTTGATTAATGCTTCATCTGTAGCTACTGCTATAAATGATGTACCATTGCTTACTGGGACTAAACTTAAAACTTGGAAAAATAATTTAACGATGATCTTAGGCAATATGGACATCGATCACGCATTAGTGGAATCAAGTCCCGCTGCTTTCACTAAAGGAAATACCGTTATAGAACGGAAAAATGTTGAGCAATGGGAACGGTTCAACCGCGTGAGTCTAATGATCATGGAAAATGCAGTTTCAGAGACATTTTTGGACAATGTCTCTGAGATCGAAAATGCTGAGATTTTACTTGAATTCTTGTGGAAACTTGTTTCCATTCGATACAAGGGTGAAGAAAATCTTAGGGAGTACATTATTGAATTATTTCATCTTTCGATCAAACTAAAGGCACTTAAGTTAGAGATTTCGGAAGATTTGCTCGTGCACTTAGTTTTGATCTATCTTCCTCCTCAATTTGGTCCTTTTGAAGTGACCTATAAATGTCAAAAGAAAAAGTGGAATATTAATGGATTACTTTCACATATGACATTAGAGGAAGATAAGATGAAATATCTCAAATTAGAAAGTACTCACTCAGCATTTACTTCTTCTCGTGGGATTAAGAGAAGAGGGAAGGAAATTACGGTTGCAAGTAAGAAGCATAAGGGATCATTTAAGGATCATAAAGTCAAGAAATGCTTCTTTTGCAAGGACCTTACTCGCATGAAGAACGACTACCATAAATATCGCGAATGGCGAATTCAGGATGGTATGTCATTTGGTCTTGTTTGTACTAAGGCAAATTTGGTTTCAATTCCTTAATATACATAGTGGTTGTATTTGGTGCAACAACTCACATTAGTTCATGTATGCAGTGGTGCCTGAATTACCGAATCCCCAGTGAAGATGAGAAATACATCTATATGAAAGCCGGAAATCCGGTTGAAGTTATAGGCATAGGGATTTTTGTTAAGTAATCGGCTATTATTTTGTATTAAATAATACATTTATTGTACCGTCATTTAGGCGGAATTTGATATCGACTGATATTAGATCGGGAAGGTTATTCCTGTTCATTTGGTAATAATAAATGTGATCTTATTTTCAATTCCGAGGTTGTCGGTATTAGTACTTTATCTTAACAATGACAATTTTATTTACTTCAAACAGTAAATACTATTAATGAGTCCCATAATAATGAAACCAAAACTAAAGGCACTAAGCAAAAGTTATCAAGTGAAAATTCTTGTATTCTATGGCATAGGCGTTTGGGTCATATCTCCAAAGGGAGAATTGATAAAGCTTATGTCGGAGGGAATTCTAAAAACAACTTGATACTCCGGATAAAACTTTTGCATTAAAGTGTTTTAAAGAATAAATTTACAAACATTAAAGGAAATAGAATTTTGAGAGTATCAAGCATCTTGGAACTAATTCATATGGACATTTGTGGACCATTCATTAACCCTTCATGGAATGGTCAACAATATTTCATTACGTTCATGGATGATTACTCTCGTTATGGATACATTATTTTCTTCATGTAAAGTTTCAATCATTGGTCGTTTTCAAGTCTTTTAAGGCATAAGAAAGACTATTAAGAACGTTAAATCCGATCATGGTAGTGAAAACTACGGACGGTATAACGTATTGGGTGAATAACGTCCGGGTCCTTTATATTCGCTATTTTGAAGAGTGTAGGATTGTCCCTCACTACACCATGCTGGGTAAACCTAGTATAGTATATTGGAGAGACTTAAATCCTTAAGGATATGGTAAGAAGTATGTTTTCTTGTACTTCTTTACCTCACTCATTATGTGCGAAACATTAAAAACCGCTACTTATATTCTCAATAGAGCTGCTTCAAAGGCTACCGACAAAACTCCGTATGGATGTTAAGATAGTTGGTAGTTACTTTGTAAAGTATGCTAAGAGATCTAGGGGATATAAATTTTATGACCCGAAAATTAGAACATTTTTTCGAGATTGACAATGTTAGGTTCTTTGAGGATGTTGAATTTAGTGGGAGAAATAAGTAATGATCTGATCTATTTTGAATTTGATCTGATCTATTTGAATTTGAAGAAGTTAGAGGAACCACTCTATTCCTCTAACTTTAGTTCTTGTTGGAAATCAAGTAATTGTACCTGAAATTCAACAAGAACATACAATTCAAAATAATATAGAGACTCCCATAAATAACGGACAACATGAGAATGTTGGACATGAGGAAATTCAACAACCTCAATTTGAGGATGAACCAGTGCCCTTAAGAAGATCTACTAGAGAAAGAAGAAGTTTTATTCCGGATATTTATGATATGTATCTTGCGGAGAATGAGGACACCTTAGGTTTAGTGGGAGATGATCTAATCACCTTCCATGAAGCCATTAATAGTTCTAATTCTCAAAAGTGAATCAATGCCATTAATGAGGAGTTAAAATCAATAAAAGACAATGACATTTGGGATCTTGTCCCATTACCTGAAGGTGTAAAACCTATTGGTTATAAATTGATATTTAAAACCAAAAGGGATTAGCAAGGTAATATGGAAAGATATAAAGCACGTCTTGTTGCTAATGGATTTACTCAAAAGGAAGGCATTGATTATAAAGAAACATTTTTCCGGTATCTTCTAAAACCTCTTTTATGATCATTATGGCATTAGTGGCACATTATGATCTTAAGCTTCATCAAATGGATGTTAAGACAGCTTTTCTCAATGGCAACATTGAGGAAACTATCTATATGAAGAAACCGGGAATGGTGACTAATTCGGATCAAACTAGTCAACTGGTTTGTAAACTTAAGAAATCCATTTATGGGCTTAAGCAAGCATCTCGTCAATGGTACTTAAAATTTAATCAAGTTATTCTTTCATTTGGCTTTGAAATGAATCTTGGTGAAGATTGTGTGTACCATAAGTTCGGTGGGAGTAGATTTATTATTTTGGTCTTATATGTGGATGATATTTGGATGATATTTTTCTTGCTAGTAATGATAAGGACCTTCTAAAGGAAACCAATAAATTTCTCTCAAACAAATTTGAGATGAAAGATCTTGGTGAAGCTTCTTTTGTATTAGGAATTCAAATTCATCGTGATCGTTCACGAGGTATTTTGGGATTATCACAAAAGAGCTATATAGAGAAGGTATTACAAAGGTTTAGCATGGAAAATTGTAAACCACATGACACCCCTGTCTCTAAGGGAGATAAATTCAGTTTAAAGTAAATGTCCTAAAGATTAATTTTAAATCCAAGTATACGGAAAATATCCCTTATGCACTGCGGTAGGAAGCTTAATGTATGCGCAAGTCCGTACTGCATGCACCTTGTATTTATTATTGGGATGCTTTATCAATACCAAAGCAATTAGGAAAAGAAGAACATTAAGTCGCATCCAAAAGAATGATGAAGTACCTATAAAACATTAAACTACATGCTTATGTATATAAAATCGGATCATTTTTGAGATCATTAAGTATTCCGATTATGTTTTAGTGGATGCAAAGATGTCGAAAGACATCCTATGGTTATGTCTCTTGTTGAAGAGAAATAAGTATAAAATGAACAAATAGATATACAACTTATAGGATCAAACTCCATGTTATTGGATCCATTTTGTAAAGCGTAATCTCTTTTGATGTTTCACGAGCATCTTTTGCTTTCATATGGGTGAAACGACTTTTGATAATGCTTAAATCAGTGGGAGTTTGTGTTATTTTCTATTTCTTTGTGTTATTATTATTTATATTGATCTCATTTGGTTAAGTAGGACTAGTTGGAGAATATATATATATGCGTTCTTCATATATATTCATTAATATTCCATGCTACATATCTATACTTAATCTATGTCGTTTAGTTGGATATGTATATGTGATTAATGTGGGTTTAGTTGCGAATCAATTACAACGACTGCCCCTTTAGTCCCTATACTTATAAGACTAATGGACGGGATTGTGTTGGATGACAATAAACGTGCACATAAGGGTTGTTATTCATGTTATAAATGATTAAGGAATTTATTTAGTAAAAGATACATATTAATATTAATCCAAGTGGGAGATTGTTAGAACATGGATTAATTAATATGTGTTATTTAATTCCATTTGTTATAATCATTTAATAATGTTAAAGTATAGACAAAATGTGTAGAATTCCATTAGGTGTAAGTACCATTAAATGATGGGCATAATGGTAACTTCACACCATCATCTTTATGAAAGGGTGTAGTCCCTAAATGAAGTGCCCCTTGGATTCCTATATAAAGGCCTATCCATCAAGCCTATGAATCTACTAGTTACATCATTTCTCATTCAGTAAAAACTCTTCCTAAGTAATTGAAGATTAAAGAGATTAAGGGCACTTATCATTTAGAAGATCTACTCTTCCCTACTTTCTCATTTATTCAAGAACAAGATCAAGAACACAATCATGGAATCACAAGGTACACGCTTCCGTATTATTCTTCTTCTTCTTCTCCTTCTCTTCTTAATCTAGTTGTGAGTCGGTTCATGGTTAATGGATCGTTAAATGTTCCAACAGATTTGATATCGAAATTTAGTAAATATCTCACTATTAATTAATTTGAAATCATTGAAGCCGGCTTTTATTATGCCCGTCTCTCGTTGGTTGTGCTCCGAAGAAATTTTCCATCATTCCTTCTTTCTTTGACTACTCTGCTCCCACAAAGATACTCGGTCCCCTACCTAGAGAAAGTTGCTCAGTTCCAGAGATCTTTGACTCAAGCCCCACGGGGATTTCGCTAGGGGGAAGCTCTGTCATCATTTATGCTGAATTGAACTGCCCATGAAGTAAATCATTGCACCTACGATCTAACCAACTGGGAGATAATCAATAAATTCCTTATCGACGTCTGTGGAAAATGTTTAAATATAATTAGCTAAGGGAAGAAAGAAGCTTTTTCTTCTTCTAAGTTGCTAATTGACCAGCCCATTTTCTCTCTCTATACTTCAAGAGATTGAAGACTTAAAAGCAAAATGGATGGAGTAGCTATTCTAATGCCCCCGGCTTGTTGCAAAGCTATAACGAATGGTCAGATAATACTATGACGTCTAAATCTGAACGGTGGAAATTTGTTAGGTGTCGTTTCTCGAATTTCGTGTCATTTCACGAATTTCACTCAATCCACCCCAACTTCACATAAAGGGATAGTTGATTTAACCAAGATTTACTTCAACGTTCTATTTTATCCGGTTCCCTTATAATCTTACCAGACGCACCCCAATTTTCGTAAACTACTGTCAGTTTAAACAATTTCTTTTGACCTACGGAGTACTTTGGAACAAGTAATGCTAAAGTTACAAAAAAATAAAAAAAAACTCACAAAATTTTGCTTACAAAATAATTTAACATAATTGATTAGAGATTTTATATTTGCAGGTCCAACAACTCATTAATTAAACACCAATCAATTACTGAACCTTTTTTTCCCGAAACATTGCTCTTTTAGAATTCATAGCGAAACATGGGTAGTACTATATACAAGGCACCATTTATGCAAGGCAGTATGAAATTACTAAAATGCCCATATAAATACTTTAAAAAAAAAAAATTCTTCCCCTCCCTCTCCATTTCAAACGCCGGTCCCTGTTCTATTCTCTCTCTCGCTCTCAAAACCTAAGGAAAACAACGATCGCTCTCTCTTCTCTCTCTCACTCGACGAACGCCGATCACCACGCCTGAAAAAATGAAGACAAACCTCCCCAAAACCGGTGGAAAGTCCGCCTCTTCTCCATCCGCACCAAAAGTAATTATTTTTAACCTAGTTTTAATTTTGAAAACCCAACAACAAATTTATGCCTAAAACCGATTATATAATGCTTTATGTTGTTTAAACGTATCCTAAATGGTTCTAATTGAGATTTCGTAACATTAATTTGGGTTTTTTGTTTGAATCGGATACGAATTTGTGTGCCTAAAATTTGAAATTGTCGGCGTGCGTTTCGTATGAACACATACGAAATGTCACCAACATTTCGGGTATTGGCATACGAAATGTAAACTGATTCATCAGTTTACATTTCGTATGCCAATACCCGAAATGTTGGTGACATTTCGTATGTGTTCATACGAATGGTAACCAACATTTCGGGTATTGGCATACGAAATGTAAACTGATTCATCAGTTTACATAGCCAATAATCTACCCGAAATGTTGGTGACCATTCGTATGAACATATACAAAATTTCACCAACATTTCGGGTATTGGCACACGAAATGTCAACTGGTTCTTGAATATTAACTGTCTCTTATTTAATTTTTTGTAGGGACGTAACCCTGCGACGGCCTCTAATAGAAAGAGGAAGGCCGAGGAGGCAGCTGCAGCTAAGGCAGATAAACGGAGCAAAAAGATTCACGACAAGAATGTCGTGATTGAGGAGCCTGTGGTTGAGGAGAGTGATAGTGAGGGTAGTTATTCTAGTGAGGATTCATCTTCACGTACTCGATCCCGGGGTGCATCTGTGCAGGAGGCACATTTATCTAGTGACGATGATGAGGAGGAGGAGGAGGCGGAGGAGAGTGTATCTGTGAGGCCTCGCAAGAGGCGGGAGGCACGGGGCAGAAAGGGGAAAGGGTCTAAGGATGACCAGTGGCAGCTGAAGAGTAACCCCGGTGGCGGCCCGGAGGAGGTTCAGTTGTTGTACGGGTTTGGTCATCATCGAGCCCGTAAGATATGGGAGAACGCCACTTGTGAGCCGGTGTTGAAGCGCCAAACGAGCAGTGCCAGATTCTAGATAAGTAAGTTTATATATGATTTGTTTATTAAATAGCCATTTGCAAAACATTATCAACAATCAGATGACATTTCGTATGCCAACATACGAAATGTTGGTGACATTTCGTATGTGTCCATACGAATGGTCACCAACATGTCGGGTATTGGTATACGAAATGTAAACTGATTCATCAGTTTACATTTCGTATGCCAATACACGAAATGTTGGTCACCATTCGTATGAACACATACGAAATGTCACCAACATTTCGGGTATTGGCATACGAAATGTCATCTCGAATCTTGAAACGAGAGAGTATTAATTATAATTTTTTGTTTGGAATCAACGAGTTCTCCCATGCTTCTTTACCGGGAGGATGATAGAGCTTGGTGGGCTCGTGTTGAGGGTACCGGCCTCCATTTCCTACATGATGCTACCATTCGCCGCCTAGCATGGCGCTCCTAACGGCGTTTGTGGAACGGTGGTCTCCCGAGACTAATACCTTCCACATGACGTGGGGTGAGATGACGATCACTATGCATGACGTCACTCATATCCTAGGTATATTCTTGTTTGTTGTCTATTTTTTATAAATTTCATAAATTTTATCAATTTTATTAATTATTTCATTTTCAATTTGTAGGCATCACTGCTCAGGTGGCCTGTTGGGAAGGCGGATCCGAGCCTCGACGTAGTCGGTATCGGGCACGCCTTGAGACATGTCGGAAGGGACGACCTACTCTTTAGATGGCCTCCGCCGTTCCTTTGAGTCCCCTTCCGACATGATCGACGATGAGCGCGGCTACGTACATCATGTTCCTCCCGGGCTCCACGCGTTCGTGGACAAGACTCGAGATAAGATGCCCTACGACTACCTTTCATTGTGCGTGGATATTGACGCAGTGGGGGCTCTATCCTGGGGACAGCTGGTTGGCATATCTATACGGGAGTTGGGGAAGGCATCTAGATACGGATGCAAGCAGATTGGCGGTTGTTTGAGTCTTTTGGAGGTAATATTTAACAATCATTTAATAATTACAACATGCATTTATGGTTATAGCATTGTTAACTTATTTATTTCATACATTTGCGGGCTGGATATACGAGCACTTTCCGGTTTTCCGGAGAGAGATTGACCCGTTATGGACGGAGGGCCAGCCGAGGGCTCGTAGATGGGTACGTACTGATACGGCTGGTAGGGATTTTCCCCATCTATTGAAGTTTCGGCATACCTGGACACGATGACGGTTGATAGGGTGAGTTAGTTATATTTAAAGTTTTACAAATTATTATTTACATTTGCCAGGTGTCTAACAAATTCATTTTTAGGTTTGTTGGACTCCCTACGGCACCACCCGGCAGGCGCTTTTACCGGGTCTCATACTTTCGTGGGGTTATACGCTTCCAGGATATCACGGAGGCGTATTTGCTCGACCGTGTTACACGCCAGTTTGGGATCAATGAAAAATCCCCAGAGACCCCATATCTTGCTCCCCCCAAAATTGTTCATTGATAGCAGGTCAAAAGGGGTACAAGAAGTCCTATGGAGGGCGTGATGATGTATGGGAGGATTGGTTAGAGGACGGCTTGGGGGGTTTCGATCCATTGCGTAGATGGGGCCCGTCCGTGAGCACATCTGATCCTGTTATTTCCACGTATATGCAGTGGTTCCTGGCTAGGACTCATGTTCGGATTACTAATCCGAATCATGATGCCCTAGTTAACGTTCCACCACCGCCTAGGGTTGTAGAGGCACGAGGCATACTAGTTTCACTGCTCACGGATGACAGTTTATCTGCGGCTGTCAAAGATAAGATTAGACGGGCCATTGAGCTGATCGGAGACGCTTCATGATTATGTTCATTTTGGTTGTTTATGTTGGTTTGTAAATTTTGGATACAATGTTTGTTTTGGAATATGTTTGAGAATATGTAAATTTTGGATACAATGTTTGTTTTTGGAATATGTTTGAGATATGTAAATTTTGGATACAATGTTTGTTTATGGAATATGTTTGGAATATGTTTGGGATATGTTCATTTTGGTTGTTTATGTTTTGGAATATGTTTGGGATATGTTCATTTTGGTTTGTAAATATTGTTGGTATTTGTTTCAGTTTGTGTTTCAGTTTGTTGCTCTCAGAATGACATTTCGTGTGCTTATACACGAAATGATTTTACTCATCTCGTATATATACACACGACATGTTTTCTTTTATCTCGTATAAACACACACGAGATACATTACTGGGTAGTTAGTGTATTTCGTGTAATTTTCATATGACAAAAATGAAATAAGTCGTGTATATATATACGAGTTATATATGACATATCGTGTATAAGCACACGATATGGTAGTCTGAGAGCAACATCTCCTGAAACACAAACTGAAACAAATACCAACAATATTTACAAACCAAAATGAACATATCCCAAACATATTCCAAAACATAATTAACAACCAAATGAACATATCCCAAACATATTCCAAACATATTCCAAAACTTCATACAAAAAATAATCAATACGCTATACACATAAACTATGGCCTATTTTATGCAATTCATGCTTCTTCTTCAAAAATAAATTCCACAAGCTCAAGATCAATATGATCATAAAAACTTGGAGAATGTTGTGGAGAATCCATACTATGGTGTTAGATGATATGAGAATTAATGAAAATAATGGGTATAAATTTATGGGTGTTCTTGGACAATGGTGTCACAGCTGCATGGGTGTACGTACAGCAGCAACGGTGTTTTTTCTCTGTTGGGGGGCCGTTGTCTGCGTGAATATCGTATTTTATGTAGGGCTTCAGGGTGTATCTCGTGTGTATATACCCGAGATACATGGTACATATCGTGTATACAAACACGATATAGTATTTCTTTCTGGTAATTATATCGTATGAACAATACACGAGATACACCTTGATTACTTTCGTGTATTGTTCATACGAAATATCACAGATCAATATCGTGTATTTAGACACGACACACCATATAATAAAATAAAAAATGGTATACGGCTACCTCGTTTATTTTTTTTTAATTTTTTTCTACATTCTAGATGACATTTAAAGTGTTTTTCATCTACATCACTTTCCTCAAAATCCAAATGAAGATTGAGTTACAAATATTTGCCATTATTTAGGGTTTTTAGGGTTTTACGTGTCCCGATCTTGCCAAAAATGGTATACGGCTACCTCGTTTATTTTTTTAATTTTTTCTACATTCTAGATGACATTTAAAGTGTTTTTCATCTACATCACTTTCCTCAAAATCCAAATGGAGATTGAGTTACAAATATTTGCCATTATTTAGGGTTTTTAGGGTTTTACGTGTCCCGATCTTGCCAAAAATGGTATACGGCTACCTCGTTTATTTTTTTTAATTTTTTTCTACATTCTAGATGA
Source organism: Adenophora triphylla var. japonica (assembly GCA_022495995.1). Lineage (NCBI taxonomy): Eukaryota > Viridiplantae > Streptophyta > Magnoliopsida > Asterales > Campanulaceae > Adenophora > Adenophora triphylla. The sequence goes on along the minus strand of JAFEMH010000237.1, from coordinate 434,989 downwards.
CATTTAAAGTGTTTTCATCTACATCACTTTCCTCAAAATCCAAATGGAGATTGAGTTACAAATATTTGTCATTATTTAGGGTTTTTAGGGTTTTACGTGTCCCGATCTTGCCAAAAATGGTATACGGCTACCTCGTTTATTTTTTTTTAATTTTTTTTCTACATTCTAGATGACATTTAAAGTGTTTTTCATCTACATCAATTTCCTCAAAATCCAAATGGAGATTGAGTTACAAATATTTGCCATTATTTAGGGTTTTTAGGGTTTTACGTGTCCCGATCTTGCCAAAAATGGTATACGGCTACCTCGTTTATTTTTTTAAAATTTTTTTCTACATTCTAGATGACATTTAAAGTGTTTTTCATCTACATCACTTTCCTCAAAATCCAAATGGAGATTGAATTACAAATATTTGCCATTATTTAGGGTTTTTAGGGTTTTACGTGTCCCGATCTTGCCAAAAATGGTATACGGCTACCTCGTTTATTTTTTTTTAATTTTTTTCTACATTCTAGATGACATTTAAAGTGTTTTTCATCTACATCACTTTCCTCAAAATCCAAATGGAGATTGAGTTACAAATATTTGCCATTATTTAGGGTTTTTAGGGTTTTATGTGTCCCGATCTTGCCAAAAATGGTATACGGCTACATCGTTTATTTTTTTAATTTTTTCTACATTCTAAATGACATTTAAAGTGTTTTTCATCTACATGAGTTTCCTCCAAATAAATAAAGTGGTATCACTTAAATGTGATAGGTTATATGATATTGTATGATCCAATATGACGTTTGTTCCTTGTCGTGTATAAGTGTATAAATTTTGCTCAATTAACAACACAATTCAATAATATAACATAGAATATGCGTATCATTAACATCGTGTCGCAAATCATCGAAGAACACCTTCATTATGATATGTCGTATGGATATACACGATTTTAGTACATGATATCGTGTTGTTGTGTACGAAATTAATGACAGAGTAAATTTAAATTTCGTATAATTTCATACGACCTATTATTTAACCCAATTAGTTTATGTCGTGTAAAACTACACGACATGAAGGCTTCTTGTCGTCCTTTCGAGCACGACAGACGAAGGGTAGTTTGGGAATTATTGGTGCCTTGTATGTAAGGTGCGTTGTATATAGAATTCTCCGCGAAACATGAAGAGGAGATTGGGCCTATGAGGATAGTTGGGGGCCCAAAAAGAACAATGCATGTTAGGAAATATGGGCCTAATCTCTTCAATAATGATAGATGGTAATCTGCGTGCCCATTACACTTGTCATCATATAATAAATTACAGTTAATTTAATAATATTTTTAAGAATAAAATAAATTACAGTTAATTTAATAATATATTTAAGAATAAAGTTTTATTTATACGCACTTCATTTCTATTATGCTAAAATTGCATCAAATATTTTTTATTTATAAATAAAATATTTAGTTTGAGTCGAGGGAGTATGAAAAATAAAATTAATGGTTGTTTTAATTGTGTGAAGTCGGTCTGTTTAAAAATTAAAATAAATGGAAGATGGTAATCCTTCCTACGTAGAAGGGGAATATTAAGCATAAATAAATAGAACAAAAAAATTATTAAAATGAATAAAAAATTAAAGCAACACGTGTATAGATTCCTTAAGTTTGAGTTAGAAGACTATGGATCTGTTGAAAGCCACATACTGTCACTACCCATTCTTATGTTTTGTTGAGGTGACTATCTATAACTATAAAATGGTACAATTTTGGAGCATCTTGCCTACTTCAGATTCTAGCAAGAAGATTTTCCACTGTAGGGACTGACTCCTCATTGGTAATCTAGCTAGCTTCTTCAAAGTTGTATGCTGATAAAGAAGAAAACCCACCTGCTATTTCAAAGACGCATTTGCCCCTTATCCGTAAATCTCATAGCTATGCGCTTGAAAACCAACCGGAGACTGCTGTAGAGAATGCCACAGCCGCCGGAGAATCAAGGAAATCTGTCCCTCCTCCTTCTTCCATCACCATGACTGCCATGACAACTGGTGGATCCAACTCTCTCATATACACTCTTGCAGACAAAACAAATAATTATACCACTTTCTATTTCATTCTTTCTAGTCATTCTGATCTCTTCATTATCCTCTCTCACCCTACTCATAGAGAGAAAAGGTGCGCTTCTACTAATTGTACTTTCTCTCTCTTCTCCCTTTTCGTACAGTTGCAACAAAAAAGGAACCCTAAATTTTCTATGAAAGTCATTTGAATTATGATACAACAACCGAAAGACAAAATAGCAAAGGCTAATATATAATATATTTCTGTATTGAGCGGGACACTTTCTATATGCAAAGCGAACAACGCTACAACATGAAGTTTGTTAAGAACAAGATTTCATATGATCCAGTTTGAATCATGTTGTAAGTTGCCACAGAAATAGTAAATATGTGTTGCTAACTCCATAACAGTTGATTGATACTTTCAGGGCCAGCTCCTAGGGTAATCCCTACCGTTCCGTCTCTCATACTAAGTTCCCCTTTCTGCTTCAATTCTCCTTAGACCCAATGCATCTATAGTTAGAAGGATAATTAAGCTCATAATGTGGTATTTTTTGTTTGACTTTTTGCAATTATATAGGTATTTATCGTTGAAATCTGGTTTCGATTTCGATGGAGAAGGCAAAAATGCTATAGCGAGCATCTCTCTTGTCCAACAAGAAACTGATTCAATACGCAATAACAATTTTGCCTTTCTTGTCAAAATCGAAACAGATTTTTACAACAAATAGCAAAATACTCGCAAAAAAGACAAGCAAAATCCCAATACCGGAAACTGGAAAGCATTTAACAAAAACTAAAGATGATAAGAGTAAGCATGACACATAATGTCAATAAATGAGGGTGTTCTTAATGGTGCAGTGACCAGAGAGGATGCATTTCAGTAACATTGTAGTTGCAAATTGTTTAAGAGCCTGAGTTTGTGCTTGTTTTCTTTTACTTGACTATGACATTGTTAGTACCCGGTCCGAAAAAAGGCATTTTTAAATGCTTGGCCCGGTTAATATTAAAGAAACCCTAAAAATCCCTTAATCCCTTCATCCGTACCTGCGCCGTCATTGCTGCGTGGAAAGTACGCCAGATCAAAGTGCCGATCGGCCTTTTACCCGTGGTATGGCCCATCGACCCTTTTATTTTGTGCCGATCGTACATAGTATCCTTGTGCCGATCGACCCTTTGTTTTGAGCCGATCGACCTTTTATTTTAAGGCCGATCGACCCTTCAGTTGGCCCGGCCCAGATACCGAAGCACTATAAATAAGTGTGCCCGGCTCCCCATATTCAACACACAATTTACTCGGGAGAAACGAGACTACTCTTGTTTTACCCACAGTTCTTCTTTCTCTCTTCGAATCGCCCTAGATTCGACCCCAAAGTCTTGCTACAATTGGCAAGACTCTTTTTAATATTTTTATTCCCTATTATTATTATTGTCTTATTATATTTGCATGCTTATTATATTTTAATTGTTCCTTTATGCTAGATTTAGGACTGTTTTAATATATTTAAATATGCTATAGCCGAGGATGATCTAAGGTTTCGCCCAAAGAAACCCAATGGATCTAGGAACTATTTCTTTCCTTCCACCTTAGTTATAATTATCCCATGATCAACAATTCCCCAAGGATGAACGTTGATTAGTGCACCTTCCGAGGGCCTAACTCAAAGGTTCTAGGGTGTGATCATCAATAAATTCTTTCTCTCCCCTCCTCCTTATGCATGATCCCGTTTCTTCTATCTATTCCTGTAAACACCGCACACAACCAACACCCCATATGCTAGAAAGACCGATTCGTCGGGCAATAGGAGTGATAACGCTTCTTCTTCTGTTGTAACTTGACCCCCGAACCCAATTAACTGTTTAGCCTTTTTTCAAAGCTTTGGGCTATATCAAAGTGGCGTGGCGACTCTCAAAATTTAAACTAATATTTTAATATGGTTTAAAGCGAGTGTCACTAAATGAATATCCCATTTCGATTCGACATTATATAATTATTTATTTTCAAACCTCCGAATGCGCGTTGCATCGGGACGGGGTATTCACAGTGGCGACTCTGCTGGGAACTGTTTTGAAATTTTTTCAAACTAAGTGGGTCAAACTTTCGTTTTCTTGTATGGTGTTGTATTTCTTTTTCTTTATTCTTAACTGTTGCATTGCATGCATGCATCTCATGTAAATAAAAAAATTCTTTCTCTTAAAAAAGAATTGGACTTTTTACCTCACACTACCACTAGAGTCCGTGTCACACTGCACAGACACCCTTAACCCTTCGGAGAAGCCAAAGTGCGGGAAGTGTGGTGATCATGTCGCCTCCCTTCCGAGTCTCACTTGGCCATCCACTCATCAGTGCGCTTCGGCTGCACGATGGGAGCCTGAAATCTAACCCTTGTGTCACCCACTTTACTAGGAATACACTCCATGTGACCGGTTGGTTTGACTAGCTTTTTTATATAGACAATTAATAAGGTCTTTATGTTAAGTCACTGCGAATCAATGATAAGTCAAGATCTATCGAGAGATTAAGAGCACTAAAAAATTGATTTCCTTTTAGAGGACGCACCATGTAAAGTTTGAATGCTTGATCTTGTCCTATCATGGGTCTGTAGTACTTCCCATAAACATCATATTAAATGTCTATATGAGACGGTTAGTCGTTAGGATCCACCACTTTAGGATATTTAGTTAGTTGCGAAAAAGGGGTATCCCTTCCAACCAAGAGTAGGTTCTATAAAAATGGAAGGCTTTTTTGTAAATAAAATGCTTAACTATCCCTCATTTCTAGGACCCTTCGAGGTCCGCTCCTCATTTCTAGGACCCTTCGAGGTCCACTCCTCATTTCTAGGACCCTCCGAGGTCCGCTCTTCATTTCTAGGACCCTCCGAGGTCCGCTCCTCATTTCTAGGACCCTCCGAGGTCCGCTCCTCATCTCTAGGACCCTCCGAGGTCCGCTCCTCATTTCTAGGATCCTCCGAGGTCCGCTCCTCATTTCTAGGACCCTCCGAGGTCCGGTCCTCATTTCTAGGACCCTTGTAGGTCCGCTCTTCATTTCTAGGACCCTCCGAGGTCCGCTCCTCATTTCTAGGACCCTTCGACGTCCGGTCCTCATTTCTAGGACCCTCCGACGTCCGGTCCTCATTTCTAGGACCCTCCGAGGTCCGGTCCTCATTTCTAGGACCCTCCGAGGTCCACTCTCCATTTCTAGGACCCCCCGAGGTCCGCTCTTTACTTCTTGGACCCTTCAAGGTCCACTCTCCATTTCTAGGACCCTCCGAGGTCCGCTCTTTACTTCTTGGACCCTTCAAGGTCCACTCTCCATTTCTAGGACCCTCCGAGGTCCGCTCTTTACTTCTTGGACCCTTCAAGGTCCACACTCTCTTGCGGACCGCCCCTAGGTCCAGTCTCTCTATCTTGGACCGTTCAAGGTCCACTCTTTGACCCTTCGTGGTGCTCTTCCTATACTATGTCCACTCTCCCAATCTTGGACCATTCAAGGTCCACTTCTCATATCTTGGACCGTTCAAGGTCCGCTCCTCTTCTCTTGGACCCTTCAAGGTTCACTTCTCATATCTTGGACCGTTCAAGATCCACTCCTCTTCTCTTGGACCCTTCAAGGTCCACTCCTCTTCTCTTGGACCATTCTAAGTCCACTCTTCATCTCTTGGACCCTTCAAGGTCCACACTCCTCATATCTTGGACCGTTCAAGGTCCGCTCTTCTTCTCTTGAACCCTCCAAGGTCCACTCCTCTTCTCTTGGACCCTTCAAGGTCCACTCCTCTTCTCTTGGACCATTCTAAGTCCACTCTTCATCTTTTGGACCCTTCTAGGTCCACTTCCTCTACTTTGGACCCTTCGAGGTCCACTCTCTCTATCTAGGACCATTAAAGGTCCACCCTTCCACCTGAGACTCTTCGAGGTCCGCCCTCATCTCTTGGACCATCCATGGTCCACTCCTCTACCTTAGACCCCCATGGTCTACAAGTTAGGACCCTTCAAAGTTCTACCTCTCATCTCTTAAACCATCCATAGTTTAGATCCTTTATCTCTAGCACCCTTCAGCCAAAGACCAACCAAGGCCAATTCTCATCCAAGTCCGATTAGCTCGTCTAGATCACCCTCACTTGTATTTGACCAAGGATCGAGTCATCTTCCTCTTCCTCTTTTACATTCATCCTCTCTCTTTCTTTAAACTTAACCCTGGTTGTATCATCAATCGGGGCCCCCTCGAACTACGGTGACCTGAGACTCATACCTTAAATGGTAAGGGTTACGTAGGCAACTTCAGCCCGGTCAAACTCTCAAATTGTGGAGATCAACTATTTTCTCAAGGATGCCTTAAGATTAATTATGAATCTAATTCAACTCATTGGTTTGACTCCGCCATATGTTCTTACAGAATTCCACATCATGTCTCTGGAGAAAAGCATTGAAGCCCTCAAAGAAGTCTCAAACATGAGGTTGGGAGTGATCAACCTCCTCAAAGACATGCATGAAATTGAGCAATACCATTTGTCTTGCATTCACGAGTGCTTGAGAAGAGATCCTCCTCCTGTGCAATTCCAGAGTCCCTATGCTTATGGTCCCACTTATGGTCCAACACATCAGAATGCCTCATTCAGGATGCCTGCTGTGGCCACCAACCAACGAAAGGCACCAATACCCGAGAAGGAGATCAACAAGGAACATTTTGATGACTTAGGAATGCCTGTGGGTGAGTTCTTCGACATTTTGGTGGAAAAGAGTTTGATCAAGCCGCTCGAGAATTACAAGCCTATTAACCCGAGATCTAACTTGGATACATCCATGTTTTGCAGATACCACAAGTACGTTGGGCATACCACTGACAACTGTAAGCAGCTACAACGCTTGATTCAAAATTTGATCAACCAAGGCCTCATTAATGAAGAAGCCCTCGTACTTCAAGGAAGGATTTAGATTCATTCAGTCTTGTAGGTTCTAGTGTGTCTTTCTTACTTCCACTTTGGGCATTGATATGTAATGTCCACTTTAGATTAGTTGCTTCAATAATAAAAGAGTCTTTCTTTCTTTTCTCTCTAGACTTGAGACATAATCTCGCATTACTTTCAAGAAGAATTGTTTTATTTATAATTATCACTTGATTGCTAATCTCACTGATTAACCCACCAGCTAATAAAGTAAACAATGAATGAATGCTTTGATTGGAGTAAACAACTCACCGTCCCTTCCTTATATACACCATCTCTATACATCCCTCTCTCATACACTCTTCCCATACTCCACCATATACTTTCCATACACTATCGCCAGACCCTCTCCTTGTACACTCCCCCTATGCTCCCTCGAGCCTACACTTCCCCAAATACACTCTCCCCCACTTGACCTCCTTTCCATATGGTCAAGACAAGCACAAAGACCGTTGTTGCTCATCATCAGAAAATAGCTGCTCACGCCACTGCAATTTAAAGAAGATGCAAGGAGTTATTCCTATCCTTCACAAGTGCTGCATGAATATCAACTTGGGGCTCACCAACCCCCCAATCTCGCGTCTCTTCTGATTTTCCATTCGATCGATAAGCTTTCATTGAATATGCTCACATATCTTTCTTATGGTCCGAATATATTCTGCCTTACTTAATAAGTCGGTTAATTGAGTTTGCATTTATTTTAAATACTCTTTTGAGAATGCTATCCAAAGAGCAATTGAAGCTTAAACCTCTCACCATAGGAAGCCATAACCTTATCCTCACTAAATAATACCCTTTCATTTCAAGATCGACAAGTTTTGAGACCCTAAGGAAGAAGCCCATACTAGGGGCTCCCTCGACTCACAAAGAAAGTAATCACCTCCAAGCTCAAGAAAGGCGGAATGCAAATACAAGGGGCTCCCTCGAAGGGACCACCTCCAAACCCAAGAGGGAAAAGGTAAAACCATCCTAAGGCATACACTAGGGGCTATCGCGAGCAAACAAATCCGAAGGCTTTTCTCGATAAGAGGGTGTTTAAAAAAAAAAAAAAAAAAAAAAAAAAAAAAAAAAAAAACAACCTCCATCACTCCGAAGTGAACCTCCCATCTCAAAGGTTGTGAAAATGAGACGTCGAGTGAAGATCCTATCATGATCAAGTTACCTGCTGAAACCACAACAAACTCGCGAGAAGAAGCAACAAAGATTCCCTCTTGGACAAATCCCATAAACCCATTCCAAAGTCCATCCTCTCACTTTTAGAGGATTCCATCACCACCCTTGACCTTGCCAAAATCGAAGTTAACCTCACTCTTAGAGGTCCTGAAGAGGCAACAACAAGAAAATCCCTTCACCTTAGAAATCCCAAACACTCAAAGAAAGGCCCAGCCGACCTCTCACTTTAAGAGGTCATGTTAATCATCACCTAATGATCGATCGCAATCTAAAGCCCAGCTACAACCGCTACCGGATGGCATTCTCAAAAGATTATTTAAAAGAAATGCATATTCAGATTTTTGAGTCACTTGTTATCCTACGTGAGCATATTACATATTCTCTCAAAAGTTTGGGAACTCGTCCTATTCTTGAAATTCGTTCATTCGACTCCTCAAACACTTTGTCTGCAAAAGTCTCACTGGGGCTTCGCATCAGTGCCTCTCGGCGGCACTCCGGTAAAAGCAAGGAGACACGCGCGGGGACTACTCCCCTCGGCTTGCGAGAACAAAGGAACAAAGAATCTTCACTGGAAGGAATGAAAAAATCTTTGGGTTATAATCGGTCAATTCCCACCTTTTCTTCCACCCCAATCTTTTTTCTATTTTTCATTCTTTCCCATGAATGAGATCAATGCAACGGCAGCCCGCACCACAATTACCACCGAACAGAGCAGCAAGCAACAACGGAACATCCTTCTCCTTCTAAAGACAAGCCAGATTTCACCTTCAAATCAAAACATTCATTTGTTTACCTATATAATTGGAATTTGATAAACCAATCAGTGAGGTCCATTCACGAGCAATCAAGATATAATTCTGAATAAAATAATTCTTCAAATGTCTCGACAAGTCTTCTTTTTCTACATCATAGGAAAATAGAGCCAAACACTGTCTTTCTGTCTGCAGGGGCTTCCATACACTTTTCCACACCTTGTGATGCTTATACTCTCCCAAAAGAGTCAAACCCAAAAGCGAAAGTGTCATACACGAACTCGGGATCCATTCCCACCTTCGAAAAATGTGCCCCTGCACATATACATTTCCGATTCTTGTCCAGCGACTGATTGACCTTTATTCGAAACGAGGGATCGCCCCCGTGGCCACAAGATGACTCTGTCTGCAATAGGGACACATTGAATCTCTCCAAGCTGGGGCTTTTGGCTAAGCTGTTCTCTCAGGCTCTCTTTATCAGATTCCCTTCATTCTTGTTTTGCATCATCAACTGGGGCTTCGCCATTCCCTTCAGGCTTGCTTTGCATCATCAACTGGGGCTTCGCCATTCCCTTCAGGTTTGCTTTGCATTATCGACTGGGGCTTCGCCAAGGTCACTTCATCAAACATTGGGGCTCCCCTCAACAAAAATGGGTCGACTATGTGGTTCTTCAGAAAAGGCCAAAGGGCTCTAATCGAGGCTCCGACGAAGTCATGTCTAGCAAGAAGGGCATCCCTTGTCATCAAGATCAGCATGTGGCAAACTCTTTGAGTTAGTTAGAAAATATAATTGATCATAAGGCCTCCTTATCAAAATAACATGCTTTCAAAATGCTATCCTCTTTGGCACCTTGTTTACAAAATCACTCTTTGGTCTCCACAAAATTTTAAACTCTTCAAGTCTATCAAAGACGCCTCTCTCTCAAGATGACTCGGTCCTTATCTCTGGACATCAAACTTACCTAATCCCATCTTCTCGGCCTCGCCTAGTTTAAACCATAACCTTTCTACTCAAACTGCCTTGTTCAGACTTACCACAAATGTAAAACCCTAGCCTCAAGCCTAGGTGACAAATCTCCTCTCTAAACCCTAGCTCCAAGCCTAGGTAACAAATACATTTCTAAACCCTAGCCTCAAGCCTAGGTGACAAATCTCCTCTCTAAATCCTAGCCTCAAGCCTAGGTGACAAAAAATACCTCTCTAAACCCTAGCCCTAAGCCTAGGTAACAAAAATCTTTCTAAACCCTAGCCTCAAGCAAGCCTAGGTGACAAATACCTCTCTAAACCCTAGCCTCAAGCCTAGATGACAAATACCTCTCTAAACCCTAGCCTTAAGCCTAGGAGACAAGACTCCTCTCTAAGCCTTAGCAATGATCATCCCAAACTTTTAATCGCTTGGTTCTTCGGCTCGGGAAGCCATAGTAATCCCAATCAATTCACACAGCTATTCCTCATTAGTGGCCTAAGTCCTCCGGCAGCCACGAATCCAAAATATTCACAAGGGGTGACTCCCGCAGAAGTCAATTTTTTCACAAGGGGTGACTCCCGCAGAAGTCAAACTCTCACAAAATCTTTGGGTGACTCCCCGGACAGTCAAATCTTTGGGTGACTCCCCGGACAGTCAAATCTTTGGGTGACTCCCCGGACAGTCAAATCTTTGGGTGACTCCCCGGACAGTCAAATCTTTGGGTGACTCCCCGGACAGTCAAATCTTGGGTGACTCCCCGGACAGTCAAATCTTTGGGTGACTCCCCGGACAGTCAAATCTTTGGGTGACTCCCCGGACAGTCAAATCTTTGGGTGACTCCCCGACAGTCAAATCTTTGGGTGACTCCAGGACGATCAAATCTTTGGGTGACTCCCCGGACAGTCAAATCTTTGGGTGACTCCCCGGACAGTCAAATCTTTGGGTGACTCCCCGTACAGTCAAATATTTGGGTGACTCCCCGTACAGCCAAATATTTGGATGACTCCCCGTACAGCCAAATATTTGGGTGACTCCCCGAATAGTCAAATCCTTTGGTGACTCCCGTGCAGTCACGTATCCTTGACGCCACACGTCCGCCACTTTCGGATATTAAACGCCTACTCTTTTTGAACTACGACTTGGCTTGATTCCTTTTTGGGATACGTAGGTAGCCCGACGTGGGTCCAGCCGCTCGACCTACCTGGTCATCCTTTTGCGACTCAGCTCGAGTCCAACCCTTACATCTGCAAGATCTTTTCCTTACCTCCTGAAATCCCTTTTTTCAGGACGGATCCTATTTTTCTATCGTCGACCCCACTTGTCTTGCAAGAAGCGTCGCCGAGGGGCTACTGTTAGTACCCGGTCCGAAAAAAGGCATTTTTAAATGCTTGGCCCGGTTAATATTAAAGAAACCTTAAAAATCCCTTAATCCCTTCATCCGTACCTGCGCCGTCATTGCTGCGTGGAAAGTACGCCAGATCAAAGTGCCGATCGGCCTTTTACCCGTGGTATGGCCGATCGACCCTTTTATTTTGTGCCGATCGTACATAGTATCCTTGTGCCGATCGACCCTTTGTTTTGAGCCGATCGACCCTTTATTTTAAGGCCGATCGACCCTTCAGTTGGCCCAGCCCAGATACCGAAGCACTATAAATAAGTGTGCCCGGCTCCCCATATTCAACACACAATTTACTCGGGAGAAACGAGACTACTCTTGTTTTACCCACAGTTCTTCTTTCTCTCTTCGAATCGCCCTAGATTCGACCCCAAAGTCTTGCTACAATTGGTAAGACTCTTTTTAATATTTTTATTCCCTATTATTATTATTGTCTTATTATATTTGCATGCTTATTATATTTTAATTGTTCCTTTATGCTAGATTTAGGACTGTTTTAATATATTTAAATATGCTATAGCCGAGGATGATCTAAGGTTTCGCCCAAAGAAACCCAATGGATCTAGGAACTATTTCTTTCCTTCCACCTTAGTTATAATTATCCCATGATCAACAATTCCCCAAGGATGAACGTTGATTAGTGCACCTTCCGAGGGCCTAACTCAAAGGTTCTAGGGTGTGATCATCAATAAATTCTTTCTCTCCCCTCCTCCTTATGCATGATCCCGTTTCTTCTATCTATTCCTGTAAACACCGCACACAACCAACACCCCATATGCTAGAAAGACCGATTCGTCGGGCAATAGGAGTGATAACGCTTCTTCTTCTGTTGTAACTTGACCCCCGAACCCAATTAACTGTTTAGCCTTTTTTCAAAGCTTTGGGCTATATCAAAGTGGCGTGGCGACTCTCAAAATTTAAACTAATATTTTAATATGGTTTAAAGCGAGTGTCACTAAATGAATATCCCATTTCGATTCGACATTATATAATTATTTATTTTCAAACCTCCGAATGCGCGTTGCATCGGGACGGGATATTCACAGACATAAGAGGCAGAAATAAGCAACATTATGCACCGTGGCTTAATACGATGAGCTGGAGCAATTATGTTAATCAAGAGATATTTCAAAACTAGGCACCTAGGCTACAACCGAAGAAGTAATTTATCATACACTCTTTTCATTCACAGTTACCTTTATCGCGATATAAGTATGAAGTATACACATCATATCCAAATAAAGAAACAACATATAATATAAATAATAGGTTTGAGAGCGATATCAACCAACCTTCTTGTAGAAAAATGTACCGAAGAAATGACATTTCAAATACTTTTTGGGCTCCCTTTTTTCCCTTTCTTTCAATAACTCGAGATACACATTAATGACCTATCAAATAAGAAAATCTGCACTTCAAGATCACCAATTAAGTAGTAAATTAAATCGATTACTATTTTGCGGAGAGATCACCTCATCGTTCAACCATGCACCTGGTCTTAAACACTGCAATAGCACTACAAGGAAAACCGGATTTAGAAATGGAAAATTAGAGACGAACGGAATCTGTAGCTAATTTGGCGACAGATTAGAGACAGAACCAAAAATCAGAGACGAATTCGGATTCCGTCTCTGAATTAGAGACGGAATATGAATCCGTCTCTGATTCAGAGACGGAATATGAATACGTCTCTGATTCAGAGACGGATTCCGAATCCGTCTCTAATTTAGAGACGAAATCTGATTTCGTCTCTAATTTAGAGACGGATTCAGATTCCGTCTCTAAATTTTAGAGACGGGTTTTGTATCTGTCTCTAAAACAGAGACGGATTCAGAATCTGTCTCTAAATTAGAGACGGATTCTCTAAATTAGAGACGGATTCAGAATCCGTCTCTAAAATTAGAGACAAATTAAGAATCCGTCTCCAAACTTTAGAGACAAATTTTAACCCGTCTCTAATTTAGAGACAGATTTTTGAATCCGTCTCTAATTTAGTGACAGATTCAACATCCGTCTCTAAAATTTAGGGACAGATTTAGTATCCGTCTCTAAATTTGACTTTTTCTAAAAAAAAATCACTAATTAACAAAGGCTAAAATATTGTTTTCTAGTTAATAAATTTTTAAAAAAATAAAATAAAAATAAATATAGGGTAGTCCGTCCCTCTTTTGACTTTTCTTCTATACTTTCAGTTGTTTAGTTTTTTTCTATCTATTTTTATATAACTTTTTCTAAAAAAAATCACTGATTAACAAAGGCTAAAATATTTTTTTCTAGTCAATAAAATTTTTTTAAAAAAATAAAAAATTAATATAGGGTAGTCCGTCCCTCTTTTGACTTTTCTTCTATATACTTTCATTTGTTCAGTTTTTTTCTATCTTTTTTTATATAACTTTTTCTAAAAAAAACCACTAATTAACAAAGGCTATAATATTGTTTTCTAGTCAATAAATTTTTTTAAAAAAAATAAAAAATAAATATAGGGTAGTCCGTCCCCTTTTGACTTTTCTTCTATATACTTTCATTTGTTTAGTTTTTTTCTATCTTTTTTTCTATAACTTTTTCTAAAAAAAAAACAACTGATTAACAAAGGCTAAAATATTGTTTTCTAGTCAATAAAATTTTTTTAAAAAAATAAAAAATAAATATAGGGTAGTCCGTCCCTCTTTTGACTTTTCTTCTATATACTTTCATTTGTTTAGTTTTTTTCTATCTTTTTTTCTATAAATTTTTTTAAAAAAAAACACTGATTAACAAAGGCTAAAATATTATTTTCTAGTCAATAAAAATTTTTTAAAAAATAAAAAATAAATATAGGGTAGTCCGTCCCTCTTTTGACTTTTCGTCTATATACTTTCATTTGTTTAGTTTTTTTCTATCTCTTTTTTCTATAACTTTTTCTAAAAAAACCTCTGATTAACAAAGGCTAAAATATTTTTTTCTAGTCAAAATTTTTTTTAAAAAAAAATAAAAAATAAAAATAGGGTAGTCCGTCCCTCTTTTGAATTTTCTTCTATATACTTTCATTTGTTTAGTTTTTTTCTATCTTTTTTTAAATAACTTTTTCTAAAAAAAAACCACTGATTAACAAAGGCTAAAATATTGTTTTCTAGTCAATAAAATTTGTTTAAAAAAATAAAAAATAAATATAGGGTAGTCCGTCCCTCTTTTGACTTTTCTTTTATATACTTTCATTTGTTTAGTTTTTTTCTATCTTTTTTTATATAGCTTTTTCTAAAAAAAACCACTAATTAACAAAGGCTAAAATATTGTTTTCTAGTCAATAAAATTTTTTTAAAAAAATTAAAAATAAATATAGGGTAGTCCGTCCCTCTTTTGACATTTCTTATATATACTTTCATTTGTTTAGTTTTTTTCTATCTTTTTTTCTATATCTTTTTCTAAAAAAAATCACTGATTAACAAAGGTTAAAATATTGTTTTCTAGTCAATAATTTTTTTAAAAAAATAAAAACAAATATAGGGTAGTCCGTCCCTCTTTTGACTTTTCTTCTATATACTTTCATTTGTTTAGTTTTTTTCTATCTTTTTTTCTATAACTTTTTCTAAAAAAAACCACTGATTAACAAAGGCTAAAATATTGTTTTCTAGTCAATATATTTTTTTAAAAAAAAATAAAAAATAAATATAGGGCAGTCCGTCCCTCTTTTGACTTTTCTTCTATATACTTTCATTTGTTTAGTTTTTTTCTATCTTTTTTTTCTATAACTTTTTCTAAAAAAAACTACCGATTAACAAAGGCTAAAATATTATTTTCTAGTCAATAAAAAGTTAAAAAAAATAATAATAAATATAGGGTAGTCCGTCCCTCTTTTGACTTTTCTTCTATATACTTTCATTTGTTTAGTTTTTTTCTATCTTTTTTTCTATAACTTTTTCTTAAAAAAACCACTGATTAACAAAGGCTAAAATATTTTTTTCTAGTCAAATTTTTTTTAAAAAAACATAAAAAATAAATATAGGGTAGTCCGTCCCTCTTTTGACTTTTCTTCTATATATTTTCATTTGTTTAGTTTTTTTCTATCTTTTTTTATATAACTTTTTCTAAAAAAAACCACTGATTAACAAAGGATAAAATATTGTTTTTTAGTCAATAAATATTTTTAAAAAAAATAAAAAATAAAAAATAAATATAGGGTAGTCCGTCCCTCTTTTGACTTTTCTTCTATAAACTTTCATTTGTTTAGTTTTTTTTCTATCTTTTTTTATGTAACTTTTTCTAAAAAAAACCACTAATTAACAAAGGATAAAATATTATTTTCTAGTCAATAAAATTTTTTTAAAAAATAAAAAATAAATATAGGATAGTCCGTCCCTCTTTTGACTTTTCTTCTATATACCTTCATTTGTTTAGTTTTTTTCTATCTTTTTTAATATAACTTTTTTAAAAAAAACCACTAATTAACAAAGGCTAAAATATTGTTTTATAGTCAATAATGTATAAGGGTTAGGGTATAGGGTTTAGGGTTTAGGGGTTAGGGTATAGGGTTTAGGGTTTAGGGTATAGGGTTTAGGGTTTAGGGTTTAGGGTTTAGGGTATAGGGTTTAGGGTATAGGATTTAGGGTTTAGGGTTTAGGGTATAGGGTATAATGTATAAGGGTTAGGGTATAGGGTTTAGGGTATAGGGTATAGGGTTTAGGGGTTAGGGTATAGAATTTAGGGTTTAAGATATAGGGTTTAGGGTTTAGGGTATAGGATTTATGGTATAGGGTATAATGTATAAGGGTAAGGGTATAGGGTTTAGGGGTTAGGGTTTAGGGTTTAAACCCTAAACCCTAAACTATAAGCTCTAAACCCTAAACCCTAACCCCTATACCCTAAACCCTAAACACTAACCCCTATACCCTAACCCTTATACTCTAAAGCCTAAACCCTATACCCTATACCCTAACCCCTAAACCCTAAACCCTATACCTTAACCCCTAAACCTTATACCCTATACCCTAACCCTTATACATTATACCCTATACCCTAACCCTTATACATTATACCCTAAACCCTAAACCTTTACCCCTATACCCTAAACCCTATACCCTAAACCCTATACCCTTAACCCTAAACCCTAAACCCTATACCCTAACCCCTAAACCTTATACCCTATACCCTAACCCTTATACGTTATACCCTATACCCTAATCCTTATACATTATACCCTATACCCTAAACCCTAAACCCTAAATCCTAAACCCTATACATTATACCCTATACCCTAAACCCTAAATCCTATACCCTAAACCCTATACCCTAAACCCTAAATCCTATACCCTAAACCCTAAACCCTAACCCCTGAACTATAAGCCCTAAACCCTACACCCTAAACCCTAAACCCTAACCTCTAACCCCTAAACCCTAAACCCTATACCCTATACCCTAAATCCTAAACCCTAAACCCTATACCCTAACCCCTAAACCCTATACCCTATATCCTATACCCTAACCCTTATACATTATACCCTATACTTTAAACCCTAAACCCTAAATCCTATACCCTAAACCCTAAATCCTATACTATATACCCTAAATCCTAAACCCTAAACCCTAAATCCTATACCCTATATCCTAAATCCTATACCCTATACCCTAAACCCTAAACTCTAAACCCTAAACCCTAAACCCTATACCCTGATACATTATTAAATTATTCTTAATAAATTTAAAATAATTAAATTAATGAGTATTATTATTAATTAATAACATTATTATTTTTGATATTATGTATTATTACTAGATATTATTAATATTATTATTAATTCTATAATAATAATTACTAATATATTCAATTATATAATTGAAAATTAACAATAACATCATTATTAGTCTTATTATTAAGTATTATTACTAATTACTATTTTCTTTAAAGATAAAATTATTGTTATTGTTAATAAGTATTTTTTATAATTTATTAATATCAATTATTACTTAGGTATATTAATATTTCTTAGAAGTTTAAATTATTAAATTATTATTAATAAATTTAAAATAATTAAATTAATGAATATTATTATTAATTAATAACATTATTATGTTTGATGTTATGTATTATTACTAGTTATTTTTAATATTATTATTAATTATATAATAATATTATTATTAATTATATAATAATAACTATTAATATATTCAATTATATAATTTAATAATTAACAATAACATCATTATTAGTCTTATTATTATGTATTATTACTAATTATATGATAATGGTATTATTCTTGATATTATGCATACTAATATAACTAAAATTTTGGGTAAATCAAATAAAAGCATGTAAATATTTTAGATAACTTTTTGTAAATTTCAGTAATAAAAAAAATC
This sequence comes from Adenophora triphylla var. japonica, assembly GCA_022495995.1. Taxonomy (NCBI): domain Eukaryota; kingdom Viridiplantae; phylum Streptophyta; class Magnoliopsida; order Asterales; family Campanulaceae; genus Adenophora; species Adenophora triphylla. Next base: position 417,382 of record JAFEMH010000237.1, on the reverse strand, counting down.
TAAAATATTTTTTCCTATTCAATAAAAAATAATAAAAATTACTAGTTATTATTAATACTATTATTAATATTATTACTGTTTATATAATTAATATTAATATTATTATTGTTTATATAATTAGTATTAATGTTAATTAATTAATCAATTATATAATTAATAATTTATTAATAAATATTATTAATAATAAATATTATTATTCTTAATATTAGACATAAATATTTTAGTTAGTGTATAATATAGTGTGAAATAAATATAAATATGTGATGTGGCATTGTTTGATTGGATTTTAAAATTTCACGGGGATTGGGCCAAAGTAAAATCTGACTGTTCAATACCTTCGATAAAACGGACCATATTAATCCAAACAAAAACACTTACTCCCTCTCCCTATTTCTCTCCTCCTTTCTCTCTCTCCTTTTCTCATTTTGAAATTCCACAGTCACAGAACAGACCCACCACCGTTTTCTCTCTCTCTCTCTCTCTCATTTCCCTCTTCTCCCTCACCGTCTTCTTCAGCCTCCGTTCGCCCTCCGGCGCCATCACAAACCTTCGCCCCCCGTCACTCTCTCTCTTTCTCCATTTCCTTTGCCCTCCGTCACTCACAATACGCCTCCCTCTCCCTCTCTCGTCTCCGACGACGGCAACGGTTCGCACTCCGTCTCTCCTCTGGTTCTTCCGTCTTTGCCACAGATCTGGTAACACTCCATCTCTCCCTCTGTTTAGATTTCGCACGATTGTTTCTTCAATCTCTGTTTTGATTTCGTTTTGATTTTTCAATCTCTCCTCACACTCCATCTCTCTTAGTTTTGATTTCGCCCATTGTTGATTTTTGTTTTGTAGAAACTTCATTGATCAAGTTTTTCTTGTGGTGATTTTTCTGAATCTGTGATTACGGCGGTGATTGGGCGTTGTGTGACGGTGGTTTTGTGATGGTGGTTGTGTGATGGTGGTGTGCAGTGGTTGTGTGATGGTGGTTAGAGGTGGTGACTGGTCGACGGTGATGGCGGTGGTTGCGGGTGGTTATGGTTAAGGACGGATTTGAGTAGAAAAGAAGTTTAGGGGGCAAAGTGTAATTGTGAATTATCAAGGATTGGTTTAAGATTAATAAAAGTTAAGGGACTTATTTGAAAATAAAAAAAAATTAAGGGATTGATTTGAGATTAAGAAAAATCAAGGGATTGATTTAATATATATTTAAAAATATATACTAATATATTTTAAATATATATATATATATATATATATATATTTAAAATATATTAGTATAATTTTTTTTAAAAAAAATTCTCAATTTAGCGACGGAAATATCCGTTGCTAAAATGGTTCGAAAATAAAACGAGAATTTAAATAGAGACGGAAATCTGTCGCTAATCTGTAGACGGTCATATCTGTAGCTAATTTAGACACGGACATATTTGTCTCTAATTTAGAGACGGACATATCTGTCTCTAAATTAGAGACGGACATATCCGTCTCTAAAATAGCTACAAAATAGCGACGCCCAATTTAGCGACAAACCTGCACCCACGGAATAGCTACGGAACAAATCCGTAGCTAAACACGATTTAGCTACGGAATCTTCATTTTAGCTACGAAATTTGCCGTAGCTAAAATCGATTTTCCTTGTAGTGTAGTTCTCCAGTTATTTGAATATTTGAGTTCTCATGAGTTACCAAAGGCTTCTTCCTGCAAAAGATGAACCCTACAGATTACAAAAGCACCTTCGATAACAGGTTACCTAAAATGTACATACGTTGTACCCTCCTGGCAACTTTTACGCATATTTGTTTGAATATATTCATGCACAAAATATCTTACCGGACTGCATTGGATAAAGCATAGGCAACCTCTTTCTCTTCATCCTTGTTAAGTGGCAAAAAGGCCTCACTAGGTACATCCTGACAATTCAAACAATAAAGTTTACAGGAAAAATCAGTAACAAAAGGTCAATTCAACCGAGTAATATTAACCTAACAATCACTTAACATAAGCATCTTCCAATTTCAACACAGCAAAAGAAAAAGATCTAACCTCTTGTTTCTTAGCAGGGTGCCACAGCCGTAGTGTATCCAACTTTTTCAGACTCGCGTTAATTTCATTCTGAATTCTGTACAAATTATCATTCAGCTTGTTAGCAGCATTGTACAATTTCTTATGCACAGGCATATCTATACCCACATCCCAAGCCTCAACGTCTCCATTTAATGACAATGCTTTCCCATCAGTCAAACCCGAAGCCACCGCAGACGAAGAACTAGGGTTTTCGTCCACCCCAATCTTTCCATCCAATTCCATATACTTCGCAGCAATCTCTTCATTTTCCCTCTTTCTCAACTCCTGCTCTTCTTCCAACCCATCTTCCAAAACCTCACCCACCTCCATACTAGAATCTTCCTCGACCCCAACATTCTCATTTCGACTACCGCCCTCTTCATCAACATCAATCACCTCCTTTCCTTTACCACGATACCGTAAACTACTAACCACTCTACTTTTCGCAAGATTGTAGTTTCTCAAAAGAAAATTACCCATTCTATCCCCACCAGAATCCTCCCTTTTCGCGGAAAACCCAAACCTGTTAAATCTTATAGGGGGATGAACTTCCCACTCAAACTCCTTCGTAACTAGGGGATACAAATGAAGTCTTGAACTTACACTTGCCGAGTTGCCAGCTCTATTTGGGGTTCCATTCATCGACGAATTCGAAAATTTCAGCTTCTTGGAAACGTGAGAATAGTCGAAATTCCGTATGGAGGGACACTGGGGTTTACTGATTGAGGTGAAGGGTTGATCGAGTAAAGTACCTTTTAGGTCAGTAAACTTTTTTGATTTTTACCTTTTAGTCAGTGTGCTTATTTTTTTTACCTAAGAGTCCTTAAACTTGTCCATTTAGGATTAGTTGATCCTTCAGTCAGTCAATCGTTTATTTTCCCGTTAGTCAAAGCTGAGTTGGCAAATTAGGTTCTAATTTAACATGACGTGGTAATGAGGAGGAGAAATACAAAGCACAGCCTGGAACCACTCCAATCCGGCCGCAAAGCGTCTTCAGTTCGTCCGCAAAGCGCCCCTTGCGCGATCGCCCTAATCCTGGCTGTGCGGTCGCCCATCAGTACAGCAACTTATGGCAATTTAGATTTCTCTCACGGCGGTCGCCCAGCTTCTCACGGCGGTCGCCCATCCCTTGCGTCTTCTCTTCCTCGGCTATGCTCCTTTCTTGCTTGAAATCCCCTTTTTGCTTTTAGATTTTATTCCTCTGGTGTGAAATTGCTTCAATTACTTACTTTGCTCGTTATTGAAGGCACAATTTCAGGGTGGCTTGAGAAGGATGTGGGGAGAAGCACGCCAAGTGTTTGATGAAATGCTTGAGAAAGAGGTACATGAGCAGCTTGTTTTTTGGTCCATGTATATCCCACGTGTGGGCGTATAAGATTGGATTAGAGGGTCTAAATAAGAAGAGAAACTTTAATAGCAACTCAGATTACTATCGGAAATGGCAGTCAAAGAATCTTCCAACAAATAAGTCGTTTGTTTGGTACCAGGTATTATTAAGCTTCATTGAACTATAAGCTGAACTAGATTCTGACTTCTTTTTTATGTTCCAGACTATTTTTAAAACTCCGGAGGGAGAAGATCCTGTTGAGCTTGATTTACTAGGCATGGGAAAAGGAATCGCGTGGGTAAATGGCCACAATATTGGCAGATATTGGCCTAGCTACATTACCGATAAAGATGGTTGCAATTACACATACTGTAAATGGCTACATTTCTCGAGCTTTGCTTGCATGTCCTCCAACACTAATGCATGCTCTGTTTTCTGGTTCCCATTTGTGGGTTGTAGAGTGGTGTGTAATAATATTCATGAAGTTCTTACTTCTCGCAAAACCTGATGCTAAGATCTGTAAGAAATTTACAGTTCTCACCAACAGCTATGATTCCCCTGCTCCCTACCTATGTATGACAAAAAATATTCATGAATCCCACCATAATTTCATTGGAAAAGAGGAAGCACATAATGTTCTCCAGCTTCAGATTAAACAAAAAACTAGCTAAAATATACCATCTCTTCAAATGTTAACAAAAACATCCATTTGCTACCAAACATAAAAAAGAGCATCATAATTGTTTACAAAAGCATGCCATAGTTGTTTGTCAATAGACTTTAACAAAATATAAATAAAAAAGGAACCAACAACCAACACCAACATAAAATTTAATTCCTATTTCGCTTGTTTTTGGATTGTTGTTGCAGTGATTCAGCTGTGATAAAAGATCTTCCTCTCCTTGTCAGGGGCGGAGCCAGGAATTGGCCGAGGGGGGGCAAGATTACACGGGGGTTCGGGGGCAGCGGCCCCGAAAAAAAAATTTCGGGTCGGACAAGTAAAAAATTGGTCGGATCCATGAAATACAATGTATTTTAGTTAACAAAAATGATAAAAGTAAATAATTCAAAGAACGATTGAAATAATGTTGAAGTATTTAACGCAAACAATTTATTAAAATATATTACTCGTACAAAAAAGAAATTCAAATTTGCTAATTAAACTTGGGATAATAGGAAGAAAGACCAAAAACAAAAAAAAAATGGGAAAAGCCTAACGAATTAATTAAGATTGAAAAAATGTGAGGAAATTAGGAGAAAGAGAAAAACAAAACTGTTAAGAGAAAGAATAGCAAAGATGGAAGACAAAATTAATTGAAAATGTAGGCAGCAGGGTTCAAACATGGATTTGAAAGGAAACACCAAAGGCTTTAACTTCACCCCTTCTACCGCTGAACCACACCACTCACTGATGTTAATCTTGAAGTTAATTATATATATACATATATAACAAAAATATGGTGGGGGCAAAAAAAAAAATTTCCACTGCATTTCCACCAGGGGGCGAGTGCCCCCACCTGCCCCCCCCCCCTGGATCCGCCCCTGCTCCTTGTGAAATTTGGTTCAAGAACACTTGTACTAGCTCCTGTTCTCACCTATAATGAGACAAAACAATACAACTTTAGGTCACCCATAAAGGTACATATCACATGGGTATGGGACTAAAGTAATAATATGTTTTATCATAGCTTACCCCACTTTCAGCATCCCTAAAATTTTGTCTTCCACTTGCAAATCCGTGCACGTAGCTCAAATCTTTCTTCCTCCTAACCTGCATATGAAACAAGTACACATTTTGTTAATCAAGTAAAAGATTAGATCTATATTAAAGAACCTATATTTGTTGTTAATTACTTACAGATTGTTTGTCCCTTCTTGGAGCAGGAATATGAACTTGATCCTCTACCGGCTTCTGAGGACATTTCTTCTTGTTATGTCCTTTCTGCTTACAAATACTGCAAGTCATTTGAACCCTCTTCCTTGATTTTTTGATTGTTTTGTATGGATCCACTTCGACAGGTTCTTCTATAAGATCAGTTGGTTTCTTTCCTTTACCATCTTCTAAGGCATCCTTCCTTCTGTTCCACTTTGGTCTTCCTTTCACAACTCTTAGAGGTGGTGGCAACATTACTGGTTTATCTGAGTGTGGCCACATGTTCATACCATTCAATGGTTTCAACATATACTGATAAGACTTGAGGTATGTTTCACCTTTCAAACACTCATATATATAATCCTCGGGCTCTTCCCTCGAAAGGGTTATGGCTGAAACAGCATGACAACAAGGAATGTCACTTAGCTGCCATGCTCTACAAGTACATGTCCAAGTCGTTAGGTCAACTATTGTACCCCCTCTTCTACCCCCAACCTCAAACTGTGTATCACCATTCCACAAAGAACTGCAATCCCTAGACTTGACCACTGAATCCTCTAAACTCTTTAGCACTCTATCTCCAAACCTTCTACCCTCAGTCAGTCGTCTAGTCATATAATCTCTTTTGTCTCTCATTCTGACCATTACTTGTTTTCTAATGGCTTCTAGCATGCTAATCAAGGGTTTATATCTAGCCTCTAATATCCAAAAATTAAAGCTTTCACAAAGATTATTGTCAATAGAGTCACAAACACAGTAAGTGGGGAAGAATGCCTTACACCATCTAGATGGATCCCTATCCATCAAATGCTTGTAAGCATGCTCATATAACACTTTTATCTTCTCCATGTTCTTCTGAAAGTCATCTTCAGTTGTTGACTTGGCTGCTGCCCAAAAGTACCTCCTGTAGTTCACACCAGTGAACCCTCTTTTTCTAAAATTTGCATAAATGTGTCTTGCACAATTTCTGTGATGTAACTCAGGGAACAAGTCATTTACTGCAACTTCCAATCCCTGCATAGAAGGTAATAATAGTCGGTTAATATTTACACAAAACTAAGAAAAACGGAAAGAGGTAAATATATTTAAATGGACAAACAAGATAACTAATGACCCCACAACTTCAAAAAAAAAAAAAAAAGTCACAAACTTGCAGATTTTCGGATGAATCTGCTGCCTTCCAGAAAAAAGACCATAACTCACTCAAGAAAATTCCAAATGCTTCACCGTTTGGGCCATTAGAAACTAGACTCATAGGGCTTCGAATCCATATACACCAATCAGCCCAATATTGCTCGAGTCAAAACAGTTTATTGCTCAAAGTTGCCCTAAAAACTGCAGAAATGGTCATTTACTAAAATCTGCTGCCTTCCAGAAAAAAGACCATAACTCACTCAAGAAAATTCCAAATGCTTCACCGTTTGGACCACTAGAAACTAGACTCATAGGGCTTCGAATCCATATACACCAATCAGCCCAATATTGCTCGAGTCAAAACAGTTTATTGCTTATTTTTACTGCAGAAATGGTCATTTGATTATGTATTTGACTGTTATGTTGGTCTGTCCAAACTAGAGAAGCTATGACCTGCCATGATACTTGATTATGTATTTCACCGTTACCATCATCACTTTTCCACCGATTGAAATCACCTCCAATATCAAAGTCAAAGTACTTTGATTGATTAAACCCCATCACATTCCCCTCACCCACATCTTCTAAATTTTCACCATTCTCATTAACATTCTCTCTCTCAACATCATAATATTTTCTCATTGTCGCATCAGCTAAACTCTTATTAGAGATATACTCTTCATCATCAGTCATATCATCTAAATCTCCCAAACTATCACCACTTTCATCTCCATGTGACTGACTAACAATGTTATCAATCAAATATTCATTATCAACCCACCATTTATCATTGTCATTGCCATCCAAGTTCTCTCCCTCAACATTATTACAATTTTCATTCTCATCATCCATACTGCAATAAAAACAAAACCCCATTAGTGCCACAAACAACCAGAGAGAGACAGTGGCAATGGGTATGATCAGAAGTGCCACAAATAACCACATTACTAGATAGGAATACTATACATATCAAAAGGAATACATAGCAGCAAATGCAACTCTCACAGTAAATTCCACAAACAGTAGATGGGCATTTTGTTTGCATATTATATCAAGATTTTTTTACAACTCCATTCCACATCACAAAAATCCCTAAACCCAAGAAAACTGCAGTAAAAATCAAATCTTTATCAAAACCCTTATTTCAATATTCATATAAGTGCGTAAAAATTAACATGGTGTAGGGTTTTTATTGATACGTACTTGTCAAAGAAGGGAAAGATGAGAGTAAAGTACCTTCTAGGTCGCCTTTCTTCGTCGCCCTTCGTCGCCCAGTGCCTTTGATTTGACGATATGAATTTTTCCCAGTGAGAGTTTGATTTGGCGATATGATTTGCCAACCTGCATGTAGTAGGAGTCTTTTCCCATTCTTAATCACGTGCAATCCATGTGCCATTGTATTTCTCCACCTCAACGCCATGTCATGTTAAATTGAGCCAGTAATATGCCAACTCAGCTTTGACTAACGGAAAACAAACGGTTGACTGACACAGAAGGATCAATTAATCCTAAATGGGCAAGTTTAAGGACTATTAGGTAAAAAAAAAGTCCACTGACTAAAAGGTAAAAACTAAAAAAGTTCAGGGACCGAAAAGGTACTTTACTCAGGGTTGATCGCATTCAGCACGTTTGCGATTGCTAATCGTTGTTAGGACGCCCATTGGGTGATAAAAGAGATGAATTTTGGAAACCCTAGAAGGAAATCGGAAGCCATTCGGATGTTAGCATGGCGATGGTAGAGTAGGGTTCGGGTTGAGGGACATGAAAATTGGGGAAATTAAAAACCCTAGTTTATGAATTGATGGGGGGGAGGTTGGGGGGTGGTGGGTTGGTGGGTTGGTGGGTGGGTGGGTGGGGGTGGGGGGGGAGGAGGGAAATGGAATTAGGGTTTTGTAAGATTCTTGTAGGGGATGGAAATAATTTATATCTATACAAGACTTTTCTATTGTGTGCTCAAGGGCACATGATGATAAGGATTAAAAAGATTCTTTTGTAATGTGTGTCAAATTAATAGAAGTAGTATTAATTAGTGAGTCTTAGGCCCCATTTGTTTCACCGTAAAATAACTCGTTTTCGTAAAATAATAATAATAATAATAATAATAATAATAATAATAATTATAATAAATTAAAAATTAAAAATTTTTAAAATATAATAATAATAAAAAATAATAAAAATAATAAATAATAATAATAATAATAATAATAATAATAAAAACATTTTATGCCCTTCCGAAATCATTTTCCTTACCAAACAGCCGAAAACATTTTACACCCTTCCTCCGTAAATCATTTTATGCCCTACCTCCGTAAAACATTTTACAGGAAAACATTTTTCGAAAAACGTTTCCGAAAAATGTTTTACTTCGAAACAAACGGAGCCTTAATGACTTTAATTACAAGAGTTATAAAACAATTTTAATGACCAATTCAACTACTTTTCTTACTAGTTTCATACTAGTCGTTCATTGAATTTACTGTATTTACTTTTCTTGGGCTTTGAAGCCTAGTGGCCAAACTGATGAATAAGACCAAACCAAGTTAAGTTCATTCTAAAATCAAACCTAAGTTATAGAATGAATTGACATATAAGCTTTCAAGCATATAAGTAATTTAATTGATAATAAAAAATCATAACCAACTAATTGTTTATCATTAAAAAAAAACAGTGACAATAACAATAACAATAATAATTTAAGGTCTAAAATGCCTAGATGAAATGCCTAAAATTTTAAATGAAATACTGGATTCAAACTTTCACCACTTGAAATACTTTTCTTTCGCTTCTGAGCTTGTGATTGACTAGTAGTATCTTCAATATTTTCCTTTTTCTTTTTCGGACAAGTTGTATAATTATGACCGGGATGCTTGCAAAACCTACAACTTTTCACTTGTTTAATGTTCAACTCCTTTCCGCTCTTTTGTCGTTTTGTCTTCCGCCGACCCTTCGTCTTTGACATTGGAGGGCATTGAACATCATTAATGTCAATATTATCATTGTTACTACTTTGGCCATTGTCACCATCTTCGAGTAACAAAAGATCTCCTCCACATAAAGACAATGTCCGACACCAACGTGGTGAAAAATAAATAGGAGGAATACTAAATACGTCTTCATGAAACTAGTACGAAAAGTATTTGAATTGGTCATTAAAAATGTTTTATGACTCTTGTAATTAGAGTCATTAAGAGTCACTAATTAATACTTCTATTAATTTGACACACATTACAAAAGAATCTTTTAATCCTTATCATATGCCCATGGCCATACAATAGAAAAGTCCGTCTATATATATAATGAGGCAAGTGCAACCACCAATTTTCCCGTTCAAATTTTACTATTTTTTAAATTCTGAATTGCCCTTTTGCCAAAGCGTACAAGATAAGCTGGAGTCCTTTTGTATTCCGCTTTTTCTTCTTGATCTCTATGCTCCCTGTATCTTCTACGGCCACTACCAAGCTAGCTTTTTCAAAGTTGTATGCTGTTAAAGAAGAAAACCCACCTGCTAATTCAAAGATCAATTTTCCCCTTATCCGTAAATCTCATAGCTATACTCTTGAAAACCAACCGGAGAACGCGGTAGAGAATGCCACAGCCACCGGAGAATCAAGGAAATCTGTCCCTCCTCCTTCTTCCATCACCATGAAATCAGTCAAGCAAGAAAACCCACCTGCGATTTGCCTCTGGTTGAGAATTCTCTACTAAGGAGAAGGAATAAGCAAGTGTTCAAGAATCTGCGACTTGGAGCTCAATCACAGAATTTTGCAGCAAAATTGAAGGATTTCTTTGGCAATAATTCTACAAATTCTCATTGCAAGGTTCGTTTTTTCATGACTTGGATTTCTTCATTTGATTCATTTGGTAATAGGGAGCTTCTTTCAATAGAGACTTTGTTCAAATCACACCCAAATGGTTGTTTGGTAATAGTCTCAAATTCCATGGATTCAAGAGAAGGAATGCAAGTTTTTAGTCCTTTCAATTTCACCATGTTCCCCCAAATTCAACCTTTTCCAAACTCAAAATTAGGGCTTCAATTTCAGATTGGAAATCCTACATCAAAATATCTCTCTCCCTCTCTCGCTTCTCCCTTTTAAAAGTTTATATTGGTTTCTAGATGTTGATTACGTTATTGCCATTCCAGATCCGATGTCGCCTGCACATTCATTTACCGGCTTGAACTAGGAAGTTTTTGCTGTTGATTTCATCTATTACTATATAATGAGGCAAGTGCAAGAGCAGTTTTCCCGCTCAAACTTCACTATTTCCTAAATTCCCAAATTGCCCCTTAGCGTACAGAATAAGCCACCTTTAATATTCAGGTATAAACGCTTTCTTCTCTCTCTCTCTCCTCCCTCCCTAGCGTCACTCCCTCTTCCCACCGTCGTCGCCTCCTCCTCTCTTATGCCATGGTTGCCACCCCCTCTCTCTTCCCTACTTTCATTCTCTCCCCCCCCCCTCTCTCTCTCTTTTCCCATTCCCCACTTATTCTATCTCTAACACACTCTCTCTCAAGAACTCTCTCTACAACAGCCGACCATCCATCTTCACCTTCATCTTCATCTATTCCGGCTATCTTTCTCGGTGACAAATTAAGAGATCAACCGATCTCTCTTCGCTCATTCTCCCTTCGATTTTGCTCCAATCTCCATCGCCATCTCCATAGCCATCAATCATCGGAGTCCAACTCGCTACTATCTCTTTCCCTTTAACTGGTAAATACTCTCACCTCTTTCAATTTAGCCCTACAATTTTAATTTTGAGTTTGTTTTTTTAGATTTTGATTTAGTTCATGATTGATTTGCATGTTTAGTGAACTTCTTAGTTTGAGATTTTGAATTATTGCGTGGAAGTGCTTTTATTCGGGTAAATTCTATATACAAGGCACCTTACATACAAGACACCAATAATCCCCAAACTACCCTTCGTGTGTCGTGCTCGAAAGGACGACATGAAGCCTTCATGTCGTGTACTTTTACACGACATCAACTAATTGGGTTAAATATTACTCCCTCCGTCCCAGACCAAGGGTCCTCGGGGGGGATTTCACGCTTCTTAAGAAATTTTTTTAAAGTGGGTAGAAAATTTTAGGAGAGAGAATGTAAAAGTTAAATGTATGGTAGGGAATAGGAGAGAGAATGTAAAAGTTAAATGTGTGGTAGGGAATAAGAGAGAGAATGTAAAAGTTAATAATATTTAATAGGAGAGAGAATGAGTGGGAGGAATAGTAATGGTTTTTTTGTAAATATATGGAGATGATAAGGGTATAAATATATGGAAAGCTTTCCATTTAAGGAAAGAGACTCTTGGTCTGGGACGGACCAAAAAGGAAAGTAGGACTCTTGATCTGGGACGGAGGGAGTAGGTCGTATGAAATTATACGAAATTTAAATTTACTCTGTCATAAATGTCGTACAAACCAACACGATATAATCTCATAATATCGTGTATATCCATACGACATATCAAAATGAAGGTGTTCTTCGATGATTTGCAACACGATGTTAATGATACGCATATGCTATGTTATATTATTGAATTGTGTTGTTAATTGAGCAAAATTTATACACTTATACATGACAAGGAACAAACGGCATATTGGATCATACAATATCATATAACCTATCACATTTAAGTGATACCACTTTATTTATTTGGAGGAAACTCATGTAGATGAAAAACACTTTAAATGTCATCTAGAATGTAGAAAAAAATTAAAAAAAAAAATAAACGAGGTAGCCGTATACCATTTTTCACAAGATCGGGACACATAAAACCCTAAAAACCCTAAATAATGGCACATATTTGTAACTCAATTTCCATTTGGATTTGGAGGAAACTCATGTAGATGAAAAACACTTTAAATGTCATCTAGAATGTAGAAAAAAATAAAAAAAAATAAACGAGGTAGCCGTATACCATTTTTCACAAGATCGGGACACATAAAACCCTAAAAACCCTAAATAATGGCACATATTTGTAACTCAATTTCCATTTGGATTTGGAGGAAACTCATGTAGATGAAAAACACTTTAAATGTCATCTAGAATGTAGAAAAAAAATTAAAAAAAAAATAAACGAGGTAGCCGTATACCATTTTTCACAAGATCGGGACACATAAAACCCTAAAAACCCTAAATAATGGCACATATTTGTAACTCAATTTCCATTTGGATTTGGAGGAAACTCATGTAGATGAAAAACACTTTAAATGTCATCTAGAATGTAGAAAAAAAATTAAAAAAAAATAAACGAGGTAGCCGTATACCATTTTTCACAAGATCGGGACACATAAAAACCCTAAAAACCCTAAATAATGGCACATATTTGTAACTCAATTTCCATTTGGATTTGGAGGAAACTCATGTAGATGAAAAACACTTTAAATGTCATCTAGAATGTAGAAAAAAATTAAAAAAAAAAATAAACGAGGTAGCCGTATACCATTTGTTATTTTATTATATGGTGTGTCGTGTTTAAATACACGACATTTACTAATACATTTCGTATGAACAATACACGAAATGAATCAGGTGCATCTCGTGTATTGTTCATACGAGATAATTACTGTAAACAAAGACTATATCGTGTTTGTATACACGATATGTACCAAAGTATCTCGGGTATATACACACGAGATACACCCCGAAGCCCTACATAAAACGCGATATACACGCGCATAACGGCCCAACAGAACACCATTGTTGTACACCCATGCAAATGCGACACCATTGTCCAAGTCTTAACACCCATAAATTTATACCCATTATTTTCATTAATTCTCAAATCATCTAACACCATAGTATGGATTCTCCACAACATTCTCCAAGTTTTTATGATCATATTGATCTTGAGCTTGTGGAATATATTTTTGAAGAAGAAGGTTTGCCACCAAATTCTCCACATTAAAATCAAAATTCAAGCAGCAATGAAATAAGTTTTTAAAGTTATATTTGGTGTTTTGATCAAAATCGCAATAAAAATCCAATGTTGAAACGAAATTGTTTTTCAAGATTGGATTTTTAAATTCCCGATATTACTCTATTTCGTGTGAGATTATACGAGTTTTATGCTATTTGTCGTGTTTTTATACACGAGTAATGGCGTATTACCTCGTATTATATAACACGAGATAAATGTGTTTAAGTCGGGTACATTTATACGAGATGTTCATGAACATCTCGTATAATGTTACACGAAATGTCATACACTCGTCGTTTATTGTGCAATTTTCTAATTGATGGTAATACAATTTGTAGGGACCGGATGTCAGTGATCAATTCGATACATCCCTATTATTTTCAAATAGGGATGATCTTGTTAAACATGTACGAGATATCGCGGCCCGTCAAAATATAACCCTTTCTATAGGAGATTCGAGGAAGACAAGTGGCAAGATCCTAGGCTACGCGAAGATTGTATGCCATTTTGGTGGCAAGTACAGGTCTGGAAAAACTAAAGATGTGAGGTTGACTAGTACGAAGAAGATTGGGTGCAATTTTGAAATCCGGGCCAAAGATAGGGGTGATGGGGTATGGGGTTACGTTGTGAAGCATGGTTCTCATAATCACGACTTTCCGACGTATCCCGAAGGTCATCCGTGGGTAAATTGACTAGTTCTGAATATGAGGAGGTGTGTAGCGCAAGTCGCCTTCGGTGCGTCCAAATAACATTCTAACAATGTTAAAGAGGAAGGATGAGAAGAACGTGAGTACTCCGAAACACGTCCACAATGCCCTCACAAAATGCAAGTCACAAGAACGACAAGGGAGATCCTCGCTTCAACAGTTCATAAAAGCACTCGAGGATAAGAAATATACCTTCTTCATGAGGAAAGCTAACGAGAGTGACATGATCGGTGACATATTCTTCTCTCACCCACGAGCATCTGGATATGCTTAACTCGTTTTCCATATGTAGTACAAGGTAAATTTTTGATTTTTTTGAATCTGTTTTTTGACTCTGTTTTCCACAAGTCGTATGCATTTTTTGAATTGCAATTTTATTCATTTCTAACTTTATTTCTCTTTAAATGATACAAGGTGATCCGCACTTACAACACCAATCGCTATGGAATGGCATTACTTGAGATTATAGGATTTACTTCAACGGGAAGAATTTCACAATTGCCTATGCGTTCCTCCAAAATGAGAAGATCCGAGAATTACACGTGGCACTCAAGAATTTGCAAAGTCTTTTTCATACTCCCCACATGCCAACCGTTTTCTTAATCGATCGTGACTTGGCTTTCATTAATGCCGTCCAAATGGTATTTCCCGAGACCGCACACCATTTGTGTCGAAGGCATATCGAAGTCAATGTTAAAAAGAGAGCGTTGGCTAAAACCGGTAGCAATGAAGTTTGCACTATCATTCATGAGGAGATTTAATAAAGCAATATCATCCGCTACTCGCGAAGAGCTGGACACCCGTCAATCGCTTTTGCGATCATTACTGCATCTTATCCCGATTTATTGACCTACCTCCGCGAGACTTGGATTGCTCCATACTCTACGAATATTTTGTCGATGCACACAGTATCGCCATCGCACTTCGGAACCCACACCACGAACAAATGGCCGAGAGTGAGCATAACAGTCAAGAAGGCCTTGGGAGTGCTTCTTCTACTTTTGACACATTATTCAAAAAGGCTCATGAGATTATGGAAATCCAAATAACAACAATCAAAGCTACTATGGAGCAATCAAAGAGTAGAATTCCAAATGATATGAAGACACGTGATTCGTATCAAGACATATTGGGGCGAGTGTCAAAGGCACTTTCTGGACATCATCAAAGAAGAGCGAGTCGTTGTGGGGATAATGTCATGGATCCTTCAGCCGTGGGTGTTACCCGAGGCGAACACATAGACTTCCATGTAGTCACGAGATTGCATGCATACAAAACTCGGGGGCCGGATTGAGTTGTCCTCGATTCATGATTTTTGGAAGAAGTTGGACATTGAAGTAGAATACTCGTCCCACTCGGACCCGATTTTGAAGTTGTGTTGAATGAACCGCGTAACGCACCCGGACCTCGTAAAGAGAAGGTTATTTCAAACGATAAATGAAGGGCTACATCCACAAACCGGAGATGCTTCCCGAGCCTGATCATATTTCAAAGGTAAATAAACCCCGACCACCAGCTAGAGTACTCGTCGATTGGGAGCATACCGACGTACATTTTGGAGTCCCCACTACACCACCCTCCACTAGCAAAGCAGGTCTAGATCTTCATTTATTGCATCAACCCAATCAGCCTGATGTCGCGGAGTCACCAAATTCGAAATCAGCTTCCAAACACTACACCATCTACCCCTACCACTCCTACATCTCTTCCACCACTAGCCGCTTGTGTCACGGGAGAGGTCGAGGTCGAGGTCGGGACGGGGACTCGGGACGGGGACGGGACTGGACGGGACGGGTCGTGGAAATGGACAAGTCAATGATATACATACTTCCGCGCATAGGATGTTGCTTACCCCTCTCATTGTCCCATTTATTGACGGCTTCACGATGTGATGGGTGATGGAAATTGTGGATATAGAGCAAAGAGGCAGCCAAGAAATATACTAATGCAGGAGATGTGGCAAAGAGTGCGCTCAGATTGTGCCAAGGAGCCGCTTCATCGCCGCGAGCTTTATGAGAGAGTTATGCCTGAGAGATATGAAACGAGCTCTATAGTCGCATTACTCACTATGCCTCCCCTTGTTCGAAATATTATTGGTTGATACTCCCAGAGATAGGGCACATCATAGCCACGGTGTATAATGTGGTGTTTGTCTCGTACTCGCAAACCGCTGGCTTCACATGCCTACCAAATGATCGTACCACAAGGAACAGTGACCACCCACGTACACACTTGTGTTGGGACATGTGGGAAACCATTTTATATTGGTATGATACTTTAATTCGTTATATTTAACTATCTTATTTAAATTTGTTATATTTAACTATATTTTCTAAATTTGTTATATTTGACTATTTTATTACTTTTGCAAATTTCCGCACATTACGTTCTGGATATGATTACCCGATACCATCAAGCAGCACTATATCGGGGAGCAACGTCATCCAAGCGCAAGTAACCTGATCATGCCATACGTAAGTCGGATAGAAACATTCAACCGACTCTCAATTATGGCGAACGAAGCACGAATTGCGTAAAATAGGCCATAGTTTATGTGTATAGCGTATTGATTATTTTTTGTATGAAGTTTTGGGACGGATATAGTATATTAAAATTGGATCACTTGATGTAGTACTTAAATTATAGTTTTGATGTATGGATACATCGCTTGTTTGTTTCAAGGTCCGTTTTTTTCATTACAGGACCATCTCGTGTTCTTATACACGAGATGTCATATCATAACTCGTATATATATACACGACGTATTTCATTTTTGTCGTATGAACTTTACACGAATTAAACTAACTACCCAAGAATGTATCTCGTGTGTGTTCATACGAGATAAAAGAAAACATGTCGTGTGTATATATACGAGATGAGTCAAATCATCTCGTGTATAAGCACACGAGATGGTAGTCCGAGGGCAACTTATCCCGAAACACAACCGAAACAAACCGATTCCAATATTTGCAAACCAAAACGAACATATCCCAAATACAAACATCAGATCCAAAATTTACAAACCAAAATGAACATATCCCAAACATATTCCAAAACAAACATTGTATCCAAAATTTACAAACCAACATATCCCAAATACAAAGAACATATCCCAAACATATTCCAAAACAAACATTGTATCCAAAATTTACAAACCAACATAAACAACCAAAATGAACATAATCATGAACCGTCTCCGTATAGATCAATGGCCCGTCTAATCTTATCTTTGACCTCCGCGGATAAACCGTCATCCGTGAGCAATGAAAGTAGTATGCCTCGTGCCTCTACAACCCTAGGCGGTGGTGGAACGTTAATTAGTGGCATCATGATTCGGATTAGTAATCCGAACATGAGTCCTAGCCAGGAACCACTGCATATACGTGGAAGTAACAGGATCAGATGCGCTCACGGACGTGCCCCATCTACGCACTGGATCGAAACTCCCCAAGCCGTCCTCTAACCAATCCTCCTATACCTCATCACGCGCTCCATAGGACTTCTTGTACCCTTTTCGACCTGCTATCAATGAACAATTTTGGCCGCAAGATATGAGGTCTCTGGGGAGTTTCGCTGATCCCAAACCGGCGTGTAACACTGGCCAGCATATATGCCTCCGTGATATCCTGGAAGCGTATAACCCCACGGAAGTATGAGACCGGCAAAAGCGCCCTCTGGTGGTGTGTGCCATAGGAGTCCAACAAACCTAAAATGAATTTGTTAGACACCGTCAATGTAAATAATAAATTATAACAATTTGTAAAACTTTAAATATAACTAACTCACCATATCAACCGTCATCGTGTCCAGTGGTACGCCGAAACCTCAATAGATGGGCATATCCCTACCGGCCAGACAAGACGCACCCATCTACGAGCCTCTACCGCCCTCCGTCCATAACGGGTCAATATCTCTCCGGAAAATCGGAAAGTGCTCGTATATCCAGCCCGCAAATGTATGAAATAAATAAGTTAACAATGTTATAACCATAAATGCATGTTGTAATTATTAAATGATTGTTAAATATTACCTCTAAAAGACTCAAACAACCACCAATCTCGCTTGCATCCGTATCTAGATGCCTTCCCCAACTCCCTGTATAGATATGCCAACGCAGCTGCCCCCAGATGTGAGCCCCCACTCGTCAATATCCACGCACAATGAAAGGTAGTCTCGAGGGCATCTTATCTCGAGTCTTGTCCACGAACGCAGTGGAGCCGAGGAGGAACATGATGTACGTAGAAGCGCGCTCATCGTCGCAATGTCGGAAGGGGAATCAAAGGACCGGTGGAGGCCATCTAAAGAGTAGGTCGTGCCCTTCCGACATGTCTCAAGTGCGTGCCATGATACCGCTATGTTAGGCTCGGATCCGCCTTCGCAACAGTGGCCACCCGAACACCGATGCCTAAAAATTGAAAATGAAATAATTAATAAAATTGATAAAATTTATGAAATTGATAAAATTTATGTAATTTATAAAAAATAGACAACAAACAAGAATATACCTAGGATATGAGTGATGTCATGCATAGTTGTAAGTACCCCAATCTGATCACCCCCTTTCAAGCACACGGAAGCACCGCAGACTCATCAACGCAGCCTCGACGACCTCCGGCACTCAAAACCCTCTCAAAACCCCCAACCAAACCAAGGGAGTGAGCCTTCCCGGGATAAAAAGGGACAAAGGACCTTTTGGGAATTTTCAAAAATTGAAAAGCAAAAATGGTCCGTACGGACCTCTTTGTTTTCATAATTACCGAATCCCCTTAAAGTCCACAATATTCCTCAAATCCTGAGAAAATGATTACCCTCATGCTTAGTTGGTCCGTACGCGACCTCTTGCATGTCAAGATGGTCCGTACGGACCTTATTGCTCAGGGGACATCATAATTCCAGAATATTCACCATCATCACATATTCTCTCAAATCGAGGAAAACCAAAATTCTGGATAACCAAGAAGGTCCGTACGGACCTTCTTGCACCTAAACTGACACTATAAATAGAGGGCTCCCCCTCCTCATTTTCACACACCTCCCACTTCTCTCTTCCTCCCTAAGCCTTCAGGCTTCCCCTCTAAGTCCTCTCGAGGCACTCCCGGCCCCTTTCGGATCCTTCCGAGGCCTTCCGAGCCCCCTCGTGGTGCTCCGAAGCCTCTTCGAGCGCTCCCGCGACGCTCCTGCGCTGCCCCGAGGCACTCTCGAGGTACTCTGAGGCCCCTCGTGGTACTCTGAGGCCTTGCCTGGTCTTTCCCGAGGCATCCCGGCTCTTTCCGAGTCAAACCGACAATTCCAACCCACGCCGAACCTCTGCCCGAATCCAACTGACGATCCCAAACCACGCCGAAACTCTGCCCGAGTGATCCCTGAGATCCCAACGCACGCCGAAGCTCTGCCCGAACGCAGCATACAGTCTCAACGCACGCCGAAACTCTGTCCGCAGACAATCGGCCCCTCCCGAAGCAATCCCGGTCCGTGCCGGAACACTATTCCATCCTCAAACACTATTCCCAAATAAAGACAAAGTATACACAAACCAACATTGGTAAGGCTTCCTTCCATTACTATTTCAATACATTTCAATACATAGTGTACAATGTAGACATCCGATACAGCATGCATTTTTAAAAAAGCGCACACACACACACAACAGTTAAAGAATATTAGGGGTATCCGAAAGACTTGTTTTACGAGGCGACTCGGGTGAGCTCTAATATTCTAATATTCTCTTCCCGAGGAGTCATCTGACCTCCGAACTCAAAATCTCATCACACAAAAACAGTTTAAAATTATCTTTAAACTGATGCCCTTTTTCAATGTTTTCGGGCTTAATAAAACGGCGCGGCGACTCTACAAATGCGAAAACAAACGGCGAGACACCTCCAAACGAAATGAGGCCATATGCCGGGCGCGAGCGCCGCCTTCGGATCCGGTAATTTCAGCTGGCGACATCAGCTGGGACTTTTTGTTTTAAAAACTTTTAAACAAAACAAAAGATTTTTAAAAACGATGACGAGGGTCAAACTTTCATTTTACCCCCTTCTTTAACTGCTGCGTGTGTGCATCGTGCTTTTACTTTTTTATTTTACAAAAAAATAAAAATACAAAAAAATAAAATGCATCAATATACATCTCGTGCATACATTTAAAATTCTTCAAAACTTCTCGTTTTACTCGAAAAAGAATTTTAGAGACCGCACACTACTCGCACCGCCGCCTCGGTTACACCGCACACTACGCACACCGCCGCACGGTTACACCGCACGCTACGCGCACCGTGCCGCCTCGGGATACACCGCACACTACAAGCCTTAACCTGAGTGGTCTCGCCATGCACCCGTTAGGTCTTCCTAGGCCTCTCGGATGCGCACGGATCATTCCAAACATCCCATCCTAGCCAAGCGTCAACCCCGCACGTTTGAGTCTTGAGTCACACTCGTCCGCACTGCTGGTTTTTACCAGCCCGTGTCATACAGCTGGATACATATACCATGCCGGCCATTTTCTCGAGTCAAGGCTCTAACTCAAGATCCCTTGCGCAAGCAAAGCGATGAAAGGTCATGCTAAAATCTTGACTCGATCTTGATTTCCGAAGCTACACCTGCACGATGTTCCGTCCCTGATATACATCCATGCTCACATGACACCATGTCATCACGCCTTTGATACGTCGCCCATGACGACGATATGACCCACCCAACGCCTAACGTCACGCATTCCTTGCGCAAGCAAGGTAAAGAGAGGTCATGTCGAACTTCGACCCGATCTTGACTCAAATGGCCGTGCCTCGGTTCACTATTTACATGGCTAACGCATCAAAACAAACATGACAGGCTCGGTCCTTAGGTTCGATTTTTCTTTAGGCCGGTGGAAACCGCTTGCCCTATAGGACCCTCGCCCGGGCCGCCCACCCCGGGATGTCGAAATACAAAAAGTGTGCAAAACGAGGGGCTTATAGTCGCACAGATGGTCTCCACTGACCCAGGATCTAGCATAGTTGCGAAAAAGAAGATCAATCTTTTCCAACCTACCTAGGATTCTGAGAAAACACTGTTTTAAGTAAATTGAAACAACAAAAAAAAAATCATAAATAAAAGAAACGGAAACCGCATGCCACGTGAGCTTTCCCCCTTTTATCCCGTGAGGCCATTCCAGTGTCTAAACTCTTTTCCCGTCACTCCTCCAAACAACCGAGAGTGGTTGAGAATACCCGGAGCCGCCTTTTCGCATTGAGGTCACAAGGTCCGATAGCCCTTCCAGCTCAACGCCCGCACCGTCCGCTACTCCCAATGACGGGATCAACAGATAACAGCTGAGGGAAACGGGAACCCCGCCACTAAGGAACCTCCATACAATGGAGGAAGTGTCCGCGAGCCTTCGAAACCATCAAGAAGCGCCAAGAAGAGCAAAGAAGCCTCGGATCGTAGACACCTTGCGTCTTCGAGGAACAGCTGCAGCTTCCCAACCCGACTAACCTTTGTTCTCATAAAGGACGAAGACATACCGGCTCCCCTTTTCTCAAAGCTATCGCAAGTTCCCGCCTCCGCCAAGCTACGAGATCCCAAAGAACGCAGCAGCTCTCGCTCAAAGCTCCTCAAAGGCGCTGGGCCAAGCAGCCCGACATGCCCTCCTCAAGACAGTCAGCTTCCCGCTCGCACATTAAGCTTCGCACCAACAAAGACACATACGTGCTCGCTCCGTCGATCCCAATGCATCTCGGTATCCCCAGTGATTCAATCCTTCGCCTCTATACGAGCCTCGCAACCACAATCAAAAAGTCCCCATTCTTACTGTGGGACAGTGCATCCCGAGCGAATATCCCGACATCTCAAGCTTGCCACCTCGCTAGTCCGCCAATTGGGGCTAACGAATCATTTCCCAGCCTCCCAAACACAACCCTTAGCTGACCCGGCAATCACGCCCTCAACTTCAACACCCCTGTATGGGTTGGTATACACTCAACTACCTCCCCAAGACTCCCGAATGGCGATCCCATCAGCCAATCCACCCCCATCTTCGGCTTCCGTCCCCGAAAACGGTAACCCACCTCGCATACTGATCCTCACATGGCTTGGCTGATCGAACAAATGAAAGACATGCAAGGCAAGCTAGCTAGTTCTCAAGGACTCCCTCCCGCCTATTGATCCGAACAAAGTGGTCCCTCTCCCTCCGAAGTTCAGGATGCCTAAATGGAAAAGTTTGACGGGACAGAATGCCCAAAACCCACATCAACACCTACGTCCCGGGTATGAGAGCCAAAGGGGCAACCCTCAACAGATGGCAGATCACTTTCGCATTCCCTCAAATCCACAAAGACTAAGGTGGTTCCTCAATGTGAAGGCGTAAAACCGGTCCACGTGGGATCGGATCGAAATCTTCCTGGAGAAGTACCGCGCCAACCTTGAATGGGAGACAAACCGCCATGACCTGCAAGCCACCGAACAAAAGGATGACGAACCAGTGGGTGAGTTCTACAAAAGATGGAACTGGAAGCTAAGCGAGATAATGGATCCACTTTCCAAAGAAGATCGATGGACATCTTCCATTCCCGCCTCAAGCCATCTGAGGACCTTGATCGCCCACCATTTCTATCCGGATCTCCGTGCCATGGTCAACGCCGGGACTAAGTTTGAAAAGACTCTGAGTCTTCAAAAGGCAACAACAACCCCTGCCTCATCTTACCGCTATCGAACAAACCTGGCAACTTTAACTCCTGCCCCAACCACAGGAAAAGAAGCAATGAATAAGACACTACATTCGTAACGAAGCTCAAGTAAACCGCGATCAAGCAGCTCCCAAAGAATAACAATCCCCTCGCTTCCCACGCTCCAGCATTTAGACAACCTTGAAATGCCCTTGGGTCAAGTATTTGAAGCTTTGGTGAAACGAAATCTTCTCAAACCACTCGAGAATTTCCAACCGAAGACTCCCAAACCCAACATGGATATGAGCAAGCACTGCGCCTTCCACAACTACCCCGGCCACACCACCGACAATTGCTTCGTGCTCAAGCAGGTGGTCCAGGGGCTCATTGAGGAGGGAAAATTGGAACGCCCTCGTGGTCCCAATACCATCGGAAATCCATTCCCCTGGAACGACAGGGTAAACTCAATAGCCTTTGACGAAACTCCAAGCGAGAGCGAAACTCCAAGCGAGAGCAGGCCCCCTGCAATTTCCGAAACCGTCAGCATGCTGTCCCGCTATGACTGGGAGAGTGAAACCAGAGTCAAAAGGTCTCGTGACCGGGAATTCAGACAAGAACGCCCAAGGGCAACCAAGTCTCCCTACGATCTTTGCCCCAACCAAGGCATACAAATGGATGGATCGAACGTTCCCCAGAAGAGACTGAGTCAAACGGTAGCACAGGAAGCTGTTTAGCCTTCACAGACGATGACTTGCCGATATGTGAGAATCGGCACAACGAAGCCCTCCTCATCCTCATAAAAATAGAGATGTTCTTCCTCCCGAACGTCTTGATTGATAACGGCTCCGCAGTCAACATCATCGCTTTGAGCACACTGAAACGACTCCGCATCGACCGTTCTCTCGATAAGGCCTTCACCTCGGTAATCCGAGCCTACGATTCCACCGCACGACTAATCGTAGGAGTCATCAATCCGAGGATCCAATTCGACGTACAACCGGAGCTCCAAGAGTTCCAAGTCGTGGAAATCAAACCAACCTTCTCTCGCTTTGTTGGGACGACCTTGGATACATCGATGAAAGCAAAGATCATCTACTCTTCACCAATGCGTGAAATTCATCAATGCCAATGGAGCGATCGAAGTGATCCGCGGAAGCAGAATGGCAAGTGCTTGGCCGCAAGCTACGACCTGTAAGAAGGTCCCGACATGACCGAATACTCTTCCCCGCATGATTCTCCTACCCCGTCCCGCTACGAAGCGGATCCTTACATCCACGCTCTAAGCCGCGACGAGCCGGAAATCGAAGAACTCATGGGTCGTGATGACAACTCGATATATGCGATCGTGAAGAATGCTTGAGAGAGGATCAAGAGATGGATGCCCTAATGGAGATTGATCGAGGAGTAGACCCTTACTTCGCCGAAAACCCTCTCGCAAACCGGCTCATCACCGATCCCCGTACAAGACAACCCTCTAGCCGACACTCTCGGATCTTACGGGGACAGCCATCACAGCCTAGTTCAAATCAACATTCCGGTGTCCGACTGGATGAACAAAGGGGCGCAACCTCCTCCAAGGCTTAATCTGTGGAAGGAGATATAGCATGCCCTCGAATCGCATATCGTAAATGTCGTCCAAGAAAAGATCCTGTATAAAGAGGCGATTCTATGAAAGTGATCAACACGCAAGAATCAACTCCGACCGCCGAATGCTTCGCCTCCTAGAAGTAGCCCTCGCCGACTTCTATCATCAAAACCCCCAAGGACTCGGTGGCAACACTAATGGAGGGACATCATCAGGGGGAGCAACCAAAACCTCCGCGATATGGTTTGAAATCGAACCGCATGCAAGCTATTTTCCGGACTCATGCCAAGGGAAGATTGGCCACCGAAC
The DNA here is from genome assembly GCA_022495995.1 of Adenophora triphylla var. japonica. Lineage (NCBI taxonomy): Eukaryota > Viridiplantae > Streptophyta > Magnoliopsida > Asterales > Campanulaceae > Adenophora > Adenophora triphylla. The sequence goes on along the minus strand of JAFEMH010000237.1, from coordinate 392,836 downwards.
CAAAGACTACTCCTCTAGAGCTACAGCCATCCGAAAGTAATGAAGCTCGGTCCAATCCCTCGTCGCCTATAGTCTAGCTTCGAGTCTTGTTGTCTCGTGTATTCACATCTTTTGAGTCTGCTTGACGGCTTTACGCCCAACGATTGTGAGTCTTTGATCAACAATGTACAGCCTTCACGCTTTCAATTAAAGGTCCGACCTTTCTAAAAATCATTTCATTGCATCTTTAACAAATGATGATGTTAACTAATCAAAACAAGTTAATAACAATTCATTTATAAAAAGGCAAACACATTAATTGAATAAATGCATCAAGCAAACATTTAAGCATGTTTGTCAAACGAGAGAAAACCGGGCCCAAGCCGCCGAGGAGGTTTTAATCACAACGATTTGCAAGATTGCCGAAGAGCCAAAGCAGACGCAAGTCCGACGCCATTTCCAAAGACATCGAACCTGGGAAACCACCTTCATGAACAAGGAAGACCCACACACAGTGAGGGGTCAAAACCAAGAGCATCATGGCCCTAAAACGCCTCGCCTCTCACTTCGTCATCCTTGGGGACATGCTATACAAGAAACGCTACCATGGACCTACTCCTACGCCGCATCGCCCAGAAGAAGCAAACAAGTTCATGAACGAAGTCCACAATGGGGCTTGCGGTCCCCACACGAACGCCAGAGCCCCGATGCAAATCATTCTCGTGATGGGCTACTACCGGATCTCCATGGAGTGCAGATTGCATCCACTTTGTCCGAAGCCGCGACAAGTGTCAACGGTTCTCCAACCTCAATCATTCGCCGCCCCACGATCTCTACCGCATGACTACACCTGGCCATTTGCCACTGGGGAATTGACGTCATCGGGAAAATCGCCCACCAGCAAGAATCGGCCACGAAGTTCATCTTAGTAGCCATCGACTACTTCACCAAATGGGTCGAAGCCAAGTCCTACAAGGTACTCACCTCCAAGAAGGTCGCGCATTTCCTCAAGGAAAACATCATTCTCGCCGATACGGCATCCCAAATGAGGTCATATCGCACAATGGTTCACACTTCAAAGGGGAATTCGACAGCATCGCCGGCTGAATTCAAGATCACACGCCACAAATCTTCTCCCTACCGGCCACAAACGAACGGCGCCGTGGAAGCAAAGCAAACAAAACCCTCGAACGGATCATCCGAAAATGACTACCCGAGGACGAGATTGGCTCGAGAAGCCGCACCTTGCACTTTGGGGCTACCGCACATCGCCGAACAGCCACGGGAGAAACCCCATTCGCCCGACATACGGGATGGAAGCAGTCCTTCCCATTGAGCCGAAATTCCTCACTCCGAGTGTTGCTGAAAATGACATCAACGAAGTCGAAAGGCTCCGGCCGACATGACGAATTGGCTCTGCTAGACGAGCGACGACTAAAGGCCATGGAACACGTCTGAGCCTATCAAAGCAGGATGGCTAGAGCTTTCGACAAGAAAGTCAAATCCCGAGACATCGTGGAAGGCGACCTTGTACTCAAAGAAAAGCCTCCCACTCGAACCAACCCATTGGGAAAATGGGAACCCACATGGATCGGCCCTTTCGTGGTTCAAAAGATCTTCTCCGAGGTGCCATGAAGCCGACAGACCTAGACGGCAATCCCTTCATGAATCCAAATAACGGAAGCAAACTTCGCAGATACTTCGCCTAAAGAAGAACAACTGTGCATCTCTTTGCACTCCATGTAGTGTCGAACTACGCACTGAGCCCTCTAGTCCGGGGAACGTAGGCAACCTTAATTGGTCCTGGTCTAAAAATACACAAAAAGTCAAAAGTTTGAATGTCAATCAAGACCTCCATCAAGCTACGCACTTTTCAAGAACACGCCCAACAGCCACCTTGACCAAGTCAAACGACGGCGGCAACATCAAAGGACATCCGAGGGTCACTCAAAGATCAAACGATCGACTCATGTCCGCTTCCAAGCCAGGGCTTGTCTTCGCCTTCACGCGCTTCAAAAAAAAAAAAAAAAAGAGCTCGAGCAAGGGCTCACAAAAAAAAAAAAAAAAAAAAAAAAGAGAGCTCGAGCAAGGGCTCACAAAAAACAATAAATAAAAGAATCTCAAGCGTAAGCTACAAAAAAAGAGGTCAAGAGCCCGACGCCAACAAGAGGCAAGGAAGCTACGAAAAGACCGTCAAAACGACTTGTCGTGGGATCATTCAACCTCTCGCCCAAGCACAAAGCCTAAGCAAAGGGATTGCCGCCACGGCTCACACTGCCGCTTGGGCCCGCAAATGCAAATGTAAAGGTTCAAAGATGGACGCCGACAAGGTGCACAAAAGGAACAAAAACAAACAAGAGATCTTGCGTCTCGACAAAGCTTTAAAAGTAAATCACAAATCACTAACGGTTACAACATTTATTGATGAGTTCAAGCACGGTCTACTCTCAAGTTCACAACATGCTAAAAGACAAATTTAATACATTTAACAAATAATGTGTTTGCAATGCAATGAATGGATACCTAGGAGGTCATTCCGCGCCGTCTCGCGCTTGTCCCTCGCCATTCTTTCCTTTCTTCCTCGTCCCCGGCGAGTCTTCTTTCGCTCCACGTGAACCAACTCTGCGTCTCTCGCCCGAGATCGGGTCCTCCCGTAGAGTCAAACAATCCAGAGCTCTCGTGGCTTCATTCGCCCGTGCTTCGGCTCGGATCTCCTCCCTCGCGAGTCCGCAAAAGAGGACCTCTCCCCGTCGGTCGGTCAACTCTAGTCTCGTAGTCAAATAAAGTGTCTCCCGTCACATCCAAAGTGGTCGACCAGTGCTTCGCACTCCTAAGGCAATAGCTACTACGGCAACCGGTCCTGTAATCGCTACACGCCTGCTCTCCAAAGCCACTTGGGATCGCCCAACACGCCGCTCATACTGGGCCAGGTACGAGTCGTCAATACGACACTCTCCCGACGTCTAAGGAGCACCACAGGAGGGAAAGCGGAATACTTCCATACCCTCGTAAAATACAAGAAAGCACTGGAGCCGCTATACAAAGAGGAGCTATCTCCACAATAGCAAGGTCATCCCAGCCTAACAAAGGCTCCTGCTTCATCCCAAACTGCCGGGAAACAAGCGACGGAATATAGAAGGAGGACCAAGACAAACCTGGAACTCTGACGACGTAGGACCCTTCCTGAAAGACCCTCCTAGTCTCAATTCCCCAGTGCGGAACCCACCAACGGATCTGATGCGTACCAAGCTGTGCCATCCATCTCTCCCAGGCGGACTGATCCATATCCAACACAAGAGGTCGCTGAGCAAATGACCACGGGCTAAACGACGTCGGAGCCTCAGGCATGGCCTGAAGTCTCTCTCGCAGCCACAAGGTGAGCAAAGCGGGGCTTCCCCCTCTCATGAACCGATCCCCATTCGCCAGACGGTCGATACCATGAAGAGTCTCCCCCAGCACCAACGGGACAATATCCTCTCCAGCTCTGCAGTGCCCAACCACATCTAGCAAAGCGCCATCGCAAATTCCAAGGGAGCTGACCATGAAAAGTGTCGCCATCACGCACAAGGCAAATGCGTCCCAAGATACATCACTCTTATCATCAGCCATGAACCGCTCCGGCAGCCCAGAAATGTCAATATGACCCGAATCAAGGATCATGCCCTGCACTTCTTCCAACGAAGTACGAAGAAAGCCTGCAAGCTTCATGCTCACCGCAGCACCACCAATCAAAGGAAGCGAGATGGCCTCCACCTCCGGTCCTCCAATCAAAGCCCGAAAATCCTCAAAAGTGGGCACCATTTCATTGTAGGAGAAACAATACACATGCCTCCTAACATCCCAGAACTTCGCGGCAGCCCGCAACAAATCCCAATCAGGAACCAACTCCTTAAAAGACCAAGACGAGCAAAGACGAAACCTTACCTCGAAAGCCCGTCTCTGATGCCTCATACGGCGCCGCATCCACGTTTTCAGCTGCTCAAGGAAGTGTGCTTGCCTCTCCTGCGAAAGCCTCGGCAAAATTCTAGGAACATACGAAGAATCCATGGCAAAAATGGAGGTTCCTAGAGAAAATGGGGAAGAAAGCTCGAAAAATGGCTGCAAATGGGGAATGGGGAAAGTCCAGACACTGGAAAGCATTTATGTCCTCCCAAAAAGCAAAGGTGGTCCGTACGGACCTCTTTGCAATGCAGGTCTGTCCGTACGGACCTCTTTGCAACCAGAACCCATTTCCCCAGCAAACAATACAACAACCACAGTCCTCAGCAGGACCTTGCTCCAAACTGCCCAAACACTGGCCAAAACCATTCCCGGCAAACATACACTACCCACAAACGCACTCTCAGCTCACGTGGCATGCACAAAATAAAAAATAATAATAGCAATAATTTCTAGGACAACTCCCGGGAATCGCAAAAATGACATTACATCTTAAAATAAAATGTTGTTTGCCGTGCAAATACGAGTGTTTTATTACAGGTACATCTAATGTCTGTTGCTAAAAGAAAAAAAAAAGAAGATATGGAAAGAGGGAAAGCAAATGAACCCTAATCCGACTCTTCGGCATCATCATCCTCGCCGAGATCATCAAGAGAGAAGTCGGGCATCCTGGTGAACTCACCCACTCAAAGTAATCCGAAGGATCAAATCCGGCGAAAGGATCAAAGAAAGAAGGCTCTGACGAACCCTCACCCTGTGCATCCTGCTGAGGGAAGAACTGATAAAAGGGCTGCTGCCTCGGAGCTCCCGAAGACGTCCCGGCATCCATGCTATGCCGCCCCCTCGAAGGTCCCTCCTGCTGTGGCTCCGGCTCGGCTCTCGGTGGAGGAACGTCTACAGAATGCCTCGAAGGCATCGGCTGGTACGCCGGCATAGTCGCGAAGACCGGCAAGACATCTTCGACGCCATCTTCTTCGCGAAGGACCTCATCGCCACATAACGGCGAGTCAGCATATCATAGGCTCTCCCCGGGACCTGCACAAGCAAGCAGCCAAGGAAACGCCAAAGAATACGGCTTATACTCAACAATGTAAAGAGAAAATACGTAAAAGATGCCAAGATGGAAAAGAGTAAGCACACTCACCGATCTGTCGGGATCCACTCGGTATGCAGCAGAGCTCGCTCAGAACGGCATGTACACCCTCCTCCTCGATCCGTCCCCACGTACATACGTGAAATCCGGCCCCGCATCGGAACCTCTCGGGGGAACCCGTGGGCCCTCTCTCTCCTCGCCAATACTGCGGCGTCCTCAATTTCCTCCTCACAAAGGCCCCATACTCCTCTCCATACAAAATAAACTCCTCGGCACCCACACCGCCAAGGTACCTCTCAAAATCCAACACATCCATATCCCGGGAATCAAGCATCCCAAAAGGAGGGTCCCTCGGAGCCACGGGAAGCACACCCGGGCCACGCCGCGTAAGACCCGCTCCCTGTGTACATGACGTCACAAGTCGGCCCCGCAAAGCATCTTCCGCTGTCTGGCTACCACCTGGAGCCCCTCAAACTCATCAGCCTCATACCGAGCCCACGGGAACAAAATAAACCCCTCCGGGCTACCTCTCTCCAGACGCTCCTGCACATCCCCGTAGGCGATGGTGAGCTTCCCCCTGCTGCTCCTCCTCTTCCTTGCCGAGCGAGCCCAGCCCAACATAGCGGGATACGCAGCTACGGCCCCAGGATCTCTTTCCCACGGGAAACACTGGAAGATCTCGTAGGACCACACCTGTGACAAAAACAGAAAAGGCTCAGTGCAAAAGAAAATGGAGAAACGACAAGTTGCTAAATAAAAAACAGCAATAAACTCATACCTCCAGAGCAAAGTCAAAACAAAGCCAAAGAATCAAGCCACACCCTGGCTAAACCGGTCCAAGGAGAAGTAGAGCTCGCCAAGCCCGCCTCGCCCCAAGCGATATCACAAACCCTCTCCAGATCAATCAAGCTCTCCAACAGAGCAAAAGGAGCCGTTAGCCGCGTGGTTCGAGAACAAAGTCTCGGAAAGTGCAAACCACAAAAAGGAGCGCTACCGCCGCTCCGCCGTCACTCCGGCCGGTACCCCGAACATAGGCCCCGTGCCGGCCGTGATCCTCGGCTCCACATCACTATACAACATGCCTGTGCCCTCGCGAGGACGAGGCTCAAAGCCCAAGCAGCTCGGTCCAACACATCATCGCCTATCATATCTCTCCACCGCACCGGCCCTCCTTTGAAGGAAAGCCCGATAATCGCAAAGCTGAAAGTCGGTAGGGCGTCACCGTCACCTCTCCCCGGCTCGGATGGAAGGTGTGGGTGGTATCCCACCAATACTCGAAAGGCCAAGGAAGACGCTCTTGTTCTTCCTCGTGTCGAGACCCCGCCAAAGTTCTCCACGAACACGCCCAGCCGAAGCGTAGACCAGCCTCACGGGGCTCGGCCTACCATCCACGTAAATGTCCTGGCATCCGCCGCCACAACTCAACAATGCCTCGAGCGATCCCCGAGTCTTCATCCTCTTGGCCTTCCCACCTACGAGCCCTCATCCTGCAGTAAACACAAGAAAGGTACGTCATTCGCAGATTTAATGCAAAGAAAATCAAAGCATACATATCCCGTCACGAAACACGGCACACATTGCACATACTTTTCACATATAACCCGTTACAAAACACGGCACATATTGCACATAATTTTCACATGCAATTCTCACATATATCTCGTCACGAAACACTGCACATATTGCACATACTTTTTACATGCAACTCAAAACAATGACATGCATTATACATAATTTTTTCCATGCAGTCCGTCACAAAACACGGCACACACTGTACAGATTTTCTCAACAGAGGGATCAAGCACTACACGACACATTTTCAAAATAAACCGTCACGAAACACGGCACATATTGCACATATTTTCCCCACAAAGTCCGTCACCCAAAAACACGGCACACACTGCATAACAAAAATTCGTCCCTACATGGCACACACTTTCAGACAAAACCCGTCACAAAACACGGCACATGTCACATTTTTTCACAAAATTTGTCACTACACGACAAACTTTTCTCATAATGTACATACATAAATAGCATTAGGTACAAAACACCAAAGCATGCATTTCATTAGAGAGACACTTTATTTTCACAAATAAGAGCTAATCTACACATTTCTGCACAAAATACACATACCCACAATTTTTACGTGTCCATTTTCAACAATTCATCAAGAATTTCACAAAAGGCATGAAAAATAACAAAAACTCAAATATGCGAAAAACTAAAACCTAGTTCTAGCATTCAAAAAATTCGAGCAGGGAATCGAAACGGAACGGATTTCTTACCTCCCCGACGTTCCTAGAACGACGATTGTGCACCTCCGGATTTGGATACAAGACATCCGGGTTCTTCGAAGATGGAACAAACGAGATCCAATTTCTTTGGAGCTCCATCCGTTGCTCGACCACTTCTTGACTACGTTGTCGACGATTCCTTCGAGATCCTTCCGCCATGGCAAGCAATTCAAAGCAAAAATGGAGGATTTTGGTTAACAATGGAGGTTTTTCTCTCCCTCTCTCTCTCGGGTTCACGCACTGAAGAAGAAGGAATGGGGAAGGCCTCGGCTTTTTAACCCGGTCAAAACCTGGGAACTGTAAAAAATTCAAAGTGGTCCGTACGGACCTCTTTGCATCCCAGGTTGGTCTGTACGGACCTTCTTGCAAGGGAGGGCCAAATTACTTTCCTGCCCTTATAATCTTTGTCCCTGGCTGTCCTAAGGCCTTTTTCAGCAAATCCAAGTGCAGAATGGTCCCTAACCCTTCAATTCAACCACCGGCCGTCAGTGTAAGCCCGGACCTCGCCCACTCAACGGCAATTCAGCACCGGCCGTCAGTGTAAGCCCGGACCTCGCCCACTCAACGGCAATTCAGCACCGGCCGTCAGTGTAAGCCCGGACCTCGCCCACTCAACGGCAATTCAGCACCGGCCGTCAGTGTAAGCCCGGACCTCGCCCACTCAACGGCAATTCAACCACCGGCAGTTAGTGTAAGCCCGAACTTCGCCATCTCAACGGCAATGCAAGCACCGGCCGTCAGTGTAAGCCCGGACCTCGCCCACTCAACGGCAATTCAACCACCGGCAGTCAGTGTAAGCTCGAACTTCGCCATCTCAACGGCAACGCAAGCACCGGCCGTCAGTGTAAGCCCGGACCTCGCCCACTCAACGGCAATTCACCACCGGCCGTCAGTGTAAGCCCGGACCTCGCCCACTCAACGGCAATTCAACCACCGGTCGTCAGTGTAAGCCCGGACCTCGCCCACTCAACGGCAATTCAGCACCGGCAGTCAATGTAAGCCCGGACCTCGCCACTCAACGGAAATTCAAGCGCAAAAAGGAGCCAACACCTCCCAGCACAAATCTCAAGGCACAAAACGCCTCCAAAACGTTCAACGGCAACTCAACCACCGGCCCTTAAAACAGGTTCGAAGACACTTTCTCAGCAGAAAAAGCCCCTACAAGGCCACATATCCCCAGCAGATGAACACCGGCCATCAAAGTAAGCCCGAGCTCCTTCTCCAGTAAGTCAAAAAGAGAATCCTTGCAAGCCCCTACAAAGGCATGATAATCCCCAACGGATGAACACCGGCAGCCATCGTAAGTCCAACCTTCTCCCCAGCAGACAAAGCACGAGGCATCTAAACCTCTCAAAGCTCAAGACAGCCATGCCTCCACAACCTCAGCCAGAAGACGATTCAAAGTCCTCACGCATGGCAAACCACAGCCAGAAGACGATTCAAAGTCCTCACGCATGGCAAACCGCAGCCAGAAGATGATTTAAAGTCCTCACGCATGGCAAACCACAGCCAGAAGACGATTCAAAGTCCTCACGCATGGCAAACCGCAGCCAGAAGATGATTCAAAGTCCTCACGCATGGCAAACCGCAGCCAGAAGACGATTCAAAGTCCTCACGCATTGCAAACTGCAACCAGAAGACGACTCAAGTCTTCATACTATCTCCAGCCCGGAAGGCTTTAAACCACTCAGTCCGGGAGACTGTATAAATCAGCCAAACTATTACCTCCAGCCCGGAAGGCTTTAAACCACTCAGTCCGGGAGACTGTATAAATCAGCCAAACTACTATCTTCAGCCCGGAAGGATTTAAACCACTCGGTCCGAAAGACCGTATAAACCTCCCCCATCACTATCTTCAGCCCGGAAGGCTTTAAATCACTCGGTCCGGAAGACCGTATAAACCTCCCCCATCACTATCTCCAGCCCGGAAGGCTTTAAACCACTCTGTCCGGAAGACCGTATAAACCTCCCAAATCACTATCTCCGGCCCGGAAGGCCTTAAATCACCCGATTAGGAAAATCGTAAAATTTCCACCCCAGGACACCACCACGTCCTCACAATTGACCTCGGCGGTCACCACATTTTAGGACACCACCACGTCCTCACAACTGACCTCGGCGGTCATACAACACTTCAGGGCACCACCACGCCCGCACTCACAATTTCACGACCTCTGAACTACGACCAGGCTTGATTCCCGCCAGGGATACGTAGGAATCCTATCACAGGGTCCAGCCATCGACCTATGCGGTCACCCAGGACACCACCACGCGTCCTCATGGCCCGACCTCGGCGGTCACACAACACTTCGTGGCACCACCACGCCCGCATTCACAAAACACTCGCGATTCCCTACACCCGAACTACGACTGTGCTTGATTCCCGCCAGGGATACGTAGGAATCCTATCGCGGGGTCCAAATTTACTGACCTAAACGGTCAAACGATAGGACACCACCACGTCCTCACACTGACCTTCCCGGTCACTTTATCTCCCAGCACGCGATCCAGATTAGGACCCTTATCTTATCGGCGACCCCACTTCTTTCATAAGTGACGTCGTCGAGGGCTTGTAAGTACCCCAACTGGATCACCCCTTTCAAGCACACGGAAGCACCGCAGACTCATCAACGCAGCCTCGACGACCTCACGGCACTCAAAACCCTCTCAAAACCCCTAGCCAAACCAAGGGAGGAGCCTTCCTGGGATAAAAAGGAACAAAAGGACCTTTTGGGAATTTTCAGGAAATTGGAAAAGCAAAAATGGTCCGTACGGACCTCTTTGTTTTCATAATTACTGAATCCCCTTAAAGTCCACAATATTCCCTCAAATCCCGGAGAAAATGATTACCCTCATGCTTAGTTGGTCCGTACGGACCTCTTTGCATGTCAAGATGGTCCGTACGGACCTTATTGCTCAGGGGACATCATAATTCCAGAATATTCACCATCATCACATATTCCCTCAAATCGAGGAAAACCAAAATTCTGGATAACCAAGAAGGTTCGTACGGACCTTCTTGCACCTAAACTGGCACTATAAATAGAGGGCTCCCCCTCCTCATTTTCACACACCTCCCACTTCTCTCTTCCTCCTTAAGCCTTCAGGCTTCCCCTCTAAGTCCTCTCGAGGCACTCCCGGCCCCTTTCGGATCCTTCTGAGGCCTTCCGAGCCCCCTCGTGGTGCTCCGAAGCCTCTCCGAGCGCTCCCGCGACGCTCCCGCGTTGCCCCGAGGCACTCTCGAGGTACTCTGAGGCCCCTCGTGGTATTCTGAGGCCTTGCCTGGTCTTTCCCGAGGCATCCCGGCTCTTTCCGAGTCAAACCGACAATTCCAACCCACGCCGAACCTCTGCCCGAATCCAACTGACGATCCCAAACCACGTCGAAACTCTGCCCGAGTGATCCCTGAGATCCAAACGCACGCCGAAGCTCTGCCCGAACGCAGCCTACAGTCTCAACGCACGCCGAAACTCTGTCCGCAGACAACCGGCCCCTCCCGAAGCAATCCCGGTCCGTGCCGGAACACTATTCCATCCTCAAACACTATTCCCCAGCGGAAGACAGACACAAACCAACATTGGTAAGGCTTCCTTCCATTACTATTTCAATACATAGTGTACAATGTAGACATCCGATACAGCATGCATTTTTAAAAACACACACACACACACACACAACAGTTAAAGAATATTAGGGGTATCCGAAAGACTCGTTTTACGAGGCGACTCGGGTGAGCTCTAATATTCTAATATTCTCTTCCCGAGGAGTCATCTGACCTCCGAACTCAAAATCTCACCACACAAAAACAGTTTTAAATTATCTTTAAACTGATGCCCTTTTTCAATGTTTTGGGCTTAATAAAAACGGCGTGGCGACTCTACAAATGCGAAAACAAACGGCGAGACACCTCCAAACGAAATGATGCCAGATGCCGGGGCGCGAGTGTGCTGCCTTCTCGGATCCGGGTAATTTCAATAGTGATCGTCATCTCACCCCACGGCATGTGGAAGGTATTAGTCTCGGGAGACCACCGTTCCACAAACGCCGTTAGGAGCGCGATGCTAGACCGGCGAATGGTAGCATCATGTAGGAAATGGAGGCCGGTACCCTCAACACGAGCCCACCAAGCTCTATCATCCTCCGGTAAAGAAGCATGGGAGAACCTGTTGATTCCAAACAAAAAATTATAATTAATACTCCCTTTGTTTCAAGATTCAGATGACATTTCGTGTTCCAATACCCGAAATGTTGGTGACATTTCGTATGTGTTCATACGAATGGTCACCAACATTTCGGGTATTGGCATACGAAATGTAACCGATGAATCGGTTACATTTCGTATGCGATACCCGAAATGTTGGTGACCATTCGTATGAACACATACGAAATGTCACCAACATTTCGGGTATTGGAACACGAAATGTCATCTGATTCTTGATAATGTTTTGCAAATGGCTATTTAATAAACAAATCATATACTTACTTATCTAGAATCTGCTGTCTCGTTTGGCGCTTCAACACCGGCTCACAAGTGGCGTTCTCCCATATCTTACGGGCTCGATGATGACCAAACTCGTACAACAACTCAACCTCCTCTGGGCCGCCACCGGGGTTACTCTTCAGCTGCCACTGGTCATCCTTAGCCCCTTTCCCCTTTCTGCCCCGTGCCTCCCGCCTCTTGCGAGGCCTCACAGATACACTCTCCTCCGCCTCCTCCTCCTCCTCCTCCTCCTCCTCATCATCACTAGATAAATGTGCCTCCTGCGCAGATGCACCTCGGGAACGAGTACGTGAAGATGAATCCTCACTAGAATATGTACCCTCACTATCACTCTCCTCAACCACAAGCTCCTCAATCACGACTTTCTTGTCGTTCTTCTTTTTGGTCCGTTTTTCTACCTTAGCTGCAGCTGCCTCCTCGGCCTTCCTCTTTCTATTAGAGGCCGTCGCAGGGTTACGTCCCTACAAAAAATTAAATAAGAGACAGTTAATATTCAAGAACCAGTTGACATTTCGTGTTACAATACCCGAAATGTTGGTGACATTTCGTATGTGTTCATACGAATGGTCACCAACATTTCGGGTATTGGCATACGAAATGTAAACTGATGAATCAGTTTACATTTCGTATTCCAATACCCGAAATGTTGGTGACCATTCGTATGAACACATACGAAATGGCACCAACATTTCGGGTATTGGCTTACGAAATGTAAACTGATTCATCAGTTTACATTTCGTATGCCAATACCCGAAATGTTTGTGACCATTCGTATATGTTCATACGAAACACACGCCGACAATTTCAAATTTTAGGCACACGAATTCGTATCCGATTCAAACAAAAAACCCAAATTAATGTTACGAAATCGCAATTAGAACCATTTAGGATACGTTTAAAACAACATTAAGCATTATATAATCCATTTTAGGCATAAAATTAATGTTGGGTTTTCAAATTGAAATTTTAGGTTAAAAAGAATTACTTTTGGAGCGGCGGAAGAAGAGACGGACTTTCCACCGATTTTAGGGAGGTTTGTCTTCATTTTTTCCATCGGTCGGTGGTGGTCGGCGGCGTCGAGTGAGAGAGAGAAGAGAGAGCCCATTGGTTTCTTAGGTTTTGAGAGAGAGAGAGAGAGAGAGAGAGAGAGAGAGAGAGAGAGAGAGAGAGAGAGAGAGAGAGAGAGAGAGAGAGAGAGAGAGAGAGAGAGAACAGACGTTGTACAATATATAATGCACATTTTCAGATTAAGCATAATTTTTTGTTTTTATTTCAATTATTTAGTTAATCCAAGATTAATGCATTATAACCTCTAAAAAGTTATGTTATGTTCATTATTTATTTTTCAAAGTCTAACTATTCATGCTACCTTTTTTTTCTATTTGCATTTTTTGATTTTATAATATTGATGTTTAAAATGGATAATTAATTACTATAATCATTCTCCACCACTATACAACTTTTTATAAAAGTATAATATGGAAAAAGTGGATTTTTGAAAGTCGAATTTTACATTAGATTTAATATTTTAGATATTTAATATTTTATTTTTATATTTACTTGTGTTTTACGTGACCAATCACTACCATTTTTTTTTGTTTCGTGGTCAAGATAATTGAAGTTTAACTAAATATTTGTAAAATTTTAATTTTCCTAATTTAATTCTGAAAAACTTAATTTTTATAAATTATGCATAAAAATCCAATTTAAGTGATCCTAAAAAATTAATTAAAACAATTTTTATAGGATGGAGTAAATAGATTTTTATAACACTGAATAATTGAAAGATAAAATTAAATAATAATAAAAAGGAAATTTAAATGATATTTCGTAAGCCAAGTTATGCTCTCGGAGGAAATTAACCATGTATGTATGAGTTGATTATATTATTATTTTTTAGCAAATGTATGGTTTGAGTTAAAAGAAAAAAAAATACACGCTTCTAGGGGTGGAAATGGTTCGGCTCAAACCGCGGTTTGGAATCGAGTCAAGACAAACCGTGCGGTTTAGCTCGATTTTTAAACTTATGCGGTTCAGCTCGGTTTAGAAAATTGATAAACTGTTGTGAAATTGGTGCTCCCCCCGTTGCAATCAAAACAAAGAAATCAACACACCCACACGTACAAGAAAGAAACAATCACACACAAGAACACAAGAGTTGTTTACCCGGTTCATTCACCAACTCGTGAACTACGTCCGGGGGCAATTGCCAAGCCAATATGTATTAGTCTCCTCTCTAATATGTTGCTACAATGTATTCTAGGCCGGATCTATGTTTATATAATAATACAAGGAACCCTAAATCTAATTTAAGAAGAGTTCTAACCAAAATAGGAAACAAAATCAAGCTGCAGAATTTTCACCCGACACGTGGGCGGTCGCCCACCACAACATGGGCAGTCGCCCAAGCCAAAATTCCCACGAACCATAACCAGACTACGGGCGGTCGCCCGCCCTACGGGCGGTCGCCCGCCCACGGCAGAAAGTTATCCCCGAATTTCCTCCTTGATTCAGCAACTCCTCCGACTTAGGCCCCTTTTTCCTTGTAGTTTAGGACTCCAATCCCAACAATCTCCCACCGGAGACTAAACTAACAAACATAGAATCACCCATTAACTCCCACCACGGAGTAAAGACCTTCGAACACATTTCCCCTCATCCATATTGGCTTGACACTACCACACCTCTCCTCAAGTAATAAGGCGAGTTGAAACCAAGCGACGTTTCAACCTCTCCGTGTTAGATCGTTCTTGCCTCCCCAAATCAGCTTCTACCTTGATTTCTCCCCGCAAGTCTAACTTCGCCTTCTCCCTCCAGACCCACCTTCCTCGCAATGCTTCCCCTTGAAACTCGGACACACCTTGTTTCTTGCATCGACTGTTCTTGGTCTGAAACCGCTCTCTGTTAGGGCCCTTGGACTTCCACACCACGTTGATCAACTTTGAGTCCTCCCCAACATACCGTTTCTTGATGTCTCCCCTTTTTACACCAACAGGTCGGTTCTTAAGCCTCTTGCTCCCACCGGAACGAACATCGACATTGTAGGTAGAATACAACATCTTCCCCTTAACCCCATGAGCCAACACCTTAGCTCCTTTCGTGACTTCCCAAGACCCACCAATGAAAGAAACACCGTATCCTTCACTGTCAAGTTGTCCCACAGAAATCACCCTTCTCCTCAAATTCGGAACATGCATCACGTTGTGTAATTGTAAAACAGCCCCATTAGGTGTCTTCATCATTACATCCCCCTTACCTTTGATCTTCAATGGTTGACCATCACCAAGATAGAGAACCCCAAAATCTCCGGTTTTGTAACGCCTCATTGATTCTGCATCCCCACTAGCATGACAAGAAGCTCCAGAATCCAACACCCAATCTTCACCCGACTGCTCCTCCCCTAGGATTAATACATCACCACCATCATCCACCACGTTAGCACAACCACCTTTTCCGGACAAATATAACCGATGTGCCCCAATTCACCACAATTGTAGCACTTGACTTTTTCCCCTTTTTAGGTCCACCCCTTTTTCTCTCCACCCTAAGTGCGGCCCATCTACGGACGATTCTCCCCTTTTCTCTTTCCTTCGCAACTCCTCTTGAAGGATGAGATCTCTAACCTCCGTATACACCAATCTTTGTTTTCGACGTACTAATCGTTGTGACAAGAACCTCCCAACTATCGTGCAATGACTTTAGTAGAAAACAAGCTAGCACTTCATCGGAAAAAGTAATATCAACACTTTTCAATTGGTCCACCATACCTTTGAAATTGCCGATATGACTTGCGCATTCGCCCTTCGACATCTTCGCATTCGCAAACCTCTTTATCAAATGCACCTTATTGATATTCGACGGCTTCTCATACATGTCAGAAGCGGCGTTTGTAGCAACTCCACCGTTGTCTTGGCCTCCATAGCGTTCCGTGCAACGTCGTCGGTTAGTGGCACTCTTACCGCTCCTAACGCCTTCCGATCCAACGTCTCCCAATCTCCTTGTGACATGTCTTCGGGCTTCTCCTTCAAGGGCTTATGAAGATCCTTACAATAAAGGTAGTCTTCAATCCTTGTCTTCCAAAACGTGAAATTCACACCGCTGAATTTCTCGATATGGTTCTTCATCTTGACTGCTTCACCAAAATCCCCAAGAACGCGATTCAAAATTAATCAACTAATGAAAAGATTTTGAATCCTCCGAACCAAAGCTCTGATACCAGTTGTTGTGAAATTGGTGCTCCCCCCGTTGCAATCAAAACAAAGAAATCAACACACCCACACGTACAAGAAAGAAACAATCACACACAAGAACACAAGAGTTGTTTACCCGGTTCATTCACCAACTCGTGAACTACGTCCGGGGGCAATTGCCAAGCCAATATGTATTAGTCTCCTCTCTAATATGTTGCTACAATGTATTCTAGGCCGGATCTATGTTTATATAATAATACAAGGAACCCTAAATCTAATTTAAGAAGAGTTCTAACCAAAATAGGAAACAAAATCAAGCTGCAGAATTTTCACCCGACACGTGGGCGGTCGCCCACCACAACATGGGCGGTCGCCCAAGCCAAAATTCCCACGAACCATAAACTTCTGTACTCATGGGCGGTCGCCCACCCCCCTATGGGCGGTCGCCCACCACGGCAGAAAGTTATCCCCGAATTTCCTCCTTGATTCAGCAACTCCTCCGACTTAGGCCCCTTTTTCCTTGTAGTTTAGGACTCCAATCCCAACATAAACCACACGGTTCGGTTTGGCTCACGATCTGACCCTTCAAGCCAAACCGAGCCGAATCGAGCCGAACTGTTTCAAGCTAAACCACGAGCCGAACCGTAGAGCTGAACCGTGGAGCCAATCCTAATAGGTTAGATTTCAGACCTATGGCGTAGAAGGAAGAAGCGTGACAGAATAGGAAGAAGAGAAGTAGGAGATTAGGATAGGAGGAAAAATGAACAGAAGACTTTAATGAACCCAACTTGATTAGTTGGTCTGATGCTTTAGACTTATATATACAAAGTATACGTACATGTATACATGGGATACAAACAGGCTAACAAAATACATCACCCTAAGCATAATAAACTATTCAATGAATAAGTATTATCTAGTCTAACTACACACTATATACATTAAAGTAGTTTGTGGACAGATTTCAGCTTTCAATCTCAAGCTTCCTGCAACTCATAGTTTATGAACTCAATCCAGATTAGGTTAAAGTTTTAGAGAAACAGCTGGATGTTTTGTACTATCTAGTCTAACTACACACTAACCTATTCGGCTCACGGTCTGACCCTTCAATTTTTCTCAGACCCTGGTTCAAACCGAGCCGAGCCGAACCGTGATGGTTTAGCTCAGCTCGACTTGGACTATTTTGTGGTTCAGCTCGGTTTAGGATTTTTCCAAACCGATGTATAGCGGTTTGACTTCTAAATTACCCCAAACCGAGCTAAACCGAACCGTTTCCACCCCTACACGCTTCGTCCATATTAAAATAATTTAAATTTTATTTTTACTTTGATGCGAAGATAAGATATTTTCTCCATCCTAAACTATAAATAAACTAGAATAAGCCCGTGTCCGAGGACACGTTATTTTATTTTATTTTTTCTTTTTTATTTTTTTTTAATTAAGCTTGTGTTCGAGGACACTTTTTTTTTCTTTAAATAAAAAAAAAAATTAAGGGCAAAATGGGAAAGGGACAAATGTATGAGGGCAAAATGGGAATTTCGACACTTGCTACTGTTCAAACAACTGTAGCAAGGACAATCCCTCATTTATACTATAGATTTGTTTTTATAATTAAAAAAATTGTATAATATTCTAAGACAAAGATAATAGCACTTTCTCTCCCCCGAATAAATCTAAATACTCCCTCCGTTCCGTCCGAAGCTTCACCTTTTACCCAAATGGGTGTCCCGGTAGAAGCTTCACATTTCCTAAAATGGAAAAGGTTTATCAATATTCTATTATACCCACTAACTTTTCTCTCTCATACATTTAAATTATAGGTCTCACTTATCATATACACTCACTTCTTTCCCTCACAACAACCCTTCTTTCACTCCCATTATTTTTGAATATATATATTGCTTTCTTAATTTGCGTGCTTCATCAAAATGGTGAAGCATGAATCGGGACGGAGGGAGTATCTATAGTATAAATGGGGGATGTCCTTGCTACAGTTCTTTGAACAGTAGCAAGTGACGAAATCCCCATTTTGCCCTCATACTTTTGTCCCTTTCCCATTTTGCCCTTTAAAAAAAAATTAATTTAAAAAAAAAATCTATAGTATAAATGGGGGATGTCCTTGCTACAGTTCTTTGAACAGTAGCAAGTGACGAAATCCCCATTTTGCCCTCATACTTTTGTCTCTTTCCCATTTTGCCCTTAAAATTTTTTTTTTTTAAATTTAAAAAAAAATCACGTGACCTTGGACACGGGCATGTACTAGTATTTTTATAAAGAAAAATTTAAGGAGTAATAATTTTGACTCAAAAGCATAGTACTAATAGGAGAGGGAGAGAGAAAATGGTTAGTATTGTCAATTGTGAATTAATTGTGAATTGACTTTTGATTTTTTTTTCCTTTACAACTATCTATCTTTGTTCACTTTGCTAAAAATGAGTGTGTGTGTGTTTAGACGGAGAAAGAGAGAGTAATAAAATGACT
Organism: Adenophora triphylla var. japonica; assembly: GCA_022495995.1. Classification (NCBI taxonomy): domain Eukaryota; kingdom Viridiplantae; phylum Streptophyta; class Magnoliopsida; order Asterales; family Campanulaceae; genus Adenophora; species Adenophora triphylla. Next base: position 374,356 of record JAFEMH010000237.1, on the reverse strand, counting down.
TGAGGAGAGAGGGAGGACTTAGGAGTGTCTGAAAAATTATAATTTCATGAGAACTCTTTATTAGAGATTTATAAAAAAAAAAAAAATCTTTAAAAGAAATAAAATTTTGGCAGAGGGGCCTAGTGAAATTTTTCCTATACAATTTTTGGTAGCATAATGCTACCAAAAAATTAATTTTTTTTGATTTTTTTTTTTTTGCCGAGTAATCCAAAAGAAAAAAAAAAGAGTTGAGCTTATCGAGTTATCCGAGTCGACCCGCCTCATTCGACCCGTATGTTGAATGGGTTGTAACAAGTATTATTCATCTCAACCCGTTACCCGCTTCAACCATTTACCCGCTTTAATCCGACTCAATCCAACCCAACCCAACCCGATTGCCAGGTCTAGTAGCATTTATCAAGTAATTCAAATGCTGTTGTCTCTCCTCTCCCTAAAAGTCCAATAGAAAGTCTTTTACACTCTTCGTTCATCAAAAATAAGTATTCTCTTCAGCCATTAAAAATAAATATAGTTAGACATTAATTTTGGACAAAGACAGTATATACTCCGTCCCAAATTGAATGTCTTTTTTTGTCCCAAAATGAATGGCTTTTGAAAATTTACCTACAAAAAATATTTATCCCAAATATTTTGTTTTCAAAAAATATTTCATAGTTCATTATACCTTTGCAAAACTAAAATTTTGAAAGTTCACTAAAAAAAAATTATATTTTTTTAAAGTGCACAGCAAGAAGAATATTCAGCAGAGCAAGTGAAACTTCCCACAGTGATTTGAATGGAAATGATGAAATCAAGACATTTCTTGACTGCCGTTACATCTCAGCTTGCGAAGCGGTTTGGAGAACTTTTGAGTTTCCAATTCATTACATGAAACCAGCCATCGAGAGATTGTACTACCACTTGAGGGAGAGTAAACATTGATTTTCAACGATAACAAACCCTTGCCAAGGGTTGTAAACACAGAAAAAGCTAGAAAGACAATGTTCACAGAGTGGATGGAGACTAATAAGGATGATACAAATGCTAAGTCATTAACCTACTCTGAATTCCCCACAAAATATGTTTGGAAAAAAGGGACGCTAACATGGAAAAGATGCGAGTCTGGGAGAAGTATTGGTCATTTAGCATACGCAAGTAAATCTAAATACTGTTTATTTATCTAACACCCAAGAACGGAATGCCCCTTCCCTTTTTTGGTCCGAACCACAGGTATCCCGTCACAACATTGGATGCCAACTAATTTAGTTCTATCCAGGAAGGAGCAAAGGGGGGCAAAGGTCTCCCTACCATGCTGGAATGCCCCTTACATTGGTTTCCCGTATTGCTGCATATCAAGGAGGCAAACACATTGCCTTTCTCTTCCTTCACCCTTGTAACAGTTGCAGAGTCCAGATGCAGGCGAACTTCAAGAAAACTGTAGGAGGGTAGTCCTACGGGGGTTGTGTCAGGGTTTTGCAAGATTGTAAGGTTGTTTCCGGGTAGTGAGAATCACCGAAGAATAATGAAAAGGAGGAGCGAGAATAGGAACTAGGAGGGTTTTTGGGAGAGACAAGTATTGTGGGACTTGGTCTCGATCTACAGAGAGAAAGTGTGGTGAAGGATGATCCCTTGTTACTTAGTGCCAAATGAATACCAAATTGTGGTATTTATAGGCAATGAGTAAGCCCGTGTGCACAACACATGCTCCACGGAGTTGGACCATCCCGCAATTTTCCCTTGTAAACCCAACTAGGCCACGTGTAACCCAATTATTGGACCACGTAGCGAATTTCAAATTCTAGCCTCCAATTCACTGCTCCTCTTCGATCCCGATAAGTGGAGAAGACTTCCCTCTACCTTGTCTAATCGCGGGAAGTACTTAGAGGATAACAACCCGCACATCGCGGGAGCGAAAGATGCATCCACGAGGCGAAGATCCGTCCGTGGGAGACAATCCGCGGGACAGAGATGCGTCCGTGGAAGAGATATATTCGCGGGACAGAAACATGTCCGCGGGAAAAGGTGCAACACATGTGAGGCACGTGCGCGCTATATCGCGGAATATGTACATCCTACAAAAACAATACGTATTGGCTTTCAAGATTGCTACGGGAGAAGGCCATGGTTATAATGAAAAACAAAATTAGCAAAACCAGCCATGGTATATAAAAATAAGTTGGCAAATAGTTTTCATTCGCAGCGGCATTCAATTTCAACTCTTCTCTAATATCATGGTGTTTCATTGGTTATATGCACCTAGTTTCTAACAAAGTTATTTTCATTAATGCATCAAAAAACATTGTTTTTTGCTGCCATGAGAAAGGAAACCAACCTCAGGATCCGTGTTAAATTCTTTGACTGCTCTGTCTCTTGAAGCAAGAGACATTGTGCCATCAAGCCTCCTGTATTCTATACAGTATTTATTCAGTGCCATTTCTACCAAGTCCAACATTCTAGTCCACTGGGAGAAAACAATTGCTTTTATTGGGCCTTCCGTCTCTATATCTGAGCTTAAGTTTTTCGAATCTGAAGAATTTTCATCGCACCTAACCAGATTATGTAGCTCTGAACTTCGGCTCTTTGATTTACAATGAGTTCGAATAATCTCTAGAGCAGCTTTGATCTTGGAAGAGCTATATTCATTCTGCAGAACTTTAGATCTCCCGGAAAAAGCAGACGAGCTAGAGTGATTTCCATCAGCATCATCAGAAATACATCTCCTTAAGGTGGCCTTGGAGAAGACAGCATCGACACCAAGCTGTTCTTTGCATTCTGGTGAAGGACATGTGTTGTCATCTCCTGTCAAATATTCATAGACACATTGATAGCAGAAGACATGTCGTTAGAAGCAGAAGCATCAATAGAATATTTGCGTAATTTTGCTTCAATGTGCCTGCAGCAGCATAAGCCTGCAAGACGAAATTTTTTAAGTTGTTAGAAAATTAAAGGAACTACTTTTGGTGTTCCAAACTTGTCAAACAAAAGCCTACTTTTTTTCACATCTTATAGTACTTTCTAATATCCACGCTGTTGTCAGAAAGCTTTTAACTCATTAATACACTTCATGTTTTTAGCCCAACAGACATTGCATATACCCGTCCTTTATAAGCTGTGAAGCTTATGCCTAAAGATCACTATTGTGTTCATTTTCTTCAGGTTATCCACAAAAAAAGTTCAAATAATCAACAGGAGAAATAGTTCTTTGATGAAGAACAGTCTTGATAGCTGCTCTCCAGAGTTGCATTTCTCAGAAAGAAAATGTGTCCCTTTAGCTTTTTTTTGGTTTGAGGTTATTTCTGGCTTTTACTTTCTCTTTGGGCTAGCTCTTTTTCATGTATTCATTAAAACCGTGAATCCAAATTAGGTTTATCTAAATAAAATATAGATACAAATCAAGTTTGTCTTACACCTGACTACTATTAAATGTAACTTCAGGTTTTCCTGTTTTCAGTTACTTAATAATAGTTTATAATCTGAACAATTGTACTTCATGCAATCTAGTTCTTACACATAGTTAAAGTTTTTATCTAAATAAAAAATACTGTTATTTGCTAGAAAAAGTGCAGTGTTCAAAGATTTAAATGATAAGTATGAAAGAGTTAACTAACAAAAGGCATATTAAAGGTGATTAAGACATTAATGATAAGGATACTAAACTTGAATAAGTCTAATGTAACTTTGAATGTCATGACTTGTCTTATGCAGGGGCGGATGCACTTCATCGCCAGGAAGTGCAAATGACGCACCTGACATTTTGAAAAAAAATTACCGAGTATTTATAAAAAAAAAATAAAAAAATATATAGGGTGCAAACTGTAATTTTCGAAAGAAGAGGGATGCAAAGTGTAAATATGTGAAAGTTAGATAAAAGTTTTATCTAACTTTCGAAAATTACAGTTTGCACCCTATTTTATTTTTCTTTGCACACCCTCACTCTAAATCCTAGATACGCCACTGGTCTTATGGTAGGATGGCTAAACAAGAAAAAAAGAAAAAGAAAGAGGGATCGGGGGTATGGCAGATTTGAAATTTATAAACATAATATTGCTTATGAAATTCTCCATAATTTAAAAATATACAATATTGGATATTTTTATATTTATCACATGCATTTTTCATTCTTTTTTCTTGTACGGAGGAGTGAAAAATACAGAGTGATTGAAAATAATAGAGTGTGATGTGAAAGTGATAATTGCCAGATCTCGGTGAAAGATGATCATTGTCAAGTTATTACGGGTCTAAACTAAAGCTTTGATGCTGTTGTTGTTGTTTTTGTTGCAAGGGTGTAAACTACCGAATACTCGAATCGAATACCGAATCGAATCAAAAAAGTTCAATTCGTTTACAACCTCATGCAAGAAGCAAGATATCAAAATCAGGTCAGCTGTGATATTATACCTGGTCATCAGCCAGAATTCCACCACGACAAGCCGCACTCTTTGTTTCCTTGGAATGCATCCATGCTAATGCAATTATCTGATAACATAATTATCAAGTTTAGAGAAGTGGCCAACAAAATACCATTCAATAAAGTAGCATCAGTGAAGGTGGACCAAATACCTGGTGCTTTAATAGAGAAACTGATAATAGACCATTGGGTAATGTAGCTTCTACTTTAGGTTGATTCAGATCCTGAAAAAAAAAAAAAAAAGTTAACACATAAATGAAAGTATATATTGTCATTAGCAAACTAACCAATACAACAAGTAGCAGATCCAGATCTTATCTTATAAACTGTCAAAATAGTAATTTAAAATATGTTAACTGTAGTGCTGCTTGATAAATCAATCTTTCATCGCCAACTTTTTCATCAACCACCCCAGAACGATAAAGAGGGTCATTTGGAGTAGAATTGGAGAAGAGTGATGATGGGTGTCACCCATACATCAAAACTTCGGCATCCCTGCCCCAACTCATATGATCATTTATAAGGTTTTTACCATATAATGGAGTGGGCAATGGAGAAAAGGAAGGATTTCCATGATTTTCATTAGTGCGGCTGTGCCCAGCACTATTAAGAGGATTAGGCCTAGCATTTGATCCGGATGCTTGCAAGGAAGAGGGAAGTGTTCTTCCTCCATATCCTGTACCAAACCATACAAGTAATTCTGAAATCAATATTCTATTGAAAGTTTTTCACTAGCCAAACTAACTCTAGCAGTTGCACATTACCATTGTCACTGGACCTTGGATGAATATGGGGTCGACCTTGTGCATGGTTATTACTTGATGAGTTCCCATTAAAGTGAGATGCTTTCTTAGAACCAGGCACCTTCCGAGCCGAATGATGACCTGAAAATGAACAAACCAGGATAAGAATCAATGATATGAAAGTGTTCAAGTTTGAGACCATTCTCTCTTTACCTGTAACACCTGTGCCTGATGTAGATGTCGTTGGATGAAGATGTGTACCATTAGTCGACATGGCAGAGTCCATCAATAATGGGTCATCCTTATCATTAAGTGCTCTATATTTTGCGAGATCCCAACTATCAGAATCACTATCAGTTGAACTAATATCTATTGGATCCATTTCAGTGGATTGATTATCCTCCGACTCAGCAGGACAACCGGGGGGTGAACCAACCTACAATTTGCATCATGATGAACACGCTTATAACACAAAGAATCCATGCAACCATCCAGTATCAAACAATAGTGTCCTCACCAGGAATGTACAATGCCTTGAAATTAAGCTGCTAACCAATCCACCCAAAGACGAGCAACATTTTCTAGTGGAGTTGATGAAACTACGGATAGGGTTCGTCTGGTCACGCATAAAAGTAAAACCCTTGCAATGAAAATTACATGAAAAATTAAAAAGAGGGAAGATATTAGAATTATTAATTCTTAAATTTCATCAAGAAATGAAGCTTCATTTTTTCTCTGAACTTTGAAATTATAGTGAAATAACAGTAGATAATCAAAAGATTACTAGGAAAATGTAGATTGTGAGATGAGAGAGAGTTGAAATTTGAAAGTGCACCTGGTATTGGTAATTTTTTCCCCTTCGACCTCACCGGCAAAGCCCTAAGGGGGCGTTTGGTTGGGGTAAATTGGGGGAATGGAATGCCAATTCCATTCCCCCAATTCCTTTCCTTTGCCTTGTTTTGTTTGATTGAAGCTTTTTAATTTTTTTCATTTCATTGAAACGACGAATTTCTTTCCACAAAGGAATTTGCCATTCCTTCCATATATATATACTCCCTCTGTCCCGATAGAAGCGTCACCCTTTTAGGGGTGGCGCGCAAATTAAGAAAAAGTGTGGGAAGTAAAAATGTTGTGAGTGTAATTTAAAAATAGGAGAGAGAATTAGTGGGGGAAATAGTAAATTTTAAAAGTGTTGTGAGTGTAGAGGAGAGAGAATTAGTGGAGTGAATAGTGGATGAGATAATAAAATATTAATAAAAGTTTCCTTTTAGAAAAGGGTGACGCTATAAACGGGATGCCATTTTGGGTAAAAAGTGACACTTCGACCGGGACGGAGGGAGTATATAGGAGGAATGGCCAATTCCATTGCCAATATTCCCTTGGCAATTGGCAATGGAATTTAAAAAAAAAATTGACCAAAATACCCCCACCTATCCCCCCCAATCCAGCCCCCACCCACCCCCCACGAATTTTTTTTCATACCCCCTGCCCTACCCCCCCCATCCAGCCCCCCCCCCTCACCCCCCCCCCACCACAAATTTTTTTTTTTTTTGCATACCCCCTGCCCTACCCCCCCACCCATGAATTTTTTTTTATAACCCCTGCCCTACCCTCCCCTTCCACCCCCACCCCCCCCACCCCACAAAAAAAAAAAAAAAATTTGCATACCCCTGCCCTAACCCCCCCCCCCCACACAAAAAAAAAGAAGGGTAAATTGGTCATTTTATATGTTTTCATTTCATTCTTATAATTTGTATTTTCAAACCAAACATGATTTGCCAAGGAATTGAATGACAATTTCATTTCATTCCGTGTCAACCAAACGGAGGGGTTTGACCAATTTTTTTCCATTCCAATTCCTTCAGAAATTCAATTCCATTGACCATTCCATTCATTCACTTTTTTTCCACCGAACCAAACGGCGGTGCGCTCCAGAGTTTTATTTTTGGGAGGAAAGGGAAGGAAAAGGGAGGAAATGAGAGGATGATTTCCTCCTAGGGTGTGCTCCCGAGTTTTTCGTATGAAGGAAAGGGAAGGAAATGGGAGGAAAATGAAGGCCTCATTTCCCTCCTATCCAATCCTCCCAAATGTGGGGGGAAATTGAAGGAAAAGAAATGATTCAAAGGAGTTTTTGTGTTCTTCCTATTTTACCATCACAAATAAATACTCCTCTTTTATTTCATTAAGATTATAACTATAATTTTATATTCTTTCCTTTCCTTTCCCTCATAACTCGGGAGCACCTAGAAAAAATTTTAATTTCCATCCATTTCCTTTCCTCCCCTTTCCTTTCCTTCCCTTCCCTTCCCTTCCCTTCCCTTTCTCTCCCTAAAAAACTCGGGAACGGACCCTAAGTCTTTGCCCTCATTTAAATCGCAATGAAATGGTTCTCCAAGGGAGATAGCAACTCCGAATCAATCTTTTTAATATCCTGCAAAAAAAAAAATATTGATTTTTCTGAATTTTTTCGAATTTTTTTGTATTGTTTTCGTAAAAAAAAAAAAAAATTCAAACTACTTGTCCAGCGCGAGACAAAGTTGTCCCGCGCGAAACTAATATTCGTCGGATCCAAACATAAAATTCTTGGTTGTTGACTTTTTAAAAGATTGACCTCACAAAAAAAATCTTGGCACAGTTGACTTGTCTCCAAAGTTTGACCATAAGATAAAAAAAACTTACAGAAAAAATTTAAAAATCCAGAAAAGTCAAAAAAAAAATTATTATTTCTATTTTGTTTGTACTAACTTTATTTTGCAGGGTAGAGTAATTATTAATTACTGAACTTATATACATGCGTGAGATTGGATTATTTTAATTACCGGTCATTGGTTGACTCGGGCTTTGTAATTAATTAATTTAATTCTCTCTCTCTCCCTTCCACGACTACGACGGCCTGAGTCTTCTTAATTTGGGAGAAACGTAGGCAACCACTTGGTGCGGCCATTATTTGTTTTTCTTTTAGTTTTCAAAAAAAAAAAACTTTATATTTTCTCTGTCACCTAGATGGACTCTCACACACGCGCACTCATGTTATAACTGCCATTGCACTACACTAAGGACGGATGACGGTAACCACCTAGTCGTCGGTCTCTCCGAAGTTGGATCATCCCATTTCGCGTATTCAATCCACCTAGATTGTCATATCGCGGGGAGCCTAGCATTCCAGCCCTGCATCGCCACATATAATGTAGATTTACTTTTTAAGACACTCCGTGACCGGTCGGTTTGATCTTGGAGTCCTTGTAATCCCTTGTCAAAATCGTTTGTGCAATAAACCATGGAAAAGAAATCGATAAATTGTCGCTTCGGAATTGTCGCTTCGAAAATGTCCCTATGATTGTCCCTTCAATTTGCCCCAAAAGAGAAAATTTTCTCACCAAATTTATTGCACAAAACTTGATGTTACATGAGATGACTTCGAACCCTAGGTCCTTATAGGTTTGGTTTTCGAATGTTAGGAACCCCCAAAACGGATTTTCCGTCCGACCAAAATTAGGATTAAAATCAGAAAAAATGTGACTTCCCGTGGTGTTGTTTCGCGCGATACTATTTGTCCCGTGCGAGACAAGTGTTCGATCTTTTCGTGTTTTGGCCAAAACCTTCAAGCCTTCATACACCCTATTCAACCGACTTGTTGGGACTCGATCATGGTTTAACACGGTTACTACACATCTAGGTTCTTCGCCAAAGCTCGACACGATGTCTGCTTCTCCGTCTGTTAACGAAACCGAAATCAAGGAAGCTAAGGCCGAGCTCATCCAAGCCCTGCTTAAGATTGATGAGCAAAATGCCCAAATGGCCGCTCTCATGCAAGAACTCCGAGAGATGAAAGTCAAGCAAGCGAGAAAACAAAAGAAGAAAGAGGAATCCTCCTCCGATGAAGAGGAATCCTACCCCAAGAAAAATAGAAAAACCAAGAAGTCAAGCAAGAAAGAGGAAGAATCCGATTCATCCTCTTCCTCATCCTCCTCCGATGATGAGGGACATGTCTCCAGGAGTACTAAGACTAAGAAGGAAGGTAGTGATGAAACTACTAAGTTTGGTAACCATGTTACTAAGAACTACCTCGAGAAGAAACTTGCAACCCTCGACACTTCAAAGGGATCATTCGTCCCATTTGATCCCGATGCTCTTCAACAATCCATTACCAAGTTTCCTCGCAAGTACAAGACACCCGATATTGCCAAGTTCAATGGCACTACTTATCCTTGAGCTCATGTTAAGACCTATATTTGGGCTATGCTTCCAATGGGCGTTGATAACACAATCTTGGCCCAATGCTTTCCTCAAACTTTGGAGGGTGATGCAAGGGATTGGTACATGTCTCTTCCTATGACCACAAGGCTTGATTGGTCGTCTGCATGTTTAGTCTTCCAAAGGCAGTTTGAAGACAACTCCGCTTACCGCCCTACTAGGAGGGATCTTGAACAAACCAAGCAACATCCAAATGAGTCTTTTGCTGAATTTGCTAGAAGATGGAGACCCAAACTCACTGAAATTGTCGAAAGACCTACTCTCAAAGAGCAAATCCACATCTTCCTCCAATGCCTCCGTGATGAATTTCAAGAGAGGCTCGCCGGTAATTACTTTCCTAGTTTCAATGAACTCCATGAGTCCGGAATTAGGATTGATGACTTCCTATAAAGTAGAAAGAAGGAAAGCACTTTCCGCTACTACATTTTCGAGCAAATGTAACGCATCAAATGCAACAATGCTTTAGAATGGCGTTGCATTATTTCATTAATGCAACGATTTATTTGATCTATTACAACAGCTATGGTCTGTGTTGCCTTAGGTGTCCAGGCGTTACATTAGATTCTTCTAATGCAACGCTATCAATGAAGCCCTTGCATTAAGTTACTTGGTGTTGCATTATATCCTTTCTAATGCAATTGCTATATTACTAATGCAACGCCTTCAATAAAAAGGTTAACTTTTTAACAGTTTTTAAAAAAAACAGTTAACTTTTTAACAGTTTCTGTTAAGTTCTATAAAAAAGTTAACTTTTTTTTTCCATTTTTTTTTTTTTTGATAGAGAAGACGATTTTAGACTTTTGTTTACTACATACATTTTTTACAAAAAATTATATAAAAAAGTTATGAATTTTGAAAGAAATAAAACTTAACTTTTTTTTTCTTTTTTTCTTCAAATTAGGTTTTTAAAAGTAATTTTTAACATAATTAAAATCAGTAACGAAATAAGCTGATTTTCTAATAGTGTTTGAATAAAAAAGTTAACTTTTTAACAATTTTTTGAAAAAAACAGTTAACTTTTTAACAGTTTCTGTTAAGTTCTATAAAAAAGTTTAACTTTTTTCTTTTTTCAATTTTTTTTTATAAAGATGACTATTTTAGACTTTTGTTTACTACATACATTTTTTGCAAAAAGTTATATAAAAAAAGTTATGAATTTTGAAAGAAATAAAACTTAACTTTTTTAAAAGAAACGAAAGTATATAAAAGAAAAAAGAGACGGTACCCTTACTACCACTACCACTACCACCACTACTACTACCACCACTACTATCACCACCACTACTACCACTACCACTACCACTACTACTACCACCACAACCACTACTACCACCACTATTACAACTACTACCGCTACTACTCCCACCACTACTACCACTACCCCCACCACTACTACCACCACTACCACTACCACCACTACAACCACCACTACTACTACCACTACTACCACAACTACCACTACCATTACTAACACTACCACCACTACTACCACTACCACTACTACCACCACCACTACTACTACTACCACCACTACTACCACTACCACTACTACTACTACCACTATTACTGCCACCACTACAACCACTACTACTACTACCACCACTACTACCACTACTACCACTACCACTACTATCACTACCACCACTACTACTACCACCACTACTACTACCACCACTACTACCACAACTACCACTACCGCCACTACTACCACTACCGCCACTATTACCACCACTACTACTACCACTAATACAACAATTACCGCCGCCACTACCACTACTACTACTACCACCACCACCACCACCACTACCGCTACTACCACCACCACTACTACCACTACTACCACCACTACTACCAATACTACCACTACTACTACCACTACTACCACCACTACTACTACCACCACTACTACTACCACCACTACTACTACTACTACCACCACTACTACTACCACCACTACTACTATGTTAGTGTAAACTGCAGGTGATATCGTAGATGATTTTCCAAAAGTCCAGGTGATATCGCAGATGATTTCCTGGACTGAAAATTATATAGTTGTATATTTCTTGTTTATTATTTAATGGACTAATGTGCTAATATAATATGTATAGTCTATGGTTTGCGTTTATATTTCAGAGTTCAATAGCATCAAAGAAGGAGTTAGACACGTGTGGAATTTGGAAGAAAATAATTTATACATTTTATGTATAAATTCGTAACTTTGGCAATAACAAGCAAACCGTATGAAGACTTGGTCAAGGGTTGTTGCTGAGTTATAGACGAAGTACAAGGTTGATAAAGCAAGGGAGTACAAGGCGTGGAAGCATGGCTTGAGGATTAATCAACTTGGTTGCTAAAATTGAGGAAATTAGAGCTAGAATTGTGGAACAACTTCACCCACTCTCCCTATACTTCCTCCACGTGCAAGACCAGCCCCAAGGCTGTTAATTGAGTAGCCTTCAAGCATTTGAAGACTATAAATAAGCTAAGAAGGTTTCATTTGAAGATATGCCAATTACATCATCACATTCACACCTTCGAAAGCTTAGAGATAGAGTTCTTTGTTTGGTTCTTTTTAATCCTTTCTCCCTTGTAATTTCGCACTTGATTACTTTGGTATCAAGGTGTGTGAAGGCTAGGATAGGATTCTGTTCTTTATCTTCCATAGAGCTCAAAATAGATATAGCTATAGGGAACTTTCGGCTTTGTAAATTCATTTATAGTGATTATAAAGTCTTGCCTAAGAGGCACTCTCAAGTTATATTTATATAACTTGAGAAAAACAATTTTGGTATTTTTATTCCGCTGCAAACTCTTTTACAAAATTGTTTTATTTTCGAAGTGTGTGCGTGCTATCCCAAGTGCTGTCGTTGGTGTTGTTATCACATTGGATATCACTTGTGATTTAAGCCGTGACAATTTCAATTGGTATCAGAGCAGGTCACTTGACGTTACTAAGTGCTTGGTCTAGGTGTCATGGCTTTTGATCCTGCAAATCCAAACCAAAAACGTCTTCCTGTTTTAGATGGTTCGAATTATGCATATTAGAAAATTCGTCTTCGCTCGCATATCAAATCAATTGATCTTCGAGCGTGGCGATCTATAGTTAATGGATACTCTCTTCCACTTTTACCTCCTGATGAGGATGGTGATATTCAGGTTAAATCTAAAGGCGAGTGGACTAATGAAGAGATCACCCTAGCTAACTATAATGAGAAAGCTCTTAATGCTATCTTTGAGTGGGTTGACATGCATATTTTTAAACTTGTTCAAAATAGTTCCACAGCTCAAGAAGCTTGGGATATTTTACAAAGGTTTTGTGAAGGTGATTCTAGTGTGCGTGAAAACAAACTTAGAGGTCTTACTGGCAAATTTGAAAGATTGAGAATGGGTGAAAATGATACCATTTCCTCTTATTTTGAAAAATTGTTTTACATTGCTAATGAGTGTCAACTTTTAGGTGAACCTTTTACAAACAAACAATTGGTTTCAAAGGCTATTAGAACTCTCCCTGAGCGTTTTAATATAAAGGTTTCATCTATAGAAGAGGCTCACAATCTTTCTACTATGAACATCAATTCCTTAATGAACATTTTAAAAAATTTTGAGTCAAAACTTGCTGAGCAAAGTGAAGCTTCTAAAGGCAAGAGTGTTGCTTTAAAAGTTCAATCCTCTAGTGGTTCAACTAATGAGGATGACGAAATTTTGGAATTAGGTGAAGATGCCAGTGTTGCCTTACTTACCAGGAAATATAACTCAATGGTGAGAAAATTTAACAAAGAAAATGTGCAGGTGAAGGCTAAAGAGCAACAAATCAAGGTGTACAATTCAATGCCCAAGAGGGCATTTCCATCTACTCAGAAAGGTGGTCCCATAAGGAGAGCATCATCAGATCAATCCAGATCTGATCCAAAATACCTTGAATCAATCCAATGGCATGCTTGCTCTGGATGGGGTCATTATTCAAATGAGTGTGCTAACACTCTAAGGAAGATGGGAAAGAACCTATGGGTTTCTTTCGGTGACAATGAGGATGAGGAGACCAATAAATCTGAAGATTCAGATCAAACAGCAATGGTGGTCACAAATTGTGACTCAGATTTTGTCAGTGATACCCTAGGTGATATACAAAGTGGGATAGCACCTGAGATATCATTCAACAGGTATACAGATTTTAATTTGATAAATGTTGTTTGTTTTGTGGGTTCTGTTAACATGGATGCAGGTAGTTCACAAGAGGGTGAACAAAGTAAGGAGTTCAGCAAGGATAAACTCATTTGTGGTCTTAAGAACCTTTGCAAAGAATTGGTGGACGAATGGAAGAAAGAGAACAAGAAGGTGATCTCTTGGTCCAAAGAGGTTCAAGACCTGACTGATGGCTTGACTAGATTGGAAGTTCAACTCACAAAGAAGGATGTGGAGCTGGACAAAGTCAAGAGCAAACTTACTCTTGTCGAGACAACATTCAAGAAACTCAACACGAGTTCTACCAAGTTAGATGCAATTCTTGGGTTGTCCAAACCACTCAAGGCAGGTATGGGTTTTCAAGAATCTTTAAATGCTATTACATCTACTTTGTCTAATACATAAGATAAGTTGGTTTTTGTTAAAGAAAGAGACCATGTTGAACTTATATCTTCTGATAAGTCTTCTGACAAGGCAAAAATATGTAACTAATGTTACTCGACTGGACATTTGAAAAATAATTGTAAAACTCTCTTAAAGAAACAGTCCAGTTCCTGTGTGATACCTGAAGTGTTGCCTAGCACGTCAGATATCACTGTCAGTCAGAAGAAAAGTTATCAAAGTAGGAAAGTGTGGAAACCTAAGTCTAATCTGATATGTGATGTTGTATGCACTGCTTTAAAAACTAATGTTGAAGGTTCATGGTATTTTGATAGTGGTTGTTCTCATCATATGACTGGAACAAAAATGTTTTTAAAGGAATATGGACCTATTCAAGGTGGTAGTGTAACATATGGTGGTGGTGGCAAGAGTAATATAGTAGGAAAAGGCATATTAAATGTACCTGAATTTCCTGCTTTGAAAAGTGTTTTGCATGTTGATGGACTTGTAACTAATTTAATTAGTATTAGCCAACTTTGTGATGACAACCTTGAAATAAAATTCAATAAAAATACTTGTGAAGTTTTTGATTGTACCAATAACTGTGTTATGACTGGTACTAGGTCAAGTAATAATTGTTATCTTGTTGAAGATAAATAAGTATGTCATTCTGTGAGGGTTGATGATGCTACTTTATGACATCAAAAGTTTGGTCATGTCCATTTTCGTAACATTGTGAAACTCATTAATGCTGAAGCTATAAGAGGTATACCTAGTCTGGACATAAGTACGAAAATCATATGTGAAGATTGTCTAAAGGGTAAACAAACACGTGCTACCCATAGTGCTACCCAACATAATGAGGAGTATTCTGGGACAACGCACTGTTTTCAATTAATGCATATGGATTTAATGGGTCCAGTTGAGGTAGACAGTTTAGGAGGTAAGAAATATACTTTTGTAATAGTTGATGATTTTTCTAGATTTACTTGGGTATGTTTTTTAAAAGAAAAATCAAAAACTTTTGAAAAGTTTAAGGTCTTACATGCTAAAATCAAAAACATGTTTTCTGCTCTTATCATGCGAATAAGGTCTGATCATGGAACGGAGTTTGATAATTCATTGTTCTTTACTTTTTGTGAATTAAAAGTAATTAAACATGAGTTTTCTGCTCCTAAAACACCTCAACAAAATGGGGTGGCTGAAAGAAAAAATAGGACCTTACTTGAGATGGCACGTGTGATGTTGTTTTCAAAAAGAATTTCAAAAAGATTTTGGGCTGAGGCCTTAAACACAGCTTGTCACACGGCCAATAGAGTTTTTCTAAGACCTGGTACGAGAATGACACCTTATGAAATTTTGAATGGTAGGATACCAAAGGTTCATTATTTTCATACATTTGGGTGTGTGTGTTATGTTCTAAATGATCGGGATTACTTAGCTAAATTTGACTCTAAAA
Organism: Adenophora triphylla var. japonica; assembly: GCA_022495995.1. Classification (NCBI taxonomy): domain Eukaryota; kingdom Viridiplantae; phylum Streptophyta; class Magnoliopsida; order Asterales; family Campanulaceae; genus Adenophora; species Adenophora triphylla. The sequence goes on along the minus strand of JAFEMH010000237.1, from coordinate 358,950 downwards.
GTGATAAGGCTATATTTCTTGGGTATGCTCAGGACAGTCGAGCATATAGGGTTTATAACATTAGGTTAAAAACCATTCAGGAATCAATTAACGTTGTTTTTTATGATTTAGCAAGTGTTACAGGTGATGGAGTACAGGAATCTCCATTAATATTGCTGGAAGAACTGGAGAATCAAAATCAAGTAAGTGATACCCAGTGTGCCGGCCCAAGTGTTGCCACTGAAGGGATAGCATCTCCGGTATCACCCAAGACTCCGTCCAAAGAATCGAAAAGGAGGAACAGTCAGATGATGATGCTCATGTGCATGAAGATTTGAGAAGGGATCCACCAGCTAGGATCAGAAGAGATCATCCTTCATCTCAAATCATTGGAGAAGCAAGTGAAGGGGTACGAACAAGGAATAAAGGACACTTTAGTAACCGAGAAATGGCAAGGTATGTGTGCATGTCCACCACATACCACAAGGTAAAATATTCCTGTTTTGTCTCTTCTTTAGAACCCAAAAATATTTCTGAAGCTTTAAAAGATAATTTTTGGATACATGCCATGCAAGAGGAACTTGAACAATTTGCTCGTAATGAAGTTTGGTGTTTAGTACCACGTCCCACTAATACAAATGTAATTGGTACCAAATGGATTTTCAAGAATAAATCAGATGAGCAAGGAAATATTATAAGGAACAAAGCTCGTCTCGTAGCTCAAGGTTACACCCAAATTGAAGGTGTTGACTTTGATGAGACCTTTGCTCCCGTTGCTAGAATAGAATCCATAAGACTCCTCTTGGCTATAGCTTATTTTCTAAAAATTACCTTATTTCAAATGGATGTTAAAGCTGCCTTTTTAAATGGTTATTTAAAAGAAGAAGTTTTTGTTGAACAACCAAAAGGATTTGAAGATCCTCATCTACCAAACCATGTATATAGACTTGATAAAGCCTTATATGGCTTGAAACAAGCTCCACGTGCATGGTATGGTCGCTTAACCTCTTTCTTACTTGAATATGGTTTTACAAGAGGTGAAGCAGATAGGACCTTATTTATCCTAAGGCATGACAAAGAAATAGTCATTATTCAAATCTATGTTGATGACAAAGTCTATGGCTCTACCTCTCAAATGTGTTTAAAAGATTTTGTAGAGGCTATGACATCAACATTTGAAATGAGCATGATTGGAGAGTTAACATTCTTTCTAGGCTTGCAGGTGAAACAATCAAATGAAGGAATATTCATTTCACAAAGCAAGTATGCAAAGAGCCTAGTAAAAAGGTTTGGGTTGGAAGGAGCAAAAAGTTCAAAAATCCCTATGTGTTCTTCTCTCAAACTTGGTAGAGACCAAGTAGGTGAGGATGTTGATCCTACTCTTTATCGTTCTATGATAGGTAGCCTTCTCTATCTCACTTCTAGTCGTCCTGATATCATGTTCAGCGTGTGTGTTTGTGCACGTTATCAAGCCAATCCTAAAGTCTCTCACCTTAATTCTGTCAAAAAGATAATTAAATATGTTTCAGGAACAAGTGAATTAGGGATTTGGTTTAGTAAGGATACTAATACCAATTTGGTTGGCTTTAGTGACTCGGATTGGGCGGGGGATATGGATGATAGGAAGAGTACTAGTGGGGGTGTTTTTACTTGGGCAACAATTTAGTTTCATGGTATAGTCGTAAACAAAATTGTGTCTCTCTTCCCACAGCTGAGTCTGAATATGTTGCAGCTGGTAGTTGTTGTTCACAACTTATTTGGCTAAAACATATGTTAGATGACTATGGCCTAGAGAGTGATTCTTTGACTATGTACTGTGATAACCTGAGTGCTATCAACATTTCAAAAAACCCTGTTCAATATTCCCGTACTAAGCACATAGACATACGTCATCATTTTCTTAGAGATATGGTAGATAAAGGCCTAATTAACATTGATCATATTGATACTAAGTATCAACTGACTGATATCTTTACCAAGGCCTTAGACCACGAGAGATTTTCTAGTTTGAAAAGATCTCTTGGTCTTTGTAATCTCTGAGTCTGTTCGTCTGTGCTACCCCAGGTGATATTATCACTCAGGGTAACACTTGTATATTAGTGTATTTTTTTTCTTTATTAAAAAAAAATGCTTTATTTGTTTAATCTGGTTAGCTTAGTTCTAACCGTGACACATGCTGACCTTTTTGTTATGGTAGGTTGATATTTAGGTTAGCACGTCTAATATCATTCCCCTTCATATGCTTAAAGTGACAAAGTCACTAATCTTTTCTTTTTGATAAATAAAAGGCAAAGGCATTTATCCATACTATTCTCTCGAGCTCGGGGCACGGTGTTTGCCGCAACGATGTACTCTTGCCAATGAGAATGTATGAGGTGATTTATGCTAAGTATTAGGGATATGGAGTTCGCTACTACAGTGTACCCTACTTGAAAGGCATAAATCACTTGATCTCTACACTTGAAATATAACTCGAAGCACGGAGCTCGTTACTACGATGCTTTCTTGTTTAAAGAAGTGTATTGATACGTGATTAACAAGCAATGTACTTAAAAAGAATATAGGCATATAATGCCTAAGGTACATAAAAAATGCTCAGCTTGTTATGCCTAAAGTGTCTAAAAAGGCTAAGCTTATTATGCCTCATGTGTTTGAAACTGAAAAATATTTATCAAGGGGTTTTATATCATATGTGTTATCCTACGTGTTACCATCATTGCCTTAACACATTAGTGTGTGCTATATTAGTTTTTTTTATTTCTTATTTTCGAAATATTGTTGATTAATTTCTCAAAATCTGAAAGTCTTTTTAATTAAAGAGTTTACGATTTTTGAAAACGTCTTCAACAAGTTTCATTTATTTTTGGTAAACTTAATTTAGTAACTAACCCATATTTATTTTAATTTGTGCATATAATGTCTTGGGCCTAGTTGCATAATATTTAGTTTACTTATTTTTTTTACTTAAAAAAAAAATTCTTTTTTTTAATTTGCAACCGTGTTGTTTTTATTTAAAAGAAGAGTTGAGATTTAAAAGGGAGTGGTTAGGGTTTATTTCGAATTGTGTGGATAGGGATTAATGGAGAGAATTAATAGGGATAGATTAGATAGATGTCAAATCAATTTATAATCTTGTTCCCTATCTAATCTCTCACATTCCTATTTTCACTCAACCTCCTCTGTTTCTCTCTCTATCCGTTACCATCTCCCTCTCTTAAACCCTCGTTTCAACGCCTTCTTCTCTCCCAAAATCCTAGGTCAAAAATACGTTCCAAAATTCCCTCAAATCTCCATGGCTTCTCCATCCAAAACCAATACCGAACCTTCTCACACGGACCAAATGGACATATCACCTAGCATTGCTCCATCCGTGGCTTCTCGTGTGGCCATGGAAACCTCTCCAATGATCACTCCAAGCTCTTCTCCACCTACAATGGCGATTGTTCCAGCCACTGTCCCTGTTACCTCGTTTGAACATGGAATTCCTAAGGTAACTCTCATTCCAGCCGAGCCAAAGAGAAAGAGGAAAGCCCCAACTTCAAATTTGTCTCCTCAAGTTGCAAAAAGGAGGTCTTCCAACCGCATTAGGTCAATCAGGTCCAAGGCAACTTCAAATACCACCTCTGATCCGGTTGAAGTCTCAGAAAGCTCTCTTGATGTGTCCTCACCCCATGTGAGTGACGAGAACTTTGATGCAAACAAGGAGAAGGAGCCTTCTGTGGACTCATTTGATGCTTGGGTAGATGGTGATGAAGAGGAGACCCTCTCTGATTTTCAAAAAAAGAAGGGCAAGGACAAAGCAACTGTGAGTGCTACCAAAGGTGCTAGCAAGAAGAAGATATCATCTGAGGTAACACTTGCCCCCTCCTCTGTTCATAAACATTCTTCTAGTGATAATTCTGGTGATGAAGTTATTCGAACTGAAGAGGATAAGGCTTTTCCAAAATCTTTTCTTACTCTGGAATATTATAAGAAAGAAAATATGGAATCTTGGTTAAATAATTTGAGTAAGAGATTTTTAAAAGAAAAGCACATTGATGAGGGTCAGTTGGAAAAGGAAAGAGTGGTTCAGTTTTTGAAGGACAGGAATTTTATTAATGCTAATAATCATGTATCTGTGTTTGTTGAGAGTGTCATTCGCAATTTCTTTGCCAATTTGCATGCTCATTTGGATGATGAAGGGTCTGCGAAATATGAAAAAGTGTTTGTTAGGGGAAAAGTCGATTCTTTTACTCCAGCCCTAATTAACAAAGTTTTAGGCCTCCCTAATGTAAATGATGAGAGCATTAGGGTCAATAGAGATGAAATGGTAAAATTTCTCACTCACAACAAACTGCAGTCCTGGCCTTTGAAAGAGAAACTTCACGCTTCTAGGCTATCTTCTCTATATTCTGTGCTTCACAAATTGTGCATCTTCAATTGGCTTCCTACAACTAATGAACCTATTGTGACATTGGAGCATGCGAACGTGTTGTATAGATTGGGTAAGAATTTAATGATTAACTTTGAAAGATTAGTGTTCAAACACTTAGCTTCATGGGATAGAAAAAAGGAAGTGAACATTAGCTTTTTCCCCTATCCTTCTCTAATCTTCAAAGGTTTGGTATTTCAATCCTTGCCCATTGAAGCCTCTGATGTATTCACCACTGAACCTGAGTATTATACCATTGATCAACAACTGAAAAAGGGCAAAAGGTATACAAAAGATCTCCCTTGGAACAAATCTGATGAAATGCCTGTTCTTCCCAAGCCGCTTATCTCACGTGATACCCCAAGTGCTCCCCAGGTGTTGCCCCTCATACTTTTGCAGGAACTGATGTTGCAAGTATTCTGACCAACATGATGAACCTTTCGGGCAACTCTGGACCATCAATCCCAAAAGCAACAGTTCTCAACTTCCTGTACAAACAGTCAAGTGCATTGGGAGAACTTGCTGAGGGATGGGCTAAGCTTAAGCAGGTTACAGATGCTTTTATTGATGAAATTTCTTCCCAAACAGGGGGAGGGTCTGCTGCTGCCGGAACTTCTGGAGCTGGTGCTACTGCAGGTGCTACCACCAGTGCTGACCCAAGTGATGGTGGAAGTGATAGGGAAGGAGATCAGGAGGAAGAAGAAGAAGAAGAGGAGTTTGACGAAGAAGAAAGCTGAACCTGAAGGTTGACAAACCTGAAGGTTGATGTTGCCGCTATCATATGGGTGACTGATTTGGTGGTGGTTCTAAAAACAATTTCTTTTATTTTGGTGATGTTGGTGGGTCTCTAAACAATTTTCTTTTATTGTGTTTATATTTGCTAAAACACTTTAGTTGGTTTGTTAATAACTTAAACTGCTAGGTTGTTTTTGCTAGTTTTGGATGATATTTTGCTACAATGATTATGGTCTTTAATGGTAACTTAGTTTATTTCGAAAACTTGTTAAAGTTTGAAATAAATTAGTTTTAAATGATTAATCATTGTTTATGATTAGCTCCTTTATTAAGGGGGAGATAATCTTTTTGTGGAGATATTATACTGTGATCTATGCTCTGTAAATTTGTATATAGACTGATCCTACAGGACAGCAACACATTGAGTTTGGAAAGAAATATCCAACTAAGGGGGAGATTGTTAGTGTAAACTGCAGGTGATATCGTAGATGATTTCCCAAAAGTCCAGGTGATATCACAAATGATTTCCTGGACTGAAAATTATATAGTTGTATATTTCTTGTTTATTATTTAATGGACTAATGTGCTAATATAATCTGTATAGTCTATGATTTGTGTTTATATTTCAGAGTGCAATAGCATCAAAGAAGGAGTTAGACACGTGTGGAATTTGGAAGAAAATAATTTATACATTTTATGTATAAATCCGTAACTTTGGCAATAACAAGCAAATCGTATGAAGACTTGGTCAAGGGTTGTTGCTGAGTTATAGACGAAGTACAAGGTTGATAAAGCAAGGGAGTACAAGGCGTGGAAGCATGGCTTGATGATTAATCAACTTGGTTGCTAAAATTGAGGAAATGGGAGCTAGAATTGTGGAACAACTTCACCCACTCTCCCTATACTTCCTCCACGTGCAAGACCAGCCCCCAAGGTCAGCATTGAGTAGCCTTCAAGTATTTGAAGACTATAAATAAGCTAAGAAGGTTTCATTTGAAGATATGCCAATTACATCAACACATTCACACCTTCGAAAGCTTAGAGATAGAGTTCTTTGTTTGGTTCTTTTTAATCCTTTCTCCCTTGTAATTTCGCACTTGATTACTTTGGTATCAAGGTGTGTGAAGGTTAGGATAGGATTCCGTTATTTATCTCTTGTTCCATAGAGCTCAAAATAGATATAGCTATAGGAAACTTTCGGCTTTGTAAATTCATTTATAGTGATTATAAAGTCTTGCCTAAGAGGCACTCTCAAGTTATATTTGTATAACTTGAGAAAAACAATTTTGGTATTTTTATTCCGGTGCAAACTCTTTTACAAAATTGTTTTATTTTCGAAGTGTGTGTGTGCTATCCCAAGTGCTGTCGTTGGTGTTGTTATCACCTTGGATATCACTTGTGATTTAAGCCGTGACAATTTCATACTACTACTACCACCACTACTACTACCACCACTACTACCACTACCACCACCACCACTATCACCACCATCACTATCACCACTACTACCACTACCACCACTACTACCACTACTACCACTGGCACTATCACTACTACCACCACTACCACTATCACTACTACTACCACTACCACTATCACTACTATCACCACCATCACTACCACTACCACTACTACTACCACCACTACCACTACTACCACTACTACTACCTCCACTACTACTACGACTACCACCACTACTACCACTATCAATATACCACTACCACCACTACCATTACCACCACTACTACCGCCACCACTACTACCACTATCGCTACCACTATCATTACTACCACTACCACTACTACTACCACCACTACTACTACCACCACTACTACTACCACTATCACTACCACGACTACTACCACTATCACCACTATCACTATCATTACTACTACCACTACCACTACCACTACTACCACTACCACTACTATTACCACCACTACTGCTATTACTACTACCACAAATACCACTACTACTATTACTACTACCACCACCACTACTACCACCACTACTACCACTACTACCACTATCACTACCACTACTACTACCACCACTACAACCACTACTACTGCCACTACCACTACTACCAGCACTACTACTACCACCATCACTACTACCACTACCACCACTACCACTACTAACACTACCACCACTACTACCACTACCACTACTACCACCACCACTATTACTACTACTACCACTACTACTACTACTATCACCACCACTACTACCACTACCACTACCACCACTTTCACTACCACCACTACTACTACGACCACTATTACCACTACTACCACTATCATTACTATCACTACCACCACTACCACTATCACTACTACTACTACCACCACTACTACCACAACTACCATTAATACTACTATTACCGCCGCCACTACCACTACTACCACTACCACTACCACTATCACAACTATCACTACCTCCGTCCCACTCGAAAGGCACATTTGGTCAATTCGATCAAATTAAGTTAGACCCAAATATTAATGCAAATCTAATCATCCTATTGAAATTTTAAAAATTATTATTCATTATTTAATGGTTTACCAATAAATTTTTAGAATCTCATTAGGATAATTAGATTTATATTATTACTAGTACATGCCCGTGTCCAAGGCCACGTGTTTTTTTTTTTTAAATTAATTTTTTTTAAGGGCAAAATGGGAAAGGGACAAATGTATGAGGGCAAAATGGAAATTTTGCCGCTTGAAGCTGTTTAAAGAACTGTTCATTCATGCTGAGGTGGACACCCTTCATTTATACTATAGATTTGGGTCAAAGCTTAAATTGACCAAAAGAGCTCTTTCGGGTGGGACGGAAGGAGTATATGATTTAGGCATATAAGACTTATAAGTTACTCCCTCCGTCCCAGACCAAGGGTCATCAGGGGGATTTCACGCTTCTTAAGATTTTTTTTAAAAAATGAATAAAAGTTAAATGTGGGATAGGGAATAGTAGTTCATGATTGTTTTTTTTGTAAATATGTTAATTTTATAAGGATATAATGAATGAGTTTTTTGTAATATGGGGTAGGAAATAGTAGGTAATGATTGATTTTTTAATAGGAGAGAGAATGAGTGAGAGGAATAGTAAGTTAATGATTGATTTTTTTGTAAATATGTTAACTTTATAAGGGTATAATGAATAGTTTTTTGTAAATATATGGAGATGATAAGGGTATAAATATACTCCCTCCGTCCCGGTCGACTTAGGACCTTTTGTCATTTTGGGCGTCCCACCCGACTTAGGATGACCCAAAATGGAAATCTTAAATCACTATTCTCTCCACTCATTCTCTCTTCTACATTATTTTAATACTCACAACACCATTATAATTTACTATTCCCTCCACTCATTCTCTCTCCTATTTTTAAATTACACTCACAACATTTACCTTTTCCTTAATCCCCGTGCCATTTAAAAAAATTCTAAGTCGGCCGGGACGGAGGGAGTATTCAAAAACTTGTCATTTATGAAAAAGAACTCTTGATCTGAAACGGACCAAAAAGAAAAAGAAAAGTGAAACCATAGAATATAAGTTATGGCGAGCTATAAAATTTAATTTCCCTATTTTTTTTCCCGAAAAATTTAAGCTAAGCGCCTAAAATTTCCTTACCCGCCCGCACCCAATCGCCAAAAAAAATCAAATCTCCCCTTTCCTTCTCAAAAATCAGAAGACACTCTCTCCCCAAAGCAAACGACGGTTCTTTCTAGCAAAACGATCGGTGTCTCTCTCTACCAAACGACGGTCGCATCTCTCTCAACTTCGCGGAGCTCAGTTCAGACCGCTGTTCGGAAGACTCTCTCTCCCAAAGCAAACGACGGTGTCTCTCTTTTGGGTGCTTCATATGGTTCTTGTTAGTTTGGTCTCCTGTTGGGTGCTTCATATGGTTCTTGTCCCTTGTCCATGGAAATCAAATCATCCGTCACTTTTGGGTAAAAATTCATTCATTGGCTGCCGTCTGTTTGTCATCGCCTTCCGATCATCGTCGAAGTTCATCGGAATCCACGTCCGCCGTCGGCCCATGCCCACCTCACCGGACCGTAAGCTGTTCATTAGGGTTAATTTCCTTTGTTCTATTTTTATTTAATCTCAAATTCACATGTATTTTTTTTTCCACATATTGCTCTAGGGCTTTATGCCCCAAACATCGCATTGCTATTTGAGAGCACAGAGCCATTGCATTAGATTTGGAATTTGAGCAAACTAAGTTACTGAATTGGAACCCTGATTGATTTAGAATTTTGAGAGCACAGAAGAAAATAAAAATCAATAAGTAACTGATGAACATCAGAGAACTTCAAATTCCCCAAGTGCATGAATTGGAGCTGAGATTGTTTTGGATGAGTCTTATCTGGCATTCCTTAGATCCATCATCCATGGCAGTTAACAAGTCTTGGTTTCATTGATTAGATATCAAATATCATTTTCGTATTTTATGTTACTTCCTTTGTTTAAGGCTTTAATTTCTTTGCAAAGTCAAAAACTCTTAAACCTGGCGGTGATCCGTTTCTTTGTTGACTTTTTCAGGCATTGTGAGATCTAATTCTAAAACATAAACAATGTTCAAGCCATGTTACTGTGCTAGGAGTATAACATTAGCTGTATCATGTTCCAAATTTAGAATGCTGACTCAAGTATTTAATCACAAGAAGTCATTAGTTCAGGGAACACAAATAGTTTATTGCATGGATTAATCAATCCCTCCAACTATGTCCCTTGTCCATGGAGCACCATTTTTGTGTTTTGACTTCTCTCTCTCTCTCTCTCTCTCTGAAAATAAGGATAGATTGCTCCTCTTTAATTTTGCCTCAAGTTGACTTGTCTGCTTGGTTCACAGGGATGGAGGGACAGGTATTGTGGTCGATCCTACAGCTGAATATATACATGACTAGTGAATATCCCTCTGATTTAAGTAAGGTTTGATTTGCTGTACTTTTTGCAATACCAGGTAGATGCACTTCTAAAGGTTGAGCCTAGGTGTCACTTTTGCTAATTTTCAAGCAACAGGCGTGCTTTGTACTGTGTCACTTTTGCTAATTTTCTCATGGCATCTTAAGATCTGATTGTGGGAACTTGCTCTTTTGATAGACAATGAATGCTTCACAATAATTGTTACAAAATTTGTCACCAAATAGCAAAACAAGTAAAAATGTTCACGTGTAAGGAAAGTCCTGGAAGATCTTGTTGGACAAAATATATTTTCTCAGTGATACTCAACTAAAGGCCGTCAGTTCTTGGTTTTAATTTTTACTATTTTAGAGTCCTATGATTACCCCCAAGTTCTTGACGAGGAAATGACACATGAAGTGCATGTGAATGTGCAATTCAATAGAAGCTATTGCAACACCTGTTGTCACTAGGGTGAAAGCCGAGTAAAGAACTGCTAGGTTCCCTAGGGTGGGATGTTGAAATCTCCTTGTATATCTGAATTCATTTATTTCTGTTGTCACTTTTCTGGTTTTTTCAGAGTATGCCTACTAATCCTTTTGGAATGTGATTAGATCTATTAATTCATCAGTACTTTCCTCAAGAGCTTGCTATTCATTTTTGTATCATATAATGTACTGGCTTATAAACTTCCAAACACATATTGAAGTATTCAACATGATAGATTGCTATACATAAAGGCATCTTGTTCATGTCTATTCTAAGATAGTCACACTTACTAGCAGTTCTTTTATTGCTAAACAGCCCATCTTTTCTAAAATTAGATGATTCCTTTTTCTTTCTCGCCTTTAATTATTTGATCAGTCCTTCTCATTTTGCGAATGATCACAGGATGATTAGATTTGCATTAATGTCTGGGAAGTATCTAAGGGGAAGATACCCAGGCTTAAACCCTTAAATATTATTGCATTTTCATTATAAAAGGGTCATGTACCCCCTTACGTATGAAACCATGGTTTCTGTATATTACCTTTACATTGTACTTTTGCTTTATGAATGTCGGAGTTCTTAACTCACACTCCCACTCCCACACAGTTATTTGTCTCATCTCTCAGACTGCTAGTTAATTATGAACAGGCCAATGAATAAAGGTTCAGGGATGCAATCAAGAGCTGATGATCTTGATCTAGCTGAATATTCTCAGTAAGCTTTTCCTGGCCATGCAGTCAATGCAATGGTAAATTACATTTTCTTCAGTCATGTTAGTCAACTTTCATGTCCTAAATCCCCCGCGCCCCCATTTCGCCTGTATGTGTGATGTGCTGATGTCCATGTGTGTTCTTTGGGTGGATATATATTATCTGTAATAATCACAGTAACATGTCCTTGAAAAACATTTCCAACTAATGGAGTTAATGCCTATTGGCTTCTCTTTTTTCTTTCTGCTTTCTGCTAACTCTCTCAAATTTTTTGATCCGGTGATGGGTCCAACATTTATCTTCATCCTCCTATTTCAGTTGGCAGCTCCTGTCGAACTCTTGGGAAAGGTTGCAGCTGAATTACGATTAAAGAAACGAACACATATTGGTGAAGAAATCGTTTCTCTCTCTGCATATATTTTTCTATTTTTTCTTTACCTTCTCTGCTATTCAATTCTTCTGAATACCCTGCTACTCTATGAGGTAGTGAAAAAATGGCGATATTTTCTGAGTAATTGTTAATTGCTTCAGGGGTGGATTTGCAGTTTGAGTGGGATGAGGCTGAAGCTTTTATCAGGCAGCCTGATGGTTCACTGTTCAGTTGGTGCGAGCGCTTCCGATGCTATAATCACATATTATATGGAATTGTGAGATACTCTTCCTTAAGTGTTCCCCATTGCTGTAACACCATCTGCTAACTTCTTTCAAGTAAACACACTCTTCCTCCATCCCAAAAATGAATGACCAAAAAAAAAATAAATCTAATTTGCTCTTGGTCAAGAACAAATTTGATTTTTTTATTTTTGGTCATTCATTATGGGTTGGAGGGAGTAAGATTTATACACTGGAAATCTGTAACAAAACACCTTCAGCTTTAAGTAGCATGCCACTCAATAAAACCTATGTGTTCATCATCTATCACTTTTCCACAAGCAATTAGCCTTGAAATAAACTAATTTCAAAGAAATGGATATAACACAAAATCTCTAATGAATGGCTCTCTTGAATGAATTTATTAAATTATCAACTCATATAGAAGTTTAAGTTGTGGATATGATGATGCCCACACGGACTACCCGGCCCGGCCCGGCCCGTCATTCACGGGCTAAACGGCGAAACGGGCTTCGCCCGGCCTGTCCGTGTGTATCAACGGGCTTTAGCCCGGCCCGGCCCGTGGGTTAAACCGATGTGAGGCCCGCCCGTTTGGCCCGGATCCAAGGATCCACGGGCCAAACGGATTTCCTTTTTTTTTACAAAATCTGAAATGGGGGTAGGGGGGATTCGAACCTGGGGTGATTTGGAATAAGGGAGTGCAACTTACCACTAGGACACAATGACATTGGTGTTAATTATTCAAACGTTAAATATAAATTATAAAAAAAAAACGGGCCAAACGGAAAATGGGCAAACGGGCTTTGGAAGCCCGCGGGCTTGGCCCGCCCGTCACCATGATTATTAAACCGGGCCTGTACCGTAATTTACACGGGCCGGTCTACGGGCTTACCCACGGGCCATGGATAAAACGGGCCACGGACTGAAAAAAAATCCACGGGCCTAAGCCCATTTTGGCCTTCATCATGTGGATATATATGAACTCAAGTGTTGTCAACTCAATTTTTATTGAGTTGACAACACTTGCTTCTTCATGTGTGCTGTGTTGAAGGTGTTTTCTATTCTAATCAATTACTCCCTCCGTCCCATAGAACTTTACTCCTTTACTGTTGAGAACGGAAAATAAGGAATAATGTTATTAAAGTAGGTGTTGTGAGTGGGAGTGGAGAGAATAGTAAATTTGAAAAGTGTTGTGAGTATGACAAGTGGGTCCCATGAATAAAGAAGTATTAAAAAATTTCCTTTTTAGGAAAGTGAGACTTTAAAGTGGGATGCCCAAAATAGTAAAAAGGGTAATGTTTTATGGGACGGAGGGAGTATGTTTTAACTTGTAGGTACATGTTGATCAGCTATCTTAGCAACAAAATTATAACATCCAAACATGGTGGAGGCTATTTTGTGTTTTGCATCATTTAATGAGCACAAACTGTTCAGGTGTCTTTTGTAATGTTAGGGCACAAAACTTATGTTATATACTAATGAGGCATTTACCAAATAATCCCTTTAAAGAAACAATACTACTTCTTAGGACAATTTCTAATTTGCTTAACCATTTAGTCCCTAGCTTAATAACTACACCCTCCCAACATTTTACTAAATTCACCCTCCTATCATTTTACTAAGTCCACTCTCTTTAACAATTTAATTTCTCTCCAACTACCCTCACCTTAGGTCACTCCCTTCCCATCTTCTATGGTCAACACTTTCGGCAACTATTAACTCCGGCGACAAACTCCGGCCACCAACTCCAGCGACTTTTTCCGTCGACTTTTTTTGGCGACTTTTTTTTTGTCTTTTTTACGCCGGCGACCACCAACTCCGGCGACCAAACAATTGAGAACTTAACTTATCAGTAAGTTCTCAGTTGTCAACTAAACTACTAAGAACACATTTAACTCCGGCGATCAAACAACTGAGAACTTAACTTATCAGTAAGTTCTCAGTTGTCAACTAAATTACTAAGAACACAATTAACTCCGGCGACCACCAACTCCGCGACCAAACAACTGAGAACTTAACTTATCAGTAAGTTCTCAGTTGTCAACTAAACTACTAAGAACACGATCAACTCCGGCGACCTATCCAACGACCAAACAACTGAGAACTTAACTTATCAGTAAGTTATCAGTTGTCAACTAAACTACTAAGAACACAATTAACTCCGGCGACCTCTCTGGCGACCAAACGACTGAGAACTTAACTTATCAGTAAGTTCTCAGTTGTCAACTAAACTACTAAGAACACGATCAACTCCGGCGACCTTTCCGGCGACCAAACAACTGAGAACTAAACTTATCAGTAAGTTCTCAGTTGTCAACTAAACTACTAAGAACACGATCAACTCCGGCGACCACCAACTCCGACTACCTCTCCGACGATCAAACAACTGAGAACTTAACTTATCAGTAAGTTCTCAGTAGTAAGTTCTCAGTTGTCAACTAAACTACTAAGAACATGATCATTAACTCCGGCGAACAAACAATTGAGAACTTAACTTATCAGTAAGTTCTCAGTTGTCAACTAAACTAATAAAAACACGATCAACTCCGACGATCACCAACTTCGGCAACTAAACAATTGAGAACTTTTCAGTAAATTCTCAATTGTCAACTAAACTACTAAAAACACTATCAACTTTGGCGACCACCAACTCAGGCGACCTCTACGGCGACCAAACAACTGAGAACTTAAATTATCAGTAAGTTCTCATTTGTCAACTAAAATACTAAGAACACGATTAAATCCGGCGAACACCAACTATGGCGACCAAACAATTAATAACTTAATTATTTTTCCCCTTAATTCTGTTGTATAAAGTAAGCCAAGCAAGCGTCATTTTTGGGTAAACAATATTGCATCTATAATGGTTGCAGTTCTTTCTATTGATCACCTTCAGGCTTCAGCAAGTTAAAAATACAACAACGTGGAGTTAAAAATCAAAGTTTCCCAACTTCAATCAAACAAGTCTCTGATTTAAAAACTCAAACTAGGTGAAAATAAACAACCACTTAACTTGCAAACGTAGTGCAAGTCGCAATGTAATCATGTTCTAGTGCCTTAAGTGTGGACAGTTAAAGACTAACAACAATTGGTAACAATTTTACTATATTACAACAGTACCATGTCAAGATAGTTACAAATTTAGATACTGAAACAACCAACTTTTGAAATCAATAATATGCAGAGTTTTGCCGGAACTTCAGCTGACATATATTAATGGATGGAGGTTGAGGATGCAGTTAAAATCATTTATGGACGAGAAAGCCATAAATGCACCTGCTTTGTTTTGGGGAGAGGACGTGTCTTAACATGGCGGTGGTGAGCAAATTTAATTGGAATCTCGTTGGCCTTGGTTTTGGCGAGTTGTGACAATGTTTGGTCGCATGTCTGAAAGAGTTGTCGTAGTTGGACGGAAAGGGGAGGAAGAAGTGGCCGGAGGTAAGGGAGGAAAGGCCCCAAATTGGTGTACCAGATCTGCTGTTGCAAGGATGGAGAAAGTGAATCTCGTAGGGAGAGGGTGACCGGATCTGCATATAGACGGCGTCGGAGGTGGAAAACTTGAAGGAAGCTCGATCGCAAAGGAGAGGGATGGCCGAAGGGGGTAGGGAGAGGGTCGCCAGAGTTGAGGAGGTGGACGGTCGCCGGAGTAATAGGTCGCCAGAGGAGGTGGACAGTCGTCGGAGTAATAGATCGCCGGAGTTTGGGGTGACGTTCGCCGGAAGTGGAGGAGGGGAGGGGGTCGCCGAAATTAGGGTAACCGGAGAGAGGGAGTAGAGGGAAAAACTTAGAGAGAGAAAGTGTGTGTGAGAGAGAAGTTGATTTTGCAGTAGACTTAGGATTTTATTTGGGTAGAGGAAAATATGGGTGTAATTTGAGTGGGGTGAGATTTTTATTTATTGTTAGGGGATTATATGGTTATTTATTTTATAGTGTAGGATTAGGAGGTAAATATGATAAATTATTGTCTTAGGATGTAGATTAGGTTATATTGATGGATCAGGACGTAATGTCTTAGGATGGAGATGTGGTCAGGCTCTCTAGGAGGTGACTCGAGATTGTGTATTTTCGGGTGTCCCATGTATGTTTATGTGAACAACAAATTGGAGCAAAGGGCCAAAAAGTGTTTTTTTGTTGGCTATAATTCTAGAGTGAGTGGATTTCGGTTATGGAATCCTATTGCGTCTAAGTTCCTGATTGGTAGAGATGTTGCTCTACGTCTCCAAGAGAACTGTTCTGCAGAACGGGTATACAAACAAGTGGAGTTAGTTGGAGATAACTCAAAAGGGGTGGAACTTGACTTGGATGCTGTTGATTTGTCTGATATAGTGACTCCGACTGATGCTCCAGTTTAGAAGGAGGAGACCAACAAGCAGGTGGAGACTACCAGTGATCTTGGTAGGGGAAGAAGGAATGATAGTACTTCTGTTCGATATGGCTTTGAGAAGATGGTTGCTTATGTCTTGTCCGCTGCGAAATCTGTTTATATGCATGGAGCAGTCTTCTACAAGAAGGTTATGTCGTGTGTTGTTTCTGCAAGGTTGTTGGTTACTATGGAAGATCGGACATGGGAATTTGATAGACCTCCACCAAAGAAGGGATTAGTCAGCTGCAAGTGGGTCTACAAATTCAAAGGAGACTACAATGGAGTAATTTTACCGGTAGTAATACACACATGTATTTACGCCTTGTTGAGCATTGAGGCGATTTTAGATCTAGAGCTTGAGCAGTTATTTGTGAAAAGGGTCTTTTTGCATGGGAAGCTTGAGGAGGAGGTCTATATGCGCCGGCCTGAAGGGTATGTTGTCGAGGGTAAGAAGAATCATGTTGTCCTGTTTGAGAGATCCTTGGTTGATTTAAAGCAGTCAACTCGACAGTGGTATAAAAGATTCGACACTTTTATTGTTACTCATGGTTTTGCTAGGAGTAAATTGGATGATTGTGGTTACTTGATGGGTTGTAGTGTTGGCACATTGATTTATCTTGTTCATGTCGATGGCATTCTTGTGGCTGCGATAGATATCAATGATGCTTACCAGGTGAAATGGTTATATTCTTTAGATAGTCCCAAGTCTAAAGATGATGTGTCACGGGTTCCGTATTCAAATGCTTGTGTGTGCATTGTGTATGGCAAGAACAGTGATGGTTGTATTGGGTATGTTATAATTATAACGGAGGCGGTCATGTTGACAAAGCCGGGTTCGAAGGTTTCGATTGCTAAGTTCAAGAAGTTCTTGGACCTAGTGGGTGTTACTAGAAATTGATGCCCTTCGGGGCGTGGCGACGGAGATAGAGATGTTCTCTTGAAGAT
Organism: Adenophora triphylla var. japonica; assembly: GCA_022495995.1. Lineage (NCBI taxonomy): Eukaryota > Viridiplantae > Streptophyta > Magnoliopsida > Asterales > Campanulaceae > Adenophora > Adenophora triphylla. The sequence continues at coordinate 341,800 of JAFEMH010000237.1, read as the reverse complement.
AGCTTGTTTCGGGATTGTTCGTCAAGGTGGAGAATTGTTGGGGTGACTCACAATTGTTGACAAAAGGAGGATGGCATGTTCTGTGGCCGAGGCGGGCGCCCCACATGGGGTGAGGCGGACGCCTGAAGGACCGAAGCTAAGGGTCTTGGTGGAAGCCTTGAGGCGGGCGCATGGCATGGCTGGGGTGGGCGCCTCGTTGGCAGAATGTTGGCGTTTGTTTGGTGTCTTACCAGGCGGCCGCCTGGCCTTCTTTGAGGCGGGCGCCTCACGGCGGGCAATGTGACGGGCTGGGCCTTGGCTAGGGTTCAGTCGGTGTTTTGCCTTTGTCATATAAATAAATCCTTTTTGTCATTGTTCCTCCGTGTGGTTTTGAGAAAGAGAGATAGAAACAAGCTAGGTTATTTACTATTGTGAGAGATAGTGAGATTGTGTAAAAGGTTTTCACCTTGATTCTCCTTGTACTCTTCTTGATTATAGTGAATTGATTCTCCATCGCCCGTGGATGTAGCCAAGTTGGTGAACCACGTAAATCTCTTGTGTTCATTGTTTTTCAATTTTGTTTCGATATTGCTATTGTGTTATTTTTGTGCTTTCATCTTTATCAATCTAGCAATTGTGTTTGGGACCTAAACCCTAACAGAAGATAATTGAGGGGAGATGGATATTATTTGGTCTGATGCATAGTCCAAAGTTCTTGCCCTTTCAATATGTTGCGTACTTTTTCCGGTTTTTTAACTTTTTGTGATAAATTATTATAATGTATAAACTCATATATTTACTTCATAAACAGGCAAAACACTGAATGGATTATAAGGTTGTCATCTAATAATAGCACCAGAGAAGAACTCTGTTTATCTGTGATTTGAAACACGAGGGACAAAATTGAGTGGACACTTTTTTTTTTCATGTTCGTAGTAATGTCTTGTTTTCTGGATTAATAATATGTTCTTAGTGGGAATCATTGTATTTAAAAATAAATATTAAAATTATTTTCAAGCTAATTATCTATTATTCTTTCATTTGCAGGGGCGGTATCCTATAGGAGCTTCAACTTCCCCCATTTTTTCATCTCTGAAAAAATCTTCAAACAAGATTCAATGAGCAATCTCAAGCTAGGAGTGGAGGTAGAAAGTGCTCACAACCTTCTACCAAAAGATGACAAAGGTTCATCGAACCCCTACGTTGAGCTTCACTTTGATCATCAGAAATACCGCTCCACAATCAAAGAGAAAGATCTCAATCCTTATTGGAATGAGACTTTCCTTTTCAATATCTCCGACCCAAACAATTTATCCAACCTTACCCTCGATGCTTGTCTACAACAACATCAAAGGCAGCAATTCCAGGTCCTTTCTTGGAAAAGTTCACATCAATGGAACATCTTTTGTTCCTTACTCTGATGCTGTAGTCTTACATTACCCTTTAGAAAAAGGAGGCATTTTCTCTCGTGTTTCTTGTGAGCTTGGCTTAAAAGTTTTCATCACTGATAATCCAACTATCAGATCTTCGAACCCTCTTCCTGAAATGGAGCATTCTTACAACACAACCTCCCTGTTAGCCCAAGGTCAAAGTCAAACACCGGTCCAACAAGTGTCCGACTATGTGCGGGATGTGTATGAGTCGAGAGGTTCAAGACACACATTTAATCATTTACCAAGCCCAAATTACCCTCAGCAAAAGCCACAATTTTCAACCACACAGCCAGGAGCATATGGGGTTGAGCAGATGAGAGCTAATCCTCAGGCTCCGAAAATAGTTCGTATGTACTCAGGCTCTTCATCACAGCCACTTGAATATGCACTTAAAGAAACCAGCCCTTTTCTTGGAGGTGGAAAAGTTGTTGGGGAAGAGTTGTGCATGGTGACAAGAGGCACATATGATCTTGTTGAGCCAATGCAGTTTCTTTTTGTTCGAGTTGTGAAAGCACGGGACCTACCCTCCAAAGATATCACGGGAGTCTTGACCCTCACGTCGAAGTGAGATTTGGAAACTATAAAGGAGTCGCACGTCATTTTGAGAAAACTTCTAACCCCAAGTGGAATATAGTTTTCGCCTTCTCGAAAGAGAGAATACAGTCATCTGCGTTGGACCTTGTGGTTAAGGATAAGGATATAATGAAAGATGACTGTTGGCTTTGTTCGTGTCGAACTTCATGATATACCGAGAGGGTCCCACCAGATAGTCCTTTGGCTCCGGAATGGTATCGGCTAGAGGACAGTCAAGGGGAGAAAACAAAGGGAGAGCTTATGTTTGCAGTCTGGATAGGCACACAAGCTGATGAAGCTAGCCTTTCCTGATGCCTGGCATTCAGATGCATCCATCACTGATAGCTCCGTCTCCTCCACATTTCTCCGGTCAAAAGTTTACCATTTTCCAAGATTATGGTACGTTCGTTTTAATGTGATCGAGGTCCAAGATTTGGTTATAGATGATAAAGCTCGTTTTCCAGATGTATTTGTAAAGGCGCAAATAAGTAACCAGGTTTTCAGAACAAGACCTGTTCAAGCACGAACTTTGAATGCACTGTGGAATGAGGAATTCATGTTTGTTGCTGCAGAACCGTTTGAGGATCATCTGATCCTTTCTGTGGAAGATCGTGTGGGGCACAACAAAGATGAGATCTTTGGAAAAGTTATTATACCACTAAGCACCGTTGATCGCCGTGCTGACGGTCGTATTGTTCACTCCAAATGGTTTAAGCTCCTTAAACCAAATGCTACCGAAGTGGAAGAGAAGAAGAAGAAAGATAAAGATAAGTTTTCTACGAAGGTTCATCTTCGAGTCTGTCTTGACAGAGGGTACCATGTTCTTGATGAGTCAACTCACTACAGCAGTGATCTCCGGCCAACTGCGAGGCAGCTTTGGAAGCCATCTATAGGTATCTTGGAGCTTGGGATTCTTAATGCTAATGGACTCCAGCCCATGAAAACCAGAGACGGAAGGGGAACAACTGATACTTTTTGTGTAGCAAAATAACATAAACTTGGGCTACAACTTGATGTAGAATACTCAGATATCTGGACTTTGAAAGTTAAATCGAAAAAAATGGCAGTATGAACATGGTCATGCAGACCACTTCCTCCAGTCTACAACCTCCCGGTTAGCCCAAGGTCAAAGTGAAACACCGGTCCAGCAAGTGTCCGACTATGTACCGGATGTGTATGAGTCAAGAGAGTCGAGAGGTTCATGTTTGTTGCTGCAGAACCGTTTATAGATCATCTGATCCTTTCTGTGGAAGATCGTGTGGGGCACAACAAAGATGAGATCTTCGGAAAAGTTATTATACCACTAAGCACCGTTGATCGCCGTGCTGACGATCGTATTGTTCACTCCAAATGGTCTAACCTCCTTAAACCAAATGCTACCGAAGTGGAAGAGAAGAAGTAGAAAGATAAAGATAAGTTTTCTACGAAGGTGTTGTATGCAACTCCGTTCCAAGTACTTGTTGTCATGGCTGGATTCTATGTAATGAGGCACCCGAGGTTTCGACATAAACTGCCATCTGCACCACTCAATTTCTTCTGAAGACTTCCTGCAAGGACAAATAGTATGCTGTAAGTTTTATGGTGGTTTTCTGTCTACCAGAGTTTTTGCCTGAGATTAACTGAGGCAAAAAAAACACCAGTGAGAGTGTATGTTGTTCTTGGGAGCTCTTGTATCACCCCGTTTTTTGTTTATACTGTATGGTGTGTAATCTTTACTTTGTCTACCATGTGTCTTGTGCAAGTGTCTATATTGATTCTGGAAACCGTATATTCGTGCATATATATGTGAATCAAATTTCGGCATGGTATTTGGTGTGTGCGCCAATCTATTTCTCGTGCTTTGTTTTGTACTTTACGGTTAACTCACTCCTGTTTTTTTTTTTTTTTGTGCTTGTGTGTGTAATCTGTATAAGAATCTGAGCCTCTAATAGGCATGTATTCATAGATCAGTATATTTCTTCTGTTTCAAAAGGAGCAGCCATAGAGTCGAAAAATGTTAACAATGCTGGATTTCAGATCAAAAGAACCTAATTCTTGAACGCCTTCGGTTCTTGTGCAGAAGATCTTGACTACCCTTTCCACTGCTATTTCTGATCTATTTGCAGAAGTGGTTTAAGAGATGATCGAACTTTGAGCATAAAATGAAGTTTAATTCCTACTGTTTGATTTCAGACAGCTTCATAAACACATTTGTCAATAAACATTTCGTTTCTTTCTCTCGCGATTAGATCCAGTGTAATAATCTGTTCTTTCCGGTAACAAAATGGTGCAATGCAAAGAAAAATAAAACATAAGGCATCTCAAATGAATACTGTTTATTGCTGATTTAGAACAAAATCTTCATCATGAGCTACTTCTTGCTCGTGGCAAAGGGTATAAGATATGAGCTATGTCCATGACCCCATAGATTTCAATTCTTGGCTGCAATCATTGCTGACGTGGCAAGTTCTGGAGTTCCCCCCAATCACAGATGGTTAATCCTGAGAGACGTTAGCCTATTCCAGTAGTTACAAAATACAAAAGGCTTAAGAATGCAAAGGAAACAGGAACAGGGGTATTTTATGTATCCAAGTGCAATCATTGCACTTGGATAATCCTCCAGATTTTCACAACCGTCAATTATCAATTCTCGAAGAGAGGTGAGGCTTTGCATCTCATTGGCACACAACATGTTCTTCAGGTTTGAGCAGTTCCAGATTCCAAGAAATATGAGAGTGGGGGCAGACTTTTTTTCTGGAATTGACTCTATGCCCGAACAATTCCTTATCTCTAATCGAGTGAGATGAGTCAACCCTTGTGGTTATGTTCAAATTCTCACAATTACCAATTGAGAGTGTTATGGGTTGGGTTTAAGAGATAGAAATAATCCAATTAATTAGAATTGAATTATCAATTTAGGCCTTCTCTCCCTCTTTGTCTGCTTCCTTCAAATTCTCACAATTACGAATTGAGAGTGTTATGGGTTGGGTTTAAGAGATAGAAATAATCCAATTAATTAGAATTGAATTATCAATTTAATTTAGGAGTGAATTATGAATTGGGGGACAAGAAACAGATGAAATTAGAGAGAGAATAGGTGTGAGAGAGAGAGAGAGATTAAGAGAGAGAAAAGAAGACGCGTGAACACGTGGGTTACAACGGGAAAAAGGCTATGCCCTTAACAGAACAAAACGACGACGCAAATGGATAACCCTTCCTTCTACACAGACGAAACGACAGCGTTTTCTTTAAAAGAGAAAACGCACAACAAAAACTAAATAACCCGACGCTTCCTAGCAACTTATTCCCTTAACCCAAAACGACAACACTGCAACCATCTTCCAATTCCAACTGTCATCCCCAAATCAGCAGGAACCCTAATTGTGACTGAGAGATGCCTGAGAGTTGTGGGTAGCTTCTTGCCCATGGGAAACCATTTAAGACTTGGACATCAATAAATTTCAACCTTCACGAGATTAGAGAATTCATATTCTCCGAGTCTTCTGTAGCTCCCCCTGCTTACCCTCTCCTTTTCAATTTTATGCTCCAAATATGTTGTTGATACCAAGCTATCTTTCAGCTTCTCACACCCACGGATGGTCAATCGCCTCAGAGACGTGAGATTGTTTTGCCAATTCGGCATCTTCTCAAGCTTATTACAATACGATAAATTCAAACTCCCAAGATTGTGAGGTAGCAGTTGCTCTTCATCTCCCAACAATTCTAGTTCATAACAATGAAATACTCTAAGCGATTTCAATTTCCTTAGTATCTGACATGCAACTTCTTCTTCCCACAAATATCTCAGTTGCTCACAGCTCCAAACATTTAGATCCTCAACTCCTCCCAAACACTCAATAATCCCTTCATCTAGTTTACTGAGCCCTGATATATCAACAATCACCAACTTCTTAACAGAGCCAACCCCAACCATACTCCTTAGAATCATCTCCCCACAACCAACCAATTCTAACGATACAAGTGATGGAATCTTTGGAAGTGAAACCTTTTCAAGTTCCCAACACCCTGACACTATCAGCTTTTGTAGGCTTGGGAATGCTCCTATATTTTCATCAACACACCATTCCTCCCAACCTTTCATATCTCTAAAGCTTAGATCTATGAGTGACTGGAAAGCAACATTATGAGGAGAGCAACTTCCCAGAAACTCCGGACCCACTGCTTTCACCCCATCCATGCCTTTAATGAACAACTCCTTGAGTGAAGTTAATTGTCCTAGTGGCGGTAAATATGTGCAATTTTTGCAACCAATCAGTCTCACCTTCACCATATCACAGAACGAGTGATCCCCAACCCAACTAGGAAATTTCTGACCACCATAGAAATGAATTTTCAGACTCGCCAATCCTGTTTGAGGCCTTAACGCTTCAAGTACTTCGAGCTCAAGTCGTCCTTCTCGAGTACCACCAAAGGTTTCACTCCAGTTCATCTCCAATCCATGAAGACCCTCCTTGCACAATAAATTTGCCTCCATAGCATCTTGCACGTTCATCACCTTCTCAATGCCAATTATTGAAATCGTTCCTTGGAGATGGTGTAGTCCCTTCAGCTCGGTTATATTCTGCCCATCGCCATTGCCAATAACAAACTTCGACAGTGTGCGAAGGTGAGTCAGCAAACCAATCCCCAATGGCATCACTTTTAAGCTTGGTGTATCAACAATGTCTAGATGTCGTAGATTGATCAACTTATGAATGTTTGAGGGCAACTGAACAAGCTTACTGCAGCCATGTAATAATAGTGTTTGCAAGTTATAGAGGTCACAAACAGATTCCGGCAAATCTGTGATGTCAGTCCTTGAAAAATCAAGATATCGGAGGTGATTAAGAGCACCTATTGATTTTGGAACCTCACTAATGAAATACCCATTGAAAGACAGTGCTCGTAAGTACAGTAACTTTGGAAAGTCTTCGAAAACCAGACTACTTAAGGAAGAACGAAATGGATATGATATTACCCGTATTGGTAAAATGGTGCGAAGACCCCGAGCTGCATTAAGAGCCTTGAATGTTTTGAAATCAGCATAGTCATGGGATATGAATGATACGTGCCGTGTCTCTTCAGAAACCTTGTACTCCTCATTACTCACCATTTTATCATCCAAACAAAGATATGTTAGGCCAGCAACAAACTGAGCTAGGTCATTGTTGAGATCATGCATCAGATAGCTTGATTTATTTCCAGTTGAAAGCTGGAAAAATGACCTGGATAGCAGCTCATCAAAATACTCAGAACCCAACTCTTCCATCTGCTCCTGCTCTCCTGATGACTGCTTCAAGAAACCTTGCGACATCCATAACATAATTAGCTCCTGCTTGTTGAACTCGTATCCCTTTGGAAACAATGAGCAGTATACAAACAAAGGCTTCAAATACGGAGGAAGATGATGATAGCTTAACGTTAGAGCAGGGATAATTTTATTGCTTTGTAGCTCCCATATCTTGCTAATTGAAACTTTTTCCCACTGCTTTACGCTTCCTTTAGTGCGGAGGAGGCCACCCAGTGACTTTGCTGCCAAAGGCAAGCCTTTGCATCTCGCTGCTATGTTCTCTGCAACTTCTTTAAAATCAGGATGCGCATTGAAATTTGGTCTTCCCAAGGCATGTTGAGCTAAAAGAGAGAGACAATCCCCATCTGATAACACCTTCAACTCGCAAAGTTCGTTAGAGTTAGAACCCATGATTTTTGCAACATCGCGACTGCGAGTAGTGACTATGATCGTGCTGCCGGGGGCACCACCATAAAAAAGAGCACATAAACTATCCCATTTTTCATAGTCTTGATTCCATACATCATCTAAAACAAGAAAAAACTTTTTATTGGAAAGCTTCTCCCTTAGCTTCTCTTGAACCTTAGTTAACTCATTGAACGAGCAACTCTCATCAGACACCTCCTCATAAATTTTCTTGCTTATCTTGAGAACATCGAAATCTTCAGTAACACATACCCAGGCTCTATTATGAAAGGAGTCTTTCACTTGCTCATTATTGTATAGGGACTGAGCAAAAGTGGTTTTACCAATACCGCCCATTCCCACTATGGAGATGACGCGAACTTGGCCATCGTGATCACTTGCTTTGTCCTCGAGCAACAATGTGAGGATTTCCCTGCTTTCTTCATCTCTGCCATAAACACGAGTTGTATCCACGAAGGACGTTGACGGAAGCTTCTGATCTCCTGGCTTTTCAGATTTTCCACCAACGCTCTTTTGCAGCTTCATAATATTCTTTCGTTCTTCAAGTTCTTTCAAACTATCAGAGATCTCACCAATCTTGCGATCCAAATCATAATTGAAGCTAATAGCTTTAGCTTTATGTTTGAATCCAGAGAAAAACTTACGCAGCTTACCGGAGCGGCTTGATTCAGGTGTTGCTATCATCTGACGACGCCCAGCTTCAGTGAGCAAATCATCTACGACGTCCTCGATTTCAAAAGCCAGCTTCTGAACATCTTCAAGCCACAGTTGAATATGCTTCTCTTTTAATTGCCTGTCTTCCGCGTCCTCCAGCACCGCCTGAATCGTCAGCAGCATATTAGTCCATTTCTTGAGCTTGCGATGAATTCCGCCAGAGGGAATGAAGGACAAAGCTAAAGGGGCCAAGTTCTCAATCAGCAACGACACTAACGGTGAGACAAACATTTCAGCCATTATAAGAAGATAAGAAGGAAGAAGAGAAGCAATCGGGGATGAGAAATATTCAGAAGTAAGGTGGAGAGAGAGAGAGAGAGAGAGAGAGAGAGATGAAAAGAAAGGAGGACGCTTTGTTTAGAAAGAGGGTGAAGGATATGAGACTTTGTTTCAACGGTAACTTCCGAGAAAAGAAGAGGAAATCATTGTGTTAGTTCTTAATTAATGAATAGTTGATCCATGCATTTCAGTTCATTTGACCCATGTGTGGATCAAATGTAAAAATTATAGACGAAGATAATAAAAGTAATAATTTTTCATAAATTGACGCTAATGTTAATGAATTAATATTACAATTTTTGGAAAATTTTCTAAATAAAATGGTATCAAAAATATTTTTATATTAAAACGTGATAGTGTTTATTTTGGTAAGATAACAAAATAAAAGAGCACGATAGAAATATGATTTTTTTAAGTAGAAAAAATATAACTTCAAAAAAAATAGAAAAATAAAAATCACATCTATATTATATTAAAATGGAGATTGGGTTATTAGTATTGACATTTGACCCCTTAAGTATAATTTATTTTTCAAACTAATTCAATCTGTTAAATCACGTCCAAATTACGTGTGCCTTAACTGATTTTTCTAATGAAATCCGTCAAAAAATCCTATTTTGCAAGCAAAGTAACAAGTTAGGCCCTATTTCGCTAAATTTTGGACGTCAGGTCCCAAAATTGTACCATTCCTGGACGTTATGCCCTATTTTATAATTTATCCTTAATTTTTTGATAATCTAACCCAGGCTAGTGATATTTTTTTAAATAATTTGTTTTTTATTAATTAATAATTTAATATAATATAATAGTGACATTTAAAGAGTAAAATATTGTTATGGAGTGTAGTCGGACCATTTTACAAAAAGTTACATTTGATTTACCCCGAAGAAGCCACCTTAGTGACAAGAGAGTCACTTAACCCCCTTTAATTTTGAAAATTGTCACTTTTAGCACTATAAATTTTTAATAAATGTCATTTTAGTATTAAAAATGTCAATTTGTTAGTTTTTGACCTCAGTAATTTTGATTAAAATCTGCAATATATAAAAATTTTGACCCCATTTTATTTTATGATAAAGCTAGTGTTATACTAGTAATATGTAAATTCCTTGATACAGTGAGTAATTTAAATTAGAATATAAAAGTTAGCAATTAAAAAATGAGGGGAAAAGATTCAAATAAAATAGTTGATCCATGCATTTGACCATTTCTCACGTTAAACACATGAGGAAAAAAAGAAAAGAAAGAGCACAAACAAACAAGGATAGGAAGAGAGAGAAAAACAGACTGCAGACAGACCCATGTGCGGATGGACCCCACACTTTGAATTAATCCAATCCAATCCATCCAAAACTTTTCCCCTTTTTTTAATTTTCCATCCTTGTTTTAAAAATGGGATCCAGCTGCATAGGATATGAGAAGGAGCGGAACCCAAATCATAATTCAAATTTATTCAATAAATAGTACACCCCTCCCACTTTAAGGGTTATGTGGCATTATTTCACGTTTTTTTAAAAAAAAATTAAAAATAAATAAATAATTACAAATTGATAGAAGATTAGAGGAGAGAGAATATAAAAATGAATAAAGAATTGCAAGTGGGTAGAAGATTAAAGAAGAGAGAATGTAAAAGTAAGTTAATGATTGATTTTTTTGTAAATATGTTAACATTATAAGGGCATAATGAATGATTTTTTTGTAAATATATTTACATTATGAGGGTATAAATATAAAAAAAAAAACTGTTCAAAATTTATCATTTATGAAATTGGACTCTTAGTCTGGAACGAACCAAAAAGAAAAAAAGGAAAGTAGAAAAAATATGACTTAAAAAAAAAAAACTAAAATCATATCTATATTATATTATATTATAAACTCCCTCCGTCCCATTGGAAACTTCACCTTTTGTCAAAACGAGTGTCCCGTTAAAAGCTTCACCTTTTCTAAAATGACAAAGAATTTTTACTATTTCACCCACTAATTCTCTCTCCTACTTTACTTTTATACTCACAACACCAATCAACTTTACTATTCTTTTCACTCATTCTCTCTTCTATTTTATTTTTTATACTCACAACACTTTCTTCATTAACCTTTTTTCTTAATTTGCGTGTCATGCTCAAAAGGGTGAAGCTATAAACGGGACGGAGGGAGTATACTCGTATAAAATGATGGTTGTATAATAGAAGAGAGAAACGTGGAGAGACGATGAAATATATGCTTTATTAAAAAAAAATACTACTATCTCCTCCGTCCCAAAATATATAACTTACTTGTTCTAAAATGAATAACCTTTTTATTTCTATATTGTTTTCATAATATTCAGAAGTAAAGCGAAGAGAGAGAGAGATGAAAATAATGGGAGATGCTTAGTTTAGATAAGAGGGTGAAGGGTAAAAGCAATCATAGAAGGAATTGCTTTGAAATAATAATAGAGTGACTAATTAAATGAGGGAGTAAAGTAACGCTTCTTTATTTAAAAAGATGGCCGTCCTAATAATGCATCTAGACATCTGGTACAAAGAGACCTTGTTCACCCTCAACTCAACTTCTGAGAAATGAATTTAAAGTGAAGGCCGTACTAGTGTAGGTGTATAAATTTGAATGAAAGTGGGTGGGCCCACCGACTTTAATAATTCTCAGCATATTCGACGATGGAGATTAATTGGGCAGGTTTGATGATGTCGGGTGTGGGGGCAGAGTTAGGTCCAACACTCATAATTGGCACGCGTTATTCACATGAGTATATAAAAAAAAAATCCTACCACTCTCTTCCTAGAAATTCTTAATTCTAAATTCTAACTCTATTTTTTAACTTTTTGCAATCCTACTTTACATTATTTTTTTAAATGACAAATAATAATAGTATATTGTATTGACATATATGTTCTCAGCCATTCATAGGATTTTAAAATAATCGACACTTAAACTAACCAATTTTTTTACCCATTTCAATTATTAAAAAAGCTTTGGACAATTTATAAGAAGATAATTAAGAAGGAAGAAGAGAAGCAATCAAGGATGAGAAATATTCAGAAGTAAAGTAGAGAGAGAGAGAGAGAGAGAGAGAGATGAAAAGGAAGGGAGATGCTTTATTTAGATAAGAGGGTGAAGGGTAAAAGCAATCAATCATAGTAGGAATTTAACTAAATACTACTTCCATCCCGGATTAATTGAGTCATTGGTTTATTTTACGGTTTTTAAGAAAAATAATAAAGAATTAAAGTGGATAGAAGATTAGAGGAGAGAGAATATAAAAGTTAAAAATATTTAATAGGAGAGAGAATGAGTGGGAGAAATAGTAAGTTAATGAATGATTTTTTAATAGGAGAGAGAATGAGTGGGAGAAATAGTAAGTTAATGATTATTTTTTTGTAAATATGTTAAAATTATAAGGGTATAATGAATGATTTTTTTGTAAATATATAAACATTATGAGGGTATAAATGTCCGAAACACTGTTCACTTCTTTCTATTTATGGAATAACTAATTTGAAGTGGGACGTTTCAAAAAAAAAGTGGCTCAATTGAAATGGGACGGAGGGAGTAGTTTCCAATGCTACTTTTACAAAAGGGAGGTAATGGTGGGGCCATCCGAGTGCGATAACAACTATCTGCTGGTGTGGAAAGTGTAAAGGCTATGGTTGTAGATGAATGTGACATCGTTGATTCCTCCAAAGTAGTGTGGAAAGCTTTAGGCGTGCCTTTTGATAACCTTTTGATATGGGAGACTTGGACATTACTTGGTCTGAGGTTTAGAAATTCCTAGTTCATACTCCCTCCGTCCCGGTAGAAGCGTCACCCTTTTAGAGGTGGCGCGCAAATTAAGGAAAAGTGTGGAAAGAAAAAATATTGTGAGTGTAATTTGAAAATAGGAGAGAGAATTAGTGGAGGAAATAGTGAATTTAAAAAGTGTTGTGAGTGTAGAGGAGAGAGAATTAGTGGAGGGAATAGTGGATAGGGTAATAGAATATTATAAAATATTTTCTTTTTAGGAAAGGGTGACGCTTTAAACGGGACACTCTTTTGGGTAAAAAGTGACGCTTCGACCGAAACGGAGGGAGTATTATGTAATATTTTAATATATACTGTATGGTAAATAAAAGAATGTTTATACACCTAAATTCAATTATGCAACAATATACTCCCTCCGTCCCGCTTGAAACTGTACAGTTACTGTTTATGCGGGAAAAGGAAAAAAATAATGATATAAATGTTGTGAGTGTAAAAGTAAAATAGGAGAGAGAATGAGTGGAGGGAATAGTAAATTATAATGGTGTTGTGAGTATTAAAATAATTTAGGAGAGAGAATGAGTGGAGGGAATAGTAAAGATTCTTTGCCATTTTAGAAAGTGTGCAATTTGTAATGGGACACCCAATGAGAAAAATGTGCAATTTGTAACGGGACGGAGGGAGTATATATATAGGTTCATCCAATAATCAAAGAGAACAATTTAAATAACATGGCTTGACTGAAGGTCAACAGTTTCTTGCGTTGGAGAGAGAGCATTAACATAGTAATTTAAATGAAGAACTTGTAATCATTATCATACATGTGTTTACATTTATGCAAATCTTACCTTGCATAAATGTAATAAGAGGCTGTTTATATGTATGATTTGAACCCGTAACCTCAATGTCACACGACAACATTTTACTATAATAGTTGTATCCACCAAAATGTTAGTAAAAGTCATTTCCTTACTCTTAGACGATGGTTGATCAGCAAACAAATGCCGCTAGCCAATACAACCGCAATACTAAAAGGTTAACCTGGGGCTACAGGGGCTCCCACTATGCGTGTGGTATAGGGAAGGCCGGGTCGGGTACACATGGGCTTAAGTAGATAGCCTTCCCTTTCATTTAAATGCTATAACCATTTTCGTTGCTTTTAACTTTATCGGTGGGAGCAATTGATATTTAAATTGATTTAGTTTATAATCAAAATCAAGAAAGCTCAAACCTTACAAGATCATTCATTGGTTCTTCTGCAATTTTGACTAAACCTGCACTAATGTTGAATTTAAGGGAAGGAAACTAGGAATTTGCCGTGAAGTTGGGCACTTGGAATACGACTTTCAATAACATAAATTAAAACACAACCGGTGTTTAAGAAATATATTTTCTATTGCATTAACAATTGCTCTATTCCCTTGATTTATTAGTTCTATGGAATTTAATGAGCAAATAATCTTGAAGGCATAACTTTCTTAGTGCTAACATTTAATTAGATTTATTTAGTGTATATTCGAAATCAAGAAAACCATACATAACGAGACTGATTCTTTAGTTATGCAATTTTAACTAGAATTGCGCTAATGTTTTTTTTTTTTTTTGTGAAATCAGATTGTGTTTATGTTAAATTGAAGGGAAGGAGCTAGGAACTTGTAAAGAAGTTGGGCATTTGGAATTCTCCTTCAATAACATAAATTAAAATACAACTAGTGTTACGAAAGACTGCAAAAATAATACAAGTAGGGGTAATATTAAATAAGACAATGAATGATTCCTTATTATAAAGAGTTGTCCTAATCATGCATCTTGGACAAAGAAATGGGCAACCTAAAGGCCTAATCATCCTTCAAATAATAGAAAGTAAGGTACAAGTAGTATTATAATATCCTTATTATGTACTCCCTCCGTCCCACCTGAAAAGACACAAAATTTCATTTTGAATATCTCAATGAAAAAAGACACTCAAAATGGAATTTTTTTTATTCATGAGATCCACTTGTCATATTCACAATAACTATCCACTCAATGAAAAAAGACACTCAAAAGCGTTATCTAAGCTACTGCTATGCAAGTTAGCATAGCGCTTATTATGCGCTACATACATAAGCTCACGAACTTAGATAGCGCTTTTGAAAAGCGCTATCTAAATACTTTTTTTATTTTTTTAGAAATCAACTTACATAGCGTTTTTTATGTGCTATCTAAGCATTTTTTTTATTTTTCTACAAATTAACTTACATAGCGTTTTTAAAAGCGCGATGTAAGCATACCTTTTATTAAGGGCTAATTTTCAATTGTTTTCCTGCTGCACCTATTTTACATTATATAAAAATAAAAATTAATAGACACTAACAATCATTCCATTCAACAATAATAATCAACCTTTCATTTATTACACAACAATAATTCTTACAATCATCCAAAAGAGTTATAAACTAACAAGAGTTAAAGATACTTGTTCTCTAGATCATCAATAAACTAACAAAAGAGTTATAAACTAACAAGAGTTAGAACCAAAAAATTTTGTTCCGGGTAAATATTGAACTTGTTGATGGCATCAGTAGAGTATTCCTCTGTCTTGTAACGATATATCTCATTAACCAAAAAATTCTCTTCATTTGTGTTAGGGTATTTTATTCGTTGTTGCGGTGGAGGGAGGGGGAGGCGAACCTTTGTTGTAGCACACCCCCCCCCCCCCCAAAAAAAAAGGAATCCAATTTAGATACTCCCTCCGTCCCAAAATGTTTGTCCCATTTAACTTTTTTGTTGAACTTTGACCACAAATTTATGAGAGATTAATCATATTCATGAAATTCTAAAAGTTGTTGTTGATAATATTATTAATGGTGAATCAATAGGAATTTTTAGAATTTCATGAACATAATTAAATTGTCATATATTTGTGCTCAAAGTTCAACAAAAAAGTCAAATGAGACAAACATTTTGGGACGGAGGGAGTACATGACTTTTACCGTATGAGTTTAATAATTATGTGAGCTTCACCAAAATTAATCTGGACTTTCATTCCATAAAGTACTACTGGGACCAGTTTATCATGAATTCACGATCATTCTCATGAACCCCAAACATTTAGAATAACTGATAGCAGAAGTGAGCACCTTCGCAAGGGACGAACTACAGCCACAACTATCTAGTCGAGACATCTCCATATATAAAATTACTACAAGGTGAGTCTCGCCTTGATAGTGGCAGTCATTGTAAAAACGAGGCACTCGCATCATTATAATTTATAACCTCAAAATCAGTAACAAATGTGAAATGGTCAAGCACAATTTCTGCTCATATTACCAAGTCGAGTGCTCAGGCTATTAGAAATTACTAGAAATCTTTTAGAAAGTCGCTGTCAACCTGATTACGGTGCAAGCTATTGTAGTGCAACTAAGCCTTATAGAAGCGGAATAAATACTACAGAGCGGGGCTATAATTTAAGGAAATAATGAAAAGTCTTATCCTCAAATATATGAACTGTGCAATATAAAGACATTTTAATTTGAAACTTGAGAGAGATGGACGATTATGCACCAATTATAATTATGCCTGATTCAGAGAGATTAATCTGGGACTAAAATGCAACTATGAGATGAGTTTTATCCTTAATCCTAAGAACTAGCAATGTTTAGACATCTTTTGTTCGTAACAACTAAGCTCCAATTAAGATGCTAAAACATTCATCGCACTCTTATATGATTGATCTTACAGGTTGACACACCTAGTAGCTGCAACGGAGTTATTTTTTCCCTTACCAGTTTCGTTCGTATATATGTTTCTTGCATCAGTTTTAATTCCATATGTACAATGTTTGCTCGAATGAGAACTTGAAGCAAAAGTTCTTTACTTCTAAATGACTCTAGTACCAGAACATTCAAGCCCAATACAGCACATATGAAATACAAATTAATGTGCTGGTGAAACATGGGCAATAATTGCAACTTTTGAACAGGATAGTGGTCTAAATTCAAGGAAATAGTTGACCTTAAGCCAAATATACATAAAGTAACTGTCATAGAGTATCGAGTGTAACTTACTTGGATTTCAAGAGGGTGGCCATGAATACCCAACCTTCTATCTATCATGCAAGAGCCATCAGTGACCAACAGAGTGGGAAACATGTCAAACCCATCCGTTAAGCACAAATTGAGTATCAGTCTTATGCCTATCTAAACATCTACTCGCTCTTGCAAAGAATAGTCGCCTGTGATCTTTCCATAAGATCTAAGCAAAATAATCCACCACAACCCTGCTCCAAAAAGTCAACACCCTGCTTAGTGGATAAACAGGGAGAAAGCAGCAAAACGAAACCTAGGTGAGAAAAATAACACATGTGAAAGCTATCTAAAATTGGCCTCCATACCAGAATCAACAGGTGCAACACGTCCAATTGCAGATTCACCAAAATCAGGATCCAGAACATCCTCAAACTCCCCCGGTTTTCCATCAAGAGGTATATTCCTTACTTTAAAGCTTGCTGGCATCAACCCTTGTCCAGGGCTGTGGCAGTTGACCGTCTTTTCCCAACTCTGGGCAGCAAGAATTAAGGGAAGTATTAAAGTTTCTTTTGGGCAGCAGCAGCTTAAATCAACGATGCAAGCTAAATAGTGGATAGCCTAATCAAAATGCAGAGCATGGGGCCATCGACTAATTAAGTAAATAAAAAGGGGTTAATAGTAGCCAATTAAGGTGGGATGACCTACAAATTTTCAATCCTACTTGAGTAACGAAAACTTAAGACATTATGCTAATTAACTTTGTTTGATTGGCATCCTTGTGAAACAATTGAACTCCGTTGGAGAAAACTTTTAATGCATATTTAAGAATTTTTATACATAAGCTTTGGAAAAGGACCAACACAATCACCAAGTGAAAACACAACAGTAGGAAACTCGGTCATTTATACTGAAAATCCTGACCCATTTGTATTATCAAAGGTGAGCAATGCTCCATACAAAGCAATCAAGTACAGAATAATATAATTGAAATGAAATGCCGCATGCTTAACAATGAATAAATCATGGGAGTATGTGACTATTATGTAAGGGAAAGTAATCAAAAAATGAAATTAGCAAGAAAATAAAACAAGATAACTCATCCACATAATCATAATGCTCTATACAATAACTCCTTTTCGGTACTTGCCAAATAATGAACAAAATAATGCTAAGGTTTTGGCATCCAAGAACTTCAAGATAGTTGAGCAAATATTTTTATTTAATCTGATTGAAAAAGGAAAAGAATCTTATAAATGAAATTCAAAACTGAATGGTTACACAACATTCTTTCAGAAAATTACAAAAAGAAGTAAACTAATGCATCGAAATATACCAATTCTCGTTTAATCACACCCAAAGGGAACTTCAAATGCTACGAGCGGCTTGTACAACAACATCTTCTACAAGAGCACTGAACTGAAATACATTTCAAAGGAGTAGTAGTATTCACAAGTACGTAGCTATATATGAATTCAAGTGATAAGTAACATGAATGCTAACTTATATTGTTTCACGAAATACATGAATTCACATACTTCAATGCTCGCAAAATAAAGAACTAAAGAAACTATATTGTATCATTATTGTAAATGGACATATAAAGACGATCCTCTGGAGTTTTAAAGATGGTATGGTTTTCTTGAAACACCAACTAGAAGAAATATTAAGCTAAGTTGATTGAGTACAAAACTACTAGTTTCATACAATGAAAACAAACAAACCCTAATTTCATAAAATGAAAATAAACCCTAATTCAAGCACAAGTCTAAACAAATTGCAGATTGGTCAAAGAGAAATCTCATTGTAATGATTAAATTGAACTAAGAATTAGTTCAATTTCATCCTAATTTCATAAAAGTAAAATAAACCCTAATTCAAAGTAATTTAATAAGACCGAAATAAACCCTAATTCAAATTAGCATCCAAAATTGAAAAATCAGCACTGTCTTTGCTTATTCTTGTTCTAGTGAAATTTCTTAGTTTAGTTCAAAGTTCACAAGCAACAAAAAATATACCTAACCGAAGAAAGCGTGCTTTTATTCCTCTTAATTTTTCCTTTCATCATCGGAGAAATCGAAAGGGAGGAGTGAGCGATGAGAACTTACCTCTCAAGCTTTGGTTTTATCGGAAGAGTTCTCTGAGACAATTTCCTCAACATCTCGGGAGGTGACCGTCACTATTTTTTAAGAATATGTTAGGACGGAGGGTTCTGCCCCGGCACTATTATATTTAGTGTGAGAATCTTTTGAGGGGAAAGAGAGGATACGATCGGAACGGAAAAGGAATGATCGGAGCGGAGGTGGGGAAGGCGGGTGGAGTGGACTGTGTGTGTGTGAGAGAGAGAGAGAGAGAGAGAGCGGCGAAGAGGAAGGCGGAAACTAGGTTACGCCTGGAGGAGGGAGTATAGATAGAACCTTATGAAGCGTTTAGTAAGATAGCGTTTCTATTAAGCGCTATGTAAGCTTCCACTAAGATAGCGTTTTTCTAATATGCGCTATGTTAGTTAATTTTTATTTTTATTTTGCCTTGGTTATTAAATTTAAAAATGTGGATGCGCTATATAAGTTTAAACCTTAGATAGCGTTTTTTAAAAGCACTATCTAAGATGCGTTTCCTAAGATTCAATCTGTACTATGAAGATGAAGGTGCAAATTGAATAACAACACTAATTTTGAATTTAAAGGAAGATAGGAACTTGGATTATGACATTTTCGATAACATAAATTAAAATGCAACTGGTGTTATACAAATGGAGCAATCGTAAATAAGAAAATAAACAAATGTTTCTTTACTTAAGAAGATCACTTTCTTAATCATATATCTAGTACAATGAACTGGCAACCCAGTGACCTAATCAGACATCAAAAAAAAAAAGTACAAGTGGAGCTATATTATCCTTATTAAGTAGGAAATTTCGTGGAATGTGGATTTAATTATATACTCGCTCCATCACGGAATGACCTTCCTATTTTTCTTGGTGTTATCGCGAATGTACTTTGAGCAGTAAATTTAGGTTAATTTAACTATTCTGGTGAAAATTTAAAACTTGTTATTGATACACTATTATACTCCCTCCGTCTCGCATACCATTTCTCTTTGTCCGTTTTGGACGTCCCACATACCATTTCTCTTTTCTAAAATGGCAAAGAATCTTTACTATTCATCCCACTCATTCTCTCTCCTACTTTACTTTTATACTCACAACACAAATCAACTTACTATTCATCTCACTCGTTCACTTTCCTACCTCATTTTTCCTACTCACAACACTTGCACCACTTACACTTTTTCTTAATTCCCGCGCTAAAACACTAAGATAAATGGTATGTGGGACGGAGGGAGTAGTATTATCAATAACAATTTTTAGATGTTAATTAGGATAATTAACTTGTACAAAATTATAACCCAAAGTACATTCGTGTTAAAGAACGTGAATTGACAACTCATAATGTAGTAACATTTGAGATAGGAAAGAGGTATACCTTGGGATAAGGAGGGAGTAAAGTCCTGCTGATAAGATTTGCCAGAAATTACAGAAGTTCTCATTAATTTTAAACCAGAACTCTATTTATTGATGATTTTCTAAATGAACCCAATAATTAAATTTATTTTTTTAGGGTTTATTTTACCATCCCTCCACTTTTTCTTTGTTTTCACATTCTTCAATGATGAGTCCATTCGACAATTTATGTTAGCCGACCTCAAATAATTTTGGGACTCGGGCCTTTTTCTTGTTGTTCACTTTTATAATAGAGGAAGTCTCGGTTGTCAATGGGTTCCAAAAAGAAATCAAGGCAAATAAGTTAAAATGTAATAAAAGAACTAAATATATTACTGCATTGACACCTAAATATAATCAATATCATCACTTCATATTCACACGTAAATACAATTGATTTGAAGTTACCAGATTATTGGGGCTTTCACACTACATTTCATAGCAGTCACTTTCCAAGCAATAACTGTTTGGACATCTGCAGATAAAAAATATTCAGAAAGAAAAACGAGCAACTGAAAGAAAAGACAACAAACTAATATTCCTAATATGAAGCCTTTGTACACTATAACTACATCAAGTTAACCAAGAATGTTGTATACTCACAATTTTTTTACTTCGTCAAAACAAAATAAATTTCCCCCGGCAATATGACTACATCAAAATTACTCTTGAAAGGAATAATCCAAGGACCAGCTCGGGTTTAGCCCGGGGAGGCCTGCTCGGATTTCGAAACATGGAGGCCCAAGTGTATACATGGGTGAGTCTATGTGGAGGCCCCAGCCAACGAACACGATTTCGGGCCCAACCATTCAAGATGCCCGGTAAAGCAAGCTGAACAATTGGTGATAGCTCTAAGGGTGAGCTCGTGGTGTTACGGAGCATGAGCCCGTGTGTTGAGAAAAATTGCTTTGTTGAATAACCCTTGCCCGGGGATCTTGCTCGGTCTGAGCCAAGAAGAGGACCTCTCGACCGAGCAGAATTGAGCTCGGAATTTCCTATTTCCATAAGGATTCTACTATACCAAGGATTCTAATCATAGCTAAGATTTACTTTCCTAATCCAACTCCAATTCTAATCCTTATTCTTGAGGATTACTTCATCAATCCCCTATAAATAAGAGAGTATAGCTCCGAAATCAGGTCGATTCTATTCTCTAACCTTTTTTTCTCTTACTCTTTATTATTCTCTACAACATATTCTTACTCTCACGCCGGAGGGCCTTTGCCGGTGAAGCCCCGAGTTAGTTTTATTGTTTGTTCATCTGTTTCAGGCTTAATTGAGGCAAACCCAGAGATCCGATCCTTTGATTCCAGCTAGATTGACCCGAATACAATTTTGGCTCAATCAATTTGGTTCCATTGCAGGGAATTCGGTCAATTTGCCTCAATTTAAGCTTCCAAACTTAGGGTTTCGGCCATAATTTTCCAGTGTCCGACGACAATATGACTACATCAAAATTACTCTTATAACAGAAAAGTGATTATTTTGAACAAAACTTCGGCATTTTATTGAGCAACTCCTATATATACCAAGCTCTTTCAATCTATATTGTATTAAAATAAAAATAATCTGAAGAGAGGCAGAGAGAGAGAGAGAAGAAAATGAAGAACTTCAGCATAGGAGCATCTCTTGTTGTAATGCTCATTCTTCTAGTAACACACTCAATAGATGTCGATGTTCAAACATGCAAGGCAAGTGGAACAATTAAGGGTAAAAGGCCCCTCCTGGACAGTGCAACAGAGAAAATGATTCTGATTGTTGTGTCCAAGGAAAGCCTTACACAACTTACACATGTTCACCACAGGTCACAAGTAATACCAAGGCAACTCTCACACTAAACAGTTTCCAAAAGGGAGGCGATGGTGGATCTGAGTGTGGCGGTCACTATCACTCGGATGAAACAGCGGTTGTTGCACTATCAACTGGCTGGTATAAGGGAGGGGACAGGTGCCACGACTTCATCACAATAAATGGTAATGGACAAAGTGTTAAGGCCATGGTTGTAGATGAATGTGACTCTACTATGGGATGTGACAAAGATCATGACTATCAGCCACCATGCCCCAATAATATTGTTGATGCTTCCAAAGCAGTATGGAAAGCTTTAGGTGTGACTGAGGATAACTGGGGTGACTTGGACATTACTTGGTCCGAGACTTAGGAATATACTAGTTCAAATTGTTCCCTAATGTATAATCTGTAATTTTCGTACTCAAGAATATATATAGTAAATGAAAGTCTCTTTATACATGTAAATATGCAACTACATATATAGGTTAATTCAGTCATCAAAGAATATGACTAAATCCAGATGATTTCAATAAAAGTTAAAGTTCAACGGGTTCTTGCAAGGCAGAACATCAAAATTGACACGAACAGTGTATAGTCATCGGCAAGACGCATCGTAAAGTTGTATATATTCCAGAAGAGGGCAAGCCTCACTTCGATATGAACATGAACTACTGAAGAAAAAAATGTGTGTTTGAAGGATGTGTCTGCAGGGATTGAACTCATCCCTTTAGGTCTTGGTGAACTATTTATTGTTTTGACATTGCAAGAAGACTTTTGTTCACCCATCATATACGACACTTGAATTCTTGTAGTCGATTTAACAAGTTACTAAATGAGTCACACAGCAATAATTATCTCTCTTAAGTATGTGTTGAACTTATCCAAAACCTTCTTCTTGAGAAATAACAGACCAGAAAGCAACATTACTGCATCCACACCTCATCTTATCCAAGGGCAGTTGCTTTTCAAGCAATCGGGAAAAAGTGTAACTTAAAGAAAATGACAAAGACAGACGCTTAATACAAATCCCTTTTACATTAGTCATATTTAAGATTCAAACTTAACCAAGAATGTGGTGTGATTAAAATAATATGACACCTACCTAAACATGACTATTGACTACCTCCAAAACATTCAGACAAAATCCAGATGAGTTGAACAAAGTTAAGGTTCAATAGGTTCTTGCAAGGCATAACCATGACAATTTAGATGAACCGAGATACTCATTGGCAAGTCACATAGTAAAGTTGTATATATATTCCCTAAGTGGGCAAGTCTCACTTTGATGTAAACATGGCCAGAGCACTGGGAAACCAACACGGAGGTCCTGGGTTCGACTCCCCCAGGAGTTAGAGGGATGATTATCCCTCCCTAATTAATATTAGGCGCTTCTGGGGGGGAGGGGGGAGTTTAAGGGAATTTTCAGAGAATTAATGGACTTAGATGTGAATTGACTTTAAAAAAGGCTTGCCTGGAGGTGGGCAAGCCTCAAAAAAAAAAAAAAAAAAAAATGAACTACTAATTTTTTTTGTTAGAAGGCTTGCTTATAATTCATCTTTAGTGAGTCAAATCAACCACAGGAAATGATCCTACGTACTGTTCAGAAAAATGAACCATGTCTGACAAAAACATGCCATAAAAACTAGATTGGTAAATGAAGAAGGAAAAAGGCTTTTCTTACATACTAGAACAATTACGGAGGGCCCTGGTTAAAGATTACCATTTCTGAGATGCCCTCAGACTACAGATCTGCCTTTTACTTCATCAATGACTATTAGAAAAGTGTAATGTTACGTGTACAGCATAAGGAACCTATTTTTAACTCATTCATCTTCTGCGTCCAACATCCTCATCTAGCGGAATAACAGAGAGCAAGTTGTAATGTTACATGTACAGCATAAGGAACCTATATAAATCCAATTATGGTTTACCGCTAATTCGGACTTTCACACACTTTTCATGAAGTATTATAAACTGCACATATTTAATATTAAAAATTTGCAATCATATGGAAAGAGAATATAAAAAATAAATACTCATTTTATTGATGAATATGCCAAATTGAAACTCCAAGTGCACAGTAGTCTTACTCCATTTTCCAGAATATCCAAGAATGTTATACTCCCCCAAAAAAAAAAAAAAAATATTAATTATCCATGTCCTCTAATTTTACAACCAATGCTGGCAGAAGAAATAGACTTGACGGTGACATCAATCAATGCTCGTAGAAGCCGTTCCTTTGTCTTAACTATCCTCACTCTAAAAGAACAAGATGATGGAATAGGTTAAATCTGACTGCAGTTAAATTACAACCAAATCTTCTCACATAGCACAACAGAGCAGTCATCATTAAAGCAACGGTACAGTTCTGTTTTTGACCGAAAGCTTGGAACTCTGTAAGGAAAACCTTTTATATATATATATATATATATATATAATCTCTTATATTTACTTGTATCCAACATCCAACACTCAGGAAAAAAGAAAATTGGAAATATGAAGAGCTTCATGTCAGCGGCATTACTTCTTATACTAAGTATTCTCGTTATTTCACATTCTTCTGAAGTCATAGCTCAAGTTTGCAAGCCTAGTGGAGTTATAAGGGGTGAAAACCTCCCTCCATGTGACAACGAGGATGGATCCAAGTGTTGTCTCCCAGGAAAGCTTTATCCTGTTTACAAACTCTGATGCTCAGACTCTTTGGTTTACCCTACCGTACACGTGTCGGACACTCCTACTTTAGTCTTGTTGACAAAGGTCCGGCGGGGTAAACCGAAGAGTCCGAGCATCATAGTTTACAAATGTTCACCCCTCGTGTCTAATAGTACAAAGGCAATACTCACACTAAGCGACTTTCCAAGCGACAGGGATATTTCAACATCGTGCGATGGAGAATACCACAGAGCAATGATCCAATTGTGGCACTTTCAAGTGGATGGTACAACGGAGGAAAAAGATGTCCGCAAAATATCACTATAAGGGCTAACGGACGAAGCGTATATGCCAAAGCAATAGATGTGTGTGACTCAACAACGGGATGTAATGTAGACAATGACTATCAGCCTCCATGTGGTAACAACATTGTTGAAGCCTCGGTAGGTGTATGGAAAGCCTTAAGTGTATCTGAAGATAACTGGGGGGAGATAGATATTACTTGGTCTGATGCATAGTCCAAATTTCTTGCCCTTTTCATAATGTTGCATACCTTTTTCCGCTTTTTAACGTTTATGGTAGAATGTGTGAAATCATATATGTATTTCATAAACATACAGAATATTAGGTTGTCATCAGATAATAGCACCAGAAAAGAACTATGTTTATCTGTGATATGAAACACGAGGGGCAAAATAGAATGGACGCCGCCGACATTACAAACAAAATCAGATGCTCAAAGCTTACAAGTAAATCTGTGAAAGCCTTGAGAAATAGTAATGTCATAATCAAAGTCAAATTACTAAAGAATCAAAAGAAACCAACTAGAAAATCCCGTATAATGGAATAGTGTAATCTTTAATATTCTCTGGGATATTAAGGATTGAGCATCCAAATGTTTGCTAATCTGTTTTGGAATTTTTTATGTATATTTAGAATAAAGAAAAAAAACTACAAAATGAAAACAATTTATATAATCAAACAAGTTCAGATACTTTCACAAAGCACAAAGTAAGCATCATATTGATATTGTATAAGGAAGATACTATAAATCATTCTCGAAACTCGTAACTCTCTATGCACACACAGTGTTGGAACCAGCAAAAAGTAACCGAATCACCCCCTTAAATATTAATTAATCATCTATTTATCCTTACCAATTTAATTTAATTTCATATAATTATATTTGGGAATCAAAATTATGTTAAATGAACACACTATATGTACCATTGTGGCTAGTATTACAAAAGCTAAAATCGAATTACTTCAATAATAGAAATAAAGTTGCATAATATTTTATTAGTAGTCAAAATTCACCAATTTCAAAAACTAAATAGTGTGAAACCCTAAGTAGAATTTAATATTTAATTGTTAAATTGAAACCCGAAATTTAATACTTACAATCAATCATGTGAACTATAAAATTAATAAAAGAAGACAAATCAATTTTAAAAAGACCTAAATTGATTGAGACCTAAATTATTTTGAAAGAGAAAAATTAGTTACCGTTGACCTGTGACCGTGAGGCGCGTTGGACGGCAGGCGGCTAGGTTACCGACGAGTGGCGACGCGGGTAACAGTGGCGATCTCAGGTGGTGCTCGAGAGTTGCGCGCTATTTTCACGATTCTCGCGTTCTCTTTAAAAGTTGTTACCGTATATTAAAATATGTATAATTACACAAGTAGTATTTTATAAATCAATCACATACAACACATATGCAACATAATTCCGCAATTTTTTCATAAAACACAACATACTCGTTAGTAAACACTAACGAAGACCATATTTTATTGGTTATATCAATTGTAGACCCGTCACACTATAATTAAAAATATCAACATAATTATGATACATTATTTTATAAACCAAATTATATGACTTTTTTTTGTAACTTTAGTATAACCTCATTAGTACCATATGGGTTATGCATATTTTTACATTATTTATCATTAAATAATTCAACAACTTTTATTTTGTTTACTTGCGACGTCAAATAACTAGCAGAGTTGATGGAGTGGCAATGTCACATCAATATCATGTCATCATCAGAATCACCGTTAATGATGTGGTGTCATTGATGCGGATAGGCGTGACAAACGTCACAGGTAAAAAAAAGAAAAAAAAAGTGTTACAATATTTAATTACGAATGTAAAAGTATGTTGTCTAGCTGTCATTAACAAATATATTGCATTATTTGCAAACTAGGATAAAATAAATTGAATAAGTTCGTAATTATTCCCAAAATAATACAGTTTTGTACTCACTCCATTCCAAAATAATTTTCTTTTTTTATTTTTTATTGGTGGCCAAAAACAAGATTATGATATTTGGTGGGCAAAAACAAGATTATGATCAATGAAACATTAGTGTGACAACTTCCTATTCAATAATTTTTTTAGCAACAAAAAGATATTATTGAACAAACACAATATCTATCAATTAACACATCTAATACATCTAATGACAAGACATTCTTTAAAATATATACTTCATCCATCCGCTCGACTTAGAATTTTGGTAAACTTGATAACACTTGACCAAGTAATTTAAATAAAAAATAATTATCCTAATAAAAATTTAAAAATTGTTATTATATCACGATTAATAATACTCTCAATAACAATTTTTAGGTTTTTATCATAATAATTATTTTTTATTTAAATTACTTGATCAAAGTTGACTCAATTTGACCAAAATCCTAAGTCGAGCGGGACGGAGGGTGTATTAACAAGAATATGCTTAGCCGTATTATTAACATCTTATAACCGATTTATTATATAAATAAAAATTCTCTTGACCACAATGTTAATTGTTTTACGCTTCGGCCAACCTTAAAAGAAGTGTCAGTATCTTATTAC
Source organism: Adenophora triphylla var. japonica (assembly GCA_022495995.1). NCBI lineage: Eukaryota > Viridiplantae > Streptophyta > Magnoliopsida > Asterales > Campanulaceae > Adenophora > Adenophora triphylla. The sequence goes on along the minus strand of JAFEMH010000237.1, from coordinate 314,583 downwards.
TAGTAAAATAAAATCAAAATATGTTTATGTCATGTATACAGGTGTGAAAAACAGAAAAATAAAATAAAATCAATACTCGAATGCTTAGACATAAACTCCATAGCTTGACTTGAAAAAACATGACTTTGATCCAAATCAATGACAAATTCGAAAAGCGCGGTTGCTACAACAAAATGCATCTGATTTCCTATCATATTATATATGAAAATTGATTACTAAACGTTTTCTGCTCCTGAATTACTTAATTGTTGAGGAAACTTCTCTAAGAGATAGCAAGTATAGCAAAGCCATTACTTTCGGTAATCACCGGACTATAAAGACAGGATGAAGTAGAGAGAGAGAGAGAGTACCTACATAACAGCAGCACCACCCATTAATCAGCAAGAGATCAATACTTCTAACCATAGAGAGATCATGAGCAGCAAGCAAATCCTTTTCATCACCAGCTTGCCACATCTGAAGAAAAAAAAAAAAAAGGAGAGAGAGAGAGACTAAAGGTACTGTCAGAAAGCCCTAAATCCATTTAAGATCCTCAAATTTAGTATCCCATAAAGCAAAGTCATCCATCTGCTCCAACACCATGTCACAAAAGTGCCGGATCAATGTGCCTGCCTCGACCATCAAGAATATTTAGATGGACTGAATATTTTTTTGTAAATAAATAAACATTATGAGTGTATAAATGTCTGAAACACTGTTCACATATTTTCACTTATGGAATGGGCTCTTTGAAGTGGGATGTCCCAAAAAGAAAAGGACACTTTGAAGTGGGACGGAGAGAGTACTATACTCTCTCCGTCCCAATAGAAACCGTACAGTTACTTTGCGCGGGGATTAAAGAAAAAAATAATGATATAAATGTTGTGAGTGTAAAAGTAAAATAGGAGAGAGAATGAGTGGAGGGAATAGTAAATTATAATGGTGTTGTGAGTATTAAAATAATGTAGAAGAGAGAATGAGTGGAGGAAATAGTAAAGATTCTTTGCCATTTTAGGAAGTGTGCAATTTGTAATGGGACGCCCAATAAGGAAAGTGTACAGTTTGTAGCGGGGCGGAGGGAGTATTTGTTAAAAAAAAAAAAAAAAAAAAAAAAAAAAAAAAGAAGAGTAGCCACGTGCGTATCATTCAATTGTCAAGGGTAAACTGGTATTTAAAATGTCTGAGGTATTTTAGTGAAATTTTGAAAATGTCGCATCTTTTAATTTTTATGGCAATTAACGGTACACCCAAGCGATACACGTCGAGTATGCAAAATTAATTATTTATTTTTAAATTAGTTTAAAAAAAAACGCAATGAAAGAAGAATTTACACAAAAACAAAATGAGTTAAATATTTAAAAAAAAATAAAGAGAAAGAAAAAGATATAAGGCCATATCTCATATGGACAACTAAGGAAAATCTCCTCCAACTATTTGTCATTTATGCAATTAGTCATGCATCCAATTTTAAAATAATTAAATGAATATGAATAATTTAATTGTGTATAATAGTGATCAAAATAAATTAGAAAGTTACATTATTTGATTCATTGTTAAATTGGAATGGTAATTACAAAATTAATATGCAAAGTGATATAATATATTCCTCGTGATCTTAGAAAATTAAAGTAAATATTTATTAGTCCATAAAATGCCGAATATACATAGAAAAAATGGAAAAATTGTAATTGAATGAAAAAAAGAGGAAGAAATACAAATAATTGAACACACTCGAAGTTTGAATACTAAAAAATTAAGCAATTTGAAACTTAAATCTACTTTAAGTAAATAAATGGTGATATCCAACACAATAAATACATTTTCCTAAAATATTTGTAAGACTAAAGTTTAAAAATCTAACAATTTGATATTTTGCGTTTAAAAAATGGGTGGTGGAAAAGTGACATCAATTTCTATTAAATTTAATTACTTAAATGTCAATATGTGCTTTAATCGAATGTAAAAAATTACAGTTTTTCCACTAACCATCTTCGTGTAAACAAAAAACTCTTTATTCCCTCCGCCCCGTCCAAAATTTCACCTTTTACCCAAATGGATGTTCCGATAGAAGCTTTACCTTTCCTAAAATGGTAATAAATGTGGGCCCTATTTGTCAACCCCACTTACTTTTTCCTCTCACATACTTAAATTGTGGGGCCCACTTTTCATATCAGCTAACTTTTCTCCCTCACATATTTAAATTGTGGGCCCCATTTGTTATATTCACTCATTTCTTCCCTCTCACAACCCTTCTCCCACTCATCACTTTTCTTAATTTACGTGCTTTACCAAAATAGTGAAGCATCGGGCGGAACAGAGGAAGTATTTTAAAGATTACTTTTGAACAACTAACTATTGAAGATTTAAAAATAAAAAAGAGATTTTTAAAATTAATTTTGTAGTTTTGCCTTTGCAATTCTTCTAATTTGTATTCACTATATATATATATACAGACATTCAAATCATACTGATTTTTTCTCTCTTCTTCAAATCATATTGATTTTTGAGCCATTCTTTTTTTTTTTTTTTTGCAAATATCATTGTACCGTGTAGTAATATATATTATGTACAATCCTTCAATCACCTAATTAATAACTCACATTTACTCTTCAGTGTCTAGTTCTCAATCATAGAGTACATTTAAATTAGATGTGAAAAATTATAAAAGAGGACTTATATTTGAAACTCAATTGTATTATTATTGTTTTTTATGTTTTTATATTCATTTGAATTGTTTGATATATTCCTACCAATTGTATTATAAGACTTTTAAAAAAAATATCAACCCAGTAACACAAGATGTGTGCCAACTTTTTAGGATACTAATCCCTAAACGACTTAATTTTCCATATCTCAATAGTGTAGTTGAATCCTTCTGTCAATAGTTCAAGAAAAAAAAAAAAAACTTTTCGGTTACCCTCACATAGCCCCCCATCTCCACCAACTACGCCATTTATCCGTCTTTACTTGTTTAGACATAAAATCATACTTTTTCATCTTCTTTGCGACCCTTTTGTATTACCATCTAATCTCAGGCCATTAAAGCTTCATCCTCCTCAATTCTATTTCTATTCCAGCCCCATCGTCATCGGGGCCACCGAACCACATTTACACTTCCTTCTCCTATTTAACGCTCTCTGTCCTCTTCTCTCTTCTCTCTTCTCTCTTCTCTCTATTCCTTCATTCAACCGCTTCTTCAAAATTCGCATACCCTTTTCCGCCGCTTCAAAAACCTTTCACGCTCACCCCGACAACAACCCACAACGACCACGCTACCATATTCACCTTCACTAAAATGTCAATCCTCTCTCTCTCTCTCTCTCTCTCTCTCTCTCTCTCTCTCTCTCTCTCTCTCTCTCTCTTCTCCTTCTCTCTCTCTCTTTCTCCTTCCAGAGATCTGATAGTGGGTGTGTACTCGTATGTGTGTGTGTCTTCTGGATTCATGTGTGTGTGTGTCTTGTTTGTTCCAGAGATAAATTGTATTTATACACAATCTAATCCCCTAGCTTCATTTTCAAATCAGTGGGTAAAGCAAAACCTTTTGCTAAATTCAAATTTCCAATCTGCCAACAGTTAATTAATCAAATCGTGTCATTACTATCCCAACATGTGTCATTGTTAAACAAACATAATGGGACACGTGTCATAGCCTAGCCTAAGGAGATGTAGATGGAACGAAGTTTATGGCCGAGAGGGACAAAAAATATTAGAATTTTAAATGACTAATTGCCCCTAAAAATCTTGTCATTAAAGACTTCACCAAGTAAATGACATTTTTACCCCTGTTGAAAGCGATGATTTCAAGCGGGAAAACACACCTCACCATTTTGTTGTTATATATCTAGAGATTGTCCAAATTACCCATTGAACTTATTTTATAAGTGGGGGTTATTCACACCTCCCAAATTCTAAGTACACTTTCCTTTCTTAATATCACCCCACCTTTTATAATGCATCAACTTTTTTTGTCCAAAATACCCCCACCCTTCTTCCTCATCCACACCTTCCCCACCCGACAATACATCTTTTTTGTTGCCACCAAGGTGGATGTACAACCCATGTTTTCAATGGGCGGCTCGAGAGCAATTCTTTTAACTACATCTTTAACCACCGGCTTGAGCAATGCATGAATGTGTGCGTCCTTTTGCATCATTTTTCCTTCCCTGTCTTTGATTTTGCAATAAGCGGCTTGCCTCATATTTCTTTTTTTACCTAATCACGCTCGATATATACTCCATATCACTATCAACATAGTTCTTGACATTGTTAAAGTTTTGTTGTGAAATAGATGGTTTTTATTGTGTTAGTTTGGTGATGGTGGTGGTAGTATGGGAGTTAGGCTGAAGTTTATAAAGGAGGACTGTTCGAGGGGATGAGGGGTGTGGTTTGACTAGAAGGGGGGATAGATGAGACATTGAGAATAATGTGTATCGTGTTGCAAACTATTCAGAGGGAAATTACAGAAAAAATGTAAAATACATAAATTTAATAAACTGAAAATACAAAAAGGATAGTCGTTGATGTTGATGCACGTGAGAGTGTATTTTGTCACATTATCATGACATGAATCAATATGAATATCGCTGAGGCATTTCCTCAGTAGCGACGCGCTACACTTCAAAGACCTGGGTGTAGTGATAAGTATGCAAAGGTTGCTAGGTCGTCGCCCGGAAGCGACGCGCCATCTCTTCTCCCGAGGGGGTGTCAAATATGCAAGGGTTCCCACATTACGGACGAATACGGGTAAAGAAGCTAGTCCATGGTTGGTTTAAGGGTAGTGAGATGCGCCGGGAACTTGGAACATTGGATCCTCGACAGGAGATCGCAGAGGTGGTGGAAGTTATGAGGAGGAGGAAGATTCACATAATGTGTCTACAGGAAATTAAGTGGGTTGGAGAGAAAGTAAAAGAAATATAGCCTTGGGATTTTAAGCTTTGGTACTCAGAAAAGAATAAGGGTAGAAATGGAGTGGGTATCATTATTGATAAGGAGTATATTAATGATGTGGTGGAAGTGTACATGAAGAGTGATAGAATTATGGGCATTAAACTTGTGATACGTGATGAGATTATAACCATTATTTCCGCCTATGCACCACAAGTAGGGTTGGATGCATCTATTAAACAAGGACATATAGTATGTTGTAAGTTTTATGGTGGTTTTCTGTCTACCAGAGTTTTGCCTGAGATTAATTGAGGCTAAAAAAACACCAGTGAGAGTGTATTTTGTCACATTATCATGACATGAATCCGAATATGAATATCGTTGGGCGTTTCCACAGCAGCGACGCGCTACACTTCAAAGACCTGGGTGTAGTGATAAGTATGCAAAGGTTGCTAGGTCATCGCCCGAAAGCGACGCACCATCTCTTCGCCGGGGGGTGGTGTCAAATATGTAAGGGTTCCCGCATTACGGACGAGTGCGGGTAAAGAAGTTAGTCCATGGTAGGTGTAAGGGTAGTGAGATGCGCCTTGGAACTTGGAACATTGGATCCTTGACAGGGAGATCAGCAGAGGTGGTGGAAGTTATGAGGAGGAGGAAGATTCACATAATGTGTCTACAGGAAATTAAGTGGGTTGGAGAGAAAGTAAAAGAAATATAGCCTTGGGATTTTAAGCTTTGGTACTCAGAAAAGAATAAGGGTAGAAATGGAGTGGGTATCATTATTGATAAGGAGTATATTAATGATGTGGTGGAAGTGTACATGAAGAGTGATAGAATTATGGGCATTAAACTTGTGATACGTGATGAGATTATAACCATTATTTCCGCCTATGCACCACAAGTAGGGTTGGATGCATCTATTAAACAAGGACATATAGTATGTTGTAAGTTTTATGGTGGTTTTCTGTCTACCAGAGTTTTGCCTGAGATTAATTGAGGCTAAAAAAACACCAGTGAGAGTGTATTTTGTCACATTATCATGACATGAATCCGAATATGAATATCGTTGGGCGTTTCCACAGCAGCGACGCGCTACACTTCAAAGACCTGGGTGTAGTGATAAGTATGCAAAGGTTGCTAGGTCATCGCCCGAAAGCGACGCACCATCTCTTCGCCCGGGGGTGGTGTCAAATATGTAAGGGTTCCCGCATTGCGGACGAGTGCGGGTAAAGAAGTTAGTCCATGGTAGGTGTAAGGGTAGTGAGATGTGCTTTGGAACTTGGAACATTGGATCCTTGACAGGGAGATCAGCAGAGGTGGTGGAAGTTATGAGGAGGAGGAAGATTCACATATTGTGTCTACAGGAAACTAAGTGGGTTGGAGAGAAAATAAAAGAAATATCGCCTTGAGATTTTAAGCTTTGGTACTCAGGAAAGAATAAGGGTAGAAATGGAGTGGGTATCATTATTGATAAGGAGTATATTAATGATGTGGTGAAAGTGTACATGAAGAGTGATAAAATTATGGGCATTAAACTTGTGATACATGATGAGATTATAACTATTATTTTCGCCTATGCACCACAAGTAAAGTTGGATGTATCTATTAAACAAGGACAGATAGTATGTTGTAAGTTTTATGGTGGTTTTCTGTCTACCAGAGTTGATAGTGTTCTTAGTAGTTTAGTTGACAACTGAGAACTTACTGATAATTTAAGTTCTCAGTTGTTTGGTCGTAGGAGAGATCGCCGGAGTTGGTGATCGTCGAGTTGATCGTGTTCTTAGTAGTTTAGTTGACAACTTAGAACTTACTGATAAGTTAAGTTCTCAGTTGTTTGGTCACCGGAGTTGATCGTGTTCTTAGTAGTTTAGTTGACAACATAGAACTTACTAATAAGTTAAGTTCTCAGTTGTTTGGTCGCCGGAGTTGGTGGTCGCCGGAGTTAATCGTATTCTTATTAGTTTAGTTGACAACTGAGAACTTACTGAAAAGTTAAGTTCTCAGTTGTTTGGTCACCGGAGTTGGTGGTAGCCGGAGTTGATCGTGTTCTTAGTAGTTTAGTTGACAACCGAGAACTTACTGATAAGTTAAGTTCTCAGTTGTTTGATCACAGGAGAGGTCGCCGGAGTTGGTGGTCACCGGAGTTGGTGGTTGCCGGAATTAATCGTGTTCTTAGTAGTTTAGTTGACAAGTGAGAACTTATTGATAAGTTAAGTTCTCAGTTGTTTGGTTGCTGGAGAGGTCGCCGGAGTTGGTGTCCGCCGGAGTTGGTGGTCGTCGGAGTTGATCGTATTCATAGTAGTTTAGTTGACAACTGAGAACTTACTGATAATTTAAGTTCTCAGTTGTTTGGTCGCCGGAGTGGTCGTCAGAGTTAATCGTGTTCTTAGTAGTTTAGTTGTCAACTGAGAACTTACTGATAAGTTAAGTTCTCAGTTGTTTGGTTGCCGGAGACGTCGCCGGCGTAAAAAAAAAGAGTCGCCGGAGTTGTTGACCGGAGAAGATGGGGAGGGGGTGACCTAAGGCGGTTGGAGAGAAAATAAATTGATAAAGAGGGTAGACTTAGTAAAATGATGGGATGGTGAACTTAGTAATATGCTGGGAGGGTGTAATTATTAAGCTAAGGATTATATGGTTAAGCAAAATACAAATTGTCATAGGAGGTAGTATTGCTTTGTTAGAGGGATTATATGGTAAATGCCTCATAATAAATACTCCCTCCGTCCATTTACATGGTTCCCAGTTACTGTTCTCACGTAAATTAAGGAGGAAATATTATATTGAAAGTGTTGTGAGTGTGAAAATAAAATAGGAGAGAGAATGAGTGGAGGGAATAGTAAATTATAATGGTGTTGTGAGTATTAAAATAATGTAGGAGAGAGAATGAGTGGAGGGAATAGTAAATTATAGTGGGGTAGGGTTAATATTTTAATAATATAAAGTTTCCATTTTAGGAAAGAAACAAAGTGTGAACCATGTAAATGGACGCCCAAAATAGAAAGTGTGAACCATGTAAATGGACGGAGGGAGTATATGTTATCATTCTTGAATTTATATTTGGGGGATTTACCATATAATCCCTCAAACTTATCAATTTTACCTTATAATACAAGCAATATTTCATCTAACCATATAATCTCTAGCATAATAAATACACCTCCAATTATTTTACTAAGTTCACCCTCCCATTATTTTACTAAGTACACCATTTTTATCAATTTAATTTCTATCCAAACACCATCACCTTATGTCACCCCTCCCCATCTTCTCCAGTTAACACCTCCGGCAACTGTCAACTTCGGCGACCTTTTTTTTGTACGCCGGCGACCAAACAACTGAGAACTTAACTTATCAGTAAGTTCTCAGTTGTCAACTAAACTACTAATAAGACGATTAACTCCGGCAGCCTCTCCGGCGACCAAACAACTGATAACTTACTGAGAACTTAACCTATCAGTAAGTTCTCGGTTATCAACTAAACTACTAAGAACACGATCAACTCCGGCGACCACCAACTCCGACGACCAAACAACAGAGAACTTATCGGTAAGTTCTAAGTTGTCAACTACATTACTAAGAACACGATCAACTCCGGCGACCACCAACTAAGGCGACCAAACAACTAAGAACTAAACTTGTCAGTAAAATCTCAGTTGCCAACTAAACTACTAAAAACACGATTAACTCAGGCGACCACCAACTCCGGCGACCAAACAACTGAAAACTTAACTTATCAATAAGTTCTCAGTTGTCTACACTAAGAACACGATCAACTCCGTCGATCACCAACTAAGGCGACCAAACAACTGAGAACTTAACATATCGCAAGTTCTCGCTTGTCAACCAAACTACTAAGAACACGATCAACTCCCACGACCACCAACTCCGCGACCTCCCCAAATGACCTCTCCGCGACCAAACAACTGGGAACTTAACATATCAGTAAGTTCTAATTAGTCAACTAAACTACTATGAACACGATCAACTACGACAACCAAACAACTGAGAACTTAACTTATCAGTAAGTTCTCAGTTCTCAACTAAACCACTAAGAACACGATCAACTCTGGAGACCATCAACTCCGGTGACTAAACAACCGAGAACTTATCGGTTGTCAACTAAACTACTAAGAACACGATTAATTCCGGCGACCACCAACTCGACGACCAAATAACAAAGGAATTAACTTATCGCAAGTTCTCGCCTTGTCAACTAAACTACTACTAAGAACACGATCAACTACGGGAACAAAACAACGGAGAACTTATCTCGTAAGTTCTCGCTTGTCAACTAAACTACTAACAACACGATCAACTTCGCGATCACCCGGCTTCCTGGGACAACCAAACAACCGAGAATTTAACTTATCATTAAGTCCTCAGTTGTCAACTAAACCAATAAGAACACGATCAAATCCGACGACCACCAAATCCTGCCACCAAACAACTGAGAACTTATCAGTAAGTTCTTAGTTATCAACTAAACTACTACTAACAATACGATCAACTCCGGTGATCAAACAACTCAGAACTTGGGCAGTGAGTTATGAGTCGTCAACTAAACTAATAAGAACAAGATCAACTCGGAGACCACCAACTCCGGCGACCAATCAACCGAGAACTTAATAGTAAGTTCTTGGTTAGTCAAGCCAACTAAACTAATAAGAGCACGATCAACTCAGGCCACCAAACTGAAAACTTATCAGTAAATTATCAGTTGTCAACTAAACTGCTAAGAACTCGATCAACTCCGGCGACCACCAACTTCGGCGACTAAACCACCGAGAACTTATCAGTTAATTCTCAGAGTCAACTAAACTACTAAGAACACAAACAACTCCGGTCGACGACAAACTTCGTCGACCAACAGTTGAGAACTTCTCAATTGTTTTGTAGAGAAGTTCTTAGTTGTTCAAAATGTATTAATAAACAACAAATAAGAATATCTCAGAGAAATCTTAGGTTTTATTAGTTTCTCAGTGAACATTTGAGAACTTCTCAATTGTTCTGAGTTGTCAAGTGAGAATGCGATCAACTCCGACCGACGATCAAACCTCTGCGACCAACATTTGGAGATGTTATTGATGCATCTCTTATCAAACAACCAAGTTCTAATTTACACTAACACTAATAATTTGTTTAAAATTCATAAATTTGTCAACCCCATAAATTTAAGATAGTTAATTTTTTTTAAAAAAAAATGTTAAAGATCAATTAAATAAATCATTAAAATTAAAACTAAAGCGACCATTTTTCTTAGAAAGAAGAGTAACTAGTTAGGTTGAGTAAATGATGAAAATAGAATAAGAGAAGCAACCCAAACAACAAAATTCAATCCATATACTTTCCTTCACATTCGTGCTATCCATCACCCGAATGAGAAAAAGGTCATATGAATTTATCTGCTTTGATTCGAGACAGTCATGCCACAATCAAGTAGCCAAATTCAGTCAAGAATCCATCAAAGAACATGACACTTATAGTTCATTATGTGGTTATTTCTTTTAATACATTCAATCCAAAATATCATTCACCTTATTATGTTGGACTAGGAAAAAATACAAACACCTAGAGCACACCACAACTTGAACTTCGTTGAGGCAAAAATGCAAACACCTGAAATGCATTAAGAAATGGTCTTTCTTTTGGTGCTTATAGATTACACAGTTACCATCCTTTAGTGTTCGCTTCCGAGTTTTTAATGAAGAGAAAAGAAAGTAAGGGGAGGAAAAATGAGAGAAAAGAAAGGGAGGGAAGTGAATTTAAATTCCTTTCGACGCTAAGCTTTCCGAGTTAGGAAGGAAATGAAAGAAAAAACAAATTTTCTCTTCTCATGCTTCAGAGTTTTGGAATGAAATGAGAGGAAATGAAAAGAAAATGACTTCTATACCCTCATTTATAAACTCGGAAGCAGGGCCTAACTCATTCACATTAATTTCATAAGAAGAAATGGCCAAGACAACAGAAACAGAACACCCAATCAAGGCCGTTGGCTATGCCGCCCATGACACCACCGGCGTTCTTACCCCTTTCAATTCTTATCAGTTTTAACAAGACAATCATGCAATATTTCACATAGTCCCAATACGTAAACGACTGTCTCTAGGTCTATGGGCTTAGAAACACTCAACCAGTCAATCTTTGACTAATTTCACCTTTAAAATCACCAAATAAATGCACACAAACACAGATATGTATACCTGCAATGACAAATAGATAAGAGGAGCAATCTTGAAGCTGCTTGATAGTTCGATCATCTTTGCCTCATAGCTCCGGTCAAATGGTACAGGTCATGACTTTGCAATTCGGTTCGGTGGAGGGACCATTATAGATTGTTTCCTCACTTTTTTATTCGGAAATTCATTTTTGGGCCATAATTCCAACCAATGATTATATAAAAACTCCATACATAATCATATAACAAGAACATTTACGTAAACAATGAATAGTAAGTAAACTTCACCACACATTCAAATTATCCACTCCCTTTAAGTTAAAGGGAGTGGATAAGATAAATAATCATAGCTTCTTACTTCTTTTCTGTAATATCAACCTTAAAATAATCTTAACCCTTCAAAATTCTATTCCCTCCGTCCCAAAAAAATAGTCTCATTTAAAAAAAAAAAAATTATCAACAACAAGAGTGAACTTTGAGAAAATACAAGTATCAATCTAATTATCCCTAGAATTTGAAGCTCAAACACAGCCCAGCCCAACACCTTAGGCCCACTAAGGCAATGGCCTTAGGCCCCTCAAAAAAAGGCAATTTTTAGGGCCCCTAATTTTCTCTTATGTATGTATAGATTAGGCCCATTTTAATCCTAATTACTAATTTTTAGCCCATATATCAAATGCAACAGGCCCAAACTCAAAAATGTCAGCACATTATTTTTCCTAATCCTAATTGTAATTAGAAAACCAGTTTTATAAATAAAAAATCTGATTAAACTTACATGAGTCAATTAAGGCAACTCCAACAATGATCCTAAAACCTATTTTTGATACCCATTTTAAAGTTTTTCCATCTCCAATGGTAAAAATATTAAGTCCCAAAATTAGATTTAGTCCATAACAAAGTCCTAAAGTTGAGACTTTGCTTGAGACTTTGAAGTGTGTCTCACGCGCAGAGAGTAGAAGGAAAAGTAGGGTGAAAACACTAGCACATGGGTGTGTTCCCCACTTTATAAAATTTTAATTTTTGATAAAATTTATTCAATTTTAAATAATTATTTAAAAATTTTGATTTTTATTGAAAAATAATTAGTTTAAATAATTATTATATTTCGAAATTATTTATAAAATTTTAATTTTTGATAAAAAATAATTAATTAAAATAATTATTATATTTCAAAATTATTTATCACATTAAAAATATTATAAAAGTTATTAACTTTAAAAAAATTAATTTGGTACCTAATTTTTGATACCCATTGTTGGAGATGATTTTTTAGGACCATGCAAATAGTCGCCATGGGTGTCAAAATTTGGTTTTAGGAGGATTAGGGGCCAGGACTACCATTGGAGTTGCCGAGAAGAACGGAAAACACAAATTCCGCCCCCTACGCCTCTGCAAAATAGTTCTGCCCTAGCTTCTCTTTTTCAACTGCCTTTGCCTCCAACAGAACCATCACGCAAAAAAAAATGTGAGTAGAGGGACAAAACCTTAGCAATCTCTGTCGTGCCGTCATCGATTGCAACGGCTGCAATGAGGAGTTCGAACAATAATAGTATAGGGATATTTGTAAAGTTTGTCTCTTTGTCTTACATATCCCCCATTTATTTTTTAAAATTGGAGAAAAGTAATTTTTATATTTGCTTGGTTGATTTATTTGATTGTTGTTGATTCGAGGATTTAGAAAATGTCCTCATGAAAATATCCTTCTGGGCATAAGAAAAAGATTAAGAAGAAAAGGGAAGACCAATTAACTCAAACTTTAAGTGGCTCGCTCAACAAATATTTTACATCTAGTAAGCCAATTGAAAGGGCATCAGTTTCTGTTGAAGATGTGAGTATGAAAAAAAAATCGGCTTTTTATTTGATTTGAAGAAGTGTACAAATGAAAATTTAAAGAGTTCGTGCAAAGTTCTTTCGGTCATTTTGACACATAATGAACAAGTTGATATTGATGATGAAGATATATTGTTGGAAAAATAGTGGGTGTGAAGGAAATTTGAGATTATTTCCTAAATGGGTTATTTGTTAAATGACCAAATTGATTATGGATTTGTATTCTACTCCATGAGAACATTAAAATCGAATATTTATTTGTCCAAAATGGTTGATGGATGAATGAAATATTAAGGCTCAAAGATGATGGGTTGGAAGTGGGAAAAAGAAGTTATCCCACATTGAATGGGAATGTGAAAGGTAGATAGTTTAAATACTACTACACTTTATGTAAGGAGTAATTGTGTGTGGCATAGAGACTCTCTCTCGCGCACGGGTGCGCAGGGGGGGGTGCAAATCATGGTCCAAATCATGGTCGAAAATTGAATTTTGATTTCGGAAATTTACTCCCATTTACCCATTGTAACTGAAAATGAGTTAATTCGATTTTAAATTCTTCCTTGTAACAGCCATATCACAGAATCAAATGCAAAATTATTACTGTAATAATTTTCGTGATTATGATGGGATTGGTAGTTTTGATTCAAGGCAGCTATAAAATGGAGTCTTCACAAACCATTTTAGACACCGAGAAATTTTCACCGTGCTCTCACTCTCTCTTTCTTTGCATCTTGTTCAATCTTCGTTTGGCCTCCTTGCATACGCATTGTGGTGATCTTGTCTAGGCACACTGCCAATTCGCCGGGAACTTGAGGTGCAAAGTGCTCCCGGTCCGCACGTTCTATCACAGGAGACTCGCGTCAAGGCGGCCTCAAGCACTATTGGTGAGGGACGAATAAGTCTTAAGGAGACCGATTCATCGGGGCTCGTGCACAATCGTGTTCTCGCCATCTTTTCCTTCTTTTTCAGTTTATATTTTTACATTACAGTTTATTTATTTTACGTTATGTAATTTTTAGTTGTAATTTCTTTTCTTACGTAATTGCAAATTTTGCTAACAATCTTAAGACTTATTCCTACGAAGGGAAGGAGTTCGAAAACCATTCGGACTAATAATGCCTACATTTCGAAATGGCAACCGAGACAAACAAAGCTGAACCAGAAGCTGTGAATGGAACCCAAACTGGGCCGGAAATGGCTCACGGTTCTCAAGGCACTTCTATTGTGACTAATCCTCATACAGTGCATATCTCAACCCCCATCTTTGAAAAGCACGAAAAATTTGTTGGCCACGACTTTAAGAGGTGGCAACGAAAATGTTTTTCTACTTAACCACTCTGAATTTGGCTAAGTATACGAAAGAAGATATGCCAGTTGTGGTGAGAATGAGATGGATGTGACAACCGTTAGGCAGCGGTTTGATGCTTGGAAACATGGGGAATTCCTTTGTAACAACTATGTTCTTAATGGCTTGTACGATTCTCTCTATAATGTGTATAGGGGAAGAAGAATGCGAAGGAACTATGGGAGTCCTTGGAACACAAGTATAAAATTGAGGATGCGGGAACAAAGAAGTTTATTGTTGCCCGTTTCCTTGATTTTATGATGGTGGACTCTAAGACCGTGAAAACTCAAGTTGACGAGTTGCAAACAATTTATCATGAGATTGATGCCGAGGGCATGGTTCTTAGTGAGAGTTTTCAGTGGCCGCAATGATTGAAAAGTTGCCTCCGGCTTGGAATGACTTTAAGAACTACTTGAAGCATAAGCGAAAGGAGATGAATCTTGAAGGGCTCATTCTTCGGCTTAGCATTGAGGAAGGCAATAGAGTTGCCGAGAAAAGTTTAACCCAAGTGTGGCCAAAGCTAATGTGGTGGAGCATGGCCAAAGCTCCAAAGGCAAAGGCAAAGGCAAGGGTAAAGCTAAGGTTGAAACAACTAGAAGGTCGTTCAACTTGAAGCCTCAAGGTGGGGTTTCCAAGAAGAGGTTCACATGAACTTGTTACAATTGTGGTGGTGAAGGCCACAAGGCGTCAACATGTAGGGCTCCTAAGAAGGCTCGTGAAGTGAACATGGTAGATGACATTGCTAGAGATGTGTCCGATATGCACCTTGCGGCGGTAGTTTTCGAGGTGAATATGGTGGGTTCGAATCCAAATCAGTGGTGGATTGACACCGGTGCTACTAAACATGTGTGCTCCAACAAAGACATGTTTAGTACTTTTGAAGCTATGGAAAATGGCGAAAAGTTGTTTATGGGGAATTCGGCCACTTCCGATATCAAAGGTCAAGGGAAGGTGGTTTTGAAGATGACATCCGGCAAGGAATTGACTCTCAACAATGTACTTTATGTGCCCGATATCCGGAAGAACTTGGTGTCCGGCTCGCTTTTAATTAAGCATGGTTTTCGTATTGTGTTCGAGTCCGATGTTGTCACTTTGTCCAAGAATGGAATGTTTGTAGGAAAAGGTTATGTGAATGATGGGATGTTTAAGCTTAGTGTTATGGTAGTGAAACCGAATGTAATGGCTACTAAGCCCAAAGTTAATGAAATGAATAATTCTTCCGTTTACTTGCTTGAGTCTTCCCATTTGTGGCATGGTAGATTAGTACATGTTAATTATGATGCTATTCGTAGAATAATTAACTTGAACTACATACCAAAATTTAAAGTTGATTGCAAACACAAATGTGAACCTTGTGTTGAAGCAAAATTTACAAAACCTTCATTCCATTCAATAACAAGAAATAGTGAACCACTCGAGTTAGTTCACACGGACTTATGTGACTTTAAATCAACACAATCACGTGGTGGCAATAAGTACTTCATAACTTTTGTTGATGATAGCACAAAATATTGCTATGTGTATCTTATCAAAAGTAAAGATGAAGCTATAGAGAAGTTTATTCTCTATAAAAATGAAGTTGACAATCACTTAAACCGGAAAATTAAGGTGCTAAGAAGTGATCGTGGTGGGGAATATGAGTCTCCATTTGAGGCAATTTGTGCTCAAAATGGAATTAAACATGTAACCACTCAAGCACCTTATACACCCCAACAAAACGGTGTTGCCGAACGAAAAATCGAACATTGGAAGAAGCAATGAATGCCATGTTGATAAGTTCGGGATTGCCTTCTAACATGTGGGGAGAAGCCGTGTTGTCGGCAAATTATGTGTTAAATAAGGTACCTCGAAAGAAATTAAACAAAAGCCCATATGAATTATGGCATGGAAGAGCACCATGTTATAAATACTTGCGAGTGGGGGGGTGTCTTGCGAAGGTATTTGTACCTCCACCTAAAAGGGTGAAAGTTGGTCCTAAGACCGTTGATTGCATATTTATTGGATATGCACAAAACAGGTTGTGCTTATAGATTTCTTGTTCATGAATCGAAAATTCAAGATATACACAAGAATACTATAATGGAATCAAGAAATGCTTCTTTCTTTGAGAATGTGTTTCCGTGTAAAAGAGATGAGGCAAGCTCATCTAAACGGACGTTTGATTCAATAGAAGAAGAAGTAGGAGAAGAAAATCATCATGAAAATGATGAAGCGGAGGTAGAACCTCGACGTAGCAAACGAGGTAGGATAGAAAAATCCTATGGATCGGATTTTATAACCTACATGCTTGAAAGTGAACCACAAAGTTATAAAGAGGCCGTGAGCTCTTCGGAAGGACCTTTGTGGAAAGAGGCCATCAAAAGTGAGATTGATTCAATTTTACAAAATCACACTTGGGAACTAGTGGATCTTCCTCCAGGAAGTAAAACACTAGGATATAGGTGGATTTTTAAAAGGAAAATGAAGGGCGATGGAACCATTGATAAGTATAAGGCCGGACTTGTAATAAAAGGTTACAGACAAAAGGAAGGTCTTGATTACTTTGACACGTATTCTCCTGTTACGAGAATTACGTCTATTAGGATTGTACTTGCAATTGCCGCTTTGCGAAATCTTGAAGTACATCAAATGGATGTAAAAACTGCCTTTCTAAATGGAGATTTAGAAGAGGAGATTTACATGGAACAACCAGAGGGATTCTCTGCTCCAGGGCAAGAAAATAAAGTGTGCAAGTTAGTGAAGTCATTGTATGGCCTCAAACAAGCACCAAAACAGTGGCATCAAAAGTTTGATCAAGCCATGATTGAAAGTGGATTCAAAATCAATGAATGTGACAAACGTGTCTATGTTAAAAGCACTGAAAATGGCTTTATTATTTTGTGTCTTTACGTAGATGACATGCTTATCATAGGAAGCTGTGATAAAATGATTAAATCCACAAAGAATATGTTGAACTCGAAGTTTGACATGAAGGATATGGGTGTAGCGGATGTGATCCTTGGTGTGAAAATTTCTAGAATATCCGATGGACTTGTACTAAGTCAATCTCATTATGTGGATAAAATTCTTGAGAAATTTAACAAGGATGACGATAGAACGGCAAATACTCCAATTGACACAAGCCTACATTTAACGAAAAATCGAGGCGAACCTGTGTCTCAATTAGAGTATTCGAGGGTCATTGGAAGTCTAATGTACTTAATGAGTTGTACAAGACCAGATATTGCATATGTTGTAAGCAAACTGAGTCGGTATACAAGTAATCCTGGGAAGGACCATTGGAAGGGTATAGTGAGAGTACTAAGGTACTTAAGATATACTCGTAATTATGGATTACATTATAATAGACATCCAGCTGTAATTGAAGGATATAGCGATGCTAATTGGATATCAGATATCAAAGACTCTAAGTCTACGAGCGGATATATATTCACATTAGCCGGTGCTGCTATATCATGGAAGTCTTCTAAGCGGTTGTTATAGCCAGATCCACTATGGAATCTGAGTTTATAGCATTAGACAAGTGTGGTGAAGAAGCCGAATGGCTGCGCCAATTTTTAGAAGATATTCCAAAGTGGACAAAGCCTGTGCCAGCAAGTTGTATACATTGTGATAGCCAATCCGCAATTGGTAGGGCACAAAGTCATATGTATAATGGTAAGTCTAGACATATACGTCGTAGACATAATACCATAAGACAACTACTCTCATCGGTACCATATCTATTGACTATGTGAAGTCAAAGGATAATTTAGCGGATCCGTTAACGAAAGGGTCAACAAAAGAGGTAGTTGAACGTTTGACATTAGGAATGGGACTAAAGCCTCTTTAGAAGTTAAACACAGTGGAAAACCCCACCTAGTTGACTGGAGATCCCAAGATCTAGGTTTTCAAAGGGACAACCTAACTGTTAAAAGACTTGTAGTGTCACTGTGGGGGAGTCATCCCCAAACCCATTCCTTAAGTGACATCCCGAAAGGAAAAGGTTAAGCAGCTTGCTTTTAATGATTCTTTGGTTTCGAAAATGTCGAGCGGGAATCACCTATGTGAGAGAGAAGTGTGGCCGCTTCGAGGAGAATTGCGTGAGGCTCAATTCTTAGACCCTCTCACAGAACCAGGCATTATGTTCAGGGTCGTGAATGAACATAGTCATGAGAATTGAAGTGTGTTAGGGAGAGATACCTCGTAAAGTATATGATCGGCTACACAAAAAATTTGAGCAGGTTCAAGGACATCGTGTCTGCGATTAGCGAGTAGAGTAAATATATTTTACAAGGGAAGGTTCAAAGGGCAAACCCCTACCTATCCTATGCAGGTGTCAACTGTCGGACTTTATCACCATTTCCTCATTATTTCCTTCATGTGGGGGATTGTTGGAAAAATAGTGGGTGTGAAGGAAATTTGAGATTATTTCCTAAATGGGTTATTTGTTAAATGACCAAATTGATTATGGATTTGTATTCTACTCCATGAGAACATTAAAATCGAATATTTATTTGTCCAAAATGGTTGATGGATGAATGAAATATTAAGGCTCAAAGATGATGGGTTGGAAGTGGGAAAAAGAAGTTATCCCACATTGAATGGGAATGTGAAAGGTAGATAGTTTAAATACTACTACACTTTATGTAAGGAGTAATTGTGTGTGGCATAGAGGCTCTCTCTCGCGTACGGGTGCGCAGGGGGGGGTGCAAATCATGGTCCAAAATAGGCTTGGGGCTACCGAACTCATGTGCGTACGCGTCCTGCGAACACGAATGTAGCTCCGAAATGGCCTACTCGCGCAAGCCCACCTTTTGCTAAAATTTTGAATTTTTGATTTCGAAAATTGAATTTTGATTTCGGAAATTTACTCCCATTTACCCATCAGAATCGAAATCAAACTGAAACCGAGTTAATTCGATTTTAAATTCTTCCTTGTAACAACCATATCACGAGAATCAAATGTAAAATTATTACGTAATAATTTTCGTGATTATGATGGGATTGGCGGTTTTGATTCAAGGCGGCTATAAAATGGAGTCTTCACAAACCATTTTAGACACCGTAAATTTTTCCCCAACCTGCTCTCACTCTCTCTTTGCTGCATACTGTTCAATCTTCGCTTGGCCTCCTTGCATACGCATTGTGGTGATACTGTCTAGGCACACTGCCAATTCGCCGGGAACTTGAGGTGCAAAGTGCCCCCGGTCCGCACGTTCTATCCTGGGAGACTCGCGTCCAAGGCAGCCTCAAGCACTATTGGTGAGGGGACGAATAAGTCTTAAGGAGACTGATTCATCAGGGCTCGTGCACAATCGTGTTGCTGCCATCTTTTCCTTCTTTTCCAGTTTATATTTTCTGTTACAGTTTATTTATTTCTGTTCTGTAATTTTTAGTTGTAATTTCTTTTCTTCTGTAATTGCAAATTTTGCTAACATATATATGGAGTTGCAACTTGTTAAACATGTTTTGCCGTCGGATGTCATAAGACCAAATCAAGTGTTGAACTATTTGATGCGAAACAATGGTTGCTTTCCTAACTTGGAAATTGCTTATTGAATCTTGTTGACTATTTCGGTTACAGTTGCCTTTGGGGAAAGAAGTTTTTCGAAGTTGAAATTGATAAAAAATTATCTTCGTAGCATAATGTCTCAAGAAGACTAAATGAGCTAGCTATGATATCGATTGAGAAGAGTATGGTTGATAAAGTTGATTATTCAACTTTGATTCATGATTTTGCTTCTAAAAGTGCTAGAAGGAACATTTTTAATTAGTATATTGTAGCTTTATTTGGAATAAAATATTCTTACATACTAGTTTCGTATTAATTTTTTCTTAATTTTTTTTAACAAATTTTAATTAAGAGCCCCGATTAATAAGTTGGCCTTAGGCCTCAAATTCAACAGGGCCGACCCTGCTCAAACATGCAAAGCAAGTGGAACTATCAAGGGAAATCAAGTAGATCAAAAGAAAGGAGATAATGAAGAACAAGAGAGAGAGAGAGAGAGAGAGAGAGAGAGAGAGAGATAAGAATAGTAAGGAAATTTCAAAAGTCTTGCTTTCTCTCTCAATTCTCAGTCATGCACACACCACCACATTAACACACAGAGATTAAACAAAGAAAAATAACCATAGCTTTTTACTTCTTTTCTATAATATCAACCTGAGCATAATAACCCTTCAAACTTCTATTCCCTCCGTCCCATAAAGATAGCTCATTTAAATTTTTGGCCAATCAGACTTTTAAACCCTTGTACTATTATTAAGCTGCGTTTTTAACCATCGTTTTTTTTTTTTGCAATTTTAAACACCCTTCTAATATTATGCAGTCATATTAACCTTATTCCCAATGAAAACCATCACACCCCATAGAGGAATCACATTCATCAACAACCATAGCCTTAACACTCTTACCATTCCTATAAATCGTAATGTAATTTAAGCACCTCTTCTTCTTAGCAAACCACCCCGTGGAAAGTGCCACGACGCGTGTATCATCTGGGTGTGGTACTTATTTTCTCAATATAATTACCTCAAGTTTCCACTTAAAAGTATCTATCCTTTTATCTCTCATTCTCGTCATTACACTATCCCTAGAAATTGAAGCTCAAACATGCAAAGCAAGTGGAACTATCAAGGGAAAAAAGCCTCCTCCTGGACAACGCAACAAAGAGAATGACTCCCCGACATTGTTCTCCGACGATGTCCCCTGGGCGAAAGGGGACACCATTCTCTTTCTTTCTTCAATGGTTCCGATCAGGACAAGTGGTTCCAATCTTAAATTCAATCAGTCTGATGCCCAGCCCGCCTTTTGTTTTCGGTTTGCAAATGGCCAACAACATGCATTCTTCTGCATTATGGTTGTGTCCAAGGAAAGCCTTACACTACATATACATGTTCACCTCCGGTGTCAAGCAATACCAAGGCTACTCTTACACTAAATAGTTTCCAAAAGGGAGGTGATGTCTGAGTGCGATAACAACTATCACTCTGATGACACACCAGTTGTTGCACTCTGATAAATGGAGATTACAAGCCCTCCATTGTGATTTTACTAAAGAAGGTTAGAAATGATAGGACCCTAGTTGAGACATGTTTTACGAACCATAAGGTAAGCATGCAAGCATAAATACAACCAAGGATACATCTCAAGCTGATTCTAGAAACGTCATGCCATTTCTGAAATGCCCTCAGACTACAGATCTGCCATTTACTACAGATATAGATGCAAGAATGTGTTACTTCTCCACCCCCTCCCCTCCACGTTAATTATGGATGTCCTCTAATTTTACAACCAATGCTAATTGAAGCCATTCCTTTGTCTTAACTATCGTCACTCTAAAAGAATAAGATGACGAAATAGGTTAAATCTGACCGTGGTTAGATTACAACCAAATCTCCTCACATAACAACAGAGCAGTCATTATTAAAGCAACGGTATAGTTCTGTTTTTTACAGTAAACTTGGAACTCTAAAAAGAAAAGGGAATTTGCCCCATAAGTTCCATTTGGAACAAATCACTTCCCACCAAGTTCCTCGTTGTATTAAAATGACCAGGAAGTTATAATGTTGTATTATGTATAATACAACATTTAGTTATGCAGTAGTTTAAAATCATAATACTGCATCCGCACCACCGCCTCCGCCACAGCCCAGCTCTGCCGCCGCCGTCTGCTATCGCCGCATGCCGGAATTCGGCAATTTTGGCCGGAATCCAGCCGCCGGAAGTCGGAATCTGGTCGCCGGTCCATGGGCTTCGGACTCCGGTCACCGGCGGCCGCCGAGTTCGCCGGAGGTCCAATTGTGCAACCACCGTCCGGTTACTCCGTTTCATCCTGGGAGACAAGCGTTCCGTAACAACTCAAGCACAACGTGGTGAGGGGGCATAATTTGTCTTAAGGAGAGTGTGATTTCACACGACTCGGACATCTTCGACAAATCTTTTCTTTCTCTTGTATTTTCTATTTCTGTTTTATTTAGTTTTATATAATTCCAGCAGAGATTTTGTAATAGTTATTCCAACAATCTTAAGACAAATTATTGTCTCTTCGTTGGAAGGAAAACTATTTAAAACAGTGAACTAAACTTGTTTGTTTTGTTTCAGATGGCTACTCAATCAAACGTGGAAACCAACGCTGGGAACAACTCCGAGAATCCTCGTGTGGAGGAAGCGCTTCGTGTGGAAACCAACTCTCAAAGGGTGGTTGTCCAAACTGTTTCGAACCATCATGGTGAGAAACCGGAAAAGTTTGTTGGCCAAGACTTTAAAAGATGGCAACAAAAGATGCTTTTCTATTTGACTACCTTGAACTTGGCGAGATTTTTTAAGGAAGATCCGCCACAGTTGGGTGAGAATGAGACGGATGGGCAAGCCATCTCGGCTCTTGATGCTTGGAAGCATTCCGAGTTTCTTTGCAGAAATTACATCCTTAATGGATTGTCGGATACACTATACAATGTGTATAGTGTTAAGAAAACTGCAAAGGAACTATGGGAGTCCTTGGAATATAAGTATAAGATAGATGACGCGGGCACAAAGAAATTCATTGTGGGCCGTTTTCTTGATTATAAAATGGTGGACTCAAAAACTGTTAAAAGTCAAGTGGAAGAGTTACAAATAATCATTCATGAAATTCATGCCGAAGGGATGGTAATTAGTGAAAGCTTTCAAGTGGCGGCAATCATTGAAAAGTTGCCTCCCGCTTGGAAAGATTTCAAGAATTATCTTAAACACAAACGAAAGGAAATGAATGTTGAAGCGCTTGCTATTCGTCTTCGGATTGAGGAAGAGAATAGGATTGCGGAGAAGAAGTTGAATAATCTTCTTGTGGCGAAAGCCAATGTTGTGGAGCATGTTGATAGCTCCAAGGCCAATGGCAAGGCCAATGGCAAAGCCAAAGGCAAGTTTGGTCCCAAAAAGGGTGGTTCTAGTTTGAAACCAAAGGGAGGAATCTCCAAGAAGAAGTTTGGTGGAACTTGTTACAATTGTGGCATTGTGGGCCACAAGTCTTCACGAGTGTAGGAAGCCAAAGAAACAAGCAAACATGGTGGATGTCATCTCGAATGAAGTTTCCGATATGCACTTGGCGGCGGTAATTTCGAGGTGAATTTGGTGGGTTCAAACCCAAATCAGTGGTGGATTGACACCGGTGCTACTAGGCATGTTTGCTCAAACAAGGAAATGTTTAGTAGTTTTGAAGCCCTTGAAAATGGTGAGAAATTGTTCATGGGAAATTCTGCCACGTCCGATGTGAAAGGTCAAGGAAAGGTGGTCGAAGTTGACTTCCGGGAAAGAGTTGACTCTCAACAATGTGCTCTATGTGCCCGAAATCCGGAAAAATTTGGTGTCCGGATCGCTTTTGATTAAGCATGGATTTCGTGTTGTGTTTGAATCCGATATGGTTACTTTGTCTAAAAGTGGAATGTTTGTAGGCAAAGGTTATGTTTGTGATGGTATGTTTAAGCTTAGTGCTATGGTTGTTAAAAGCAATGTAATGGCTAACAAGCCTAAGATGAATGTGATGAATAAGAATAATTCTTCCGTTTACTTGCTTGAGTCTTCCAATTTGTGGCATGGTAGACTAGGACATGTTAACTATGATACTATATGTAGATTAATTAACATGAATTGCATACCAAAATGTAAAATAGACTACAAACATAAATGTGAAACTTGTGTAGAGGCAAAGTTTACAAAACCTCCGTTTCATTCGGTTGTAAGGAATAATGAACCACTTGAGTCTACGGATTTATGTGACTTCAAGTCAACACAAACACGAGGGGGCAATAAGTACTTTATGACTTTTGTTGATGATAGCACAAAATATTGTTATGTGTATCTTCTCAAAAGTAAAGATGAGGCTATAGAGAAGTTTGTTCTCTATAAAAATGAAGTTGAAAATCAACTCAACCGGAAAATAAAGGTCATAAGAAGTGATCGTGGTGGTGAGTATGAATTCCCTTTTGAAGGTATTTGTGCTCAACATGGGATTAAACATGTTACAACACCACCATACACCCCACAATCCAATGGAGTTGCCGAGAGGAAAAATCGGACTCTAAAGGACATGATGAATGCCATGTTAATAAGTTCGGGGTTAACGGATAACATGTGGGGAGAGGCCGTCTTGTCGGCAAATTATGTGTTAAATAAAATGCCCCGAAAGAAAATAAATAAGAGCCCCTATGAATTGTGGCATGGAAGAGTGCCATCATACCAATGCATGCGAGTGTGGGGGTGTCTTGCAAAGGTTTCAATACCACCTCCTAAAAAGGTGAAAATTGGACAAAAAACTATTGATTGCATATTTATTGGGTATGCTCACAATAGTAGTGCTTATAGGTTTCTTGTGCATGAATCGAAGATTCAAGATATACACAAGAATACTATAATGGAGTTAAGAAATGCTTCTTTCTTTGAGAATGTGTTTTCGTGCAAAAGAGATGATGCAAGTTCATCTAAACGGAGACATGATTCAATAGAAGAAGAAGAAGTCGAAGGAACAAATCATCATGATGAAAATGATGAAGCGGAGGTAGAACCTCGACGGAGCAAACGAGGTAGGGTAGAAAAATCTTTTGGCCCAGATTTTCTAACCTATATGCTTGAAAGTGAACCACAAAGTTATAAAGAGGCCGTGAGCTCTTCCGAAGGACCTTTGTGGAAAGAGGCCATTAAAAGTGAGATTGATTCCATTTTACAAAATCACACTTGGGAATTAGTGGATCTTCCTCCGAGAAGTAAACCACTAGGATATAGGTGGATTTTTAAAAGGAAAATGAAGACGGATGGAACAATTGACAAGTATAAGGCAAGACTTGTAATTAAAGGTTACAAGCAAAAGGAAGGCCTTGATTACTTTGATACATATTCTCCTAAGATTTACGAGAATAACATCCATAAGAATTGTACTTGCAATAGCCGCATTGCGGAATCTTGAAGTACATCAAATGGATGTTAAAACAACCTTTTTAAATGGGGATTTAGAAGAGGAAATTTACATGGAGCAACCTGGAAGGATTTTCTCGGCCGGGGCAAGAAAATAAAGTGTGCAAGTTAGTAAAGTCATTGTATGGCTTGAAACAAGCACCAAAACAATGGCATCAAAAGTTTGATCAAGCCATGATGGAAAGTGGATTTAAAATAAATGAATGTGACAAATGTATCTATGTTAGAGACACGGGAAATGGCTACGTCATTTTGTGTCTTTATGTAGATGACATGCTTATCATAGGAAGTTGTGATAAAATGATAAAGTCCACTAAAGATATGTTGAACTCAAAGTTTGACATGAAAGATATGGGGTTAGCCGACGTAATCCTTGGCGTGAAAATTTCAAGAATGTCAAAATGGACTTGCTTTAAGCCAGTCACATTATGTGGATAAAATTCTTGAGAAATTCAGCAAGGATGACTTAGCTATTGCTAGAACCCCAATAGACATGAGTCAACATCTATCAAAGAATAGAGGTGACATAGTTTCTCAAGTTGAATACTCGAGAATCATTGGAAGTCTAATGTACTTGATGAGTTGTACTAGACCAGATATTGCTTACACGGTTAGCAAGGCGAGTCGGTATACAAGTAATCCCGGAGCGGAACATTGGAATGGTATAGTGAGAGTACTAAGGTACTTAAGATATACTCGCGATTATGCTTTACACTATACTAGACATCCAGCGGTAATTGAAGGGTATAGCGATGCTAATTGGATATCCGATATAAAAGACTCAAGGTCTACGAGCGGATTTGTATTCACATTAGCAGGAGCAGCTATATCATGGAAATTTTCTAAACAAACGGTTATAGCTAGATCCACGATGGAATCTGAGTTTATAGCGTTAGATAAATGTGGTGAAGAAGCCGAATGGCTACGCCAATTTATAGAAGATATTCCAAGATGGACGAATCCCGTGCCATCAATATGTATACATTGTGATAGCCAATCAGCGATTGGAAGGGCACACAATCATATGTATAATGGTAAGTCTAGACACATTCATCGAAGACATAATACCATTAGACAACTACTCTCAACTGGCACAATATCCATTGACTATGTTAAGTCAAAGGAGAATTTAGCGGATCCGTTAACCAAAGGGTTAAATAGAGAGTTAGTTGAAAGCTCGACGAGGGGAATGGGACTTAAGCCTCTTAAAAGTTAAACACAGCGGAAAACCCAATCTAGATGACTGGAGATCCCAAGAACTAGATTCAATGGGACAACCTAACTGTTAAAAGACTTGTAGCGTCACTGTGGGGGAATCAACCCCAAGTCCATTCCTATTAGTGACATCCCGAAAGGACAAGGATAAGCCTATGGCTTTTAATGATTCTTACGCGTCGAAAATTCGAGCGGGGTAATACGGGTTACCTTTAAGAAATCACCTATGTGAGAGAGAAGTGGGGCCGCTTCGAGGAGAATTGTGTGAGGCTCAATTCTTAGAACCTCTCGCAGAACCAGGCGTATGTTCAGGGCCATGATTGAACATAGCTATGAGAATTGAAGTATGTTAGGACGATACTTGTGTCAAGCATATGATCGGCTACACAAAAAGCATAACGATTCAAGGACATCGCGTCTATCGATTTGCGAGTAGAGTAAATATGCTTGTACGAGCGAAGATTCAATGGGCATTCCCACATCTTCGTATGCAAGTTTTCGTCTGCCGGGCTTTATCACCAATTCCGCATTATTCCTTCATGTGGGGGATTGTTGGAAAAAAGTGTGTTTTGAAGGAAATAATGAGTTATTTTCTTAATTTGTTATTTGTTAAAATGACAAATTGATTGTTGGATTGTGTTCTACTCCATGAGTACATTGAAATCATATATTCATTTGTCAAAAATGGTTGAGAAATGAATGAGATATGAAGGCTCAAAGTTAATGGGTTGAAATGGGTAAAATGTGGTTATCCCACATTGGAAAAAGATGAAAAAGTGGCTAAGTTTAAATACTCCTACACTTTGGTAGGGAGTAAGATTGTGGTACATAGAGGCTCTCTCTCGCGCACAGGTGCGCAGGGGGGGGTGCAAATCATGGACCGAAATAGGCTTCGGGCTACCGAACTCATGTGCATGCGCGTCCTGCGGACACGAATGTAGCTCCGAAATAGCCTGTCCGCGCGAGCCCACTTTTTGCATTTTTTTTCCAAAACTTGACCCAATGTTTCTGGCGGTGAGGCGGGCGCCTGGACCTAGGTGAAGCGGCCGCCTGGAGGCCAGTAGGTGCCGGCCATGTGAGACAGCCCGAGGCGGGCGCCTGGCTTTCCCGAGGCGGGCGCCTGGAGTCCAGAAGGGGCTGCCCCGTTTGTGCACCAACGAGGCGGGCGCCTGGGTGGGTCGAGGCGGGCGCCTCGTTCTCAGCAACTGGTTCCCAGAAACTGTTCTGCTCATGTAACTGCCGAAATAAATTGCAAATTCATTATTTATAATTGCAATATTGATTGAGCAAATTAAAAACATGGTTTTAATTTGTTGGGCAGTTTTCCTATGGAGTTTATAATTGCAATATTGATTGAGCAAATTAAAAATGTGGTTTTAATTTGTTGGGAAGTTTTCCTATGAGGAAAATATATAAATAGAACACAACCACAAGGGAAAACATACAGTTTTTCACAATCTCCACAATCATTTTCGCAGCATATTGTTCATCTTCCCTTTGGGCTCCTTGCATTGCATTCGTGGTGATAAAGTTCAAGCATCGACTTCAGTTCGCCGGAGGTCCAATTGTGCAACCACCGTCCGGTTACTCCGTTTCATCCTGGGAGACAAGCGTTCCGTAACAACTCAAGCACAACGTGGTGAGGGGGCGTAATTTGTCTTAAGGAGAGTGTGATTTCACACGACTCAGACATCTTCGACAAATCTTTTCTTTCTCTTGTATTTTCTATTTCTGTTTTATTTAGTTTTATATAATTCCAGCAGAGATTTTGTAATAGTTATTCCAACAAAGAGAAGCAATCAATGATGAGAAATATTCAGAAGTAAGGTGGAGAGAGATGAAAAGAAAGGGAGATGCTTTGTTTAGATAAGAGGGTGAAGGGTAAAAGCAATCAATCATAGAAAGGGAGGTAATGGTGGGGGCCCATCTGAGTGCGATAACCACTATCTACTGGTGTGGAAAGTGTAAAGGCTATGGTTGTAGATGAATGTGACATCGTTGATTCCTCCAAAGCAGTGTGGAAAGCTTTAGGCGTGCCTTTTGATAACTGGGGAGACTTGGACATTACTAAGTCGGAGGTTTAGGAATTTCTAGTTCATATTATGTAATGTTTTAATATATATATATATGGTAAATGAAAGAATGTTTATACACCTAAATTCAATTCTGCAACAATATATATGGCTTGACTGAAAGGCAAAGGGTCAACAGTTTCTTGGACAAATAAAGAGATGTCCTAATCATGCATCTTGGACAAATAAATGGGCAACATGAGACCTAATCATCCTTCAAATAATGGAAAGTAATGTACAAGTAGTATTATAATATCCTTATTATTATGTGCTCCTTCCTATTTATACTAAATGACCATTTTGAGTGCCAAACGAGTGATCTATGTTTAAAAAAAAACATAAGTTTATTGGTGTGGGAAATTAATCAAGCAAACCCATACTTTACAAGGTTGGGTTTAAAGTTATGCAACTTTAACTAAAACAGCACTAATTTTGAATTTAAGGAAGGAAGATAGGAACTTGGATTAAGACATTTTCAATAACATAAATAAAATGCAACTGGTGTTATACAAATGGAGCAATAGTAAATAAGAAAATAAACAAATGCTTCTTTACTTAAGCAGGAAATTTCGTGGAATATGGATTTAATTATATACTACCTCCGTCCCGGAATGATCTTCCTATTTTTCTTGGTATTATCGCGAATGTAATTTTAGTAGTAAATTTAGGTTAACTTAATTATTATAATGAAAATTTAAAATTTGTTATTGATACACCATTATACTCTCTCTGTCCCGCATACCATTTCTCTTTGTCCGTTTTGCACGTCCCACATACCATTTCTCTTTTCTAAAATGGCAAATAATTTTTACTATTCATCTCCCTCATTTTCTCTCATACTTTACTTTTATACTCACAATACAAATTAACTTCTATTCATCTCACTTATTCTCTCTCCTACCTCACTTTTTATAATCACAACACTTGCACCACTTACACTTTTTCTTAAAAGTATTGAAAGTATCAACATAATTATGATACATTATTTTATAAAACAAATTATATGACTTTTTTTTTGTAACTTTAGTATAACCTCATTAGTACCATATGGGTTATGTATATTTTTACATTAGTTATCATTAAATAATGCAACAACTTTTATTTTTATTATTTGCGACGTCAAATAACTAACAGAGTTGATGGTGTGGCAATGCCCGTCAGTGTCATGTCATCATTAGAATCACCGTTAATGATGTGGTGTCATTGACGCGGATAGGAGTAACAGACATCATAAGTTAAAAGAGAAAAAAAAATTGTAACAATATTTAATTACGAATGTAAAAATATGTTGTCTAGCTGTCATTAACAAATATATTGCATTATTTGCAAACTAGGATAAAATCAATTTTAAGTTCTTAATTATTCCCAAAAGAATACAATTTTGTACTCGCTCAATTCCAAAATAATTTTCCTTTTTTATTTGGTGGCCAAAAACAAAAACAAGATTATGATCAATGAAACATTAGTGTGACAACTTCCTATTCAAGACTTTTTTTAGCAACAAAAAGATACTATTGAACAACCACAATATCTATCAATTAACACATCCAATGACAAGACATTGTTTAAAATATATACTTCCTCCATCTAAAATATAATAATCCTAATAAAAATTTAAAAATTGTTATTGTATCACGATTAATAATACTCTCGATAACAATTCTCTTGACCACAATCTTGATTGTTTTACGCTTCGGCCAACATTATAAGAAGTGCTCTCTTCAACCTACTATATATTCATATAAATATATACAGAGTGAAATATGATAAAACTCGGGTTCATAGCGACATTAATTCTCATAATCCTTATTTTCCACAATGTTTCTCCCCCTCCAAAAGTCAATGCAGCTCGACAACCTTGTAAGCCAAGCGGTAGAGTCAAAGGCCTAAAGCCGCCACCGGACCAATGCAACCTCGACGCCCAAGACTACCAATGTTGTGTTCAAGGGAAGATATATATACACAACATACAAATGTTCACCACCCGTATCCAATACTACCAAGCGATCAGCAGCATCACTTCTTATAAAGACCTAAAGCCATTACTTTCGGTAATCACCAGACTATAAAGACAGGATGAAGTAGAGAGAGAGAGAGAGAGAAAGAGAGAGAGAGAGTGAGAGAGAGAGTACCTACATAACAGCAGCACCACCCATTAATCAGCAAGAGATCAACACTTCTAACCATAGAGAGATCATGAGCAGCAAGCAAATCCTTTTCATCACCAGCTTGCCACATCTGAAAAAAAAAAAAAAAAAAAAAGGAGAGGGAGAGAGAGAGAGAGAGAGACTAAAGGTACTGTCAGAAAACCCTAAATCCATTTAAGAACCTCAAATTTAGTATCCCATATATACCTAATATCTTATATTTCCTTGTATCCAACATCTAACACTCACAGGAAAAGAGAAAATCAGAGATATGAAGAACTTCATATCAGCAGCATCACTTCTTATACTAAGTATTCTCGTTGTTTCACATTCTTCTGAAGTCATAGCTCAAGTTTGCAAGCCTAGTGGACTTATAAGGGGTAGAAACCTCCCTCCATGTGACCACGAGGATGGATCCGAGTGCTGTCTCCCAGGAAAACTTTATCCCATTTATAAATGTTCACCTCTGGGGTCTAACAGTACAAAGGCAATACTTACACTAAGCGACTTCCCAAGCGGCGGGGATATTTCAACATCGTGTGATGGCGAATACCACTGAGCGGATGATCCTATTGTGGCACTTTCAAGTGGATGGTACAACAGAGGTGAAAGATGTCTGCAAAAGATTACTATAAGGGCTAACGGACGAAGCGTAACTGCCAAAGTTATCGATGTGTGTGACTCAACCACAGGATGTAACGTAGACAGTGACTATCAGCCTCCATGTGGTAATAACATTGTTGAAGCCTCAGTAGGTGTATGGAAAGCCTTGCATGTACCTGAAGATAATTGGGGGGAGACGGATATTATTTGGTCTGATGCATAGTCCAAAGAATGTGCTTTGCTGGCCCCAAATCTTTCATAGCAAAGGATTTGCTGAGTTCTCTCTTTTTTAACGGGCTGATTTTACTTGTACTTTGACCAACGATCAACATATCATCTACGTACAACAAAAGAACGATAGTATATATAATGATTTGAAAAATAATTTTAAGTTCATTTAATTATCTGAATGTACATATAAAAATTGTTATTGTTAGTATATATAACGATGTTAAACAAGTTAAAAATTTTCGTTAGGATAACTAAACTAACCTAAAATTATTACTCAAATTATCTTTCGTGATAACTAAAAAAAGTATGAATATCATTAGGAGATAGAGGGGTTGAAAATTGTCAAAAGAGAGAGTTGATAAGAAAAACTAGACAACTAACTTGATTATTAATATACAATAATCATCATCATAATAGATATTTACAGGCAGCCATAGCTGATTCCCACCAAAATTGCTGACCAAAATATGTTAGATACAAAGTTAAATAATTCCATCAGATTAGATGCCAACCAAACTCATACAAAAATTACCTTAATCAGCTAGTGATGTGATGCATTCCTCGATAGACCCCCATAAATAGATATCTCAGATCTTCAGCAGTGAGTCGAGTTGCTGTCGTCCCACTAGAATCTTCACCGAACGCAGATGCAACCATCTTCCTTCTCTTCCTGTCCAACATTAATAATGCAAAATCTATAATTATATATATCAGCTTTCCTAATAAAGATTTATCCCAGAAAACAATTCCTCTAACAACCTCTCAACCTTAACAATAATGTTTTAAAAAGGTGAGGCATTTTCCCAATAGACAAAAAAGCCCACAGCCTCTTCAAAACCGCTCGCGCTATTTAGAATCGCTTACGTGCGTGCTTCAAAAACAAAGTAGCTCGCCTCTTGATAGCCGACATCAGAGCACAAAAAACTACAATAATCAACTATCAGAGCCAAAAAAATCTGATATCTAACTATCAAAGCCAAAAAAATAATACTCCCAATGGATATTAATGGCTCACTTTCCCATTACATCCCTACCTAATTAAAAAATTTACAACCTCGTGCCTTCACAATAGATAATATAAGCAAGGGTCAGGGGCGGAGCCAGGAATTGGCCGAGGGGGGGGGCAAGATTACACGGGGGTTCGGGGGCAGCGCCCCCGAAAAAATTTTTTCGGGTCGGACAAGTAAAAAATGGGTCGGATCCATGAAATACAATGTATTTTAGTTAACAAAAATGATAAAAGTAAATAATTCAAAGAACAATTGAAATAATGTTGAAGTATTTAACGCAAACAATTTATTAAAATATATTACTCGTACAAAAAAGAAATTCAAATTTGCTAATTAAACTTGGGATAATAGGAAGAAAGACCAAAAACAAAAAAAATGGGAAAAGCCTAACGAATTAATTAAGATTGAAAAAATGTGAGGAAATTAAGAGAAAGAATAGCAAAAATGGAAGACAAATAAAATTAATTGAAAATGTAGGTAGCAGGGTTAGAACATGGATTTGTAAGGAAACACCAAAGGCTTTAACTTCACCCCTTCTACCGCTGAACCACACCACTCACTGATGTTAATCTTGAAGTTAATTATATATATACATATATAACAAAAATATGGTGGGGGCAAAAAAAAAAAAATTCCACTACATTTCCGCCGCTGGGGGGGGCGAGTGCCCCCGCCTGCCCCCCCCTGGATCCGCCCCTGGCAAGGGTATATATATAAAATGATAAGTTAGACAAAGCATTTCTTATACTTACTCATTCCTAGAGCTTTTGTCTAGTGGCCAAAAAAAGTGGGACGGGAGTAACTCTCAACTATTAAAAGTAAGAAAAAAAACTTGACGTAACTATCAGCCTCTTCAAGACCACTTGCATTGTTTAGATTCGTGTGCGTGCTTCAAAAACAAAACAAAGTAGCTCCCCTCTCTGATAGCCAACTATTCCAATAATCAACGGCCCACTTCCTCAAAGGCACATCTGGTGAGATTCAAACCCAATACAGGACACACTATATCTAAAACTTCATACACTCTTCGCCTTCTTATAACTGACTTATAAGACTACTTCATCTCTTATAATTAACTTATAAGACTTATTTATCTCTTATAACTGACTTATAACACAATTTTTACAAACAAAAAGAAAAAAAAAAAAAAAAAAAACAAAGAAAAACAAAATTTTCAATAATAACAATGAATTAATCTCATAATTTACATATTAAGACTCTTATAGCTGAATTATAAGACCAATTTGCTTTTTATTACAATTTTGTCTCTTCTAATTGTCATAGAACTGACTTATAAAAAGACTAATTCCTCTCTTATAATTCGGTTATTAGACAATTTTTTAAACAAAAAAAAAATCAAAATTTTAATAATAACGAATTGGTATCATAATTTACACATTACAACTCTTATAAGTAACTTATAAGACTTATTTATCTTTTATAATTAACTTATAATAAGACAATTTTTTCAACTAAAAAAAATCAAAATTTTCAATAATAAAAACAAATAAATCTCATAATTTACAAATTAAAACTCTTATATTTGAATTATAAGAACAACTTGCCTCTTATAACTACTTCGTTTTTTATAATTGACTTATAAGACAAATTTTAACAACTAGAAAGCAAAGAACATATTGACAAAGCATAAAAGCAAAATCAAAGTGGCTGAATTTTGCAGGCAGGCCCTATTTGGAAGTGCTGATACATCCCAGGACCCTTCCCCTTAACGATTTTACATCTGCCAATCGTAACCCTTTTGATGGAGTGAAAAAGCAGGCTTCAAGAAAATATATTCTCAAGCACACAGAATTTCAACTTATTTCCTGGTGACACATCACACGGACCTAATGATCAGGAACCAGAAGATGATGAACTGTACGAGAGTTGGCGAAGGGTAGGGGATGAAAGTGAGGCTCCAGCCACTCAGCTGGGGAATACTACAAGTGACCCACAAAAGACCTCATCAGTAGTAGAGACACAAGAAGTTCTACAAACTGCAATGGATATTGAAGAAACTCATCTTCCTCCAAAAGGTCTAATTGGTTCTACCCGTGGCTCCTTGGACACTCAAAATCTGGCATGGTTGCTTCAACAAGTGTTGCGTCAGATGTCTATAGAGACGAGACGCGTTCGACGCCGGAATTTAGCTTTGAGAGTGCGACCTTCTTGTGCGCCACAATGAACGGAGAATCGGATGCTGCAAATGTTGCGGAAATAAAAAGCAGAGCCATAAGAGCGACGATCTTGCAGATTTTGTGATCGGACTCGCCATAGATGGATGAATCAGTTCCTCACTGTCTCGGCTGTTGATGAGGAAGTTGTGGAGAGAGAGAGATGAAGAGAGACAGATCTGGAGAAGGGGAAAGAGAATGTGTGTGGAGAGAGAGAGATGACGTGAGGGAAGAGAGAACTTCGCCGTCGCCATCTCCACTGATTTCACCGTCACCGGAGATTCACTGAGATGGTTAGAGAGAGAAAAGT
The DNA here is from genome assembly GCA_022495995.1 of Adenophora triphylla var. japonica. NCBI lineage: Eukaryota > Viridiplantae > Streptophyta > Magnoliopsida > Asterales > Campanulaceae > Adenophora > Adenophora triphylla. The sequence goes on along the minus strand of JAFEMH010000237.1, from coordinate 279,675 downwards.
TTGAGTTTGTGTGTGTGATTTTTAGAGATGTGATAAATGAAGTTGAGGGGAGGGAGGAGGGGGAGCCTAGCTAGGGGTGTCTGGGAAATTTGAATCTAGGGATAACTTTTTATTTGGGATTTACAAAAAAGTTTTCTTTGAGGGAAAAAAATCTAGGCTGAGGGGCCCTAGGGAAATTTTTCCATAATCAACTATTATAGCCAAAATGATATCTAATAATCAAATCTAAAAAAAATAACTCTCAACTATGGGAGCAAGAAAAAAACAAAAAAACCTTCGAAACTTAACTATCAGAAAAGAAAAAAAATAAACCAGAAATGAACCAAAACACCTCTCAGACATAACTATCAGATAATTTTCCAGCCCTAAATAAACAAAATCAACCCAAACAGCTCGGAGACATATTGGACAATTTTTCAGCCCTAAAATTAAACATAGTAGTGTAGCTATTGGAGTTTAATTACATAAAGAAGAAGAAGGAATGTGAAGTAAAACACAACATTTTGTTTTCTTCTCTTCTAAAAACACTCTCTGATATTCTCTCTACGGTTTTTGACGTAACCCTAGTTAGGGTTACTGGCGCCGCCGCCTTGCAGCCCTCCGTTGTCGGCCAATGGCCTCGTCCTCATCTGGCCTTGCTCCACCATTAGGCCATGGTCCAAGCCCGAATGTTCCTTCTTCCGTTCAAAACCCTAATCTGAATGTTAGTGCCTTCGGAATTCCTAATGCCGCAAGTTCGGCAGCCATTACTCCACCTTCCTCATCCGATAAGGAACCCCCTTATCCTTCCTCGCCTACTCAAAAGAAATCGTTTGCCTCCTTGCTTAAGGATTCCGCCATTCCTTCTCCTCCCTTAAATATTATTCCGGTCTCCATACACAAAGGGGAACCAGCGCTTAAAATGACCAAAGACATGATCAACACGCTTGCCAAGCCATTTCGTTTCACGCTGGTGGGTAAATTTTCTCACGGGAGACCTAACATGGAGAATACTCAGCAATATTTCTTGAAATTTGGGTTGAAAGCTGACTTTATTTTGGGTCATATTGATTCAAAACATATTCTCATTCGGTTAATGCATGAGGGATACTTCAACAGATTATGGTCTAAAGAAGTATGGCATCTTGGCCGTTTCCCCATGAGAGTTTTTCGTTGGACCCCTTCATGGCATCCGGGGAAGGAGTCTCCTTTATATCCTGTATGGGTAAGTCTTCCCGGCCTTCCAATTCACATGTTTAATAAAGTTTGTATTTTCTCAATTGCCAAGATATTTGGCGAACCCCTTCAAATTGATCAGGCCACGGCTAATTTGACTCGCCCAAGTGAAGCTAGAGTGCTAGTTCAAGTCGATTTGTTAAAGAAACTACCTTCTAGGGTTTTTATTGATTGTGGTGATGAATTCTCAAGTTTCTATCAGCCTTTGGAATTTCAAAATTTGCCTTACTATTGCAAACATTGTTTCAAGCTTGGCCATGATATGAGTTCTTGTTTTTACCTTCATCCCCGTAATGGTGAGAACAAAAATAAGGAGCCTTCTAAGGCAGATTCGGCCAAGGAAAATTCTGGGGAAGGTGTGGAGGATGTTAACAAGGAGAAAAATATGGGTCAGAAAGAAAAGCAAAAGCAAGTTTACGTAGAAAAGTCGCAACCAAGCAATGGTCAACTTAGTAATGAAGATAAAAAGCATTATGAAAGTGGCTCAATTGGCGGAAATACTAAGATCAGAAGTGAGAATGCAAATATTGGCCAGACTTCGAAGTCCAATCAACATGATGTTCTGGTTGTTCAGTGTCAAGAAGATAAATCTAATGGCCAGAATAATGCGAAAATTGATGGTTGTGCTCTTGAGACTGAGGTTGTTGTTCTCGATGGAGGGATTGATCACTCTAACGAGTTGTCAGTCGAAAATAATGTTTCGGTTGACACTCAAGGTGATGATTTGGCTGTCTTGGATGACACAGCTATTGTTGATATAAATACAGGCAATGAAATTCTGGTAACTACTGCTGCGGTTGGAGCGCTGTCGGGGGATTTGGCCATTCATAATGGGTCTACGGTTTCATCATCCATCCCTTTGTCAGCTCCTGCTTTGGATAGCGAAGCTCTAAATCTCGTTCGGGAAAAGGTTACAGCCCCTAACTTATGTTCCTCTACTGCTCGTATGCCAAATCCTAAATATTTTAATCCCGAATTTATAAACCCAAAAAATCTAAAAGATGCTCTTATTCTTCGGGAAAAATGTGATTCCGAACCTGAAGGCGGTCTTTCTGATACTTCTCCTTCGGCTTATCATGATGCTCGCACTTATGGGGGTATTGTTGGCGGTGTTCATGTTGATCCGAGTGCTCAAATGGCTGACGGCGATAATTTTGAAGACTATTACGATGAAGAAGATGGATTTCAAAAGGTTAAAGGGAAACGAGGAAAATCTGGAGCGAAAGGTATAACAAAAAACATCATGCCTAAAAGGCCTTGGAATCCTAAAAGGCGATTTGATTGACCTTTTCCTTATTTTATTTTCTGTCTTTCTTTATTTATTGTACTTTTGAATTTTTATTTTTAATAAAATTTAGGGGGCATTGCCCTTTTCGCCTAAAAAAAAAAAAAAAGTGAAGTAAAATACAATTTCAGTGTGTTTGGGTTTATGGAAAAAATATGGATAATGAGAGAATTTTTTATTATCGACTATGCTGATAGTAATAAATTGTGTAGAAGCACTTATGATTTTATCCCATCTTTCTATTTTACACGATAAAAAGAAGCAAGGTCAAAACCCAAAAAAAAGGCATATGAACTAGCTTTAGCTTGGGAAATGGATTCAAGGGAAGGCTCTGGTGGGACTCCACTCCTCTGAACCAAGTATCTAACCTCCAAGAGTATACTGAAGCACCGACTCTACTGTCTGAATATTATATCGTGGCGCCGATGTGGGTGGGGCTGGGGCGGGGGACACTGGAGGACAGATGTTTTCAGCTAGATCCGGCCAGATCTAGGTAGAACGAGAATGCGAAGGACGAAGGATGGATGGGGTGTGCCGGAGAACTGAGGGGACGACCAGATCTGTTAATGCCACAGAGAGAGAGAGGATGAAGATCCAGCGATTTGGTCGGAGGTGGAGGGGAGTCGCCGGAGGGGGGAGGAGAGAGAGAGGGGAGTACGGAAATGTGGCAGGAGGGGGGGGGGTTTGCATGTTTTGTGTTTAGGGCTTGGGATAGTCTGGGGATTCCAATATTTCATTAAATTAACCCAGGGGTTAGGGGAATAATATTTCGTTGTTGTGGAAACGAGGGCAATAAATGAAATAGCATTTCCTCTAAAAGAGTTGGGGAATTATTCCAAAAGAACAATGCCTGAGAATAGCTACGAATAGCTACGAGAGTATGAAAGTCACCCATTAATGCTCGACCATTAAGCTAGCAGTGAAACACAAATAAGCTAGACGTATTATTTTGCTTGGCGAAGTCTAACTGAGTATTTAAACTCCTAGGTATTCCTTGATACATCCTCCCTTGACACAAGAGAACAAGTTAGGTGGGGAACCCGGGTTAACTCTATGCGCTATGTGACTCCTATCGGCAAGCTTAGGAAAAATAGTGTCACGTGAGCAAACCAGGGGAACAAGAAACTACGAGCTCCTTGTAAGAAGGCCAAAACTAACATCTGGTACCCACCCAACATACACGCTTATCATTCTGTTAAAGAATATATATGAGGTCAAAACCACCATATGTGCATCTTATTGGTACTTGTATACACCACTAGGTATATTAATTTGAATAAGTGAAGTTACTAATCACCAAAAGTACAGGGCAATAATTATGTGTGACTTTCAATAGGTTTGAGCAGGAAAGTTTCGAACTTTGTGACCTATTCCATAAAGTAACATATGTGAAAAGACTATCCGGTCAAGTAACATCCAATATTACAAATGATCACCGTTACAGACTTACAGTAACTGCAATACTGCAAGATTTGGTTGAATGGAGGATGTAAGACTTATTCGTTTTACACCAAGGGGAAATTCAAACTAATCCTTATAGAAGATACAGAGATCCTTGATAGAAGACATGAACAGAGCAGTTAATGTTGTGTAGGAGGCAAGTCCTCTAAAGATTAGTAGGTAGAGTTTGTGGTTGGCGTTACACAAGAATTCCCAAAGAGGAATGAGACGGAGCGAGAATAGGGACAAGGTAGGAATGAGAGAATAAGTATTGCGGGAGCAGCTTAGCACGTGAGTTACTGCAGCTGATCTTGACAAGTGAGCCAGGTATTTATATGGGTCAGAGCTTGAGCTTGGCGATTCCATACGATACACGTGATAGGTCAAGTGTATTCCGTACCGCAAGCTAGCAAACTCCCATTCGTTAGACTGTACAAATCTGTGAAAGGATGTCGCGTGTCCCCTGTGGAGACCAAACCCGCAATTCTCCTTTTTACCCTAGCCAAGCCACGTGTAGTCCCTCAATTGAGCCACGTGACTAACACCACTATTCTAGTCTCCAATCCATAGCTCCTTGATGATTCCCATTGATGCGGTGATGGAATTCCCTTTGACCTTGTTCAATCATGAGAATCCTATGATGGATTCCGCTACATCATAAGCGGAAGGGGATGGCATATACAAATAAGTATAATTACTTATATAGGGGAAGTCTTTGTTGGGATGTGGAGTCAAAACCACGGATAAAGGAATCAAGGAGGAAAAACGTCGGAGGGGTTTCTGTCGGGATGGGCGACCGCCCATGGTGGTGGTGGGCGACTGCCCAGTTGCACAGAAGGTTGGGCTCGGGAGATTTTCCAGCTTGGGCGACCGCCCATGAGGTGATGGGCGACCGCCCACGTGACGGGGAGGATTTTCTGCAGCTGATTTGTTTCCTACTTTGACAAGATCTCTTCCTTCCTTGGTGTTTCCTTTTGGTAGTAGTATTTGAATAGAAAGAAGATTACTTTCTTGAGTAGGAATTCTCTTATTACTAGGATTTGATTTCTTGTTCCCTATAAATACATGTGATAGCCTAGAGACAAATTGTAACATCTGAAAATATTAGAGAGAATATTTTGGCTTGGTAGCGCCCCCGGACGTAGTTGTTGTTGCAACGAACCGGGTTAACAATTCTTGTGTGTTCCTTTGTGTGTGATTTACTTTTCGTGTGTGTTGTTCTTATTACTACTTCAAAGCTTGGGCCATTCCGCTGCAGTAATTCACAACAACTGGTATCAGAGCCTTTGGTTTTGTCGAATCATTGGTTGGCTGGTCTTTTGCTATAGATTTCTTGGGAGCTTTGGAGGATGGTAATAAGGTGTTGATCGAAAAGTTTGATGGGACGGATTTCAATTTTTGGAAGACACAAATCGAGGATGTTCTATGGAACAAGGATTTGTATCTACCATTAAAAGAAAAGCCGGCGGACATAGAGGAAGCAAAATTCGAAATCATGGATCGGAAAGCGTTAGGGCTTGTTAGGCAAACGTTGACCAAGGATGTGGCGAAGAATGTTTTGGAGGCGAAGACTACCATGGAGATGTTACAGATGTTGGCGAGCATGTACGAGGCACCATCGGCGGCGAATAAAGCTCATCTAATGAGGAAGCTGTTGAACATAAGGATGGTGGAGCGCATGTCGGCAACAAAGCACATAAGTGAATTCAAATCTACTGCGACCCAACTGTCTTCCGTGGCTGTTACTCTTGATGACGAGGTACTAGCGTTGATTTTACTTTCTTCTTTGCCGGAAAGTTGGGATACGACTGCGATAGCAGTTAACGTTTCTACAGGAAAAGTGAAGTTGAAGTTTTCGGATGTCGTTGATGTGATTCTTGGCGAAGAAATTCGTAGGAAGAGCAAAGGTGGGACATCGGGGCTAGCACTAAATGTCGGTGAAAAGAGTAAGGGTGGCAAGAAGGCGATTACACTACAACAAAAATGGTCTTTCACAACGTTTTTTAAACGTTGTTATAGGCCTTTAACAACGTTTTAGAAAACGTTGTGTTATCCACCGTTGTCTTAGGTCCCGGTCCAAGACAACGTTTTATAAACGTTGTAATAGGGTCTAAGACAACGTTTTATAAACGTTGTATAAAATATAGTCTAAGACAACGTTTTCATAAACGTCGTAATATGGTCTAAGACAACGTTTAAAAAACGTTGTAGAAAACCTTAAAACAACGTTTATAAAAACGTTGTCTTATCTTTGACGACGTTTTATAAACGTTGTTTTAAGGTTTTTTACAACATTTCTAAAACGTTGTGAAAAGTTATTTTTTTTTTAAATATTGTTTTTTCGCTCTTTCCCTAATTCACATTCAACCTACGTGCTGGAACAACTCGTAAAAACACTAATCACATCAATTATAAATAAAATTTATTTCTTATTTACTTTACAAATTAATTCCACGTACAATTCATAAAGAAACAAAATTGTAATATTAAACCAACATCACAAATATGTCCCCTAAAGTGCTAATCAAATCAAACCTAATACAAACACAACTATACACGGACAAACATCTTAATTAACTTTATAAATTATTTCCGCGTCTAAAGGCAGATACCTTGCGCCATGGATGACCTGTGAAAATCTGAACTTTTCCAAGGGTTCATGCCTTTAATTTCTTCCATGCTTGGAGTACCCAAAATCTGCAAATAAGGAAAAAAAAAAAAAAAGGAAAGATCAGTATGAAGCCATCAGAATAAGTTTTTATATCCAAATTTATTTTTAACCACAATTTTGAGGAGCCAAAACACATTAAGAAAAAATGTTGAGAGAGATCACACGCATAGCATATCATTCAAACATATCAGCATTTAGCAGTAAAATATTTAACGAAATTAATGTCATTTAACTTAATCATAAATCGATATTACTCGTGGAGGATCAGTTCCAGTGCACTCCAGCCATTCCCATGCTGTATTACTAGGTAGACATGGTTCTCCACTCCATCCATTTAGCTCATCAAACGTTCTTATCAACACTGATAGCCCATCCACTATTTCAACACAATAACAAGCCAGTTATGGTATTCAAGAAAATGTGTGTGTGTGTGTGTGAGAGAGAGAGAGAGAGAGAGAGAGAGAGAGTAATTCTTACAATCATCCTGAGATGTTCCCATTGTAAGTATGTGAGTGGGTCAAGCTAGAATAATGAGCAAATTTTTTTTTTTTTACCTAAAAGCATTCAGATTCTGACCACAGCATAAGGGTACATTAGTTCTTAACTAAACAAGCAAAAATTTCAAACTAAAGAAAGCCAACCACCTTCCCCGTGGAAACTCAAAGATATGCTTCAAGTCAATTAGGTGTATATGACACAAAGATAATGGATATCATGTGGAACTTGAGCATCCAGTAACTCCAATACGTAACAGTTTCAAGGGAAGTCACCAATAACATGGAGGGTCAACCATGAAAACAATTTTGGTGGCATGAGGAATCTACAAGAAACTGACAAAACAAAAACAACCATTTAATTATTATAACAAGCAACTAAAAGTAAGTGCATGGTTTAAGATTCCAGGGGTCAAATAAGCAATTCACCTTTGCTTGTTTTAGAAATCTCACATTGCATGAAAGTTAGCTACCACTGCTTTATCCTTCATTGTAAATTTAGAATTGAGTATGAAATGAAACTGGCATACGTAAAGTCTACTTACCATCTGAAAAATTATAGAACTCCAGCAGACATCCAATCTTGCCCTTCTTCCTGCTAATCTCTTTTATATAATGAAAAATAGAGTATAGGAGAAAATTGCTTAAGGAAATTATTTTAGTAACCTGGAAAGAACATCAGTGACTCCAGGGGCGGAGCCAGGAATTGGCCGAGGGGGGGGGCAAGATTACACGGGGGTTCGGGGGCAGCGCCCCCGAAAATTTTTTTTCGGGTCGGACAAGTAAAAAATGGGTCGGATCCATGAAATACAATGTATTTTAGTTAACAAAAATGATAAAAGTAAATAATTCAAAGAACAATTGAAATAATGTTGAAGTATTTAACGCAAACAATTTATTAAAATATATTACTCGTACAAAAAAGAAATTCAAATTTGCTAATTAAACTTGGGATAATAGGAAAAAAGACCAAAAACAAAAAAAATGGGAAAAGCCTAACGAATTAATTAAGATTGAAAAAATGTGAGGAAATTAAGAGAAAGAATAGCAAAAATGGAAGACAAATAAAATTAATTGAAAATGTAGGTAGCAGGGTTAGAACATGGATTTGTAAGGAAACACCAAAGGCTTTAACTTCACCCCTTCTACCGCTGAACCACACCACTCACTGATGTTAATCTTGAAGTTAATTATATATATACATATATAACAAAAATATGGTGGGGGCAAAAAAAAAAAATTCCACTACATTTCCGCCGCTGGGGGGGGCGAGTGCCCCCGCCTGCCCCCCCCTGGATCCGCCCCTGAGTGACTCTATCTCCTTTCTCAAATGATTTTGACTCAGCAAATTGCCCAACTCTGAAAGGAAGATCATCAGGCTCATCCATGATGACTGCATCATAAAGGGGGTCTCTTTTAAACAATACACAATAACAATAGAATATACTATAAGAAAGAAAATATAGAAATAGAAATACAAGAATTAACTACCATAGCGAAGGGGGAAGCAAGAGTACTCAATCGCGGCGATAATGACAGATGGTGAGGAAGAGAGTTGTTTATTTTAGTTTTTTTTTATAAGAGTTGATTTTAAGCTATAAAATTTCCTCATAGCCGTTTAGTAAGTTACTCCATTTAACACTTGGCTAAAGTTGCAGGTCAGCTTTTTCAGCAGATTGGAAAGATCGTAAAAAAAAGGGTTCAACTTCATATTGATTAAGGCACTTCCCTAACAAAAATCCTTCATAACCCTCGTAAAGAAAAAAGTGAAAATCTAAGGACTTGTATAGACGTTATGCTCACAGTGAAGTCCTCAAGCTTCTAAATGATGTGCATAAATGATACTCCCTCCGTCCCTAAATGTTTGTCTCATTTGACTTTTCAAACATTTTAATTTAGTGATTTTGAAGCTTTAATTTTGGTTATTTTTACGAATGTTCTATACAAACGTAGGTCGATAAGACCCACAACTACCCAAAAGAGTAACAACTGGCTCTCCGAACCGGTGAATGTAACAACCCTCTATTATGTAATGAGATCTCATATAAACACATTAAGGTAGGATTTCATACAACACTCTTAGGTGTTCTAAAACAATAGATTATCAGCATAGACTATTCTGCGGTTATTGAAAAGCACAACTACTTTGATGAATTATGAAGTAACTCATCATCCACATAACATTGTCAATTTATGTTCTTTGCTCAATTAGACAACTCCTTAGAAAAGATTAATAATTGAGAAAGTTATCAACAAATTCAAAACGAATCACCACGACTTCAAAACGAACCCAAACGTACAAGAACGACAACATAGAATTTGTTCGTTTAAACCATGGCATTTGAAATTCAGATTATTAACAAATATAAACATGCTTAGCAAGGATAATTAAGAGATAGTTAAGCTTATAAAAACCATGGGTGTTACAAAATGATTGTACATTTCCCCAAACAAAACATGTTGTCCTTAAACAAGTGTCCATTTCCACGTGAAGTTATCAAAATTGCCTTACAAAGCATCATGTACTTACTTAAACTTAAAATGCCACAGTATGCTCATCAACGATCTATATGTACATGTGCTTCTAATGTATAAAGGTGCATAAAAGCAAATCTCTTTATTTTTCTTGAAATTTTGAAAATTGGTACTCATTTAGGGGCGGAGGGAGTGCAAAATTAAGAGGGAGTTTGAAAGAAGTCAAACTTGGCACATGGAAGCCAGCCACTAAGTCCAACAACAACACTCAAATTAGCAGGGTAAGGGTTGCCATTCCCAAATTTTCCTTGAGCAAAGCATGTTGCAGAATAAAGGGAAGTTGCCCAAAGTAGAGCAGCGTCTGAATTGATCCTGCCTTGCACAACGAGATTGCAAAATCTCAAAACTGTGAGGGATAGAGTTTTTAGGGAGCCAATTTCATAAACCACAAAACTGATATACCTGATCAATGTTCCTACTATTGACCACAATACATAAAGTTCAGTATGATTCGCATATTCATATCTATGAAATGTTTATTATCACAACTCCCTAAGATGGCAAATGCAGCTATAAGTATCGATCAGTCAGCTAGAAACAAAAAAACTTTCATAATCACCTGAATTGAAATCTGAAAATGGTAGTAACTAAAGATACTTAGGCACGCACCAAAAGAAGAGACGGCGCTAAGGAAGGGTCAACGGAATTGTAAACTACAAGTTTTGGGAAGACACGATAAACTAATTGTTTCTGTAAACTTTTCTGCACACAAACACAACAAATTGACAATTTAACAAGTTGAAATTGACCAAGGAAATGTAGAAACTGTGATAAATCAACTAGAGGTAAGTATAACATACTTGACCAGACGAAGCAGTTAGCTCGTGAATACTCCTAGCTATTTGTTGAGAGTATCACCTGCTCCGACGTACAATATGCCGTCGATTTCGCCCCGCCGTCGATTTTGCCCTAGCTATCAGATAGGAAGAAAGCGATTTTGCCCTTAGCTCAGATAGGAAGAAAGCGATTTTTTGCCCTAGCGCCCGTTGTTGCCGTAATTGGACCGTACCGTGTTTTAGTATTTTTATTCTCATTTTTCTTTTTCTTATTTCTTTTCCTTTTTTCTAGTCTTTATAATTATATTTATTAATTTGAAAACTATCAATCTGTTGTAGCCTAGTTGGTTAGCATACTTGACTCTCCCCTGAGAGACCCGGGTTTAATTCTTGGTAACGGTATATGTTTATATCCCTCTGTACCAAAACAAAAATTTTTATTTGAAAACCAACTTCACAATGTTTATAAGATAAAAACGTGGTAGTATACTACGCAACGATTTTAAAAAAAACGTTGTAAAAAGTCATGACCACAACGTTTTCTTTATAAACGTTGTTAAAATGAAACTTTTACAACGTTTATGCTAAAAACGTTGTAAAAACCAGTAAATAACAACGTTTTTAAAGAAACGTTGTTAAAAAAAACGTTGTCAAAAAGCTATTTTGTTGTAGTGTTACTTGATATGATTGTGGGGAGAAGGGGCACTTTAGGAGAAGTTGTCCGAAGCGGTCAGGCAGAGCGAAGGAATTGAATGTTGCTGAGGAGATAGCGGATGCATTAATCTTGGGTGGGAGCAGTTCAACAGATTCGTGGGTTTTGGATTCGGGCTCGACGTTTCATTCATGCACTAGTGCAGAAAGAATGGAGCAGTACATTCCGGGTGATTTTGGGGTTGTTCGTTTGGGAAACAATAATCCTGTCAAGATCATTGGAAAGGGGGTTGTTCGGGTCAAAGCAACGGACGGGACTGTTTTGCGGCTACGTGATGTGCGACATATTCCGGATTTGAAGAGGAACTTGATTTCCATAAGGCAACTTGATAAGGAGGGTTGTGTGGTGACCTTCGGTTGTGGGACATGGAAGGTAAACCGCGGAGCTAGCTTGGTGGCTCGTGGCGGCGTGGAAGATATGTTGTATACCACATGCAATATGAGTCGCTGGGGGAAACGAAGGCGCATCCCAATGATGAATGGTGGTGGCCGAGAACGCCATGGTGGGAGAAATTTCACGAAACGGTATGTTGGTAGAAAATTGGGTAATGAAGTCGGCCGACGCGGAGCCAATTTGGCCAACATGGGAGCGGGATCTAGAACGGTGATGCGATGGGTTGCAAAGAACACACAAATGTTCCAAGCTTGTGATTGTGTGGGGCACGTGGATTCGCGTTGTTCAGGATCGATAATTAGCAAGCAAGTGAGCGGGGATGTGCAAGGAGAATCGTTCGAAATGAAGACTCGGAGCATGGTAGAACCGACAGTTATGTTGAAGCGTAGCTCAGCTTCAACTCACTTGGATAACTAGACAAGAGGCCGGGCGCTACCAACGCAATAGCTGGCCACTGAAATTTGTTTCAAGAAGAGGTATCATGGATGGTTTGTCTCCAGGTGGGAGATTGTTGGGATGTGGAGTCAAAACCACGGATAAAGGAATCAAGGAGGAAAAACGTCGGAGGGGTTTCTGTCGGGATGGGCGACCGCCCATGGTGGTGGTGGGCGACCGCCCAGTTGCACAGAAGGTTGGGCTCGGGAGATTTTCCAGCTTGGGCGACCGCCCATGAGGTGATGGGCGACCGCCCACGTGACGGGGAGGATTTTCTGCAGCTGATTTGTTTCCTACTTTGACAAGATCTCTTCCTTCCTTGGTGTTTCCTTTTGGTAGTAGTATTTGAATAGAAAGAAGATTACTTTCTTGAGTAGGAATTCTTTTATTACTAGGATTTGATTTCTTGTTCCCTATAAATACATGTGATAGCCTAGAGACAAATTGTAACATCTGAAAATATTAGAGAGAATATTTTGGCTTAGTAGCGCCCCCGGACGTAGTTGTTGTTGCAACGAACCGAGTTAACAATTCTTGTGTGTTCCTTTGTGTGTGATTTACTTTTCGTGTGTGTTGTTCTTATTACTACTTCAAAGCTTGGGCCATTCTGCTGCGGTAATTCACAACAGTCTTCGAACCATTCCACATGTGTGCTTACACGATTGCAGGGATGAGAACCTCAGGTGCTCCTACATGTTGATTATCTTATTTGGTAACGGGTTGGGTTGAGGAAAGATATTATAAGCAACCATAGCTAGAAACAATTAAATGAATCGATTCCGCAGAAACAATACAGATAATATGTATTTAGGCGATAAACTATACAGAATATAATTAACTCAAAAGACCGGTGCAAGGAATTAGATTGCCAAACACGATCCTGGAGAGCTAGAATTCTATCTTCAACTGTATCCTTAATAGTGAGCCTTGAGACAGTAACAGGCCGAGTCTGTCCAATCCTATGAGCTCGATCAATAGCCTGATCCTCAGTAGTAGTTGGATTCCACCAAAGATCCAAAAGAATCACATGAGACGCAGCAACGATGTTTAGACCAAGGTTACCAGCCTTTAATGACATCAGCATTACAGTCACCTGAAACATATTTTATTAAGTAGTTATACATTAGAAGTACTACCGTTATTTATGATGTCTTGTGAGATGTCAGTGCACATACTAATTTAAGGTGATGAAGTATGCATCAAAAGCTAAAAACCAAATTGCAGCTCATATTAGAGCAAATCCCATATAAAATGGAGATGAAACATCATCAACTAAATGTGATCCCTTTATAGGAAGATATGATTCGTCACTCATCCATGCATTTGGTGCAACTGAAGGGAACCAATCAAGTGCTTTGTGAACAAATGAAATTCTTGTAGACGCTTCATGAGTTCATAAATTTATTATAATCCTGCTTCTAAATTGAGCTTCAGAGGTTGAAGCTCTACAACAATAACAACAACAAAGCCTTGGTCTCAAAATAGAGGTTGAAGTTGAAGCTCTCTTTTCTATTATTTTATTTATTTATTTTATTTTATTTGGATAAGATAAAGCTCTGTTTTCTTTTCATAGCCAATACACACAAACTCATGTGCAGACCAGAACAAATCCCTGAAAGCACGCCATTTTGGATGGCAGTGGAGAAATATCATCTAAATGTTGTTTATAAGGCTTCAAGAGATCGTATTATCACGTAACTTCTTATGCTCATTGTCTATTAACACCATATACTGTACTCGTCCATTTCGACAAAAGAGTAGAGTTTTTGACTTTTTCTGTGAACTCTATATGAGAAATTGAACCATAACTAGCAATAAGCTACATATGCTATTCATGTAATACCTGTCAATGCGTCATTCCTGACATTATGCCAAACCAGGAACTTGAAAAAAACAATATATCATTCGGTACAAGTTCAATTCATTTATCCTTAACCGGCACAGAGGAAGAAACGGCGTTCTAGGAAGCACCTACCAAGAAGGTGAAGAAAAGCTAAAATTAATTGAGGGAGAAATAGTGAAATTATTTATTTTCATGCATTGATATCTCACAATTTAATTTTAATAGAGTCCTGCCAGTGGAGTCTGAAATATCCGCTCTGTAGTCTGCACATATCACATAACCATATAAGTAGTATCCCCATCAGCCAATGATTTTCGGATACTTATTTTGGTTTTATAAGTTTCTAAAGGTTCCTAATCTTATGGAAAAGGAACTACAGCAAGAACAACACCACCACCATAGCCTTAATCGCAAAATGATTTGGGGTAGGCTAACATGAATCACCATATATATATATATAGAAAAAAAAAAGTTAATAATAATAATAATTAAGAAAATGTGAAAGTTAAGAAGTAATTTTAAAGAAGAAACAGGAGGGCTTAAGGAAAGGGAACAACACGTCGCAAATCCCAAAGTTCCTCTCCATCCACAAACAAAAAGGAGACTCGAACACAACACATTGAGAAAAACACGAGTCAATCTTCTCCTTCCTAAAACTCTAGAAGCAGTATGGGAAACGCTACAAATAGTTGGACACACCCCATTGCTCTCCTGCACTCCCAACAGCATGCACCAAGAAAGCAACAAGTTCATCCTGTATGGAAGAGTACGGGAAAGTAGAGCCAAGGACCTGCCATAAACCTTCTATATCAAAGGAACCTTCTCTTTCCAGACAAGTAGAGCAAATGGAAAAGTACAGGAAAGTAGGATATGCTAAAGGTCTTCACCGAGGACTCAGCAACATAATTGCCTGTGTAATCTATCAGTCATCCTGTATGGAAGTCAGATTCTCTAATGGAAACAAACTGATCCAATAAAGCAACAAGTTCATCCAACTCCATCATTGAGATTATTGGAGGAGATGCAAATTCCCAAGAAAAAGAAACCCCCACTCTCTCAACTGGAAAAAAAATACAGAAAAAGAGGCCTCGTGAAGAGATGAAACTCCCATTCATGTAAAGGAGGAAGCCAGAGATAATCTTCAACTCAGCAGTCCTTTCCAAAAGGAACTCCCCTTTCCCATCCTTAACACTATAGTTGACATGAAGAAGATCTCAGCACTGGTGGATGTACTTACACGAGTTCACGATTACATTCATGAGTCTGACCTTATTAAACAATAACACCACTTCTCAGAACTGGAGAACAGGACAGCTGGAGAAGTAGACTATACTAAGGCTACTGGCTGATTCTGAAATTATTCATCTTAGCCACTAAAAGACAGTCCTGTTAAATCTGCATGTTGGAACTGTGCCATGAAGAGATACCCAATTGCATGTTCATTAAAAAAAAACACCTTTGGGTCCAATAGAGACATTGCATAATACTTTCTAATATCCACGCTGTTGTCAGAAAGCTTTTAACTCATTAATACACTTCATGTTTTTAGCCCAACAGAGACATTGCATATACCCGTCCTTTATAAGCTGTGAAGCTTATGCCTAAAGATCACTATTGTGTTCATTTTCTTCAGGTTATCCACAAAAAAGTTCAAATAATCAACAGGAGAAATAGTTCTTTGATGAGGAACAGTCTTGATAGCTGCTCTCCAAAGTTGCATTTCTCAGAAAGAAAATGTGGCCCTTTAGCTTTTTTTTGGTTTGAGGTTATTTTCAGGCTTTTACTTTCTCTTTGGGCTAGCTCTTTTTCATGTATTCATTAAAACCGTGAATCCAAACTAGGTTTATCTAAATAAAATATGGATACAAATCAAGTTTGCCTTACACCTGACTACTATTAAATGTAACTTCAGGTTTTCCTGTTTTCAGTTACTTAATAACATAGTTTATAATCTGAACAATTGTACTTCATGCAATCTAGTTCTTACACATAGTTAAAGTTTTTATCTAGGCAAACAATCAACATACTTTCAATTTATGTCATAGTTTTTGTCTTCCGTTAGCTAAATTGGACAGGTTTCATGCTCTATGTTTCATTATTTATGCCATTCTTCTCAAGTACATTGTAGTAGTTGATGCAAATAAAGTACAGTGTGTTATCTGTAAACTTCGTGAAAGCACGCTGCATTGAATGGTCGTTTACCCGTTCATAATTTCTCCATTAGCGAATGATATCCTGAGAGAAAATGTGCCTACCATCGTTGCTGCTATAGCAAGGTAACCTTACGACCCGGGGCAGAACCACGTGTACCTAACAGGGTGCACGTACACCCGGTTACTTCTCAATATTTAATAATAATAAAATAGTTAGACTTATTCTATTAGAAATAAAACAAATATATATGTTTTTGTATATTTCTAGGAACAATAAATGCCTTTAGCCCAGTGGTTTGAATCCCATGTTCTAATGCTGAAGACCCAGGATCAAATCCTGGTAGTCACTTTTTTTCTCTTTTTTGCTTTCTTGTTGTACTCCCTCCACCCCACACTCTTCTATCATTTATATAGTATACACACACACATATATAATCTATATATAAATATATATGTAATTACTCAATTGACTAAAAAACATTAATTGATTGATTAAAGGCTCGTTTGTTTTTATTCAGAGGCTCTTAATGGGCTTTAGGTCTGAACAGCCTCTTAATCTTCAGACCCAGAAATGAGTCTTATTTGCCCCTTAGTCGATTTTTTTCATACATATTCCTTCCATAAACTAATTTCAAAAAAAAAAAAAAAAACACCCAAACACTAGATCAACCACGATACACGCCATTTCTCTGCTCCATTCAATGTCGTAATCCTAATTCCCCATATGATTTCAGACTAATAATCAAACAGCTTGAATAATTTAGAAATCAGTCTTCATACGCTGCCTTTCATAAATTCAGCCAATTTCAGATGTGATTTCAGATTTCAGACTTAACACTTTTTTAAAAAAATGCCAACTAAAAAAATTAACGTAATTGTGCACCCACTTAGAAAATCTCCTGTGTCCACCACTGTTTACGACTACAAAATACAATGGACAATTCATTGGCCAAAAGAATAGTGTTTGATATGCATAGTTGATTTTCATTTTCACAGATTAAGCGACAAGGTGAGTTGGTAACTTATTATGCTATCAAGGCTCTGGTTTGGCACAATCATGGGTTTGAGTCAGCCAAATTACATATGTTGCGGGAAGAATTGTGATGTAATGTGTTGACATTATGTTTGGTTTGTGATGCCTTGGTTGTGGCATGTTTGTTTATCATGGCGTGCAGAGACTGGTCACACGTGAGGGGTAGTGTTACAGCTTTGATATGTATAGTTGCTTCGCTCTTTCACAACTTAAGCTTTTAAATGACTTGGTAATTTATTTATTTTCATCACAAAAGAAATATGAGTTGGGAAATTAGCAAGAGGTATAATAAGTTTCACAAAAACCTTCCATTTTGATATACAATAGGTATATTAAGAAATAACAAATCAA
The DNA here is from genome assembly GCA_022495995.1 of Adenophora triphylla var. japonica. Lineage (NCBI taxonomy): Eukaryota > Viridiplantae > Streptophyta > Magnoliopsida > Asterales > Campanulaceae > Adenophora > Adenophora triphylla. Next base: position 262,339 of record JAFEMH010000237.1, on the reverse strand, counting down.
TAGGATGGTGGACCCATAACTTTGCTTGTGAAGGTGTAGTGCATATACAAAGTAAAAGAAAAGGTGAGCACGGCATCAGTAGTTTAATTAACTAACGACTAAAAAGGCAATAAAAATAACGAAAGGAAATTAATAGTAGCAGAACAAAGAACAAGTATCATCAAAACAATCATTTATATAGAGATGAAAACTAGCCATACTTGATCATCTCTTGGTCCCATGGCCTCCATGGGCCTCTGAAGATTTACCAAGCTAACATATTGATTGTCACTCTCCATAGAGACAAGTAACCCTATAGGACGAATAACAAGATAAGAGGTGAAGAAGGTGCTATATTAACCAACATTTTCATGATCTCCCTTAGCTTTGAGGTATGTTTAGTGAGTACGCTCTTTCCAATTGCTCAGATACACAATGTAGTGACCAGCATATCCAACTTCTTTCTTTGTCAGTTGTTGGGTTTCCCATGAATGGAAACAAGGTTTTTGTACTGGGACGTACCCCCCCCCCCCACTTTGGGGGGTATTGTCAATAGACCCAAGAAAATAAATGATAGTAGTATGTCTACCCCATATCCTTTGCCGGAAGCTATCCTAACAAACCTAATAAAAAATGTCCCTTTCTGATTTAAAAATGGACAACGGTATCCTTATGTTGAGAAACTTTCATACGAATATTTCCCTATTTGCCAACTCCAAATCATGATGACCCAATTAGCCAAGAGAAAATATAAAGGAAAAGAAAAGAAAAAAAAAAGAAAAGAAAAAGTATTAACATATCAAGGATTATACCACACCGACCAACTAATTTTGGTGAATTATTTGACGAAATCTCAACAAATAATTTTGAAGGATGAAGCAGTTTTTAGTATCAGGACCGTGCAAAGTAAGCTTTTATCTTTTAACAAACATAATTGCCAGATCTCGGTGAAAGATGATCATTGTCAAGTTATTACGGGTCTAAACTAAAGCTTTGATGCTGTTGCTATTGTTTTTGTTGTAAGGGTGTAAACTACCGAATACTCGAATCGAATACCGAATCGAATAAAAAAAGTTCGATTCGTTTACAACCTTATGCAAGAAGCAAGATATCAAAATCAGGTCAGCTGTGATATTATACCTGGTCATCAGCCAGAATTCCACCGCGACAAGCCACACTCTCTGTTTCATTGGAATGCATCCATGCTAATGCAATTCTCTGATAACATAATTATCAAGTTTAGAGAAGTGGCCAACAAAATACCATTCAATAAAGTAGCATCAGTGAAGGTGGACCAAATACCTGGTGCTTTAATAGAGAAACTGATAATAGACCATTGGGTAATGTAGCTTCTACTTTAGGTTGATTCAGATCCTGAAAAAAAAAAAAAAAAGTTAACACATAAATGAAAGTATATATTGTCATTAGCAATGATGGGTGTCGCCCATACATCAAAACTTCGGCATCCCTGCCCCAACTCATATGATCATTTATAAGGTTTTTACCATATAATGGAGTGGGCAATGGAGAAAGAGAAGGATTTCCATGATTTTCATTAGTGCGGCTGTGCTCAGCACTATTAAGAGGATTAAGCCTAGCATTTGATACAGATGCTTGCAAGGAAGAGGGAAGTGTTCTTCCTCCATATCCTGTACCAAACCATACCAGTAATTCTGAAATCAATATTCTATTGAAAGTTTTTCACTAGCCAAACTAACTCTAGCAGTTGCACATTACCATTGTCACTGGACCTTGGATGAATATGGGGTCGACCTTGTGCATGGTTATTACTTGATGAGTTCCCATTAAAGTGAGATGCTTTCTTAGAACCAGGCACCTTCCGAGCCGAATGATGACCTGAAAATGAACAAACCCGGATAAGAATCAATGATATGAAGGTGTTCAAGTTTGAGAACGTTCTCTCTTTACCTGTAACACCTGTGTCTGATGTAGATGCCGTTGGATGAAGATGTGTACCATTAGTCGACGTGGCAGAGTCCATCAATAATGGGTCATCCTTATCATTAAGTGCTTTATATTTTGCGAGATCCCAACTATCAGAATCACTATCAGTTGAACTAATATCTATTGGATCCATTTCAGTGGATTGATTATCCTCCGACTCAGCAGGACAACCGGGCGGTGAACCAACCTACAATTTGCATCATGATCAACACGCTTATAACACAAAAAATCCATGCAACCATCCAGTATCAAACAATAGTGTCCTCACCAGGAATGTACAATGCCTTGAAATTAAGCTTCTAACCAATCCACCCAAAGAGGAGCAACATTTTCTAGTGGAATTGATGAAACTACCGATAGGGTTCGTCTGGTCACGCATAAAAGTAAAACCCTTGCAATGAAAATTACATAAAAAATTAAAAAGAGGGAAGATATTAGAATTATTAATTCTTAAATTTCATCAAGAAATCAAGCTTCATTTTTTCTCTGAACTTTGAAATTATAGTGAAATAACAGTAGATAATCAAACGATAGTAACGTTGCAAGCATGCGAATGGTAAAAGATTACTAGGAAAATGTAGAATGTCAGATGAGAGAGAGTTGAAATTTGAATGTGCACCTGGTAATGATATTGGTAATTTTTCCCCCTTCGACCTCACCGGCAAACCAAAAAAAAAGCATTGAAAGTCACGAAAATTGGTGACCTTGGGCAATTTGTTGCCCTGAGGTTGGCCCCGGTTGTGCATCATATTTTTTTTATTTTTTTTTTGATCAAATTATTTTGATTTTGTATTTATATAAATATATTTTTAAAATTAATATATTTTATATATTAATTTTATTTTTAAAAGGTTGGGTTGGGTTGGGTCGAGGTCACTATGGGAGTATAAATTATATAAGGTTGGAAGTGTGTATATGGAAGTGAGAGAAATCTATACTATAAGTATTTTAAAGTAGACCAAAATCAATGGGGTGTTGCCACATAAGCCATAAAAAAGGTGAATCTTGAACTCTCATGCTTCCACCTCAAATGACCTTTGATCTACTCATGTTGATTCGGATTCGGCCTATTAGGTGTTAAAAATCATTGATTTTCATAGGTATGCAAATGGACACTATTTAAATGTAATGTTTCATAGATGAAGTGTATATGTAACTCTAGGTTATCTTTAATAAAAGTGATTGGATATATGCATGAATATAATTATGTTAATAAACATCCAAATAGACACTAATTAAATATAACATGTCATGTAGATGAAGTGAATAATTACATAAGTAGTGTAATTAGTATTAGAAAAGTGAATAGGTACATACATGTATTTAAGTATACATTGTGTCTAATAAAGGTGATTAAATATATACATGAATATAATTATTTAGTTTCTAATCCAATGTAGTTATATATGTAACTTACTAGGTTATGATAACAATCATCAATTAGGATGACTTTACATGGTATTATTAACATTAATATTTCATATTAACTGTTAGATATATAAACATATGTTTACTGGTATTAGATACATATGAATACATGTATATATGTATATGTGTATATGTATTTGTTATAAGTATTAAATGAGCGAGAAGTTGAAACACAACCGAGAAGTTGAAGCACAAAAGACACGATAGTAATTGAAGAGTTAGATGATACACAATTAATTAATAGTGGAATATATATTAATAACCAATCCACTCTTTTTCGTCAGATTTATGGCATAATGCCATTGGTTACATAAAAAACCCTCACATGATTTCACCAATTTTTTATTTTGCAGACTTGATACTCTTAATCAAATAATGTTATTTCTTCATCTCAAGATTATAATGTTGTCACTCATGATTGTTGTGCTTTGTTGGTGATAGGTGGGCAACAAACAAGTAAATCATTTCAAGCTATCACAAAATGCAGACTTGGTGCTCAAAAGTTATCTACTCTAACGGGTAATTTTTCCAACTTCAACAAATAAGTTTTATTCTCATATTTATCTAACTTTTTAATCTTCTTTTTTTGTATTTTGAATAAAAGTTTATTTATGTATTTCTCTTGAGCATTTTTTTTTGTGCCAATTTCTAGCTTGATTTAAAAGTTGAAGTTCATTCTAACTTTTTTTGTTTACTTTATTATTTTGTTTTCTTTTGACTAGGTTTTGATTTATGTATTTTATTTCACTTTTTTTTTTGCCTTTGTTTTTTATGTTGTGTTTTCATTTTTAATTTGTTGTTGTAAATATTTGTATTCGTTTCATTTTATCTCTTTTTTATTGTTTTTTCATTTTTGTTATTAATTTGATTTTTGTTTTGTAATTTCATTTCACTTTTCTTATATTCTACATTTTGTTAACTGATATCAAATTAAATTTTAGTTTTGAATCTCTATATTTTTTTGTTAATACATGTCTCATTTTTCTATTTCGGTTATGTTTATGAATAATTATATTTTTTATTATTTTTCTTTTTAGTAAGACTTCATTTACTTTGGTTTTGATTGTTTTCTTATGTTGCTACATATTTTTTATTTTCTTATGAACCTGATTTTATATTTTTTTTATTTTTGTATTGCTTTTCGTTAGTAAATTTTCATTTTAATGTTAATACCAGTAAACATGTTATTATATACTCCCTCCGTCCCACGTGAATACAAACTTATTTTCTTTTTGGTCCGTCCCACGTGAATACAAACTGCCCAAAATGGAAATAAATTTATTATTTTATATTCACCCTACCCCACCCACTCATTCTCTCTCTTCATTTCCTACCACACAAATTATTCAACCAACTCCACTCATTCTCTCTCTTCATTTTTTACCACACATTTTCATTATCTTAATAATATTTCTTAATTATCGTGCCCGGAAAAATGGTTTGTAATAAGGTGGGACGGAGGGAGTATTCCTTTAATCATTTCTACCAACTTCGTCTCAAAATGAACACAAAATCTGGGGAGAAACGCGTTTCTCCGTCACTTATGGAGAAACGGGGCTTGTTATGTCGCGCGACATACATAGCCACAAAAACTGGATATCACTTCATCGCCTTCCGGATATCCGAAGCTTTGGAAAGGATATCCGGAAGTTTTGAAAGGATATCCAGGAAGCTTTGTAAAGGACATCCAAAACCAAATATTTTTCGGATATCCTTTACAAAGCTTACGGATATCCATTTCAAAGCTTCGATATCAGAAAGCTTGTAAAGGATATCCAGAAAAAATACTTGGTTTCTGGATATCCTTTACAAAGCTTCTGGATATCCATTTCAAAGCTTCTGGATATCCAGAAGCTTTGTAAAGGATATCCAGAAACTGGCTACTTATGTCGCGCGACATAATAAGCCCCGTTTCTCCATACGCGACGGAGAAACGCGTTTCTCCCCAGACGCACTCCAAAATGAATAACCAATTTTTTTAAATTAATCTTGATCTTCGTCGATTAAGAGCGAATTTGAAAAAAATAAAAACAAAGGTTCATTTTGAGACGCAATTTTTATAATTTTTTTTAATGAACAGATGATTGATCCACGGAGTGATGTTCAATCATTAAAATTGAGCCAAGAAAGGTAATTTTAATAATTTGTTTTATTTTTAGTTTTTGCTCACAATTTTATTTATTTCATAATTGTGTTTGATTTCTCTCATGGCCTTTTATAGTAAAACTCTCTTTTTCCTTTTCCCTTTTACCTCTCACTTTTCATTTTGATTTCTTTTTTCTTTTTTCCTTTTGATTTATATTTATATTTTAGTTGTATGTTGCTATTTTATTCATTTTTTATTTGTTTTCGTTGATTTATACTTTGGTTCAAATAAATTTATTTTGTCTTCTTATTTGTTTTTTTATTTTGATTAAAAGCTTAATTTTCTATTCCTCTTTAGTTTTTTACTTAGTTTGTATATTTGTTGATTTTGACATTCATTTTCAATTTATTTTTATTTTATTTTGTTATCGTATTTTTTTATTTGATTCTTTTTTAATGCTTCGATTATTTCATTGCCTTCTCTTTTGGTTATATTTGAAACTTATATTTAATTTTTGAATTTTTTTTTTACTTTGTTTCAAACTTGATTTCAGATTTTTTTTTTAAAATATCATACATTTGTTTTTATTTTATCTAATTATTTTTTTATTTTTATTATATTGACGAATATTTCTTTTGATTAAGGCTTGGTATTCATATATTATTTATTTTTGATTTGTTTTTATGTTATGTTATGTTATTTATTTCAATTTTTATTTATTTTTGAATATTTTTTTATATATAAATAAAATTTATTTTTCTCTATTTTGACTATGTTAGTGAAGTTTAATTTTATTTTTTCATTTGAAGATTTTTTTTTAATTTACCTATACCTTTTTCTATTTTGATTTATTTGTGTCTTTATTTATATTATTATGTTTTTGAAAATTTTCTATTTCTATTGTTTTTTTTTTAATTAAGGTTTAATTTTCATATTTTTGTTTTCTGCTTTTCTTCTTTTCATTTTCAGTGTGTATTGATTATATATATTTATCACGGGTTGGGCAAAAGATGGAACCAAAATCATGTTGACATCATTTGTAGGACCATTCTTTACGGGGAGATTTTTATCTTGGAGTATTTGGAAATTATTAATTTCTATTTTTATATTTTATATTTATATTGCTGTTTTTTCCATATGATATTAATTTTATATATACTATTAGTTTTAGTTTCATATATATATGATCATCTCTTTTTAGTAATTTTATAGAAATTTATCTTCATTTTACACTTATGTATGTTTTGTGCATTTATTTTTGTTTATTAATTTGAATTGTTTTATTTACTTTCAATGCAGGCTTTAATTTGAAGTTTTGTGATACTTCGACATCAATGCAACATCAATTCCAAACTAATCATTCATTACAATGGAATCTAAGGAAAATAGAGATAAAAGAATAACGAGATTTAGAATTGAAGTTTGAAAGGATTTCAACAATAGTATAAGCATTATAATGTGTAAAGCTGCATGATTATATACTTACTATTGGCAAATATAATCTATCATGGTTCAATTTATTGATTATATTCAAAGAAAGTTGTAAATCTCTTTACCGAAAATAATTGATTATTGTTTTCCTTTTTTGATTGTCATTAGTTAATTTAGTACTCCCTCCATCTCAAAAAGTTTATCCCACTTTAATTTTTATAATCAACTAAATTAAATTTTGACCACAACTTTAACTTTATGAAATCATGTAATTCATATACAAATCTAAATGTTGTTATTGATTCACCATACAAATACTATCAATAACAACTTTTAAAATATTATAGGGATGATTCAATTTTTTTTTAAAATTGTGGTCATAGTTCGTTTGTGTTGACCATAAAAATTAATTTTTTTTTATAGAATTTTATAAAGTACTATAAATATGTTTTTTAAGGTTGGTCTCTAATTCAACTTGAAACTTGGTTCTTTAAATCGTCTAATCATTTCATCTTTAAAAATCTAGATATCAATTGATAATTTCATTGTATGATTACATGAAACTATCTTCATTCGTGTTTATGCTTGATGTATAGAAAAATATCATGATATAATATTAATATTGTCCATATACATAAAACTTTTCTTCTTCTATCTTCATTCGTGACTATCAAGTGGTGTCTCTTCACATTTGCAAATATTAAATTCTTAAGCTCTTCAAATTTTCATATTTTAAAACCGCCAAATATATAATTCTTCATCTCCAACAATGAAAATAACTTTCAAATGTATTAAAACCAAATAACTACGTCAAAACTAATGAAGTCGGTAACAATTCATTTTCATTAATTATCACCTCTACATGTATTGAAATTGTATAACTAGATTAAATTTATGAATTTCATTTTTCACCAATTCATTATCTTCATCCCATTTTATCACTGTTGCCTTTTTTTAAAATATACTCCCTTCAATCTAAATAATTATCATTTTTGAACTTCTCACAACATCAGAAAATACAATTATTATTTCGATTTAATGGTAAAACTATCAAAATGGTACCTTATTTAATGTTTCACACAACAATCTAATTAATAAAGCAAAACAAATTTTAATACAAGAATAAAATAGATTTTTGAATGTTTTTTACTTCAAAAGCGACAATTTTTTGGAACAAGCATTTTATTCAAAAATAATAATTATTTTGTATCGGCAGGAGAAATAGATAATAAAATATAAATCGTTGATAAAAAATAAAAACTATCCTAATTCTACCCCGTGCGAAGCACGAGTTTTCATTAATATTTTATTTGAGGTTGGGTTGGGTCAGGGTCACTGATGGGGATGGTCTAAGTCTTTGCCCTCGTTTAAATCGCAACCAAATGGTTCTCCGCTTGGAGTTACTTTCACTTGCCGTATTTAAAATCCAGACAATGTATCAAATTTGATATTTTTGCTAACTCTTTTTAAAATTAATTTTTTTTTTCATATTTTAAATTTTAATTCACATTTAAAATATTTTATTTAATTAAAAAGATATTTTATTAATTAAAATAAATAATTTTAAATATTTATAAAAAAATCTCTTTTTAAAAAAAAATAATTATTTAATTTCAATTATCATCTTATCATATACTCCCTCCGTCCCGATAATAGCTTCACCATTTTGGTTCGACACGCAAATTAAGGATGGAGAAAATGTTGTGAGTGTAATAGTAAAATAGGAGAGAGAATGAGTGGAGGAAATGGAAAATCTGAAAAGTGTTGTGAGTGAAATAGGAAAGAGAATGAGTGGGTGGAATAGTAAAAATTCTTTGCCATTTTAGGAAAGGTGAAGCTTCTAACGGGACGCCTTTTTAGGAAATTGGTGAAGCTTTTATTGGGACGGAGGGAGTATAATATAGGTAGCAAATGAAATTATGACACGGGTGAAAATAGATTTTTTTAAAAAAAATTAAATATTTTTTTTTAAAAAAAGAGAGAATTTTTTTTAGAGGCTTTGACCAATTAGTCCCCCACCCAAATAAAAACTACCTTTAAGGACTAACATTATTAAAACAACCAAAAAGTCCCTCATTTTTTTCTGGACCAAATTGCCCCTCAAACCCCTCTCTCTCTCAGACGCGTGATGGATCGTTCCTTACCTGCTTTCTTTCTCTCTCCTCTTCTCTCTCTTCCTTTTTTTTCTCTTAAATTTTTAAAATGTAATATCTCACAATTTAAAAGTCGAAAAAATTATCTGAAATCACTGTTTTAATCTCATCGCAAAGACGAATCAAACAAGTTTAGTCATCATATATTTCAAATTTTATAAATAAAATAAAATTATTTTTCAACAACTGTAAAATAGACCTAACTGTTGTTCTATAAAAGAATGACATAAAAACAGTGAAATCTATCACACAGTTATGCACACTAACCGAAAAATTGACCTCAACAATCACAACTGAGAAATTGACCACACAGCTGTGCACAAACAATCATAAACAAATGATAAATAACGGATAAACCACACATACTAAGTAGCAAAATAATTGTGAAATTGACCTCACAGTTCTCAGTTTAGAAAGGTCAAAAACCAAACAATTTCACATTCATTAATAACTGTGAAACTGACCTCACAATTTTAGAAGTGTGAAAAACATTGCACAGTTATTCACATCACAACCAACAACTGTGAAATAGACCTCACTGTTGTTCTAAAAAAGAGTGACATAAAAACAGTGAAATCTATCACACAGTTATGGTGCATAACTGAGAAAATTACCTCAACACACATAACTATAACTGAGAAATTGACCTCACAGTTGTGCACAAACATAATTCTCAGCTTGGAAATGTGCAAATCATTACACAGTTATGCACAATAACTGTGAAAATCATTACACAATTATTTACATCAAACCCAACAACCGTGAAACTTGTTCTACGGTTGTCCTAAAGGAATGACATAAAAACTTCTATTGTATTGAGGCAATGCTGGTATAGATGCTTCTTCAGCTGCATCTTTTCCTGTTCTGACTCTCTTGTTCAATGCATCAGATTGCTGTTTATAGATTTGGGCAAAAGAGTCTTGAATCTGTTGCATAAGAGAAGAAAACTGAGAAATAATGTAGGAAATACACACAAATTGAACATTATTTTTATTTTAAATCACGACAAGGCATTGGGTACTGTCCTTAGAGTGGAGCACATAATAGAAGAGGAAATAGGAAGAAGTGCCTACTATTACAAAGGAACAACCATCTGCCAAAGCACGAGATGTACAACGCCACAACTTGATGAACAAGGAGGGGGTATTTCAGGAAGAAAAAGTATGAAGTTTGAAAGAATAAACGAAATAACTAATTAAAAGAATAATCTCCAATCTCTTAAGAAACATTCCTCAAGATATTTACAGCCTTAGGTTACCAACTCATCTAAAAGCTTATGTTGATAGAGAGGGGCTCAACCAAGCTTAACCAACAGCAGCAACAATTTAAACCAAAGCTACAAACCCAACATCAGCCTTAGATTTCTCATAATCATATTTGGGTTTGCTGACAAGTGCCTCCATTGCACTAGGCGAGAACCAACCGATAGAAAGATTGTTCCTATCAAAAAAATGCGACGAAAAATTGTCTAATGAAATGCTCAAGTCTTAATGCATTAGAAACACTTCAATGTGCCAATAAGCATTTCAGTGTAAAAGCCTTCTCTAGGTGAATTTTTAACAAGTGACCCCCGGATGCTAGTCGGAAAAGCCAACAACATTAACAGACAAGCAAGATAAATAGATGAAGAAAGGAAAACTTCGTAAAACATCATCTTTATAAGTGGGCGAAACAGACAATGGTGACTCAAAGACTACGTATGGCGTATCATCGGGGAAATGAGAAGCTACGCACCGGATAATATTAGGAAAGCAAAAGCAGTAAAAAAGCAAATATATTAGCATGAAATACTTGCACCCTTATCAATGAAACAGATCACATGATTGCGAAGTTGAAGGATCTAGGGGCTCAATGCTTCTGACCTGATTATTGCGTGTTTTTTCCTCTTCAAGAAGAGAACATTCCTGAGACAAAAGTTGATTATAATTTTAGAAAGGAACAGAATCACAAAAAAACAAACATTATACCGTACAATTTGAATAACCAGTCCAAACTCTACCTCCTGTTCATACTTCTCAATATCTGGAAACAAGAGTGAGATTAAGCTATCAAAAATCAAATCATCTCTAAGAGAACGCCGGCTGGAACAATGAACTCGGTAGATAGGACACTCCTTGTTATCCCTATCGAGAAATGAATGTTAATCTGAATCTTGCATACACAACAACCCGATCATCGCTCATTAAATTATAAGAGAGAGTACCATTTTGTTTTGAATAAACAAAATAAATGAAAAAAACCTCATTGCATACCCAAGTCTCATTGATTTCTCAATACATTCTGCAAAGAATGGAATTCTCAAGGGCGTATTACCAGTTTCCACCGAGGAGGTGGAGCAAATGACCTCAACACTCAAAACTATAACTGAGAAATTGACCTCACAATTGTGCACAAACATAATTCTCAGCTTGGAAATGTGCAAATCATTACACAGTTATGCACAATAACTGTGAAAATCATTACACAGTTATTTACATCAAACCCAACAACCATGAAACTTGTTCTACAGTTGTCCTAAAGGAATGACATAAAAATAACTGTGAAATGGAATTCACAGTTATGCACAATAACTGTGAAAATCATTACACAGTTATTTACATCAAACCCAACAACCGTGAAACTTGTTCTACAGTTGTCCTAAAGGAATGACATAAAAATAACTGTGAAATGGGATTAATGGTTATGCACAATAACTGTGAAAATCATTACACAGTTGTGCATAATATATTAGATTGAGGTTGAACAGAGCCATATTAATGGTTTCTGGGAGCTAAAAGGTAAATAAATTTGACTGGAGCATGTAAATTAATTGGTTGGTAATCCGAAGATACAAAACTTTACATGTTTGTTCACCAAATGCAAAACATAGAATCTATATTACAATAGGGAACGGGTGTAACCGCCGAGACAAAGAGCGGCCATGATTGAATCTCACAAATTAATCCGACGGTCTAAATTAACCTCTTTTTTTTTCACTTTTCCCACTCACAAAAAACTGCCATGCAAAACTGTTTAAAACTGCTAATGAAAAAATGCTGGTCAAAGTATGAAAATTCACTTTTTGAAAACACCTTCTTCAACATCCTTCATTGCCACACACTCACATATACGTATAGAGCACCCACACACAGTAACCTAATTAAAAAACTGCGATGCAAAACTGTTTAGAACTGCTAATGAAAAAATGCTGGTCAAAGTATGAAAATTCACTTTTTGAAAACACCTTCTTCAACATCCTTCATTGCCACACACTCACATATACGTATAGAGCACCCACACACATTAACCTAATTAAGATGATCAAAGTACCTTCCCACTCCCAGTTTTTTAACCCCCCAACTTCTCCTCCCAAACATGTCTTTTAACTTTTCTCCCACCGATTTATTTAAAGAGGTTGGTTACAGAAAAAGAGATAAATTGGGATTGGGGTTGAAGTCAGTAGAAAAGGTTTGCATGGGGTGGAAAAGGGTTGGGGGTGAAATTTAGGGGAACTGACCCGTGCCTCGCACGGGGGGTTAGTACTAGTAAGTGAAACAATCTAACAATGTCAATCAATTAACCTGCCTTCATGTACCTCCCTGCATGCCTCATGAGCCAAACGGGGGGCCTCTCTACTTCTACACCTCGAACGGCATTAAGCAAAAGTGGTTCAGTTGCACAAATAGCTTTTGTCTCAGCAACAGCAACAGTCGCTGGAAAGTAGATTCAAGAGTTAGAAGCAGTGATCATTTAAAGGTTTGGTAAAATCGAATTGTTATTGACACAGGAACATCCGTTGGTGACAAGTTCATCGAAGGGCAGAGCAAAAGTTCAGAAAACGGATTTAATGAAGCTGATTTTAAGATTCTGAAAAACCATATTTTTGATCAACTTTGACAAATAAACTGTTCTAATACACAAACTTCCAGAAGACATAAAGGTACTCGTTGGAAAGGTCTATGTGTCTACTTTCATACAAAAAAATCGGTTCGTCGTTTAGAGGTCTAGAAAGCGAGATAAGGCAGTTTTAGTACAGATGGTTCAAGCAGTCTGCATACAGACAGTCATCAACTTTTTATTTTCCTAGTTCATGTATTACTACATATATTGCCTATGTAATGGAGGGATGTTCCATTTAGTCTATAAAACCCATCTTGTGATGCTAAAAACTCAGATTTTGATTGTATTTTGGCCTAGAGCAATATAATAAAAGAAGAACTCTTGACTAGAGCCATGAAGGGCATAACCTGCAATAATGGAATTCCATCCTGCAGTTGATTTCTTGGGCATCTTATCAAATACACACTTAGCATCCTCAATGCACCCACACTTGCTATACATGTCTATCAACGCACAAGATACAGAAGCATCAGCATCTAAATGCATTTTCAAAGCACATGTATGCAATTGTTCACCTAGAAAGATATCTTCCAATGCAGCACATGCTCGAGTCATCAAGGCAAATGTCTGCGAATCATCATCAGAAAACACCTCGCACATACTTAAAAACATCCGGATAGCTTCTATGTAGTAAACAGAGTCCAAAAGTCCCACAATTATCGTGTTCCAAGAAACCAAGTTTCTCTCAGGCATTTCATCGAACAGCAACCTCGCATCGAGCATCATTTCACACTTAAAATGCATCAATAACACCCTGTTCCTCACAAACAAATCAAGTTAAAACCCACTACTGATCATATGATTAAAAACTTTTTTAACCCCTCTAACAGACTTTAACCTAATACAAGCATCGATTAAAGCAATGTATGTACTCCTGCCAACTTCGCTATCTCCTTCAAATAGGCAAATATCAAACATTTCAAGTGAGTGTCTATAAGTTTGAAACCAATGCTCAGCTTCACCATCAAAATAAATAGAAGCATACCTGACCATTCTTTCAATCTCCATTATGCAAAATTCGAAATACTCCTCGCTCTTCCTTACCCGGCCCCGTGGATCACTTCCGTTGAAACGAGGGAATTCAATTTTTGGTTGTGTATGAAACCCTTCAAGCAAACTCTTAATATCTTTCTTCACTTCATTCACAAATCCTTCCAATCCTTCAACCCGCTGCTGAAGACTTCCACAAAGCTGATTCAGATCTTCAAATTGGCCATCATGCTTCTGTAGATTATTGAAAATATCTTGCCATCTTGTTCCCTCCGCCATAGCTAAGCTAAGAACTCCAGGAATTCGTTGGCTCTGATAACCTGCCGGAGCTCATCAATTGCAGAGAAAACCATTCCGGCATCGTCAATTGCAATTGCAGAGAAAGCCAATTGCGTATCAATTGCGTATAGAGAGAGAAACGCAAAGAGAGAGAAAGAGAATGAGCGAGGGCAGTTTCGCCATTTAAATGGGTATGAAATATTTTAAAAGGAGTTAGGAATTTATTGGTAAAATGTATTTCAACTTATGGACCCTAAGGTATAATATGAAATATGGTATTTCTTTTTATAAATTTCACCTTCTAATAGGGGCTTATTGGTAAAAATCCCATGTTATAAATATAAAAAAAATTGTATTTTTAAAGAAAATAGTATTTTTTTAAAAAAAATTAATTAATTTTTAACGTAAATCTTGTAATATTTTTTTTTTAAAATAAAAGTAAGTGACATGTCACTTAAATCTTTTTGATTTAGAAAATTTTATTTAAAAAATTGCCAATTTTTATTTTATAAAGATAATTTTATTTAAAAAAATGTAATAAATTTTTATTGCAAATTTTAGAAATGAAAAAAAACATACGAATCCTAAACATTTTTTATTTTTTATTTTTTTTAATATTTTTCAAATTAAATAATTCTTGTAAAATACCATTTTTTTTACTAATTTTTTTAAACTAAATTGTTTATGATGTATTTTTTTTCTAAAATATATAATTTTCACATAAATTGTAGTATATTTTTAAAAAATACATCTTTGTTTTTATTTTTTATGTTAAATATAAAAAAAAATTGTAAATAATTAATATTTATAGAAAAATATTTATTTATTTATTTAAATATAATAAAATATAAAATACATTATATATCAAAATTTGTATTTTTTTAAAAAATACATTTTTTACTTTTATTTTTTAAAAAATATATTACAAGATTTACGTTAATAATTAATTAATTTTGTTTTTAAAAATACTATTTTCTTTAAAAATACAATTTTTTTTATATTTATAACATTTATTTTACAAGATTTACGTTAAAAATTAATTAATTTTTTTTTAAAAAATATACTATTTTCTTTAAAAATACTATTTTTTATATTTATAACATTTATTTTAACATATTTTAAAAATTATAAAAAAAATTACAGTTTTTCACAATATATTATATTTTCAAAAAATATTATTTTAAAAAAATATTTTGTAACGGTTATCTATTTTTAAAAATTTACATTTCACTCCTTAATAACTAATTTGCATTTCAATTTAGTCCAACTTGTCCAACACATGTCACTTAACCGAGTTTTTTAGCATAATCCGTCAAAAAGCCCTTAATTGACGAAAAATTTAGATATTGAGCCCTGATTTGACAAAAAAATATATATGGGGCCCCGTTTCGAGAACACCCCCTCGACTTCAGGCCCTAAATTGCAATTTGCCCATTATTATATGAATTAAAATATTTGAAAGAGTCGAGTAGGTGGAAGGTTGCTTTCATAAAGGTATTATTATTGTCAAACTTTAAAGCCCAAAATTATAAGGAAAGTGACCCTACAACCTCTAATTTTACTCCTTTGTTCCTGACCCTACCCACTTTTTATTTCCTTTCTTTTTACCTCTATACTCCCAAACCAAAGTATCTATTTTTTATTGGAATAATTACCGAACCATGCAATGTACCATACCTCTATTTCACAAAGAATAATGTACTATGTAGTGACAGTTTAATGCAATGTACTTTTTAAATTTTATTTCAAATAATGCAACATGGTTGGATGACGTTAAATTTGATTAACAAACTCATTAAAAATATAACCCAGTTACTAACTTAACAAAAACCCCTTCTCTCTAATTGAATATGCCCACACCACTCGCCATTGTTGACCCCCTACTACTACTACTCCTCCCAACCCTCACCATACCTCCCCAATTTTCACCCACAATCTAACTCCCTAACATCTTTTTTTCTCACCTACACCTCAGCCCCATCATCTTCCTCCCCCACTCTCATTCCTCATCCCACCTTCCTCAACACCCCAGCCCTTTCCCATAACCTGACCTCAACCCCACTTCAAGATTGATCTTCTTAAGGTATCTTCACAATCATCATCATCATCAATCCATACCCATTCGCCCTCCCAAACCCCCTATTCCATAATTTCCCTCTCTTCCCACAATCCCAGGCCCCCCAAAATCTCATTTCCCATCGTCCCCATTTCCCATAATCTTTGACTCTACCGTCCGCAAACCTAATCCGCAAACCAATTTGACTGGGAATTTGTTAGGGTTTAGGTACTTTTCGATCAAGGATTCGGGTTTGGGAAGTAAACTTAACGTGGGTTTTGTGAAGAATGTTATTAAGGATCCGGCGACGGCTGTTAAGAATACGGTTTCATGGTATCGGGATGCGGTGGGTTCACAGATGCTTTCTGGAAGAGGAATGCTTTTGTTTTGTTGGGTGCGGGAGCAACTGTGGTGTGTATTTTGTTTGGAGAATTATGTTTGGGATTGCTAATACTTTTGTTGGGTTGTCCGAAGGCATGGATATGTATGGTTTCCTTGCCCTTTCTGCTGCTATCGTCGCGTTTGCTGTGAGTTCCTTTCGCTTGAAAAATGTTTAATTGAAATTTGGAATCCATTGTTTCATAATCTGGGTTTTCAGAATGTTGAATAGCTGGGAATCGGGAATTGAGAACTGAGAAATGGGGTTTAATGGAGAAATAGTAGTGGGGGAAGGATTTTGTCGAAGGTGTGTGGGGTGGTTGGGATAGTGGTGGTCGGATTCGAGAGAGACGGTGGCAGTCGTTGGGTTGGGTAGAGGGGTGGTGGGGTGGTTAACAAATGTTGGTGCATTTAACCTGAGTTAGTTTTGTAACGAATGTAGACATTTTGGTTAAGTTTTTGACGTCGTTAGGTTGATTTAACGTATATTGCATTAAATGTAAAAAATGGAGATAGTACATACCATTAAGATGTCACCAAAGAAGGGAAATACATCACAAGGGTTAAAGATTTTTAATTTTTGTCATGCTCAAAGATTTTTTTATTATTTTTTTTTTCTCAAAATATCAACCTAGTTTGATTGGCTTAAAGATGTAAGAAAACCCAAGTTCATGAAGTGATTTAATCCTTAAAATGTTTGATTTTCAAGCATGAGCTCTTTGACAGGAATAGAGGGGTATTACATTAGCAGAAAGCACATTTACTAAGAAGGATATTGCTATTATTTATGTACTACCTCCGTCCCGCATAAAAACGCACTCTTCCATTTTGCATGGTAATTAAGGAAAAGTGTAAGTGGTGTAAGTGTTGTGAGTATGAAAAGTGAAGTAGGAGAGAGAAAGTGGGGTAGGAAATAGTAAGTTGATTGGTGTTGTGAGTGTAAAAGTAAAGTACGAGAGAGAATGAGTGGGAGGAATTGTAAAAGGAAAGTGCATTCTTATGTGGGACGCCCAAAATGGCAAGAGTGCATTCTTATACGGGACGGAGGGAGTATACCTTAGTACGACTTCTGGTTGAGCAACTCTGCTTGCTTTGAACTTCCTTTGGTGATATTTGCAACTGTGAATCCTGATGTTCTTTGCAATCCTTTGACAAGTCAGACTTCTGATCGGAAATCCCAGCTGATTGTGGACTCGCCATGTGTCCTTCCGGAACAACATTTATTCGTTTTAACATTGGCTCTCAGGAGTAAACTCACCTTGTGCAGGGATTTTTAAGTCAAAACCGAATATTCTGCAACTCGACAGTATGTCAGATTTTCTTTCCATTGGGGTCTGAATTGCCTCATTGTTCTGCTTTATTGGGTCCCTTGAATAATTGGGGAGATGAGTCCAAACAGAGGTGCCTTTTCGATCTTCAGCCTCGTCGGCATATGTATCCGAGAAACCTTTACAGGAGAAGACGACAAGCAGGCATCCTCCCTCGAAATAAAGTTGGCATTACTAATTTCTATTTGCTTGGAGTGCCAAGAAACATGGTTGTCACTTCTCTTCCCTTCTGGGGTGCAACATAATTGGGTTGAAGCAAGTGAAGGAGTCCATAGGTTCGAAACAGTCAAAGTTTCCGGTTCTAAAACACAAAGGTCATTTAAGGAAGTCATTATCCAGTAAACACATCACACACACACACACATACACACACATCACACATCACACACACACACACACACACACACACACATATATATATATATATATATATATATATATATATATATATATATATATATATATATATAGAGAGAGAGAGAGAGAGAGAGAGAGGGAAGTCATTGCTAACCATGAGCTGAGACATCAATTGGTGGTCGGGGCCTTTTAACTTTTACTGCTACGGGAGGAGATGGACTAGGAGGAACAGAAGTGACAAAAGGTTCAATCTCCCAAGGAGAAACTCTTTCTGGTCTTGTGATGGATGCCGGTTCATCCCATTGAACCTGGGAGACATGAGCACTTTGATTAATAATTTTATATTAATTTAATTATCCTAATGAAAATCTAAAATTTGTAATTGATAGTATTTTTAATGTTGTATCCATAAAAAGTTTTAGAATTTCATTCGGATAAATTAATTAACATAAAATTATTTGTCAAAGTTCCAACCAAAATTGACTCAAAAAGTGGGACTATCTTTATGGGACGGAGGGAGTATGTAGTAAAACTTAATTTTCGATATTAAATAATGCACAAACCCAATATAATTTTGGTACAAACCCAAATATGAATGCAAATAAGTAGATATAATTACTCACCAGGTTTATGAGTTAGGACAGGTTACAACCCCCACATTAATTGATAATTGATCTCCACCTGTGGGATGTGGGATATGTTGGGCCAATAATCTCTTTTCTCCTTCTTACACCTTTCTTCTAGAACTGGACAATGCCTGATATCAAGACTTGAAAGCGTGATAAGCAGAGCTTGGGGCAACTCTCGAAGCTTAGAACAATTCCTGATGTGTAGGTGTTGAAGCGAGGAGAGGTTTTGAAGGCCCTCACCAAGAGATTCCAAATTCTTCAGACCATCGATATCAAGACTTGAAAGCGTGATAAGCAGAGCTTGGGGCAACTCTCGAAGTTTAGAACAATTCCTGATGTGTAGGTGTTGAAGCGAGGAGAGGTTTTGAAGCCCCTCACCAAGAGATTCCAAATTCTTTGGACCTTGGATTTCAAGACGTGTTAATGAGCTAGGGAGCTGAGTCCCCACCTCCGAAAAGGAAATCAGTAATGGGAATTTACCAGATAGTCTGAGCGTGAGGAGAGAGGTTGGAAGGGTTGCTAGGCCCCACTCCTTAATTGGCTGCTTTACTTCCCCCATTTCTAGGTATTCCAAGTTTGGAGGCCAATGCCCTTCACGTGGATAGCTCTCCAGATTTTCACAATCAACGATTCTCAAACTTCGAAGAGAGGTGAGGCTTTGCATCTCATTGGCGCACAACATGTTCTTTAGGTTTGAGCAGTTCCAGATCTCAAGAGATACGAGAGTGGGGGGGCAAACTTTTTTCTGGAATCGTCTCTATGCCCTGACAATCAAATATTGCTAATTGAGTGAGATGAGTCAACCCTTGTGGTATCGATTTTATATTTGACAACCACTCAAAACGAATCGATTCTAGCAAAGACAAAGACACGCCCTTCTCTCCCTCTTCATCTGCTTCCTTCAAATTCTCACAATTACCAATTGAAAGTTGCCTGGGTAGCTTCTTGCCCATGGGAAACCATTTAAGACCTAGACATCCACCAATTTCAACATTCTCGAGATTAGAGAATTCATATTCTCCGAGTCTTCTGTAGCTCCTACTGCTTTCCCCCTGCTTTTCAATTTTAAGCTCCAAATATGTTGTTGATACCAAGCTATCTTTCAGCTTCTCACACCTACAGATGGTCAATTGCCTCAGAGACGTGAGATTGTTTTGCCAATTCGGCATCTTCTCAAGCTTATCACAATCCGATAAATACAAACTCTCAAGACTGTGAGGTAGCAGTTGCTCTTCATCTCCCAACAATTCTAGTTCTTCACAACCATTTACACTAAGCGATTTCAATTTCCTTAGTATCTGACATGCAACTTCTTCTTCCCACAAATATCTCAGTTGTTGACAATAATTAACAGTTAGATCCTCAACTCCTCCCAAACACTCAATAATCCCTTCATCTAGTTTACTGATCCCTGATATATCCCAAATCTCCAACTTCTTAACAGAGCCAACCCCAACCGTACTCCTTAGAATCATCTCCCCACAATTCCACAATTCTAACGATACAAGTGATGGAATCTTTGGAAGTGAAACCTTTTTAAGTTCCATACACCTTAACATTTTCAGCTCTTGTAGGCTTGGGAATGCTCCTAAATTTTCATCAACACACCATTCCTCCCAACCTTTCATATCTCTAAAGCTTAGATCTATGAGTGACTGGAAAGCAACATTATGAGGAGAGCAACTTCCCAGAAACTCCGGACCCACTACTTTCACCTCATCCATGCCTTCAATGTACAACTCCTTGAGTGAAGTTAATTGTCCTAGTGGCGGTAAATATGTGCAATTTTTGCAGCCAATCAGTCTCACCTTCACCATATCACAGAACGAGTGATCCCCAACCCAACTAGGAAATTTCTGACCACCAAAGAATTCAATTTCCAGACTTGCCAATCCTGTTTGAGGCTTTAACGCTTCAAGTACTTCGAGCTCAAGTCGTCCTTCTCGAGTACCACCAAAGTTGTTACTCCAGTTCATCTCCAATCCATGAAGACCCTCCTTGCACAATAAATTTGCCTCCATAGCATCTTGCACGTTAATCACCTTCTCAATTCCAATTATTGAAATCGTTCCTTGGAGATGGTGTAGTCCCTTCAACTCTGTTATTTTCAGCCCATCGCCCTTGCCAATAATAAACTTTGACAATGTGCGAAGGTGAGTCAGCAAACCAATCCCCAATGGCATCTCTTTTAAGCTTGGTGTGTCAACAATGTCTAGATGTCGTAGATTGATCAACCTATGAATGTTTGAGGGCAACTGAACAAGCTTACCACAGCTATGTAATAATAGTGTTTGCAAGTTATAGAGGTCACAAATAGATTCCGGCAAGTCTGTGATGTCAGTCCTTGAAAAATCAAGATATCGGAGGTGATTAAGATCACCTATTGATTTTGGAACCTCACTTATGAAATACCCATTGAAAGACAGTGCTCGTAAGCACAGTAACTTTGGAAAGTCTTTGAAAACCAGACTACTTAAGTAATAACGATTGCGATATGACATTCCCCGTATTGGTAAAATGGTGCGAAGACCCCGAGCTGCATTAAGAGCCTTGAATGTTTTGAAATCAGCATAGTAATGGGAAATGAATGATACGTGTCGTGCCTCTTCAGAAACCTTGTACTGATCATTACTCACCATTTTATCATCCAAACAAATATATGTTAGGCCAGCAACAAACTGAGCTAGGTCATTGTTGAGATCATGCATCAGATACCTTGATTTATTTCCAGTTGAAAGTTGGAAAAATGACCTTGATAGCAGCTCATCAAAATACTGAGAACCCAACTCTTCCATCTGCTCCTGCTCTCCTGATGACTGCTTCAAGAAACCTTGCGACATCCATAACATAATTAGCTCCTGCTTGTTGAACTCGTATCCCTTTGGAAACAATGAGCAGTATACAAACAAAGGCTTCAAATACGGAGGAAGATGATGATAGCTTAACCTTAGAGCAGGGATAATTTTATTGCTTTGTAGCTCCCATATCTTGCTAATTGAAACTTTTACCCACTGCTTTAGGGTTCCTTTAGTGCGGAGGAGGCCTCCCAGTGACTTTGCTGCCAAAGGCAAGCCTTTGCATCTCTTTGCTATGATCTCTGCAACTTCTTTAAAATCAGAATGCGCATTGAAATTTGGTCTTCCCAAGGCATGTTGAGCTAAAAGAGAGAGACAATCCCCATCTGATAACACCTTCAACTCACAAAGTTCGTTAGAGTTAGAACCCATGGTTTTTGCAATTTCATGACTGCGAGTAGTGACTATAATAGTGCTTCCAGGTGCCCCATCATGAAAAGGTGCACGTAAAAGATCCCATTTTTCATAGTCTTGATTCCATACATCATCTAAAACAAGAAGAAACTTTTTATTGGAAAGCTTCTCCCTTAGCTTCACTTGAACCATATTCAAGTCGTTGAAAGTGCAGCTCATCCTATACACCTCCTCATATATCATCTTGCTTACCTTGAGAACATCAAAATCTTCTGAAACCCATACCCACGCTCTATCATGAAACCAAACATTCACTTGCTCATTATTGTATAGGGACTGAGCCATAGTGGTTTTACCAATACCACCCATTCCCACTATGGAGATGACTCGAACTTGGCCATCATGATCACTTGCTTTGTCCTCGAGCAACAATTTGAGGATTGCACTGCTTTCTTCATCTCTGCCATAAACACGAGTTGTATCCACCAAGGACGTTGACGGAAGCTTCTGATATCCTGGCTTATCAGATTTTCCACCAACGCACTTTAGCAGCTTCATAATATTCTTTTGTTCTTCAAGTCTTTTCAAACTATCAGAGATCTCACCAATCTTGCTATCCAAATCATAATTGAAGCTAATAGCTTTAGCTTTATGATTGAATTTAGAGAAAAACTTGCGCAGCTTACTACGGGAGCGGCTTGATTCAGGTGTTGCTATCATCTGGCGACGCCCAGCTTCAGTGAGCAAATCATCTACGACGTCCTCGATTTCAAAAGCCAGCTCCTTAAACTTTTTCAGCCACACATTAAACTGCCCGTCTTCCGGGTCCTCCAGCACCGCATGAATCATCTGCAGCATATCAGTCCATTTCTCGAGCTTGAGATGAATATCGCCAGAGGGAATATTCGGAAGTAAGGACGAAGCAAAAGGGGCCAAGTTCTCAATCACCAACGACACTAACGGAGAGACAAACAATTCAGCCATTATAAGAAGATAAGAAGGAAGAAGAGAAGCAATCGGGGATGAGAAATATTCAGAAGTAAGGTGGAGAGAGAGAGAGAGATGAAAAGAAAGGGAGATGCTGTTTAGATAAGAGGGTGAAGGATATGAGTCTTTGTTTCAACGGTAACTTCCGAGAAAAGAAGGGAAATCATTGTGTTAGTTCTTAATTAATGAATAGTTGATCCGTGCATTTGAGCCATGTGTGGATCTGACGTTAAACACAGGAGGAAAAAAAAGAGCACAAACAAACAAGGATAGGAAGAGAGAGAAAAACAGACCCATGTGTGGATGGACCCACACTTTGAATTAATCCAATCCAATCCATCCAAAGCTTTTCCCCTTTTTTTTATTTTCCCTCCTTGTTTTGAAAATGGGATCCAGGTGCATAGGAGTAGGAGTGACGCCAAATCAGAATTCAAATTTATTCAATAAATAGTACTCCCTCCCCTCCCACTTCAAGGGTCATGTGGTAATATTTCACGATTCTTAAGAAAATTTTAAAAAAATAAATAAAGAATTGCAAGTGGGTAAAAGATTAAAGGAGAGGGAATATAAAAATAAATAAAGAATTGCAAGTGGGTAGAGAATTAAAGAAGAGAGAATGTAAAAGTAAGTTAATGATTGATTTTTTTGTAAATATGTTAACATTATAAGGACATAATGAATGATTTTTTTTGTAAATATATTTACATTATGAGGGTATAAATGTCCAAAAAAAGTGTTAAAAATTTGTCATTTATGAAATGGGACTCTTAGTACGGACCAAAAAGAAAAATAGGACTTTTGAAGTGGGTCGGAGGTAGTATTCACTTTCTCAAATTGAGAAAAAAAAATCGAGAGAGAGAGAGGGAGATCAAAAGAAAGGGGGATGTTTTGTTTATAGATTAAGACTTAAGAGGTGAAGGATACGAGTCTTTGGCTCCGTTTGTTTAGAGTAAAATATATTTCGGAAAATAATTTCTTGCAAAATGTTTTTTGAAAAATGAAAATGTTTTTCGAAAAATGAGATAAACATGGTTTCGACTGTTTAGTAAGAAAAAAAATTTCTGAAAAATGTTCGATTGAGTTGACTACAAATTTACTCACCACCCCCACCCTACTCACCACTACAGCCCCCTGCCCCCCCCGGGGTCAAAAAATAAAATAAAAATTAATCATTTTAAATTTATTTTAACAACTCCTCACCCCACTCCACTCATCAAATATGTTTTTTTATATAAGAATGTGATAGTCTTTATTTTGGTAAGATAACAAAATAAATTGAGCTCGGAATGTCCTATTTCCATAAGGATTCTATTCTACCAAGGATTCTAATCCTAGCTAAGATTTACTTTCCTAATCCAACTCCAATTCTAATCCTATTCTTGAGGATTACTTCACCGATCCCCGATAAATAAGAGAGCATAGCTCCAAAATCAGGTCGATTCTATTCTCTAACCTTTTTTCCCTTACTCTTTATTATTCTCTGAAACATATTCTTACTCTCACGCCGGAGGGCCTTCGCCGGTGAATTACCGGCTTAGTTTTATTGTTTGTTCATCTTTTTCAAGCTTAATTGAGGCAAATCCAGAGATCTGATCGGTTGATTCGGGCTAGATTGACCCTCGATCAACTCTTACAACAGAAAAGTGATTATTTTGAACAGAACTTTGGCCTTTTATTGAGCAACTTCTATATATACCAAGCTCTTTCAATCTACATTGTATTACAACAACAACAAAGCCTTAGTCCCAAAATAATTTTGTGACGACCCCAACCCTAGGCACTAAATTTAAATATTTTATTATATGCTTTTAATGATTATGATAGCTTTATGTGTTCAATTATGTCTTTAGATTCTTAATTTAAGATAAATTGGGTGAGAAGTAAATTTAGAATCTTTTGAGAAATTATTGGGTATTAAATAAAGAAACTTGGGGAGATAATAAAAATGGAAATATGATAAATAGTACAAGGAGGTTAAATGAGTAGGATGAATTATTTGGTTAAGGGTTAATTTAAATTTAAAAGATGAAAGCCTTAGTTTTAAATAATTGTAGGAGGGGGGCCAAATTGTCTTGCTCTCCCTAGGCTTGACAAGTGTCCTCTCCCTCACCTCCTCTTACTCCCTTCTCCCTTCTCCTTCATTCATTCTACTTCCTCCTAGCAAGACTTAGAGAAAACTCCATGAAAGCTCTCAACTCATTTTCTTGAAGCCAAGCCATTCTTCCACCATTTCAAGTGCAAGGGTATTTTTGAAGTGGGATCATCTAGGAGAATCCATCAAGTAGAAAGATCAACCTTCCATTATAAAACCCTAAGGTGAGTTGTTATGATTCCCTTCTTCTACTTGTTCATGAGCTCTTTAAATGTTGTTCTTGTCCTTATGATGTTGATTTCATGCTTTGGAAACCTTAATGGAAGTTGGATGATTGGAAAATGACATTTGTTGAAGTTAGGGTTCAATGAAGATAATCAAAAAGGTTTGAAATGGGTGGAATTTGTAGTGATAAATGATCTAGGGTTTCTTGGTTTTGAGTTTACATGTTTGTATGAGACTTAGTAAGGTTAAGGTATCCTTTGGTGTTCTTGAAATAAGCAATGGTAGAAGGAAAGGAGAACTAGGTTTAAAAGGGATTAAAATCTGAATTTGGGGCCGGAAGGAGGCTTGGGCGGTCGCCCACGGGGCCGAGCGGCCGCCCATCATGGCAGTAGCTCACATTGCTTTGAAAATCCACTTGGGCGGTCGCCCAAGTGGTGAGGGCGGTCGCCCATAGTGGCAGAAACTTACATTCCTTTGAAAATCCACTTGGGCGGTCGCCCAAGTGGTAAGGGCGGTCGCCCATGACCCTGAACCAACTTTTTTAATTTAAACTAGCATTGTTTAACGAGTTTGTTTGACCTCTTATAAATCATGACTCCCACTTGGTAATTGAACTTGAACCTTCATTGAGATCTTGTATCTTTGAATATGGAATTTGTAGGGTAGGTTAATGATCCCTCATTTCCTTACTTGATGTTATATATATTGTTGTTGATGTTGCTTAGTGTATTCATAAATTGTTGCACTTTGATATTTATTGGGCATGAGTATATATTACCATGTGGCTATTGTTTATCCCTTTTGTGGATTTATTTCAAGTAACTACTATGTGCTTGATAATTTGTTAATCAGCTGATATTGGGGGTATAACGTAATACGATCAATTATGGAAG
This sequence comes from Adenophora triphylla var. japonica, assembly GCA_022495995.1. NCBI lineage: Eukaryota > Viridiplantae > Streptophyta > Magnoliopsida > Asterales > Campanulaceae > Adenophora > Adenophora triphylla. The sequence goes on along the minus strand of JAFEMH010000237.1, from coordinate 235,995 downwards.
TGTGACCTAATGTGATCGGATTATGTTATACCTGTGACCGTCCCCTCCTGTGGCCACAGGTTGGGGTTATAGCATCTGTATTGAGCCAAAAGCCTTACAGAGTTGCTACTATCTTATTTGGTTCCCTGAAAAATGGGTCTTATAAGATGTGAGTATTGCTTAAGCAGCTCACTTAAGATTGGAGTATTATTATATCCAATGTTGTACGACTATTGTTCAGACGGGAAAAGGTAAACCAAAGGTAACGTAAGGTGTTTACAGTTTTTTTCCAACGTGTTATGTGTTGCATTTATTTGGCATATTGTTGCATCCATAATAGCTTGCTGAGATTTATTCTCACCCCTCTCCCTTTAATGTTTTAGATCCCGAGACAGGCGGACCGGCCAAGTAAGGACGGAAAGGAGTTGGAAGTGAGCTTTTGGGTTTTGTCGGGGTATGTTTAGGTTGGCGTATAAAGTATATTTTGGAATATTTCCTTATGGGGTTTGTAATTATAAACTTTCATTTCTACGTCATAACCATAATCTTTTGTAACTAAACAGTTGTTCGTTTTCAAAGTTGGTCAACTCCTCCTCCAATGTGGAGTGGAGTCGAGTTCTTTTGAAATGTTATGTTATTAATGTTTATATTTGAAAGTCAAAGTGAAGTTTTAAAAGTTTAGTGTTTTTGGGTTAGTTTGAGGACGCTCCAACTCGGGACACGTGTAGGTTCCGGGTCGGGGTCCTCACAGTTGGTATCAGAGCTCGGTTAGAATTCTCGGGTAGAGTCTAGCCGAGCGAGAGTGTGTGATAACCGACGCGTCGAGTGTTTAATGCGGGCGTTTGTTGTAATGGCGGGAAATGATGGTGAACAAAATCGGGCTTTGGGTGATGGTGGTAACCCGAATGTTGAAATGATGGATATGTTCCGAGTGTTCCTTCAGACTATGGCAAATCAGAATCAAGGTAGGCAACAGCAAGAAGGCAGACAAGGGCAACATGGTCTAGAGAAGTTCGTGAAGATGTCTCCTCCTAGCTTCAACGGAGATCCAAATCCGGTGAAGGCTGAGAGGTGGCTTGAGGCTATGAATAAGATTTTCGCGGCTATGGAGAGTTCGGATGCGGAGAAGGTGAGATGCGCCGTTTTCAAGTTGGAGGGACCCGCTGAGCACTGGTGGCAGGTAGTGAAGGATGGTTGGGATCGGGACTTGACACCGCAGACATGGGAAAATTTCACACGCAAGTTCCGGGATCACTTCGTTCCGATGGTTACTAGAGACAAGAAGGAAGGTGAGTTTTTGAAACTGGAGCAAGGTACCATAACCTCAGCGCAGTATTCAGCAAAGTTCACAGAGTTAGCCCGATATTGTCCTCATTTGGTGCCAGATGAGGAGAGGCGAGTCTACCGGTTTGTGAAGGGTTTAAGGGTGGAGTTCCGGAAGCAGTTATTGACGCACAACTTCGCCAACTTCCAAGCAGCAGTGAATATGGCGTATCGGATTGAGAACGACATAGAGGAGCATCGTGGTAAGAATGAAGGCGGAAACAGAAATAGATTCCAAGGTCAAGGTTCGGGACAGAATAGAGTGCAGCCGAGGACTTTCACCCCGGGAGCGAATCGAGGAGGAAATGTGGCGACTCCGGCAAATCGTGCGACTCCAGGTCAGTTTGGGACAGTGTGTGGATATTGCAAGAAGCTAGGGCATTCGGAGGATAAGTGTTGGAGCAAGCAAGGAAAATGTTTGGAGTGTGGGGCGACAGGCCATTTCCGGAAGAATTGTCCTAGGTGGCAGAATAAGCAAGCGACGGGTACCGGATTTGGGGGACAAGGCAGTGGTGTGAAGAGAGGTCTAGATGGGAAACCCAAAGATAGGGTGCAAGGTCGAGTATTCGCCTTGGGTCAAGGAGAGGTCGATCCCAATGCTGTCATTAGAGGTATAGTTCCTGTCTCAGGAGTTAAGGCCCGCATTCTTATAGATCCCGGGTCTTCCCATTCATTTGTGGCATCGCATTTTGCATTCTCATTGCATACTTTGCCTGAAACTATGCCTTATGTGTTGGAGGTCTCTACTCCTATGGGAGAGTGCCTCGCATCTTCTTTGATATATCCTGGTTGTGATGTGACTATATGTGGGCATGTATTGCCGGTGGATTTGGTCGAGTTACCAATCCGTGATTTTGATGTGATCCTTGGGATGGATTGGTTGAGTCAGTGTCATGCTTTGGTAGACTGTCGTAGAAAACGAGTCTCATTTGCTATGCCTGATGTGCCCACTTTTATATTTGATGCGGATAGATCTATGTTCGGTTTACATGTTATTTCCGCTTTAAAGGCTAGAATGATGCTATCTAAAGGGTGTGCGGGTTACTTGGCTTATGTGGTAGATTCCAATAAGAAGTCTCCCGAGTTAGCTCATGTTCCGGTTGTTAATGAATTTAGTGATGTGTTTTCTAGTGAGTACTCCATGCCTCCGGATCGTGAGGTAGAGTTTTGTATTGACTTAGTGCCCGGTACCGCTCCTATCTCTAAAGCACCCTATAGAATGGCTCCGGCCGAGTTAAAAGAGTTGAAGGTCCAATTACAAGAATTGTTAGACCGAGGTTTTATTCGTCCTAGTGTGTCTCCGTGGGGAGCACCGGTCTTATTTGTTAGGAAGAAGGATGGTACCTTACGATTGTGTATTGACTATCGTTTGTTGAACCAAGCCACCATTAAGAATAAATACCCTCTTCCGCATATAGATGAATTGTTTGACCAACTTCAAGGTTCCGTTATCTACTCTAAGCTTGACTTGAGAAGCGGATACCATCAGTTGAAGATTAGACCGGATGATATTGCTAAGACAGCTTTCCGTACTAGATATGGTCATTATGAGTTTGTGGTGATGCCTTTCGGGTTGACTAATGCTCCAGCCGTTTTTATGGATATGATGAACCGTGTCTTCAAGCCTTATCTTGATAGCTTTGTGGTGGTATTCATAGACGATATTCTTGTTTACTCTAAGTCCCGGGAAGAGCACGAGAATCATTTGAGGATTGTCTTGTCCGTTCTTCGTGAGAAGCAGTTGTATGCCAAGTTCAGCAAGTGCGAGTTTTGGCTTGAGCAGATTTCTTTCTTGGGGCACGTTGTGTCGAGTTCGGGAATTTCCGTGGATCCTTCGAAAATTGAAGCCGTGGTTAATTGGAAGCAACCTTCGACTGTGACGGAGATTCGTAGTTTTCTTGGTTTGGCGGGATATTATCGAAGGTTTATTGAGGGGTTTTCTCGGATTGCTACTCCATTGACTAGGTTGACTCGGAAAGATGTATCATTTGTGTGGGATTCTAAATGTGAAGAAAGTTTCAGCGAGTTGAAGAAGAGGTTGACGACGGCTCCTGTTCTTACTCTTCCGGATGGTTGTGAGAATTTTGTGATATATAGTGATGCCTCGAAGGCGGGTTTGGGATGTGTCCTCATGCAAAATGGGAAAGTTATTGCGTATGCCTCTAGGAAGTTATCACCGGCGGAACATAATTACCCTACTCATGATATGGAATTGGCGGCGATCGTGTTTGCGTTACATAAGTGGAAGCATTACCTTTATGGGGCGAAGTTTGAGATTTTCACCGACCACAAGAGTTTGAAGTACCTATTTACTCAAAAGGAGTTGAACAACCGACAAAGAAGATGGCTTGAGTTCTTGAAGGATTTTGATTGTATAATTTCTTATCATCCGGGGAAGGCCAATGTGGTGGCGGATGCGATTAGCCGAAAGGCGTATGTGACAGCTTTGAGTACCAAAGAGTTTGGGAGTGAAGTGATAATTGCGAACGTGCGAGCCGTGCCTACATTATATGGAGAGTTGAAGGAAGCTCAACAAAGTGATCCGGAGTTGAAGAAAATTTTTGATCAAGTGCAAGAGGGAAAAGCCGGGGATTTTGCGTTGAATAGGGATGGGATTTTAACCTTTCAAGGGAGAATTTGCGTTCCTTCGTTACCGGAAATCAAGAGGCGTGTTCTAGAGGATGGCCACAAATCCAAGTTTGCGATTCATCCGGGTAGTACCAAAATGTATCAAGACTTGAAGCGTGGATATTGGTGGAATGGAATGAAAAGGGAAATAGCGGATTATGTTTCTAAGTGTTTGACTTGTCAACAAATTAAGGCCGAGCATCAGAGACCGCGGATCGCTTCAACCGATTGGATATTAGGAGTGGAAATGGGAAGGGATCTCGATGGATTTTGTTTCGGGTTTACCTCTTACCGCGAAGAAGATGGATGCTATCTGGGTTATCGTGGATAGATTGACAAAGTCGGCTCATTTTCTTCCGGTGTCAACCAAGTTTTCGTTAGAGAAGTTAGCCCAGTTATATATGAAGGAGATTGTGAGACTTCACGGGGTTCCGGTTAGTATTGTTTCTGACAGAGATCCGAGATTTACATCTAGGTTTTGGAGAGCATTGCATGAAGCCTTGGGTTCTAAATTGTGTTTTAGTACGGCGTTCCATCCTCAAACCGACGGTCAGTCCGAGAGAACTATTCAGATACTTGAGGATATGTTACGGGCTTGTGTGATGGATTTCCAATTATCTTGGGAGGATCATCTACCGCTAGTTGAGTTTGCTTACAATAACGGTTATCGCCTAGTATCGAGATGGCTCCGTATGAGGCGTTGTATGGTAGAAAGTGTCGATCTCCGATGTGTTGGGACGAGGTAGGTGAAGCGAGACTTTGGGGCCCGGATTTGGTTCGAGATTCTACGGAGAAGATCAAGGTGATTCGGGATAGATTGAAGACGGCTCAGAGTAGACAGAAAAGCTACGCCGACAATAGAAGACGGGATTTATCTTTTCGGGTTGGTGACTTTGTGTTCTTGAAGGTTTCTCCGAGGACGGGAATTAAAAGGTTTGGTAATAAGGGTAAGTTGGCTCCGAGGTTTGTAGGTCCGTTTGAGATTCTAGAAAAGATAGGGGAATTGGCTTACCGGTTGGCGTTGCCTCCGTCTTTTTCTTTGCTTCATGATGTGTTTCACGTTTCTATGCTAAGGAAGTATTGTCATGACCCCTCCCATGTTTTGAGTTCTCCCCACGATGTCCAAAGTGACATGTCTTATGTGGAAGAACCGTTAAGAGTCTTAGAATTCCAAGTTAAGGAGTTGAGAACTAAGAGTATCCCGATAGTAAAAGTCCTTTGGAAGAATCATACCGTCGAGGAAGCAACGTGGGAGCTAGAGTCGGAGATGAGGGCGAAATACCCTTGGTTGTTTGAGAATTCAAGTAAGTCTTTTAAAATTCGGGTCGAATTTTCTTTAAGGGGGAGTGAGTGTGACGACCCCAACCCTAGGCACTAAATTTAAATATTTTATTATATGCTTTTAATGATTATGATAGCTTTATGTGTTCAATTATGTCTTTAGATTCTTAATTTAAGATAAATTGGGTGAGAAGTAAATTTAGAATCTTTTGAGAAATTATTGGGTATTAAATAAAGAAACTTGGGGAGATAATAAAAATGGAAATATGATAAATAGTACAAGGAGGTTAAATGAGTAGGATGAATTATTTGGTTAAGGGTTAATTTAAATTTAAAAGATGAAAGCCTTAGTTTTAAATAATTGTAGGAGGGGGGCCAAATTGTCTTGCTCTCCCTAGGCTTGACAAGTTTCCTCTCCCTCACCTCCTCTTACTCCCTTCTCCCTTCTCCTTCATTCATTCTACTTCCTCCTAGCAAGACTTAGAGAAAACTCCATGGAAGCTCTCAACTCATTTTCTTGAAGCCAAGCCATTCTTCCACCATTTCAAGTGCAAGGGTATTTTTGAAGTGGGATCATCTAGGAGAATCCATCAAGTAGAAAGATCAACCTTCCATTATAAAACCCTAAGGTGAGTTGTTATGATTCCCTTCTTCTACTTGTTCATGAGCTCTTTAAATGTTGTTCTTGTCCTTATGATGTTGATTTCATGCTTTGGAAACCTTAATGGAAGTTGGATGATTGGAAAATGACATTTGTTGAAGTTAGGGTTCAATGAAGATAATCAAAAAGGTTTGAAATGGGTGAAATTTGTAGTGATAAATGATCTAGGGTTTCTTGGTTTTGAGTTTACATGTTTGTATGAGACTTGGTAAGGTTAAGGTATCCTTTGGTGTTCTTGAAATAAGCAATGGTAGAAGGAAAGGAGAACTAGGTTTAAAAGGGATTAAAATCTGAATTTGGGCTGGAAGGAGGCTTGGGCGGTCGCCCATGGGGGGCTGAGCGGCCGCCCATCATGGCAGTAGCTCACATTGCTTTGAAAATCCACTTGGGCGGTCGCCCAAGTGGTGAGGGCGGTCGCCCATAGTGGCAGAAACTTACATTCCTTTGAAAATCCACTTGGGCGGTCGCCCAAGTGGTAAGGGCGGTCGCCCATGACCCTGAACCAACTTTTTTAATTTAAACTAGCATTGTTTAACGAGTTTGTTTGACCTCTTATAAATCATGACTCCCACTTGGTAATTGAACTTGAACCTTCATTGAGATCTTGTATCTTTGAATATGGAATTTGTAGGGTAGGTTAATGATCCCTCATTTCCTTACTTGATGTTATATATATTGTTGTTGATGTTGCTTAGTGTATTCATAAATTGTTGCACTTTGATATTTATTGGGCATGAGTATATATTACCATGTGGCTATTGTTTATCCCTTTTGTGGATTTATTTCAAGTAACTACTATGTGCTTGATAATTTGTTAATCACCGATATTGGGGTATAACGTAATACGATCAATTATGGAAGTGTGACCTAATGTGATCGGATTATGTTATACTGTGACCGTCCCTCCTCTGGCCACAGGTTGGGGTTATAGCATCTGTATTGAGCCAAAAGTCTTACAGAGTTGCTACTATCTTATTTGGTTCCCTGAAAAATGGGTCTTATAAGATGTGAGTATTGCTTAAGCAGCTCACTTAAGATTGGAGTATTATTATATCCAATGTTGTACGACTATTGTTCAGACGGGAAAAGGTAAACCAAAGGTAACGTAAGGTGTTTACAGTTTTTTTCCAACGTGTTATGTGTTGCATTTATTTGGCATATTGTTGCATCCATAATAGCTTGCTGAGATTTATTCTCACCCCTCTCCCTTTAATGTTTTAGATCCCGAGACAGGCGGACCGGCCAAGTAAGGACGGAAAGGAGTTGGAAGTGAGCTTTTGGGTTTTGTCGGGGTATGTTTAGGTTGGCGTATAAAGTATATTTTGGAATATTTCCTTATGGGGTTTGTAATTATAAACTTTCATTTCTACGTCATAACCATAATCTTTTGTAACTAAACAGTTGTTCGTTTTCAAAGTTGGTCAACTCCTCCTCCAATGTGGAGTGGAGTCGAGTTCTTTTGAAATGTTATGTTATTAATGTTTATATTTGAAAGTCAAAGTGAAGTTTTAAAAGTTTAGTGTTTTTGGGTTAGTTTGAGGACGCTCCAACTCGGGACACGTGTAGGTTCCGGGTCGGGGTCCTCACAGTTGGTATCAGAGCTCGGTTAGAATTCTCGGGTAGAGTCTAGCTGAGTGAGAGTGTGTGATAACTGACGTCGAGTGTTTAATGCAGGCGTTTGTTGTAATGGCGGGAAATGATGGTGAACAGAATCGGGCTTTGGGTGATGGTGGTAACCCGAATGTTGAAATGATGGATATGTTCCGAGTGTTCCTTCAGACTATGGCAAATCAGAATCAAGGTAGGCAACAGCAAGAAGGCAGACAAGGGCAACATGGTCTAGAGAAGTTCGTGAAGATGTCTCCTCCTAGCTTCAACGGAGATCCAAATCCGGTGAAGGCTGAGAGGTGGCTTGAGGCTATGAATAAGATTTTCGCGGCTATGGAGAGTTCGGATGCGGAGAAGGTGAGATGCGCCGTTTTCAAGTTGGAGGGACCCGCTGAGCACTGGTGGCAGGTAGTGAAGGATGGTTGGGATCGGGACTTGACACCGCAGACATGGGAAAATTTCACACGCAAGTTCCGGGATCACTTCGTTCCGATGGTTACTAGAGACAAGAAGGAAGGTGAGTTTTTGAAACTGGAGCAAGGTACCATAACCTGGCAAAGATTCGCAAAGTTCACGAGTTAGCTCCGATATTGTCCTCATTTGGTGCCAGATGAGGAGAGGCGAGTCTACCGGTTTGTGAAGGGTTTAAGGGTGGAGTTCGGAAGCGATTATTGACGCACAACTTCGCCAACTTCCAAGCAAAGGTGAATATGGCGTATCGGATTGAGAACGACATAGAGGAGCATCGTGGTAAGAATGAAGGCGGAAACAGAAATAGATTCCAAGGTCAAGGTTCGGGACAGAATAGAGTGCAACCGAGGACTTTCACCTCGGGAGCGAATCGAGGAGGAAATGTGGCGACTCCGGCAAATCGTGCGACTCCAGGTCAGTTTGGGACAGTGTGTGGATATTGCAAGAAGCTAGGGCATTCGGAGGATAAGTGTTGGAGCAAACAAGGAAAATGTTTGGAGTGTGGGGCGACAGGCCATTTCCGGAAGAATTGCCCTAGGTGGCAGAATAAGCAAGCGACGGGTACCGGATTTGGGGGACAAGGCAGTGGTGTGAAGAGAGGTCTAGATGGGAAACCCAAAGATAGGGTGCAAGGTCGAGTATTCGCCTTGGGTCAAGGAGAGGTCGATCCCAATGCTGTCATTAGAGGTATAGTTCATGTCTCAGGAGTTAAGGCCCGCATTCTTATAGATCCCGGGTCTTCCCATTCATTTGTGGCATCGCATTTTGCATTCTCATTGCATACTTTGCCTGAAAATATGCCTTATGTGTTGGAGGTCTCTACTCCTATGGGAGAGTGCCTCGCATCTTCTTTGATATATCCTGGTTGTGATGTGACTATATGTGGGCATGTATTGCCGGTGGATTTGGTCGAGTTACCAATCCGTGATTTTGATGTGATCCTTGGGATGGATTGGTTGAGTCAGTGTCATGCTTTGGTAGACTGTCGTAGAAAACGAGTCTCATTTGCTATGCCTGATGTGCCCACTTTTATATTTGATGCGGATAGATCTATGTTCGGTTTACATGTTATTTCCGCTTTAAAGGCTAGAATGATGCTATCTAAAGGGTGTGCGGGTTACTTGGCTTATGTGGTAGATTCCAATAAGAAGTCTCCCGAGTTAGCTCATGTTCCGGTTGTTAATGAATTTAGTGATGTGTTTTCTAGTGAGTACTCCATGCCTCCGGATCGTGAGGTAGAGTTTTGTATTGACTTAGTGCCCGGTACCGCTCCTATCTCTAAAGCACCCTATAGAATGGCTCCGGCCGAGTTAAAAGAGTTGAAGGTCCAATTACAAGAATTGTTAGACCGAGGTTTTATTCGTCCTAGTGTGTCTCCGTGGGGAGCACCGGTCTTATTTGTTAGGAAGAAGGATGGTACCTTACGATTGTGTATTGACTATCGTTTGTTGAACCAAGCCACCATTAAGAATAAATACCCTCTTCCGCATATAGATGAATTGTTTGACCAACTTCAAGGTTCCGTTATCTACTCTAAGCTTGACTTGAGAAGCGGATACCATCAGTTGAAGATTAGACCGGATGATATTGCTAAGACGGACTTTCCGTACTAGATATGGTCATTATGAGTTTGTGGTGATGCCTTTCGGGTTGACTAATGCTCCAGCCGTTTTTATGGATATGATGAACCGTGTCTTCAAGCCTTATCTTGATAACTTTGTGGTGGTATTCATAGACGATATTCTTGTTTACTCTAAGTCCCGGGAAGAGCACGAGAATCATTTGAGAATTGTCTTGTCCGTTCTTCGTGAGAAGCAGTTGTATGCCAAGTTCAGCAAGTGCGAGTTTTGGCTTGAGCAGATTTCTTTCTTGGGGCACGTTGTGTCGAGTTCGGGAATTTCCGTGGATCCTTCGAAAATTGAAGCCGTGGTTAATTGGAAGCAACCTTCGACTGTGACGGAGATTCGTAGTTTTCTTGGTTTGGCGGGATATTATCGAAGGTTTATTGAGGGGTTTTCTCGGATTGCTACTCCATTGACTAGGTTGACTCGGAAAGATGTATCATTTGTGTGGGATTCTAAATGTGAAGAAAGTTTCAGCGAGTTGAAGAAGAGGTTGACGACGGCTCCTGTTCTTACTCTTCCGGATGGTTGTGAGAATTTTGTGATATATAGTGATGCCTCGAAGGCGGGTTTGGGATGTGTCCTCATGGAAAATGGGAAAGTTATTGCGTATGCCTCTAGGAAGTTATCACCGGCGGAACAGAATTACCCTACTCATGATATGGAATTAGCGGCGATCGTGTTTGCGTTACATAAGTGGAAGCATTACCTTTATGGGGCGAAGTTTGAGATTTTCACCGACCACAAGAGTTTGAAGTACCTATTTACTCAAAAGGAGTTGAACAACCGACAAAGAAGAAGGCTTGAGTTCTTGAAGGATTTTGATTGTATAATTTCTTATCATCCGGGGAAGGCCAATGTGGTGGCGGATGCGATTAGCCGAAAGGCGTATGTGACAGCTTTGAGTACCAAAGAGTTTGGGAGTGAAGTGATAATTGCGAACGTGCGAGCCGTGCCTACATTATATGGAGAGTTGAAGGAAACTCAACAAAGTGATCCGGAGTTGAAGAAATTTTTTGATCAAGTGCAAGAGGGAAAAGCCGGGGATTTTGCGTTGAATAGGGATGGGATTTTAACCTTTCAAGGGAGAATTTGCGTTCCTTCGTTACCGGAAATCAAGAGGCGTGTTCTAGAGAATGGCCACAAATCCAAGTTTGCGATTCATCCGGGTAGTACCAAAATGTATCAAGACTTGAAGCGTGGATATTGGTGGAATGGAATGAAAAGGGAAATAGCGGATTATGTTTCTAAGTGTTAGACTTGTCAACAAATTAAGGCCGAGCATCAGAGACCAGCGGGACTGCTTCAACCGTTGGATATTCCGGAGTGGAAATGGGAAGGGATCTCGATGGATTTTGTTTCGGGTTTACCTCTTACCGCGAAGAAGATGGATGCTATCTGGGTTATCGTGGATAGATTGACAAAGTCGGCTCATTTTCTTCCGGTGTCAACCAAGTTTTCGTTAGAGAAGTTAGCCCAGTTATATATGAAGGAGATTGTGAGACTTCACGGGGTTCCGGTTAGTATTGTTTCTGACAGAGATCCGAGATTTACATCTAGGTTTTGGAGAGCATTGCATGAAGCCTTGGGTTCTAAATTGTGTTTTAGTACGGCGTTCCATCCTCAAACCGACGGTCAGTCCGAGAGAACTATTCAGATACTTGAGGATATGTTACGGGCTTGTGTGATGGATTTCCAATTATCTTGGGAGGATCATCTACCGCTAGTTGAGTTTGCTTACAATAACAGTTATCAGTCTAGTATCGAGATGGCTCCGTATGAGGCGTTGTATGGTAGAAAGTGTCGATCTCCGATGTGTTGGGACGAGGTAGGTGAAGCGAGACTTTGGGGCCCGGATTTGGTTCGAGATTCTACGGAGAAGATCAAGGTGATTCGGGATAGATTGAAGACGGCTCAGAGTAGACAGAAAAGCTACGCCGACAATAGAAGACGGGATTTATCTTTTCGGGTTGGTGACTTTGTGTTCTTGAAGGTTTCTCCGAGGACGGGAATTAAAAGGTTTGGTAATAAGGGTAAGTTGGCTCCGAGGTTTGTAGGTCCGTTTGAGATTCTAGAAAAGATAGGGGAATTGGCTTACCGGTTGGCGTTGCCTCCGTCTTTTTCTTTGCTTCATGATGTGTTTCACGTTTCTATGCTAAGGAAGTATTGTCATGACCCCTCCCATGTTTTGAGTTCTCCCCCCGACGATGTCCAGGCGGACATGTCTTATGTGGAAGAACCGTTAAGAGTCTTAGAATTCCAAGTTAAGGAGTTGAGAACTAAGAGTATCCCGATAGTAAAAGTCCTTTGGAAGAATCATACCGTCGAGGAAGCAACGTGGGAGCTAGAGTCGGAGATGAGGGCGAAATACCCTTGGTTGTTTGAGAATTCAAGTCTTTTAAAATTCGGGTCGAATTTTCTTTAAGGGGGAGTGAGTGTGACGACCCCAACCCTAGGCACTAAATTTAAATATTTTATTATATGCTTTTAATGATTATGATAGCTTTATGTGTTCAATTATGTCTTTAGATTCTTAATTTAAGATAAATTGGGTGAGAAGTAAATTTAGAATCTTTTGAGAAATTATTGGGTATTAAATAAAGAAACTTGGGGAGATAATAAAAATGGAAATATGATAAATAGTACAAGGAGGTTAAATGAGTAGGATGAATTATTTGGTTAAGGGTTAATTTAAATTTAAAAGATGAAAGCCTTAGTTTTAAATAATTGTAGGAGGGGGGCCAAATTGTCTTGCTCTCCCTAGGCTTGACAAGTGTCCTCTCCCTCACCTCCTCTTACTCCCTTCTCCCTTCTCCTTCATTCATTCTACTTCCTCCTAGCAAGACTTAGAGAAAACTCCATGGAAGCTCTCAACTCATTTTCTTGAAGCCAAGCCATTCTTCCACCATTTCAAGTGCAAGGGTATTTTTGAAGTGGGATCATCTAGGAGAATCCATCAAGTAGAAAGATCAACCTTCCATTATAAAACCCTAAGGTGAGTTGTTATGATTCCCTTCTTCTACTTGTTCATGAGCTCTTTAAATGTTGTTCTTGTCCTTATGATGTTGATTTCATGCTTTGGAAACCTTAATGGAAGTTGGATGATTGGAAAATGACATTTGTTGAAGTTAGGGTTCAATGAAGATAATCAAAAAGGTTTGAAATGGGTGAAATTTGTAGTGATAAATGATCTAGGGTTTCTTGGTTTTGAGTTTACATGTTTGTATGAGACTTGGTAAGGTTAAGGTATCCTTTGGTGTTCTTGAAATAAGCAATGGTAGAAGGAAAGGAGAACTAGGTTTAAAAGGGATTAAAATCTGAATTTGGGCTGGAAGGAGGCTTGGGCGGTCGCCCATGGGGGGCTGAGCGGCCGCCCATCATGGCAGTAGCTCACATTGCTTTGAAAATCCACTTGGGCGGTCGCCCAAGTGGTGAGGGCGGTCGCCCATAGTGGCAGAAACTTACATTCCTTTGAAAATCCACTTGGGCGGTCGCCCAGTGGTAAGGCGGTCGCCCGCTGACCCCGAACCAACTTTTTTAATTTAAACTAGCATTGTTTAACGAGTTTGTTTGACCTCTTATAAATCATGACTCCCACTTGGTAATTGAACTTGAACCTTCATTGAGATCTTGTATCTTTGAATATGGAATTTGTAGGGTAGGTTAATGATCCCTCATTTCCTTACTTGATGTTATATACTCCCTCTGTCCCACTTCAATTGATACTTATTTCCTTTTTGGTCCGTCCCACTTCAATTGATACTTCCCAAAATGGCAAAATATTTATAATTTTATATTCACTCTACCCCACCACTCATTCTCTCTCTTCATTTTCCACCACTCAATTTATTCAACCAACACTACTATTTACCCCACTCATTCTCTCTCTTCATTTTCTACCACACAATTCTTTTATTTTATTAGTATTCCTTAATAGTTGTGCCCTTTTTTTTGGTCTCAAATGAAGTGGGACGGAGGGAGTATATTGTTGTTGATGTTGCTTAGTGTATTCATAAATTGTTGCACTTTGATATTTATTGGGCATGAGTATATATTACCATGTGGCTATTGTTTATCCCTTTTGTGGATTTATTTCAAGAAACTACTATGTGCTTGATAATTTGTTAATCAGCTGATATTGGGGGTATAACGTAATACGATCAATTATGGAAGTGTGACCTAATGTGATCGGATTATGTTATACATGTGACCGTCCCCTCCTGTGGCCACAGGTTAGGGTTATAGCATCTGTATTGAGCCAAAAGCCTTACAGAGTTGCTACTATCTTATTTGGTTTCCTGAAAAATGGGTCTTATAAGATGTGAGTATTGCTTAAGCAGCTCACTTAAGATTGGAGTATTATTATATCCAATGTTGTACTACTATTGTTCAGACGGGAAAAGGTAAACCAAAGGTAATGTAAGGTGTTTACAGTTTTTTTCCAACGTGTTATGTGTTGCATTTATTTGGCATATTGTTGCATCCATAATAGCTTGCTGAGATTTATTCTCACCCCTCTCCCTTTAATATTTTAGATCCCGAGACAGGCGGACCGGCCAAGTAAGGACGGAAAGGAGTTGGAAGTGAGCTTTTGGGTTTTGTCGGGGTATGTTTAGGTTGGCGTATAAAGTATATTTTGGAATATTTCCTTAGGGGTTTGTAATTATAAACTTTCATTTCTACGTCATAACCATAATCTTTTGTAACTAAACAGTTGTTCGTTTTCAAAGTTGGTCAACTCCTCCTCCAATGTGGAGTGGAGTCGAGTTCTTTTGAAATGTTATGTTATTAATGTTTATATTTGAAAGTCAAAGTGAAGTTTTAAAAGTTTAGTGTTTTTGGGTTAGTTTGAGGACGCTCCAACTCGGGACACGTGTAGGTTCCGGGTCGGGGTCCTCACAAATTTGGGGTTGGCTAACATGAATCCTCATATGTCATCGTGATAAAAGTTTGTTGAAAAAAATAAAAAAAAATACTAATAAAAAATAAAAAATAAATAAATAAATAAAAACATACAAACATACAAATAATAAAAATAAAAAAATAAAATAATAAAAAAATAAAAATAATAAAAATAATAAAAAATAGTAAAAAATAAAATAACATAAAAAAATCAACCCCCCACATGGATTTTTGCCCTCCACTCCGGCCTCTTCAACGCCATACTTTCATCCACTCCAAGTAAACTCATATCATTTTCAATCACTCTAATCCAAGTTTGTTTGGGTCTTCCCCTACCCCTCGCCATTTTATCATTTCTCCACTGTTCCGGCCTCCTAACCGGTGCATCACTCGGTCTCCTTCTGAAGAGAGGCAGAGAGAAGAAAATGAAGAACTTCAGCATAGGAGCATCTCTTGTTGTAATGCTCATTCTTCTAGTAACACACTCAATAGATGTTGATGCTCAAACATGCAAGGCAAGTGGAACAATTAACTAATTAAGGGTAAAAAGGCCCCTCCTGGATAGTCCAACAGAGAGAATGATTCTGATTGTTGTGTCCAAGGAAAGCCTTACACAACTTACACATGTTCACCACAGGTCACAAGTAATACCAAGGCAACTCTCACACTAAACAGTTTCCAAAAGGGAGGCGATTGTGGAGGTCCATCTGAGTGTGACAGTCACTATCACTCGGATGAAACTGCGGTTGTTGCACTATCAACTGGCTGGTATAAGGGAGGGGACAGGTACCACAACTTCATCACAATAAATGGTAATGGACGAAGTGTTAAGGCCAAGGTTGTAGATGAATGTGACTCTACAATGGGATGTGACAAAGATCATGACTATCAGCCACCATGCCCCAATAATATTGTTGATGCTTCCAAAGCAGTATGGAAAGCTTTAGGTGTGACTGAAGATAACTGGGGTGACTTGGACATTACTTGGTGCGAGACTTAGGAATAAACTAGTTCAAATTGTTCCCTAATGTATAATCTGTAATTTTCGTACTCAAGAATATATATAGTAAATGAAAGTCTCTTTATACATGTAAATATGCAACTACATATATAGGTTAATTCAGTCATCAAAGAATATGACTAAATCCAGATGATTTCAATAAAAGTTAAAGTTCAACGGGTTCTTGCAAGGCAGAACATCAAAATTGACATGAACAGTGTATAGTCATCGGCAAGACGCATCGTAAAGTTGTATATATTCCATAAGAGGGCAAGCCTCACTTCGATATGAACATGAACTACTGAGTCACACAGCAATAATTATCTCTTTTAAGTATGTGTTGAACTTATCCAAAACCTTCTTGAGAAATAACAGACCAGGAAAGCAACATTACTGCATCCACACCTCATCTTATCCAAGGGCAGTTGCTTTTCAAGCAATCGGGAAAAAGTGTAACTTAAAGAAAATGACAAAGACAGACCCTTAATACAAATCCCTTTTACATTAGTCATATTTAAGATTCAAACTTAACCAAGAATGTGGTGTGATTAAAATAATATAACACCTACCTAAATATGACTACCTCCAATAAAACAGCAATTAACAGATTGGACCTACTTTGAACACAATGTCTCCCCTTTTGTTTGCCTAACTTGTATACATATAGGGTGCAGCCTGTATTCATCAAACAAAAACATTCAGAGAGAGTGAAAATAAAGAAAGAAAAACGGAATATGAAGAACTTCAACCTAGGATCAGCTCTTCTTTTATTGCTCTTCCTCCTGGTCATACATTCAATAGAAGTCGATGCTCAGACATGCAAGGCTAGTGGAACAATCAAGGGAAAAAAGGCCCCTCCTGGACAGTGCAACCAAGAGAACGACTCGGATTGTTGCATCCAAGGAAAGCCTTACACGACTTACACATGTTCACCTCAGGTGACAGGACATACCAAGGCAACTCTTACACTAAACAGTTTCCAAAAGGGAGGCGATGGTGGAGGTCCATCTGAGTGTGATGGTCACTATCACTCGGATGAAACACCGGTTGTTGCACTATCAAGTGGATGGTATAAGGGAGGGGACAGGTGCCACAACTTCATCACAATAAATGGTAATGGACGAAGCATGAAGGCCATGGTTGTAGATGAATGTGACTCTACTATGGGCTGTGACAAAGATCATGACTATCAGCCACCATGCCCCAATAATATCGTTGATGCCTCCAAAGCCGTGTGGAAAGCTTTAGGTGTGCCTGAAGATAACTGGGGAGACTTGGACATTACTTGGTCTGAGGCTTAGGATTTTCTTGTTAATACTATGTAATGTTTCCATTTTAATTAAATATTGTGAATGAAAGAATGTTTATACAATTAAATTTCATTCTGCAACAAAATATATAGATTCATCCAACAGTCAAAAAGAACAATTAAAGTAACATAGCTTTACTAAAAAGCAAAGGATCAACAGTTTCTTGCATTGGAGAAGGTATTAACATGGTAATCATCATCATACATAAATCATGTCAACTAAATACATGTTACAGAAAGAAAAATGGAAAATAAATTGGATTTTCAAGACGATAATACACTTAAAAAGAAGGTGAATCTCACTCTGTAAGAATGAGATCCTGATTAAGTAGACATTAAAGATTATTCCTTTGTAAGCATGAGATACATACACTAGCAAATATACCAGTGTTCAACCATGCAGAAAACCTTAAGGACTTGTGACATACTCTTTAACAGATTTTGTAATTTCCCAGTATACACGAATTAAACAGAACCACCAGACAGAGTAATATGTAAGAAAAAAGCTTGAACACTAAAAACAGGTCTCACCGAGATTTGAACTCGGGTTCTGGATTCAGAGTCTAATGTCCTGACCACTAGACCCTATGACCCTACAGCTGCTGCCTGCAGCGTGGCTTTTTATTATAATTCATTTCTGGGAGTCAAAGCAACCTTAGAGAATGATCCTAACTCGGTCGAAAAAAGGAACCATGTTTAACAAAAACATTCTAGAAATGTTTATTAGGCAAAGAAATTAAAAGTTAAATAGAAAATCTCACGGTGGGAATATGGTCACGTGCAAATACAGATAAATAACGCATATAGAGGCAAAATAATTTCAAATCCTGAAAGGGAACTGTATTACATCCGGCCTATCATAACACCTAGCAACAAAGATGTGTCAAAAGAATAAAGGGGGAGGAGGGAGAGGGGCATGAAATGTGGGCTAGAAAAAATAAAATACACAATAAGTTAAAATATATATATATAAATATACGTGTGTGTGTGTGTGTGAGAGAGAGAGAGTGTGTGTGTGTGGTGTGTTCATAAAGGATATTTATGTACATATTGTTGAATTTCGGTACCCGAATTAACGAAACACAAATAATAATAACAACTCTATTATTATTACTTAATTTATAATTGCAATTGACAAGGTACAAGTGCTAAATGCCTACACTAATATACTCTTTGACACACTAGATTATTACTCACAAAGGAGCCCTCCAGAGGCACGACTCACACTCGGGATTCCTTCCGGATTGTTAGAGTAGACACACAAACAAAGACCTTGACCCTATTTATAGTTACTCTAAGGCGGTGAATATTTCTTCTAGATCTCTCCGGTCCAAGTAGCTGACTACTCAAGTGAACTGAGCTTTTGGTGTTGTCAGAGAAGCTTCTAGACTTAGGGTGACTAAACTTTGGCTCAAATTCTGAACCATCAAGAATGGGCTGGAATAATGAAGAAGTCTCCGGACATTTCCTGACAAATGATTTTCCCGAATTATCTAGAAGGGAAAAGAAGCGGTGGTGATTTCCAACACTCCCCCTCAACACCGACTCTTTCTTCTTGAACTTTACGAACGGTTTCCTTCGAAGAGATTCTACCTCGAGTTGTTCCCTGTTTCTCCATGGCTTCTCAAATGAGTCCTTGACATTCTCACAATAAAAAGTGACTGCTTCCTTGTCACAATGATAAAGTTCTTGCTCAAGTTTGTATCTCACATTTGTTCTTTTCGGCATCTCGAACAAGCTCGTACTAAACACATCAAGATTTGATAAAGGCTTCAATGTCGTAAACTTACCTTTCTCATGTGTTGAGTCTTCTTAATATTGATCCCCCTTAATCTCTAGCTTCACTTCGCCCAGGAGCTTTGGAGCATCCAAATTTTCATTGATCATCCCAATCGTCACTTCTTCTGAGCCAACTTCGACCAAGCTTGCTAACGCTTTAGCAGTGTCATTGCCATCTAGATTATCATCACAACCAACGTTGATCTTGGCAGCTAGATCTTCAAACCATCGACCTTCCTCAAAGTCAATCTCTTCTTCGATTTCCACCTTATCGATCCCGCTCTCCTCAACAACCAGATATGTATGGTCTTCGAACCATTCTTCTTCTATTGGGTCGTCTTTACTAAGACTTGCATCTGGGAAAGATGCTTCCATGTTCCATTCTTCTTCACTGTCATACAAATTTTGATTAGTGACCACATTTCCTTATACAACCTTTTCCGAAATGGACAATCTTTTAGGAAATGCCCTTTACGACCCCAGTTATAGCACTCGTTGTTTCGTCTCCGCTCATCAGGTCGAAAGTCTTTTTCATTTCTCGTTCTAGCTCCCCCTGCACGGGAGCATCCTTTGTTCCTCGACACTTCCAGCTTGTCTTGAATTTCTTCTTTCTTTTTCCATCCCGCAACAATGCGTACTTGTTGTCCTCCTCGGCTTCGGTTGCTGATGGAGAAAAATTCCTCTAGTAATAAAATCCGAGCAAGTGGACTCACTACCGGTGTAGTAATATGCACGAGCAGGGGTCGAACCACTGAGACTTGTTGGTTTTAACAAGTAAATTTAATTAATGCCTTAAGTAACAAAACGGGGTTTTTGACTTTGATTTATTAACTGAAATATTAAAGCAAGAAATTAACTATTTTAATTTAAGAAAATAATAAAGCAATAAACTAGGATTTAATCAGATCAAAGGAATTCACGGATTGGATTTCATATTCATCTTCATTCTATGCTAGATTTATCATGATAAAATTAACAATCTTGTTCAAATATTCGTTCACTTAATTTAAGGGTTGGGACGTTCGATGTGCGGATTGCAACCCTCTTATTTCTCTCCTATTGTAGATTCCGCTAGGTCAAAACAATAATCAAGAAATTCATTAAGAACAATGAGAACATATGAATCTAGATTCTCTTGTATTCCGCTAGGTCAACAATCAAATCCAATTGATGAAATAATGGCCTAAATTATGAACAATCCACGCTAGTGCAACTATTCAAAACCTAACAATTAAAGGTTAAAATAAAATTAAAACCTAAAATTGAATTTAGATATCTAATCAAACATGAACAAGAAAGTTTTGGAAAATTATACTAGCATAGAAATCCGACGAATACTACATCCAATCCATGAAAAGAGAATTTAGCTACTCATATTCATGAGGACAATCCCAAAATATGAATAACAATACATCAAACCTGGAAAAATAGTGAAAACCTTAAAGATCGAAAATCCTTCAATCCTCCAAAACCTAGGCAAGAAAAATAAAATCCAAAGTGCCTAATAATAATCATAATAGGAATATATATAATCCTAAAAACAATCCTTCCATGACTAGGAAAAAGGGATTCAAAAGATCCATAAAAATCTGTCAAGGATCTCAAAAATCCTTGCAAAATAAGGAAACATTCTCTTTCAGCCCGACACACTGGGCGTGCGCCCACTATTCCAGGCGTGCGCCTGCCTTCAATCTGAGAGTTTTGGGCGTGCGACCACCCCTTCCAGGCGTGCGCCCGCCCTGTCTTCCAGCCTTGGTCCTTTTTCCTTCCATAATTCCCTTTTGATCCTCCAGCAGAAAGGCTCCTTGACTTCTTAAAATGCCTCACAAGTCCTTTTTCACTTTCCAACAGATCTCCGCTCCATTTTTGTTCCGTTCTTCACTTGAATCCATAATTTGTCACCTAATTAACCTGAACTCACAAAAACACTAAAAAATATATTAAAATAACCTTTTACTCAAGAATTTCACAAGAAATAAGAGTAGGAGTACCTAATTTAGATGTGTAAAAACACATCCATCAAACACCCCCAAACTTATTTCTTGCTCGTCCTCGAGTAAGACAACAAAACATAAGAAGACAAATAAAAAGAACAATCTAAACTAATTAATCCGAAAGTTAACTTTGTCCCCACATTCTTATATTTCCCAAAATTGCTTGAATCATGAAATACCACAACCACACAATCTCAAAGCAATCAATCCACACAAGTATCAACATATATTACCATTAATTTTGCTACCCTGCTCAATCATTATATGTACTCAATAAATCCCCGTGTGTGTGTGAATTTGAATTCTCCCTTCGCTTCAAACATGATCTATTTTTATAAAGCTAAGTACACCAATCATCTCTTATTTTATTGACTTTGTTAACAAATAAAAACACACTTAAACGACAAACTATGAATACTCCCATACCTTTTCCACTTCAATGGACCTTAACACCCCCAAACACGATCATTTAAGCACATATTTTTAAGAGTCATCTACCGTTCAAGTAGGGAACAACGTAGCGGCGAACTCCATTGCCCCTAATACTAGGTAGGAATTTATTACCATATACTCCTATTTGGCAAGGAAGCAACGTCGCAGCCGAACGCCGTGCCCCGAGCTACTTTAGGAATATTTAATCATAGAGATGGGAGTTAGCCATTTCGGTGTCGAGCACAGTACGGACCATCACGGCGGAAAAGCTCTTCCCATAACGCTATTTGCATACCCGGAAATGCGGTTAAGCTAGAATGGTCCCTATCCAACCAATCTACACGCCTGGAGGTATTACCGAGTAATAATTTAATTGCCATTGCTCCCATTCCCTTTTTTCAATTAATTTACACATTATCTCAGATACAAGGGGTGTCCATCCAACAACAAAAATCCACACTATCCAAGGAGTACCCACAGTTTACTGTTAAGAAGTTACTATTTACTAAACAAATTCATTAACGTCAAAGATGATGGTGTACTATAAACTTGATAAAACAGATCAAAATTATCAACTACAGGAAAATTACAGCATAAGTGCACATAATTTTTGAGCATTATTGACATAAATATAACCATTGAGCACCATATCAAAATTAATCTAAAATATATTGAGACTTGCATAACTGACTTTCAACACCACGATGTCCTACTAACGATTTCAAACAATCAACCAAGCAATCATGGGAATAAAAGAATGTTAACAAAACTTGAACCATGTCAAACAAGGACAAAATTAACCCAAATTTTTTTTTCTTTTTTTTTTTTTTTTTTTTTTTACTATGAAGATAAACCAAAAGCTGTACCAAGTAGTACCCCACACCCCCAAATTTAAACCATGCATTGTCCCTAATGCATATGATATCAATAAAGCATAAGATAGGGTTAGGGGTACCTCAACCAACTGCTGAGGCGGAGGCGGCGGGTGACCCCAAGGATCACTCTGAAACTGCTGAAACTGCCCCTCTTGTGGCTGGAAGTGTGGTGGAGCAGACTGCTGCGAACTACTGCCTTGGTGGTGCAAATAACCCATGAGTTGCGCCCACCTTTCATCTTGCACATTCCTGTGTGCTTGGGCTGCCATAGCCTCCGCCATCCGTCTCTGCTCCGCCTCCTCAAACTTTCTACTCAGTTCGTTCACCTCCACTCTTACCGAAGTCATAGCCAAACTCAGACCGTGCATCGCCCTGGCGGGATCTCTTCTGTATAACTCCACACGAGCTTCCACCGGGTCCTCCTCCATGGCTTCATCATTTCCTTCATTTTCGTTATTTCCTTCTCCTTCTTCTTCATTCCCTTCACCATCCTCATCACTCGATGCTGACATTGCCTCACTTTGATGAATATGACTTTTCTTGGTCATAGTGCTCAAATCTATCTTAGGCCCCGGTTTCAAGTCTCTTGACGGCAGATTCACCCTTGCCCTTGAAATCAAATACGTGATCAAACAGGGAAACTTGAAGTTGACATTGCTCAATTTTTCCGCATTGTGGGCAATTTGGTTGG
This sequence comes from Adenophora triphylla var. japonica, assembly GCA_022495995.1. Classification (NCBI taxonomy): domain Eukaryota; kingdom Viridiplantae; phylum Streptophyta; class Magnoliopsida; order Asterales; family Campanulaceae; genus Adenophora; species Adenophora triphylla. The sequence continues at coordinate 213,440 of JAFEMH010000237.1, read as the reverse complement.
AAATAATCAGTCCAGTATTAATAGGCTCTCCCTGTAACACCAAATGCATAAGCCATGCTCTCTTCCAATGCACCACATGCGAATGCGCACTCGGCAGAATCCGTTCGCTGATGAACCTGTGCAAATATCTCAACTTGTGCCTCAACTTCTTAACTGGCAGCAACTTTCCTCCATCATTCAAATTTATCTCCACACGCCCAAAAGTTGATTGAATCACGTGAATTTCCTTTTTCCATTCTTTTTCCATTGCCCCAATCGTGCTAGAATATTTACACTCTTCAACATTTGGCATAGAATAATACTGATTAATTAATTCACTCGAGTAATTCACCGGGCGTCCTCTCACATAAGACTCTCCACAGTTTCCCAACTCATGTACATTTGCATAAAATTCTTTAACCAACAATGCAACCCCGTTCTGTTTTGGCCTACTTGCTAAATTCTTCCATTGATACCTCTCCACAATATCATCCAAGCCTAAATCTTCAAAATCAAACTCTCTTTCTGCATTGCATTGTTTACGCTCATACTGAACAAAGAAATTTTCCGCTTTTCGACTTTTAAACTTATTAGCATCATGAGGAGGACCGGGGGGAACTTGTTCTTGTGCAACCTCTTTCCTTTTTCTAGAACTACTCATTGCTTCTTATCCCGAAAACTTACAAGAATTAGCAAGAAAACTTACTTCCACTGCAGAGGGTCGCCGGAAAAGTGGCCGGAGTTGGCCGGAATATTCGCCGGAGATGGAGAAGATGGAGAAGTCGGTAAAGCTTATCCTTTCAACACTTTCCCCACAAGAACCTTCCTTCAATTTGGCTCCCAATGCTTCCAATCAACAAACCCACCACTTTGCTTTACTCCATGAAATTTCTTTGATTTGGGTCCAAAGATTGAGGCTTTTGTGGTGTAAATCCGTTTTGGAGGGAGGATAATGGGTGGAGATGAGGTTTTAATGAATAACAATGGTGGATTTGGGAGATTGGGGGTGCAATTTTTAGAGAGAAGGGGGATGGGAGCCGAGCTAGAGAGAGAGAAAAGAGGGGGGGGGCGGCTGAAAGGGTTTTGAAAAATGAGGAATTAATTCCTTTCTTTATTACACTACCCCTGATTTTGACCGGTCCACACACCCCGGGCGCACGCCCACTCCACCCAGGCGCACGCCCAATTCTATGCTGAGAGAAACAGGCGCACGCCCACCCTGTCCAGGCGCACGCCCACTTCAATTTTCACCATTTTTCATTTTTTTTTTTTTTTTTTTTTTTTTTTTTTTAAGGCCCAGGATTTTTAGCTCCTCCACGCAGTTTCCCTACACAACACAAACAAAAGAAATACCCTTCAGCAGCACCAGTTTAATGAAAAAGAGAGATTTACAAATATACATACAAATCCGGGTTGTCTCCCGGTGAGCCGCCCTTTTTTAATGTCTTTGGCTAGACCATTTGCATGTCGCATTTGACACACATTTTGACCGCACTTTCGTTGCCTACGTCCCCATTAATGTAGGCGGACTACCCACAAGAATAGGCTCAGGTCACCGTAGTTCGACACGTTTACGAAATAAAAGACACTTAAAAGCGGAAGACAAAATTTTTTTTTTTTTTTTTTTTTTTTATAAAATTCACCACCCCCACACTTAAATCATGCTATGTCCTCATGGCATAGACCGCGAAAGACACAAGACAATTCAAGTGCAACGATGAAGAAACTAAAACGAAAATACAGAAAACAGTAAATGTTACCTTCATTGGGTTGCCTCCCAATCAGCGCTTTGGTTACAGTCGTTAAGCTCGACATTATGCTTCAACAGAACTAGGTGTCCTCCTTCACGTCCACCAACTCGACCACATCGATATCCTCCAAAATGGACACTCCTTCATAATATGGTTTTACTCGGTGGCCATTCACTTTAAACACTGTGCCATCTTTTAAATCTTTGAGCTCAACTGCTCCGTGCGAATACACATGCACTACCTCATATGGACCCGACCATCTAGAACTCAACTTTCCCGGAAAGAGTTTCAAACGAGAGTTAAAGAGGAGGACTTTCATACCCGGCCTTATGAACTTGGGCTTCAAATTTTTGTCATGATATCGTTTAGTCCTCTCTTTATATAATTTTGCAGTCTCATGCTTGTCTTGTCGCAATTCTTCCGGCTCATCCAAATCAAGTAACCTCTTCTCTCTGCTAGAGCCAAATCCATGTTGAGCTCTTTGGTGGCCCAATAAGCTTTGTGTTCCAATTCAACCGGAAGATGGCACTCTTTTCCGTAAACTATACGATATGGACTCATGCCAATAGGGGTCTTGTATCTTTGTCCGATATGCCCACAATGCGTCACACAATTTTCGAGACCAATCCTTGCGATTCGGGCGCCTTTGTTTTCTCAAGCACCCCTTTGATTTGGCGGTTGCTCACCTCTACTTGGCCCGAAGTTTGAGGATGGTAGGCCGTGGCTAATTTGTGAACTACCCCATACTTTTCAACGGTGATTGAACACCGGTTCGTGAAATGCGTCCCTTGATCACTAATGATAGCTCGTGGCATGCCATACACCTTTAAAAATATTCTCACAAACAAACTTGCAAACAACATTAGCATCATTTGTGCGGGCGGGGATTGCCTCCACCCACTTTGAAACATAATCAAGCTGCTACAAGTATATATAGAAAACCATGGGACGGGGGAATGGGCCCATAAAATCAATGCCCCAAACATCAAAAATATCAACTATCAAATTATGTTGTAAAGGCATCTCATCTCTCTTCCCTATGTTCCACGACCGTTGACATCTATCACACCTAATGCAAAACGCTTGAGCATCTTTGAACGAGTAGGCCAATACGGACCCGATTGCAACACTTTCCTAGCGGTCTTTTGGCCACTAAAATGACCCCCACATTGGAGTTCATGACAAAATCTCAACACACTACTCTGCTCATGGTCCGGAACACATCTCCTAACAATTTTGTCCGGGCAAATTTTCCATAGGTAAGGGTCATCCCAAATGTAATGTTTCACATCTGACTTGAACTTACGTTTTTGGTCATACGTGAATTGTGATGGGAACATATTAGACACCAAGTAATTAACGAAATCAGCATACCAAGGCTCTTGGACATGTACAGCCAGAAGTTGTTCATCCGGAAAATTTTCATTGACCGGAATCAAACCTTCTTCAACATTGAGATACGAATAGTCCTCAAGCCTTGACAAATGATCCGCCACCACATTTTCAGTCCCCTTTTTATCCCGGATCTCCACATCAAACTCTTGTAACAACAACATCCACCTCAACAAACGGGGCTTAGCATCTTTCTTATTTAACAAATGTTTCAATGCAGCATGATCAGAATAAATAATCACCTTCGATCCAAGCAAGTAAGAACGAAACTTTTCCAATGCAAACACAACTGACTAGAAATTCTTTTCGGTTGTGGTATAATTGATTGTGCATCATTAAGTGTTCTACTTGCATAATGGATAACAGAAGGCAATTTGTCAACCCTTTGTCCCAAAACAGCCCCAATAGCAAAATCTGAGGCATCGCACATGATCTCAAAAGGGTGAGACCAATTGGGACTAGAAAGAATGGGGGCACATGTCAACTTTTCCTTAAGCAAATCAAAAGCATCAACACACTCTTGGTCAAAGATGAACTCCGTATCCTTGGCAAGCGGATTACATAAAGGCTTACAAATTTTTGAAAAGTCTTTTATGAATCGCCTATAGAAACCCGCATGCCCTAGGAAGCTTCGCACACCCTTGGCGAATTCGGGGGGGAGGTAATTTTGCAATCACATCAATTTTAGCTCTATCAACCTCAATCCCCTTACTTGACACAATATGACCCAAAACAATCCCATGCTTCACAAGAAAATGACACTTTTCCCAACTCAAAGTCAAGTTGGTTTCACAACACCTTTTCAAAACAGATGCCAAATTCTTTAAACAATCATCAAAACTATCCCTATAACAGAAAAATCATCCATGAAAACCTCAACGCACCTCTCAATCATATCCGAAAAAATGGAGGTCATACACCTTTGAAATGTCGCAGTGCATTGCAAAGCCCAAAAGGCATCCTCTAAATGCATATGTGCCGAATGGACATGTGAAAGTGGTTTTGGACTGATCTTCAGGGGCTATGGCAATCTGATTATACCCCGAAAAGCCATCAAGAAAACAATAGTAAGAATGACCGGCCAATCTCTCTAGCATTTGATCAATAAACGGCAAGGGAAAGTGATCTTTCTTGGTCGCGGCATTTAATTTTCTCAAGTCAATACACATCCTAAGGCCGGTCACTTCCCTTGTTGGCACATCCTCACCTTTCTCATTTTGGACAACGGTAATGCCCGATCTTTTTGGTACAACTTGTACCGGGCTTACCCACTCACTTTCGACCACTTAGGGTAAATGATACCCGCATCTAGCAATTTTAGGACCTCTTTTCTCACGGCTTCCTCCATGTGAGGATTCAGCCTCCTTTGTCTCTCTCTAGACGGCTTGGCACCATCCAAGAGATGAATTCTATGCATGCACATTGTGGGGCTAATTCCCTTTATGTCCTTCAATGTCCAACCAATGGCCTCTTTATATTCACACAAAACAGCAATCAATTGGGCCTCTTGGTCTTTGGACAAATCAGATGCAATTATGACAGGCAATGTTTCTCTCTCTCCCAAAAATGCATATTTTAAATTAGAAGGAAGAGTTTTCAATTCAAGGACTGGGGGAATCACAATAGAAGGCGCCAACTTCTCATTGAAGTGGCCTAGGGGGTGAAACGGGCCATCACTAGGATGGTGCTCGTCGGCCTTATCCACAGCCATCAGTTGAGCATCCGCATTATCCCTAGTTTTCTCACCGCCCATTGAAATCAATGACTCTAACTCCTCACATTCTCTCACATGCCATGAAATCTCACTCACACAATCATCAACTTCATCCAACTCATCAACAAGCATGCAAGACTCATCCTGACCCACCGCATTTTTCATTACATCAAAGACATTTATTTCAATCTTTTCATTTGCGACGGTCATAGATAGAGTACCATTACCAACATTGATCACGGTGTTGGTTGTTGCCATGAATGGTCTCCCAAGCAATATGGGTGAATCACGGCGACTACCCTCACCGCGAGGCATCTCTAAAACCACAAAATCAACTGGAATAATCAATGAACCAACTTTGAACTAAAACATCCTCTACGATGCCCATTGGTCTTTTAATGGACCTATCAGTAAGTTGTAGGGCCATCATAGTGGGTTTTAGCTCGGGCAAACCTAACTCAAGGTACATGTAATATGGCAGCAAATTAATGCTCGCCCCGAGATCAAGCATAGCTCTCACCGTGTGAGAATCCCCCAAAGTAATGGAGATTAGAAAACTCCCGGGGTCTTTCATTTTCGGTGGGAGACTATGTTTGACTACAGCGCTTGCATTCTCATCCAAAAACAGAATCTCATCTTTCCCATCTTGAATTTTCTTGGAATTAATTTCCTTGAAGAATTTGGCATATGCAGGAACATTCTTGATCACATGTAACAAAGGCAAATTTATGTTAACTTTTGAAAACATGTCAATCAATTCTTTCATTTGGTGATCAAGCTTATTCCTCAAGAATACGCCGGGGAAAGGAACAGGAGGTACATATGGCTTGGGATTGGATTTTTCTACATTCACTTTTTGTCCCAATCCATTAGTACCCTCACCTTCGACACAACATCCTCAACAACAATATTTTCCACAATCGGGGTTCCACAACGAGAGGAATCAATGACGGGGGTTTAGCGGGAGAAGAAGGAGAAGTTACACGATTATCTACTGTTTGCCACCACGTAAGGTGATGATGGCCTTGGCTTGCTCCCCTTGGCTAGGGAATGTACCCGGTTGTCGTCCTGTAATGCCTCGCCAATTGACCCATTTGGGTCTCCAACTTCTTCATTGCGCGGCTTGATTGTTGTATGCTTCTTTGCCGTTACGCCTTTGCTTGAAGTTGCTCCGCTCTCATCTGCTCCATTGCCTCTTCCCAAGGCTCTTTCTTCCTTTCGTAAATCCCCTGCGGAGGTGGTTGGGGATGAAGAGTCTTATTTTGTTGATTTCCACCCCATGACAAATTGGGATGTCTCGGTGCTGCTTGCCATCTGGATTGTAATTGTTCCCAAAGCGATTGTTGTTTGGTGGGAATCGTTGACCAAACCCTTGCACCGCCTGTACCGCCGGTTTCATAGCCAAAGGAACTAGTAGCGGGACATGAGTTATAATCATGAGATTTAGAGCCGCATGTAACACAACTATCATACACAAGATGAGCAGTAGAAGGTATAGAAGAAGAAGAAGCATTTTGCAAAGCTAATTTATCAAATCTTTGGTTGAGCAATGCAAAGTGCTTAGCAATCTCATTATTCAATCCGACCTCATTTACCCCCCTTGTTGCTCCCTAGAACCTTTTTGTTGAGAATTAGCACTCAACATCTCAAACAATTCCTGGCATTGTTGTGCAGTCTTGGTTCCCAAACTACCTCTATTTGCATTATCAACCATGGATTGGTATTCAGGGGATAAAGCCCCATAAAACGTTTGATGCAACATAGAAGCAGGAAAATTATGATGAGGGCATTGAATTTGCAACATCCTAAATCTATCCCATGCCTCATGGAAGGCTTCCCCCGGTTCCTGTGCAAATCCCATAATTTTTACCCTAAAATCTGTCAATGCATTATAAGGGTAGAACTTAATAAGAAAAGCATCATGTAAAGCATCCCAAGTATTGATACTACGGGGAGGAAGTAGCAATAGCCAAGTTTTGGCTTTGTCTTTCAATGCATATGGGAAACACTTCAGTCTCAAGTGCTCTGTTTGTAACACCCTCTTTTATAGGGAACCCACTCACGGTAGACATGAATTCTCTCAAAAATGCCAAAGTATCCTCACCACTAAACCATGAAAGTTTGGAAGCATATTAAAATATTGGCCTTTTATTTCATAAGCTAGTGCTGCATCGGGCAACACTATGCACGACACCGATGTGTCGACTCTTGGCCTAGCAAATGCATTCATGATTTGGTCCGCCATTACAAAATTAAATTCTTCTTCTTCCTCGGTGGAAGAAGTTTCCAACTCACTTAATTCTTCTTACGTCCGGTGACGAAGTGTCGGTCAGTTTCACTCACTTGAGTAGAGGGAATGCCTCTCTCAATTCTGTCTATATCGTCGTTCAAAGGAACCAAATTAGGATCCAATGACCGGCGACCAAACATGCACCGATTAAATTAACTTGTTAAAAATCACAACAAGTCCCCGGCAACGGCGCCAAAAACTTGATGGAGAAAAATTCCTCTAGTAATAAAATCCGAGCAAGTGGACTCACTACCGGTGTAGTAATATGCACGAGCAGGGGTCGAACCACTGAGACTTGTTGGTTTTAACAAGTAAATTTAATTAATGCCTTAAGTAACAAAACGGGGTTTTTGACTTTGATTTATTAACTGAAATATTAAAGCAAGAAATTAACTATTTTAATTTAAGAAAATAATAAAGCAATAAACTAGGATTTAATCAGATCAAAGGAATTCACGGATTGGATTTCATATTCATCTTCATTCTATGCTAGATTTATCATGATAAAATTAACAATCTTGTTCAAAGATTCGTTCACTTAATTTAAGGGTTGGGACGTTCGATGTGCGGATTGCAACCCTCTTATTTCTCTCCTATTGTAGATTCCGCTAGGTCAAAACAATAATCAAGAAATTCATTAAGAACAATGAGAACATATGAATCTAGATTCTCTTGTATTCCGCTAGGTCAACAATCAAATCCAATTGATGAAATAATGGCCTAAATTATGAACAATCCACGCTAGTGCAACTATTCAAAACCTAACAATTAAAGGTTAAAATAAAATTAAAACCTAAAATTGAATTTAGATATCTAATCAAACATGAACAAGAAAGTTTTGGAAAATTATACTAGCATAGAAATCCGACGAATACTACATCCAATCCATGAAAAGAGAATTTAGCTACTCATATTCATGAGGACAATCCCAAAATATGAATAATAACAATAAAACATCAAACCTGGAAAAATAGTGAAAACCTTAAAGATCGAAAATCCTTCAATCCTCCAAAACCTAGGCAAGAAAAATAAAATCCAAAGTGCCTAATAATAATCATAATAGGAATATATATAATCCTAAAAACAATCCTTCCATGACTAGGAAAAAGGGATTCAAAGATCCATAAAAATCTGTCAAGGATCTCAAAAATCCTTGCAAAATAAGGAAACATTCTCTTTCAGCCCGACACACTGGGCGTGCGCCCACTATTCCAGGCGTGCGCCTGCCTTCAATCTGAGAGTTTTGGGCGTGCGACCACCCCTTCCAGGCGTGCGCCCGCCCTGTCTTCCAGCCTTGGTCCTTTTTCCTTCCATAATTCCCTTTTGATCCTCCAGCAGAAAGGCTCCTTGACTTCTTAAAATGCCTCACAAGTCCTTTTTCACTTTCCAACAGATCTCCGCTCCATTTTTGTTCCGTTCTTCACTTGAATCCATAATTTGTCACCTAATTAACCTGAACTCACAAAAACACTAAAAAATATATTAAAATAACCTTTTACTCAAGAATTTCACAAGAAATAAGAGTAGGAGTACCTAATTTAGATGTGTAAAAACACATCCATCAGTTGCTAAACAGTGCTTCCTCTTAACCCATTGAAGTTGGTGTTGAAGACCTAGATGTACGTTTATCCAAAGTTTCTTGGCTGGCCAACAAACTCTCTAATTCTAGTAGAGAAGTTTGAGTGGCCCAACCGCGAATCGCAGTAACTAACCCCTTAAACTCGGGTCTCAACCCATGGATGATTATCATCCTCGTTCTTTGCTCGTTAATCTTTGAGTCTAGATCTAACTTCGAGATCTCATGACATATTTAAGTTTATGAAAATATTGACTTACTGTTAGATTCTGCTGCGTAGTCGACATTAGCTCATTTTCGAGCATCTGGAGACGAGCCTCATTGGTCCTTGAAAACAAGGCCGCATAGGTATCCCATATCTCTTTTGGAGTTTGTGCATCCTCGACATACTCCAAAAGTTCGTCATCAACGCTAATTTTTAGCGCGTACATAGCCTTCCCAGCTTTCGCTTCCCATTTTTGGAATGCTTGAGTGTCCTCCTTTTCCGGTGGCGTGGTCTCGCTACCAACCACGATATTCCATAACACTTGCCCTTGTAAGTATGACTGCATACATGTTCGTCAATACTTGTAATTACCATTATTGAGTCTCCGAATTCCACCAAATGCGCTTGCCGGATCTACCATCGTGACTTGGTACTGCCTCTGTGCACGCCAACAAGTAAGCATGGTCTTCCCCCACGAGTTTCACAATCTCCTATTGTGCAACTGCAACGATTCCAAACAAGACTTCAGCAGCGATTCCCACAATCCTGGGTCGTGCTGCTCTGATACCACCACTTGTTGAATTTCGGTACCCGAATTGACGAAACACAAATAATAATAACAACACTATTATTATTACTTAATTTATAATTGCAATGGACAAGGTACAAGTGCTAAATGCCTACACTATTATACTCTTTGACACACTAGATTATTACTCACAAAGGAGCCCTCCAAAGGCACGACTCACACTATGGATTCCTTCCAGATTGTTAGACTAGACACACAAACAAAGACCTTGACCCTATGTATAGTTACTCTAAGGCGGTGAGTATTTCTTCTAGATCGCTCCGGTCCAAGTAGCTGACTACTCAAGTGATCTGAGCTTTTGGTGTTGTCAGTGAGAAGCTTCTAGCTTTAGACTTAGGGTGTATGGACTAAACTTTGGCTCAAATTCTGAGCCATCAAGAATGGACTGGAATAATGAAGAAGTCCCCGGACAATTCCTGACAAATGATTTTCCCGAATTATCTAGAAGGGAAAAGAGGCGGTGGTGATTTACAACACATATGCTAGTAACACTGCTTAAAAGCCAACTTTTGATGCACAAAAATTAAGAATGGATACTCATTTAGGGACGCAGGGAGTAGAAGATTACCGCATATATATAACTATACATGAGGACCATACCTAGACTTCATTTCTCTCTTCGGCATCCAATATCCTCTTCTAGGAAAATTACAGACATGCAAGGAAATTAATTGCTGCGTTACACTCTACCGGGAGTTTCACGTACACAACACTTCATTCCAGTCACTTGAGCAAAAATTTGCCCGGCAATCTGCGGAGAACAACTAGAAGAAAAGAAAAACAAATTCAGGAAGATGACAAACTAAGATTCCAAATGTGAAGCCTTTTTATATTTGTCACTTTCAAGTTTCAATTAACCAAGAATGTCGAACATACTATAAAAATAAAAATCCACTCACAACTACTAAAATGAAACAGCACTTACCAGAATAGTCAGATTTTGAACACCACTTTGGCGTTTTTCTAGTATAACTCGTATAAATAGAGAGAAGCATTATCAGAGTTGCACCAAAACAAAAAACATTCACAGGGAGTGAAAAGAAGAGAGAGATATTATGAAGAACTTCAACCTGGGAGCATCTCATCTGTTATTGTCCATTCTCCTTGTCACGCATTCACTGGATGTTGCTACTCAGACATGCAAGGCAGTGGAACTATGAAGGGGTAAAAGGCCCCTCCTGAACAGTGCAACCGAGAGAACGACTCTGATGTTGCATCAAAGGAAAGCCTTACACAACTTACACATGTTCACCCCAGGTGACAAGTAATACCAAGGCAACTCTCACACTAAACAGTTTCCAAAAGGGAGGCGATGGTGGGGGGCCATCTGAGTGTGACGGTCACTATCACTCGGATGAAACACCGGTTGTTGCACTATCAACTGGATGGTATAAAGGAGGGGACAGGTGCCACAACTTCATCACAATAAATGGTAATGGGAGAAGCATGAAGGCCATGGTTGTAGATGAATGTGACTCTACTATGGGATGTGATGAAGATCATGACTATCAGCCACCATGCCCCAATAATATCGTTGATGCTTCCAAAGCTGTGTGGAAAGCTTTAGGTGTCCCTGAAGATAACTGGGGAGACTTGGCTATTATTTGGTCCGAAGCTTAGCAATATACTAGTTATTATTGTTCCCTGATATATAAACTGTAATTTTTCTACTCGTGAATATATAAAGTATCTTTATACATGTAAATACGCATCTGCAACTACACATATAGGTTCATTCAATAATCAAAGACATGACAAAATCTAGATGAGTTGAATAAAGTTAAGGTTCAACAAGTTCTTGCAAGGCATAACCATGACAAATTTAGATGAACCGAGATACTCATCGGCAAGTCACATAGTAAAGTTGTATATATATTCCTTAAGAGGGGAAGTCTCACTTTGATGTAAACATGAACTACTATTTTTTTTTTGTTAATGTTTTTTTGTTAGAAGGCTTGCTTATAATTCATCTTTAGTGAGTCAAATCAACCACAGGAAATGATCCTACTGTTCGGAAAAATGAACCATGTCTGACAAAAACATGCCATAAAAGATAGATTGGCAAATGAAGAAGGAAAAAGGCTTTTCTTACATACTAGAACAATTACAGAGGGCCCTGGTTAAGGATTATTTAAACTAGCTTAGGCTTCCAATTGGAGACATGTTTTTAAGAACCAAAAGGTAAGCACGCATGCATTTATACAACCTAGGACACATCTCAAGCTGATACTAGAAAGGCCATGCCATTTCTGCGATGCCTCAGACTACAGATCTGCCTTCTACTTCATCAATGACTATTAGAAAAGTGTAATGTTACATGTACAGCATAAGGAACCTATTTTTAACTCATTCATCTTCAGGTCCAACATCCTCATCTAGCGGAATAACAGAGCAAGTGGTTACTGCTAAAGACATGTTACAGCTCTGACGCCTATATAAGTCCTATTATGGTTTACCGCTAATTCGGACTTTTATACACACTTTTCGTGAAGTATTATAAACTGCACATATTTAATACTAGTATTAAAAATTTACAATCATATGGTAAGAGAAAATAAAAAATAAATACTCACTTTATTGAAGAATATGCTAAATTGAAACTACAAGTGTATATGATTTAGCACAGTAGTCATACTCCATTTTCCAGAATATCAAAGAATGTTGTACTCCCCACCCCCCCCCCAACATTAATTATCCATGTCCTCTAATTTTACAACCAATGCTGGAAGAAGAAATAGACTTGACGGTGACATCAATCGATGCTCGTAGAAGCCATTCCTTTGTCTTAACTATCCTCACTCTAAAAGAACAAGATGATGGAATAGGTTAAATCTGCCTGCAGTTAAATTACAACCAAATCTTCTCGCATAACACAACAGGGCAGTCATCATTAAAGCAATGGTACAGTTCTGTTTTTGACCGTAAGCTTGGAACTCTGTAAGGAAAACCTTTTATATATATATATATATATATATCCTTACCAATTTAATTTAATTTCATATAATTATATTTGGGAATCAAAATTATGTTAAATGAACACACTATATGTACCATTGTGGCTAGTATTACAAAATCTAAAATCGAATTACTTCAATAATAGAAATAAAGTTGCATAATATTTTATTAGCAGTCAAAATTCACCAATTTCAAAAACTAAATAGTGTGAAACCCTAAGTAGAATTTAATATTTAATTGTTAAATTGAAACCCGAAAACATCGTCAGTAAATTAATACTTACAATCAATCATGTGAACTATAAAATTAATATAAGAAGACAAATCAATTTTAAAAAGACCTAAATTGATTGAGACCTAAATTAATTCGAAAGAGAAAAATTAGTTACCGTCAGGGTTCAGCTCTTGACCGGTGACCGTGCGGCGCGTTGGACGGCAGGCGGCTAGGTTACCGGCGAGTGGCGACGCGGGGAACAGTGGCAATCTCAGGTGGTGCTCGAGAGTGGCGCGCTATTTTCTGATTCTGCGTTCTCTTTAAAAAAGTTGTTTCCAAATATTAAAATATGTTCCTTACAGACCCCTCACTGTTATGTATAGTACAAATCAAACCCTATAATTACACAATAGTATTTTACCAATCAATCACCTACAATACATATACAACATAATTTTATAATACACAACATACTCGTTAGTAAGCACTAACGAGGTGACCATATTTTATTGGTTATATCGGTTGTAGATCCGCCACACTATAATTAAAAGTATCAACATAATTATGATACATTATTTTATAAACCAAAGTATATGACTTTTTTTTGTAACTTTAGTATAACCTCATTAGTACCATATGGGTTATGTATATTTTGTTTACTTACGACGTCAAATAACTGTCAAATAACTAGCAGAGTAGATGGTGTGACAATGCCACGTCAGTGTCATGTCATCATTAGAATCATCGTTAATGATGTGGTGTCATTGGCGCAGACTATAGAGTGACAGACCTAGTAAGTAAAAAAAAAAAATTTGCATTATTTAATAACGAATTCAAAAGTATGCTGTCTTGCTGTCAATAACGAATATATCGCATTATTTGCAAACTAGGATAAAATCAGTTGAATAAGTTCGTAATTATTCCCAAAATAATACAGTTTTGTACTCATACATTCCAAAATAATTTTCCTTTTTTATTTGGTGACTGAAAAAATAAGATTATGATCAATGAAGCATTAATGTGACAATTCTCTTGACCACAATCTTCGACATTGCATAAGGATGGGATAGCTTTCAAGTGGTGAGTCCTCCAATGGTGTTCTGCTCAAGTTGAAGAACTATTAGTAACGGTGATTTTTTAAATATAGTCACAACCTTAAAACACATTATAACACCAAATAGAAATCATATTGAGTATATTTCTAATTTGACAACGCTATCTATTGAACGTAAGGTGATTTTTTATTGATTATTTTGGTGCCACTAAATTAATAACATTGATTACATTGTTTATTGTGTTTGAAAAAATTAATACAACTAATAAATAGTAAATATATATTCGAATAATTGCTAGATTCGCATAAGAATCAAATGGAAAAAGAAGACGTAGAAACTTAATACAAAATTGGAAGTCTAGACCCTGAAAACAAATCTGAAACGTTAGGTCCTAACAGATATTGTGTAAACCTAAAGGGGTAAAGTGAAAATTTGAATAGTTAAAGAAAAAGATATTTCCATTGCCGGGACTTGAACCCAGGTCTCTCGGGTGAGAGCCGAGTATCCTAACTAACTAGACTACAACGGATTTGCTGTTCTTATCTCATTATTATATTTATTTTTATAATATGTATTTTCTTTGAATACACAAAAGGCTTTCGAACACGTTTTGGATTCACGCTACAAACTTTTGATATCCACCCGCCATGAAAAATTACTTCAAAATTTCCTTCTCGCAGTGGCTGTAGGGACGATGGACGAGGGAGGACGAAAAGAAAAAAAAAAGGAATGGGTTAGGGCTCCGTTTGTTTAAAAAAAAAAGACATTCAAAAAACACTTTTCCTATTTTTCGATTTTTGGTAGTAACAAAAAAAATATGTATAGTTGTATGGAATATAATTCCCCCCGTTAAATACCCCTAAAAATAAGGAAAACAATTAGCACACAGAATCCTAATTCAATAAGGATTTATTCTCACTCAAGAAGTCTTATTTGGCGCGGACTCCTAGCGGGTTAAGGAACCTAAATTAGACGAAGATTCACTCTCCTAATACAAATCAACTATGGAACTCCTATTCTTGAATGACTCACCACTTGAAAGCTATAAATAAGGGTCAAGACCCTCACACAAAATAAAAAAGGTGTTCTGCTCAAGTTGAAGAACTATCAGTAACGGTAACCTATAAATTTTCTTAGACAACAGAAGATTTACTTTCAATGAAACAAAACAGTACATAAGACAAAAATTCCATAAAAGCAGATCAAAGATTGGAGATAGTCCTAGTTTCAACTCAACTACAACCTCATTGGTCAACTTCCATAGCTTGGGCAGCTTTAGCCATAGCCTAGGGAGTCATTTTGATCTTCAACCTCTTCTTTCCCAACATGAAACCGCTACCTTTCTTTTCACCCTCCACCTAACAAACAACCAAATCACACAACAAAGCATGATTAAAAACACTTAAAAGTGACATACCCAAATGAAACTACACTCTCCTTTCCCAAAGTGTCGTAGTTAAGAAATTATTGAAATAGCCTGCGAAAGTATTTTCTAGTCAATACTTTTTGTGGCTCCAAATTAGGTCTGTCAACTTTTACCCATTACCCAAGAACCCGCTCAATTCAACTCGCTAATTACCCGACCCAACTCAATTCACTAACAATTTCGGGTTGAAACAAGTTACCCGTTTTAACCCGTTAAATTTAGTGGGTTAACTCGTCAACCCGTCTTAACCCGTTATATTTATATTGACAGGGAGATGAACCAAAATAAATTAATCGTTTTAATTTTTTTTTAACAACCTCCTGCCACCCACCCACCCCCCTACCACCCCACCCCAGGGTCAAAAAAAAAAACATTTCAAATTTATTTTTAACCACCCCTACCCCCACCTCCACCCCCCCCCCGGGTCAAAAAAAAAAAATTAAACATTGTAAATTTATTTTTAACCACCCCAGCCCCACCCCCACCCCCCCACCCCAGCCCCCCCCCCCCGCCGCCCACCCACCCCCCGGATCAAAAAAAATTAAACATTTTAAATTTACTTTTAACCACCCTAGCCCCACCCCTACCCCACCCACCCTCCTACTCCCCTCCAGGGTAAAAAAAAATTAAACATTTTAAATTTATTTTTAATCACCCCCACCCCCACCCCACTCACTACTACCACGTGCTTAAATCCCTCGTAAGTGGCTGCCTGTAGCAATAAAAAAACAGCTGAGTTAGAGCTGGAAATCAAAAAAAAAAAAAAAAAAAAAAACTATTCTTTTAATGCTTTTATATAATTGTCTATAGTATTTTGTATCTTCTGATAGTGAACAACAAAGGCTGAGGTGAGGGGGAATCCTTGTACCCCAACAGAGATACACACACCGCCCCACCCCTACGCCCCCCCGCCCTACCCCACCCCACTCACTACTACCACCCCCTGCCCCACCACACCCCCCACCCCCAACGTCGGGTCAAAAAATTTAATTTATTTTTGAAAATTATTTTTTCTAGCCGAGTAATTCAAAAGAAAAAAAAAAGTTGAGCTTATCGGGTTATCCGAGTCGACCCGCCTCATTCGACCCGTTTGTTAAATGGGTTGTAACGGGTATTACTCGTCTCAACCCGTTACCCGTTTCAACCAGTTACCCGCTTTAACCCAACTCAAACCGACCCGACCCGATTGACAGGTCTACTCCAAATCAGGCTATTCTAATCAGTACAAAGAGGATGTTTCCGGATAATCCATGATGAAAATTGCATCGAAAATTACATGGACCGACTGTTGCTTCATAACAAAGAAAAAGATGTGCATAAAGTATAGTGAGTCATTTTGCTTTATTCCATCATATTCCCAAGCAAAATAAAAATAAAAATAGTGAGTCTTTGGCTCCATCGGAAATGATGGAACAAATATCATACGAGATCGCGAACCTAAATTTTGAAATGAGACTGAAATATCTTGAAAAAGAGGTAGACACCTTTGTATTAAAATCGAAAACACATGTAAATGGAAGTAAATTAGAAACCAAGTTTCCAGGATAATTTCAGGCCTTTCTGTTGACATAAATTGGCACTTCCTTTAAAAATGGTATGCTTTGTTAAATAAGGGAACAGAGTGACACTAACCTTGTAATAGCATGCTCGAGAAATCCATTAATGTAAGCCTTTGTTTCAATGTGGAAACAGTATGCCATCATAACTATTAACCGGAGTAGTCCATGGAATTGAACCCGCCAACAAAAGCAAGTATGAAATGGTTGAATCAACCGAATAAGCAATCTAAGAACTGTTTTACATCTTTTTCTTTAATATAATCTCTCCGTCCCAAAAAGACTCCCCACAAAAGAGTATTTCTCTAACATGTAAAATAAGAGCAAAGGGTGAGAAATTTAGAACTGGACATCATTTAATTTGAAGACTTGAAAACATGGGAAGCGGAGTTTCTGGCAACTTGTGAAGCTTATGACAGCCGTAGATGTTGAGGTGTTGAACAGAGGAGAGGTTCTGAAGGCCTTCTTCAAGAGATTCCAAATTTTCCAGACCAGAGATTCGAACATCTACAAACGACCTAGGGAGCTGAGTCCCCTCCTCCAAAAAGGTAACCACTAGTGGAAATTCTCCAACTAGTCTGAGCGCAAGAAGAGAGGTTGGAAGGGTTGCTAGGCCCCACTCCATAATTGGATGCTTTACTTCCCCCATTTCAAGGAACACTAAATTTGGAGGCCAACAACGCCCTCCTACACTTGGATAACCCTTCAGATTTTTACAACCATCGATTTCCACACGTCGAAGAGAGGTGAGGCTTTGCATCTCATTGGCGCACATGTACTTTAGATTTGAGCAGCCTTCGATGTGAAGAGTTATGAGAGTGAAGGGCAGACATGTTTCCGGAATCAACTCTATGCCCGAACAAAAACTTATTTCTAATCGAGTGAGATGAGCCAACCTTTTTGGTAACAATTTAAGTTTTGACCAACTGTATATAAAAAACCGATTCAAGCAAAGACAAAGACATGCCCTCCTCCATATTCTCACATTTCAAAACACTAAGATTTCTGAGTGTGGTGGGTAGCTTCTGATAAGGATCCAAAAGATCCTCCCTAATCTTTGTATATATTTAGATATAGAAAGTAAATATTTGGTTCAATCTTTTTAATTATTTGTTGTAATCTTTTACTTATTCTCCAAGCTAGGTTGTTTGTATATAAACCCTTTTCATATCAATAATATACAAGAGAGAATTTATTCAGTTGCCTGTTTGTTCATATGGTATCAGAGCTCTTTCTGTTCCTCTAATTCTTCTCGGCAAACCTAGCAGCCACCACCATGTCCATGCCGACATCAACCTTACCCAACTCGGCTGAACCAAACTCCCCTCTTATTCTCGTCAACCTCTCTTCCTGTATCACCCTAACACCGCTCACTTATCTCCCTTGGGCTGCTCAACTTGAATCCATCCTTTTTGGCCTTGATCTACTTAAATTTGTAGATGGCACCCACCCAGCCCCACCACCCAAACTCTCGGCCAACACCCGTGAAGACATCCTTGCTCCAAACAACAACCGAGAAACCAACAACCCGGCTTTCATTACTTGGAGCCGTCAAGACCGCCTTATCTTAGGTGCCCTACTAGGAACTCTTGACCCTACCGTTGCTCCCTTAGTTCTCCAAGCTAAGACTTCCAATGAGGTATGGACTCTCCTCCGCACCACCTACGCCAATCCTTCCCGTGGACACATCCTTCAAGTAAAGGATAATCTAGACAACCTCACCAAAACCACTCAACCCATAGCCGACTATATGCACTCCATAAAAACCTTGACCGACAAACTAGCCATCCTTGGTAAACCCATGGATCCCGAAGACATAGTAGCCAAAACCCTCAAAGGCCTTGACTATGAAACCTTCAAACCGGTCATTGATTCGGTTCGTGCTCGCGACACACCCATATCCTTTGAGGCTCTCCGCTGAGAAACTAATAAACCATGAGCTCACCTTGAAACAACACAACCCTCCCTCAAACTACCACCGCCACCGCCCATGCAGCCCACTTCCGCCATAACCCCACCCGCCACAACAACCACAACACCGCCCCTTCCCATCCCCACCCAACTTCTCTGCCCCCACTCCCCTTTTCCGCCCCCATCTCACTCCGGACCAGCAACTCCTCCCCCGCTCCTTTCAAAGGTAAGTGCCAATCTTTGTCGCTTCGTTGGCCACGTTATTTCCCAAAGTCTGTCGCTTTAAGCGTGACTATCCTTCATTAACTTTCCTCCTCCTCCCACCACCAATTCCCGCCAAGCTCGCCCCCCCCTCTTCCAGCCAACCGCAAGCCCACACCATCTCTACCAACCATCCGTCCACCAACTCTTGGCTTCTTGACAGTGGAGCCACCCACCACCTCACAAATGATCTTGCCAATCTTTCTCTTCATCACCCTTACAACGGTTGCGACGATGTGATCATTGGCGATGGCTCATCCCTCCCTATCTCGGAAATAGGTTCATTCACTCTCTCTTCATCTCATCGCACTCTTCAATTCTCTAATGTTCTTTTTGTTCCGTTAATTTCTCGTAATATCTTATCCGTTTCACAATTCTGTAAAGATAACAATGCTTTCATCGAGTTCTCACACTCTTCTTTTTTTGTCAAGGACCTTTCGACTCACCAAATTCTCCTCCAAGGCACAAATGATCGAGGTGTCTACCTTTGGCATCCCTCCTCTCCTCAAGCTCTTCTTGGCACCTCCGCAACGACCCACTCATGGCATCATCGTTTAGGACACCCCGCCCCTCCTATTATGTCGTTTTTAGATAAACAGTTTTCTTTGTCTTTTAAGTCTAGTCGTTTTTCCAATTGTAATTCTTGCGATATCAATAAAACTCATAAGTTACCTTTTGATGTCTCTTCTCTCACTTCCGCTGCTCCTCTTGAACTCATTTTCTCTGATGTGTGGACTTCTCCTGTTCATTCTCATGACAATTTTAAGTACTATGTCATTTTTGTTGATCATTACACAAAATACGTTTGGCTCTACCCACTTAAACATAAATCCGACACCTTTCAAACCTTCTCTCGGTTCAAGTCCCTTGTTGAAAAATTCTTCAACAAACCCATTATTCAGTTATATTCTGACAACGGAGGTGAATACCTCAAACTTACACCATCCCTCTCTCAAAATGGCATCACCCATCTAACCTCTCCTCCTCACACACCCGAGCATAATGGCTATGCCGAACGTCGCCATCGTCACATCGTCGAGACTGGCTTAACCCTTCTCTCCCATGCCAACCTTCCTCTAAAGTATTGGACTCATGCTTTTATTACTGCCACCTACCTCATTAATCGCCTTCCCACCCCTACCCTTCAAAACGATTCTCCATATTATCGCCTCTTCCATAAACACCCAAACTATACAAAACTCCGTAGCTTCGGTTGTCTTTGCTACCCCTGGCTCCGCCCCTATGCACCTCACAAACTTGCTCCCCGTTCTACCCCATGCGTCTTCATTGGCTATTCCCCCACCCAATCAGCCTATTACTGTCTTGACCCGTCCACCCATCGTATCTACACTTCCCGTCACGTCAAGTTCGTGGAAGATAACTTTCCCTACCCAACTCTCACCTCCTATACCCCTTCCTCACCTACTATAACACCCTCCCAATGGTGCTCCATAACTCTGCCTATCATACCCAACCCATCTAACCCCTCTCCTGACCCTCCCTCCTCTCTATCCAACACCTCCGCCCCTCACTCCCCTTCCTCTTCCTCCCTTGCCGCCTCAAACAGTTCCCAGCCCACCTCCCTGTGCGACACGACCCCACCCGCGGCCCAGACGGACCCACCACTGCCCAGAACAGCCCCTCATCCTCCTCATCTGCCGACAATGACTCTTCTCCACCACCACCCCCACCTCCCCCTCCCCGAACCATCACCACTAGACTCTCCAGTGGAATAATCAAACCAAATCCCAAATATGCCAACCTCATTGCTACCTCCAACCCTACCAGCTTACCCACCTCCACAAAACAGGCCCTTGCCTCCCCATTGTGGCGTGCTGCTATGTTTGAAGAGTTCTCTGCTCTTACCCGAAACAATACATGGTCATTGGTACCTTCACAATCTGCTCCTAACATTGTTGGCTGTAAATGGGTGTTTCGCATCAAATACAACCCGGATAATTCCATTCAGAAATATAAGGCTCGATTAGTTGCGAAAGGATTTCATCAACGCCCCGGTGTAGACTACTCGGATACCTTCAGTCCAGTGGTTAAACCTGTCACAGTGCGCCTTCTCTTGTCCCTTGCTCTCTGTCATGGTTGGAACCTTCGACAACTTGATATCAACAATGCCTTCTTACAAGGCAACCTTCATGAGACTGTTTTTATGTCTCAACCTCCTGGCTTTACTGATGCCGAAAACCCCTCCCACGTGTGCCGTCTTCACAAGGCCATATATGGCCTCAAACAGGCTCCCCGGGCTTGGTACATGGAACTAAAATCCTTCCTTCTTACCTATGGTTTTCGCTCCTCCATTGCTGACCCGTCACTCTTTATATACACAAAATCCTCCTTCACTCTTTATCTCTTAGTATATGTCGACGACATTATCGTCACTAGTCCTTCTTCGGACTTTCTCTCTACTTTCATCACCACATTGTCCTCTCGATTCTCTCTAAAGGACCTCGGTCCTCTTTCCTACTTCCTTGGAGTCGAAGTGACGCCTAATGCCAATGGTCTCCTCCTTTCTCAGTCGAAATATATTTATGACCTTCTGTCTCGTCACAATATGTCTAACTCCAAACCCTCTGTTACTCCCATGGCCACTTACCCTCCTCTCACCAAACAACCCGTCTCACCCATCTGTAACCCCACGGAATATAGGGCCATTGTGGGAAGCTTACAGTACCTCTCCATTACCCGCCCGGATATTGCCTTTTCTGTCAATAAATTAGCCCAGTTCATGCAACACCCTCATCTATCACATTGGACTGCGCTCAAGCGACTTCTTCGTTATCTCCATGGCACACTTGACTTGGGAATCCAACTATTCCGTAACTCACCTTTCACCCTTCACTCCTTTTGTGATGCCGATTGGGCCGGTGATAAGGATGACTACGTTTCCACAACCGGTTTCATCATTTACCTTGGGCGAAATCCTGTAGCTTGGTCCTCAAAGAAACAAAAAGCTTTGGCTCGTTCCTCCACTGAGGCCGAATTTAGGGCCATTGCTGATGCCTCAGCTGAAGTTGTTTGGATTCGAAATTTACTCTCTGAGCTTGGTGTTAATATTCCACAAACACCAACCATTTATTGTGACAATCTTGGAGCCACGCACTACTCCGCCAACCCGGTTTTCCACTCTCGTATGAAGCACTTGGCCCTCGCTTTTCACTTTGTTCGGGAACTTGTTCAACAAGGGCATCTTCGTGTTCAACATATCTCCGGGAATGACCAATTAGCGGATGCTCTCACAAAGCCTCTTCCTCGTGCTCGGCTTCTCTCTTTACTATCCAAGATTGGACTTCTCCGTGGATCGTCCATCTTGAGGGGTCGTGATAAGGATCCAAAAGATCCTCCCTAATCTTTGTATATATTTAGATATAGAAAGTAAATATTTGGTTCAATCTTTTTAATTATTTGTTGTAATCTTTTACTTATTCTCCAAGCTAGGTTGTTTGTATATAAACCCTTTTCATATCAATAATATACAAGAGAGAATTTATTCAGTTGCCTGTTTGTTCATAGCTTCTTCCCAGTGGGAAACCATTTCAAACTTGGACAACGATAGATATAATCATATAAATGTACTTGAGATTAGAAAATCCATGTTTCCCGTGTTCTCCACCGCTGCTGCTGTGCCATGTCCATGACCACGTGGTTCAAGTTGTCTTGCAGCTTCTCGCAAAACGAAATGGTCAATCGCCTCAGAGACATGAGGCTGTTTTGCCAATTTGGCATCTTCTCGAGCTTATCACACCTCAACAACTCCAAACTCTAAAGATTGCGAGGGAGCAGTTGCCCTTTATCTCCTAACGATTCAAGTAGTTCACAATAACATACACTCAATGAGTGATCCCCAATCCAACTAGGAAATTTAAGGCCTCCATAGAATTCAAATTTAAGACTTGTCAATCATGTTGAAGGCTTTAATGCATCAACTACTTCTAATTCAAGTCCTTCTTCTCGAGTACCACCAAAGCTGCTACTCCAGATCATCTCCAGTCCGTGAAGACCCTCCTTGCTCGATAGATTTGCCTCCATAGCATCTTGCACTTTCATCACATTCAGAATGCCAATTATACAGTGTTCCTTGGAGTTGGTGTAGTCCCTTCAACTCGGATATTTTTCGCCCATCACTCTTATCAACTATAAACTTTGACAATGTGCGAAGGTGAGCCAGGAAGCCAATCCCCAATGGCATCACTTTTGATCTTGGGGTATCAGCAATATCCAGATGCCGTAAATTGATCAACTTTTAAATGCCTTTAGGCAACTGAACAAGTACATGACATCCATGTAATAATAGTGTTTTCAAATTGGCAAGGCCACAAACAGCTTCCGGCAACTCTTTGGTATCAGTCATGGATAAATCAAGATATCAAAGATGATTCAAATTACCTATTGATTTGGGTAGCTCGTTTATGTAATACCCATTGAAAGACAATGCGCGTATGCAAGGTAACCTTGGAAAGTCTTTCAAAACAAGACTACTTAAGAAAAATCGGAAGAATTTTCATGCATTGGTAAAATGGTACGCAAACACCGAGCCTCACCAAAAGCGCTGAATTTTTTAAAATCATCATATTCGTGGGAAATGAATGATCCATGTCGCGTCTCTTTGCAGATGTTGTACTGCTCATCGCTCACAATTTTATTGTCCAACCTAAGACTAGTCAACCCAGCAACAACCTGAGCTAGGTCATTATTAAGATCATGCATGATAAACCTTGATTTGCCAATCAAAGGTTGGAAAAAGGACCTTGATAAAAGATCAATGAAATACTCACAACCCAACTCTTCCATTTGCTTATGCTTTTCTGGTGTTTTCAAGAACCCTTGCGCCATCCATAACATAATTCGCTCCTGGTGGTCAAACTCGTGGGCCTTTGGAAATATAGAACAAAATGCAAACAAAGGCTTCAAGTGCGGAGGAAGATGATGATAGCTTAGCCTTAGAGCAGGGATAATGCCATTGCTTTGTAGCTCCCATATCTTGATTATTGAAACTTTTATCCACTGCTTTGGGTTTCTTTTAGTGCGGAGGAGACCCCCTAGCGACTTTGCTGCCAAAGGCAAGCCTTCGCATCTCTTTGCTATCACCTTTCCAACTTCTTCGAAAGTTGGATGCCCATCGAAGTTTGGTCTTTCAAAGGCATGTTGAGCTAATAGAGAGAGACAATCCCTCCAAACCATAATCTTCCTTAGAACCCATGGTTATTGCAACATCATGACTGCGAGTAGTGACTATAATTGTGCTTTTGAGGGCCCCACCATGAAAAGGAGCACACAGAAGGTCCCATTATGCATAGTCTTGATTCCACACATCGTCTAAAACAAGAAGAAATTTTTTCTTGGATAACTTCTCCATTAGCTTCACTTGAACCTTATTCAACTCATTGAACATGCAATTCTCATCGAACAACTCTTCATAAATTATCTTGCTTATCTTAAGAACATCAAAATCTTCGGTAACACATACCCACATTCTATCATAAAACCAGCCTTCCACTTTTTCACTATTGTAGAGAGAGTAGTTTTACCAATACCACCCATTCCAACTATTGAGATGATATGAACTTTGCTGTCATGATCATTCGTACTATCCTGGAGCAACCATGTGAGTATTTCAGTAGTGTCCTCTTCTCTGCCATAAACTGTTGGAAATAGATAACGGAAAGTTAAGTTTTAACTTAACGTTGATCTAGTTTCTAACGGAAGTTCGTTATTTGTTAACGAAACTAGTTACAAAATGTATTTTACATTTGTTGTAGATTATTAAACTCATTTAATGTCTCAAAACCATTTAGGGTGAATGAGAATTAATGACAAAGGTCTTTTGTAACTTAACGAGAGTTAATTAAAGGGTGTTTAATTTTGTTTGAAGTGCTCGGCCGAGCAGAGTCCTTGACTCGGCCGAGCAGAGCACATAAATTGGCCAAAGTCTCTGGACAAGTTAGCTCGGGCGAGGCTTACGCCTGCTCGGCCGAGCAGATTGATTGACACGGCCGTGCGAGTTACTTGACTCGGCCGTGCAGCTTGGTGCTCGGCCGAGCGAGTCCCTTGACTCGCCGAGCGGATCCCGAACGGCACTATTTCAAATGAAAGTTGTGTCTCTTCGTGGGAAAAGACACAAACCCCTTGACTCTCTATATATACCTTCCCCTCCGAATTTCAATTTACATATACTGTATTTCTACCCTTCCTAGCCTCTAGTAAGATAGATTATCATACCCAAATCATTGCATATTGTTGCATTCAATCCATTCAAGTCCAAAGTTCAAAACATTGTGTTGTTCGTTAGATTAGTTATATTGGAGTGCTCCTTATAACTAATAAAAAGTCGTTTTATCTTACGAGAGTTTTTGTCATTCAACCGTAAGCACCAGTGCGGGACAAATAACTCTTACGGAGATTGTATTAAATACAAGACTCGACTTGATTTCTCTTGTTTTCCAATCTCCGTTACTTTTTCCGTCAATTTTCTGTTAAGTTCTTGAGAAGCCATACACAAGTTCCAACAATCGTAAGAGTTATTTTACGCTTCTTCAAGATCATCAAGATGGCAAACGAGAAAGACTCCACCGAATCAAGTCAAGGGAATGTGACGCCTCCATCGCAAGGTGATACTACATTCAACCATGTTGCTCCCGCTCCTACAACTCATCATATCGGTCATGGTGAGAAACCCACGAAATTCACTGGTGTGGATTTCAAGAGATGGCAACAGAAGATGCTCTTCTACTTTACCACCCTAAGCTTGCACCGCTTCTTGAAGGAAGATCCTCCGGCAGTGGAAAATGGTGATCCGGACCCCCAAAGGCAAATGGCAAAGGAGGCTTGGGCTCACGGTAATTTTCTATGTAAAAACTATATCTTAAACGGACTTGACGATGCACTATACAATGTGTATAGTACCGTCGAGTTAGCCAAGGCGTTATGGGACACCTTGGAAAGGAAGTACAAGATAGAAGATGCCGGGTCAAAGAAATTTGTCGTCGGTAAGTATCTTGACTTTATGATGGTCGATTCCAAATCGATAACAACTCAAGTAGATGAATTCCAAATCATTCTACATGGGCTTGATGCCGAGGGAATGATCATGAATGATCCATTTAAGGTGGCTTCTATCATTGAAAAGTTGCCTTCATGGAAGGATTTCAAGAACTATCTCAAGTATAAACGCAAAGAGATGTCCTTGGAAGATATTGTTGTTCGTCTTCAAATTGAAGAGAACACTAGAATGAATGAGGCCAAAGTTGCTAAGGGCAAGATGGAGGCAAAGGTCAATCTCGCCGAGGCTAGCACAAGTGGCACAAAGAGAAAGCATTCCGAAAATGCGCTTTGGAAGATATTGTTGTTCGTCTTCAAATTGTTATGTCTATCTCTTAAGAAGTAAGGATGAAGCCTTAGGGGCTTTTGAGACTTATAAGAAAGAAGTTGAGAATCAACTTAACTTGAAAATTAAGAAAATTAGAAAGCGATAGAGGTGGAGAATATGAAGCACCGTTTGAAGGACTATGTTGGGAATCCGGCATAATTCATCAAACAACGGCTCCATATACCCCTCAATCTAATGGAGTTGCTGAACGCAAAAACCGTACTCTCAAAGAGATGATGAACGCGCTTTTGATAAGTTCAGGCTTACCCGACAACTTGTGGGGGGAAGCAATACTCACTTCTAATTATGTTCTTAATAAAATACCCAAGAAAGGTATTGATAAAACGTCCTATGAATTATGGCATAATCGTAGGCCATGTTTTAAATACCTTAAAGTGTGGGGGTGTTTGGCCAAGGTTGAAGTACCTAAGCCAAAACAAGTCAAGATTGGTCCAAAGACCATTGACTGTGTCTTTATTGGATATGCCAATAATAGTAGTGCCTACCGTTTTATAGTGCACAAATCGGACATTCCCGATATGCATGTAGGAACTACTATAGAATCAAGGAATGCGGTATTCTTTGAAAACATTTTTCCTGTCAAGGACAGGAAAGATGTAGGTTCTAGTAAGAGAACACATGAGTCTACAACCGGTCCTTCTCAAATAGAAGACGAAGAACCGAGACGTAGCAAAAGGACAAGAGTGGAAAAGTCTTTTGGTCCTGATTTTCTATCTTACATGTTAGAAAACGAACCAGCAACTGTTAAAGAAGCTTTATCCGGTCCGGATAGTTCTTTCTGGAAAGAAGCTATTAACAACGAAATTGAATCCATAATGCTCAACAATACTTGGAAATTGGTTGATCTCCCTCCAGGTTGCAAACCATTAGGTTGCAAATGGATCCTTAAAAGGAATTATAAGGCGGATGGATCAATCGAAAAGTACAAAGCTAGGCTAGTTGCCAAAGGCTTTAGACAGAAAGAGGGATATGATTTCTTCGATACATACTCCCCTGTCACAAGGATCACATCTATTCGTGTTCTCATAGCTATTGCATCAGTGCATAATCTTGAGATACACCAAATGGATGTGAAGACTGCTTTCCTAAATGGAGAACTTGATGAAGAAATTTACATGGAACAACCCGAAGGGTTCGTGGTTCCTGGTAAAGAACGAAAGGTGTGTAAACTTGTAAAGTCCTTGTATGGACTAAAACAAGCACCTAAACAGTGGCATGAGGAGTTCGATAGAACCATGTTATCGAATGGATTCAAGATTAATGAATGTGCGAATGTGTCTACATTAAAGGAACATCTGAATCATTCGTTATCGTTTGTCTTTATGTAGACGACATGCTCATAATGGGAAGTAATCATGATTTGATCATGAATACCAAAGGCATGTTAAAGAAGAACTTTGACATGAAAGACATGGGATTAGCTGATGTAATATTAGGGATAAAGATCTCTAGAACATCTGAAGGATTAGTTCTTTCACAATCCCATTACCTAGAGAATGTTCTTCGGAGATTCAATGTCTTTGATGACCCTCCGGCTAAGACACCGGTAGACTTGGCTCTACATTTAGTCAAGAACAAAGGGGAACCAGTTTCTCAACTGGAATATGCAAGAATAATTGGCAGTCTGATGTACTTAACGAATTGTACTCGTCCAGACATTGCATATTCAGTGAGCAAACTAAGTAGGTTCACAAGCAATCCTAGTACTGATCATTGGAAAGCACTAATGAGAGTACTAAGATATTTAAAGTATACATTAAACCATGGGATACTTTACAATAAATAACCAGCAGTATTAGAAGGATACTGTGATGCCAATTGGATATCGGACACGAAAGACTCTAAGTCCACAAGTGGATATGTATTCACAATAGGTGGAGGAGCAGTGTCATGGAAATCCTCCAAACAAACGTGTATAGCCAGATCCACGATGGAATCTGAGTTTATAGCTTTGGATAAAGCTGGGGAAGAAGCAGAATGGCTTAAGAACTTCCTGGAGGATATTCCTTGTTGGAGTAAACTCCGCGCTCTTTGTTATGATACATTGTGATAGTCAATCAGCAATAGGAAGGGCACAGAATAGTATGTATAATGGTAAGTCTAGACATATTCGTCGTAGACACAATACCATTAGACAGTTGATCAAGAATGGCGTTATCACTATTGATTACGTAAAGTCATGTGATAACTTAGCGGATCCGTTTATCAAATGTATAAATCGAGATCAACTGTATAAACTATTATGGGGAATGGGTTTAAAACCCACAACAAAAGAACTTATAGCGGACACTCAACCTTGAGAAATGGAGATCCCAGGCCCTTGGTTCAATGAGACAACAAAGTTATAAGTTCTAGTAGAGTTACTTGGAAACAACAACTCGGTTTATTAACCTGGAGATGTTGAATACTCATTCCCAGAACATCCAAGTACAAGCACATGCAGCAGTGGTAAGGATAAGTTGAGAAAACTTTTAATGATTTCTATACCTACGGGTGGAGTAGTGCATGATACTCCTTATAGAAAGAATCACCTATATAAGCGAGAGGTAATAAGGCCGCCTCTAAATGAACGCTTATGAATGAGATACGGTCCAGGGCCAAAATGGACAAAAAACGTGAGAACAACAATTGTTAGAGCTATTATTATGTGAGTATTATTGTCTTGGTATACATCCGACAGTCAATGGTTCAAAGCGACTCGCTACCAAATGGCTAGTATATCCGATAATATTTCACTAGGAAAGATTCAAGGCCACAAGCTATCTATCCCGATGTAATAATAAGTTCCCCGGAACTTTGGACGAAATTGCATTCATGCATTAATTGTCATTCATGCGGGGGATTGTTGGAAATAGATAACGGAAAGTTAAGTTTTAACTTAACGTTGATCTAGTTTCTAACGGAAGTTCGTTATTTGTTAACGAAACTAGTTACAAAATGTATTCTACATTTGTTGTAGATTATTAAACTCATTTAATGTCTCAAAACCATTTAGGGTGAATGAGAATTAATGACAAAGGTCTTTTGTAACTTAACGAGAGTTAATTAAAGGGTGTTTGATTTTGTTTGAAGTGCTCGGCCGAGCAGAGTCCTTGACTCGGCCGAGCAGAGCACATAAATTGGCCAAAGTCTCTGGACAAGTTTGCTCGGGCGAGGCTTACGCCTGCTCGGCCGAGCAGATTGATTGACACGGCCGTGCGAGTTACTTGACTCGGCCGTGCAGCTTGGTGCTCGGCCGAGCGAGTTCCTTGACTCGGCCGAGCAGATCCTGAACAGGCACTATTTCAAACAGAAAGTTGTGTCTCTTCGTGGGAAAAGACACAAACCCCTTGACTCTCTATATATACCTTCCCCTCCGAATTTCAATTTACATATACTGTATTTCTACCCTTCCTAGCCTCTAGTAAGATAGATTATCATACTCAAATCATTGCATATTGTTGCATTCAATCCATTCAAGTCCAAAGTTCAAAACATTGTGTTGTTCGTTAGATTAGTTATATTGGAGTGCTCCTTATAACTAATAAAAAGTCGTTTTATCTTACGAGAGTTTTTGTCATTCAACCGTAAGCACCAGTGCGGGACAAATAACTCTTACGGAGATTGTATTAAATACAAGACTCGACTTGATTTCTCTTGTTTTCCAATCTCCGTTACTTTTTCCGTCAATTTTCTGTTAAGTTCTTGAGAAGCCATACACAAGTTCCAACATAAACAAGAGCTGGAGCCACCGAGGATGTTGAAGGAAGCCTTAGATCTCCTGGTCTTTCAGATTTCTCACCAATCCTGTGATTGGTAGCAGAGCTGAAGCTAATAGCAGTGGGTCGAGTGTTTCTAGAAAAAAGACCGGAGATAAACTTACGCAACTAACTGGGGCAGCTAGATTCAGGCCCATCCATCACCTGGAGGTATCAAGATTCAGCAGCGCAATCGTCTACAAAGTCTTCAATTTCATAAACCAGATTCTGAACATGATGCAGCCACTGTTAAACAGACATCTCAGTAAATTGTCTGTCTTCAGCATCCATCAGCACCGCCTCAATTATCAACAAATTATTTCTCCACTCCTTGATTTTGTCATCAATTCTGGCATCGGGAATGAATGCCAAGGCTCCAGGGGCAAACCAGCAGCGACACTAAAGCAGAGACAAACATTTTAGCAATGTCCATTATATTGATTTTTTGTTTACAAGATGAGAAGGATGGATTAGAAAGGTGCCAGCTATGTCTAACAGCAGTATAGCGGAGAATGAAATGGAAATCCTAATCAGGCTTCCACTAATTTAATCTATAGTGGGTATCCCTAATGGCAATTATGACTCGTTACCCGTTAACCCGCCCGGCTCAACTCGTTATTTACCCGATTCAACACAACCCGTTAAAATTTGCGGGTTGAAACGATTAACCCGTTTAACCCGTCAAATTTTAGCGGGTTAAACCTACCAACCCGTTAAAAGTAGCAGCAAGCATCGAAGTAGCCTCCTCCATTGATGTTTGTTCTAAAACAGAGGAGAGAACAGGGAAAGGAAGGAGGGGAAAGCGGAAATGTAAGGGAAGTTTCAAGGTGGACTTTTTGTTTTATTAACGGTCAACCATACTCATGCATTCATGTGTACTTTGACCGCTATGAAATGTTTTTTTTTTCATTTTTAATAAATGGTGCTTGATTTAAAATAAAAATAAAAAATCAAATGGTGCACTTTTGTTAAATCTGCTACTTACATTTCATATCCCGTCTCATAATAAATAATAAATGTTATCGCTAAATGTTACTTTATCTGTCTCAAAATAAATAATCATTTTTTTAAAACTTGCTATTAATCAAAACTAAATTTTGAAATTTTTTGATTATACATTTTGCAAAAGAAGTAGTACTAAAGGTAATTAAGAAATAAAATAAAATGTTATGAGCATAAATAAAAAGTAGAAGCGCAAAAGTGGGATAAAATATTGTAATTGCATTTTTATTGTAAGTGTAACAATGTGTGTTTTGTTGATTTTTGAGATAGTAACATTTGGTTGCTTTTTGGGATAGTGCCATTTGGTTTGGCACTACTCCGGGAAGGGTTTTCGTCTCTAAATAAATGAATGTTAAAAAAAAAATTAATTTTGTTCGTAAAAAGCAATATTGGAAAAAATTGGACATTTTATTTTGCTACAAAGAAAGTAATATTTATTATTTATTATGAGACGGAAGGTCGGCATCCCATTCTTGTGTTTTGTTTTTCTATTAATATTTAATTGATATTTTATGTGGTTTCTTATTACTTTATGTGGTGAGGGTATTCTAATAATTTAAAAAGTATTTTAATATATTGTTTGAATCATACTACAAATTACTTTTGTATAGTTTTTTTCCTTGATGAGTAATCCAATTTTTTAATCTAACATAATCATTGTTGAAAACAACCACAACAGGCTTACACAATTACGCATAAAACAATTATACCAAAAAGAGAATTACGCATATAACAAGAGGAAAAATAAGATTTAGAGGGTTGACCCGTTCCAACTCGCCTCATTTAACCCGTATGTTAAACGGGTTGAGACGAGTTGTACCCATGTCATAGCTCAAGTTTGCAAGACTAGTGGACTTATAAGGGGTAGAAACCTCCCTCCATGTGACCACGAGGATGGATCCGAGTGCTGTCTCCCAAGAAAACTTTATCCCGTTTATAAATGTTCCTCTGGTGTCTAACAGTACAAAGGCAATACTCACACTAAGCGACTTCCCAAGCGGCGGGGATATTTCAACATCGTGTGATGGCAAATACCACCGAGCGGATGATCCTATTGTGGCACTTTCAAGTGGATGGTACAACAGAGGTGAAAGATGTCTGCAAAAGATTACTATAAGGGCTAACGGACGAAGCGTAACTGCCAAAGTTATCGATGTGTGTGACTCAACCACAGGATGTAACGTAGACAGTGACTATCAGCCTCCATGTGGTAATTGTTAAGGATAAAGCTACTGCTGTACCTAGAAATGATCAAACAATGAAGGATGTTGCTGAGTATGAGGCGCCCGCCCCATCTATCTCCATGCGCCCGCCTCACAATGGAGAAAACAAGACTAAAGCCTCGGACCTTGAGGCGCACGCCTCAAGATGTGTCATGCGGCCGCCTCATGGCCCAATGTCTCGATCACCTTCTCTGGAAGCCAGGCGCACGCCTGGCCCAACATCAAGCGCCCGCCTCGGCCATACTGCAGCCCTTGCTTGGTTTAGGAAACATCCCAAAGTTTCTTAATATATTTTTCCTACTTGTATTAGGAATATATTATCAAATCTCATAGATTAGGAAACTAGATTATTCTCCATGTTTAGTTATTATATACAATCCTTGTACAAATAGGATTCTCCATTGTAACTATAAATATTGGTTCAATGCAAATAAACAAGCTAAGGCTTTCATTATAACATGGTATCAGAGCGGCAAGATTCAACCCCCTCCCCCAAAACCCTCTAATTTTCGGCAGCCCTCCCCCCCACCCTGCAATGGTCGGAGTTTCCTCCATCATTCCAAAGGCTCCCCACCAAACTTTAACAGCCCCAATTCTCCTTTTCCGTCACCACCTCTCCTGCCAAACCTCACTGCCACCGCCCCATCATCCTCTCCCTTTAAAGGTAAGTGTCAATATTGTAGGTATGTTGGCCATGTAATTTCTCAATGCAACAGGTTCAAACGGGACTACCCATCCGTTGTCTTCCCATCTCCACCCATCACCTCTCATCACAGTTGTGGCATCATAGATTAGGACATCCCTCTTCCCCCATCTTTAGTTTATTACGTAGCAAGTTCAGTTTACCTATTTCCTCTAGTTTACCCCCATGTAATTCCTGTTTTGTCAACAAAAGCCACAAGCTGCCGTTTGCATCCTCCTCTCTCGTCTCCCATGGTCCCCTTGATCTCATCTTTTCGGATGTATGGACCTCTCCAATCCACTCCCTAGACAACCTCAAATACTATGTTATTTTTGTCGATCACTACACCAAATATATTTGGTTCTATCCCCTTAAACATAAATCCGACACCTACAATACATTCCTCCGTTTCAAAGCTTTAGTCGAAAAATACTTCAATCGTCCCATCATTCAAGTCTACTCCGACAATGGGGGTGAATACCTCAAACTCACACCCACTCTTGGTCAAAACGGTATCACCCACCTCTGTAGGTGTTAGTGCCCTAGGCCTATAGAGATAGACCTTTATGTAATGTCATTGTTCATTTATATGTGAGATTGCTTCTTTGATTATTATATGTGTTTGCATGTTTAGTTATAATAATCGTGTCCCTAGTACTTATGAAGCACTAGTATGAAGTCTAATGGATAATCATATGATGATTATATGCATGGAGATGCACATTAGATTCATGGGTACTTGTTAGAGAACAAGGTACTGGACTTGACCCATTATGAGATTTATGTCATGGTCATATGTCATAATTAAATCTCATATAGTCATATCATTGATATCCTTTGACCTGAGATTATCATCGTCTTCCGCTTGATGAATATCATGTTTGATATAGTTTAACGTTATCTTTAACCGGATGACAATAAGGGCTATCATTGGCATGGTATGATTCTTGTTGGGAAGAATGATAAGTCAAGATGGAAATTGTCCCTCGTAAAGAGAGATGTTTGCTTGGCCACTCGTAAGTAAGATTGATGTAGTGCATGGCCGTATAGAATGAATTAATGTGATTAATGTCATTCGATTAATCAATTTACTTGGTAAGCGAAAGCATTGAACAATATGAGTTGGCGTGGACCATGACTCATGTTCAATATAACATCGTGTGACAATGAGATTGTGATATGTTCTATGTAGGAAAATCGAACTTGATATTATATTATTTGGGTAGGCATGATGGCTTGCTAGAGTCCGCTCATGTCTTATGAGGATCGATGTGATCGAACTCATTGCCAACATAATATAGTCCTATGGGGTCACACACATCGAACGAATTGTCAAAAATGAATTATGGATTTCTGGTGTGTTGGGCGACCGCCCAAGGTGCTATGGGCGACCGCCCATGTTATTTGAAAACTGGGCATTGGAGATCGTCTAGATGGGCGACCGCCCTTGTCACGGGCGACCGCCCATGTTGGTTTTCGAATAAGGGATTAAACCTCACGGGACATGAGCGACCGCCCATGTCCCGATGAGCGACCGCCCATGGGTTTTCGGAGGAAGGATTAGGCTGGGACACACGGGCGACCGCCCAGTCCCTACGGGCGACCGCCCATGTACCCTAAATGCTGAAACCGTTTTTTTCAAGGGTTTTTAATAGGGCATAGTATTTATAGAGTATAAATACTCTCCTTTAACAACCCTAGCGACCGGCTCCGATTTTGAGCCTTGAGAGAGACAAAATAGAGAGAATTTTTCAATTGTGAATTGAAAAACATCTCATCAATTCCATAATTCATCATAGATTGAAAAGGTTTCAATCAAGGGATCTAGCAATCCTCCTAGAAAGAGTTCTAGGGTTCGTTCATCGCGTGGATACTCGTAGAGGATCTTCGCTTCTCAAGATCATTTGTTCGTGATTCAAGGATCGTATATTGAAGACTTGCTAATTCTTCAATCGGAGTTAGACTACGTATATCAACGACAAAGGCATTCAAGGTTGGTAACCCTAATTCATATTTCTTAATTACTCATCTAGAACGGATTCTAGGGCTTTGGGTATTCGAGTTATTTGCATTATTCCGCTGCGCATGGACCCTCGAAACCCAACAGTGGTATCAGAGCCCCGTTCATGATGTTTAGTTAGATAATCATGATTATTGTGTAATATGATTATATGAATTTTCATGATAAATATGATTTGGAATGTGAAATTATATGAGTATTGCTTGTGAAGTAATTGTATATAGTGATATACCATGATTATGAAATTGAAATATGTGATTAATATGATTAATCTAGGTTATGGGATGTCAATTTCATTTATATGATTAATGTGATTAATCTAGGATATTTGTGAAGTATTACTTGGTATATGGGCCGGACAAAGAAAACCTTTCCCACGTGCACTTCGATGGAAGTGTGGGATAACCTTGGAGCACGCGGCCGCGTACTAGTAATTACCGACCAAATGTAATTTGTGTTGTATCATTCCATGTTCATAATTATGCTCATATAGTTTTTCATGAATCAACCTTGCTATGTTAATTGATAAACATGAAAAATTGAACCTTCTTTGAAATTTTGAGTTTGTTTATGCTACCCACTTTAAACACTTGTGAGTACACGGGTAGTTTTATGTAGGCTCGCCATAGCGAGGTACATTAATTCTATCTTTGTATGATCAAGATGAGCAAATAGTGATTGCTATACGTTTAAAATGGTTGAACTCAATAAGGCTATCAAAACAGCTTTTGGGCCTAAGGCATAAGATGAGATTGAAACATGTGACATATGATGTCTATAATCTCATAAAAGATCTAAGAGTCATATGTTGATATGATTGATAAATGTTATCTACCTTTTTAGTTTAATTTTGAGCCGATCGTGCCATAGCCGACTTGAAATTAAATTAAAGTTGGGTCTTAGCCTATTAAATTATATTATGCATGTTTGTATATGAAGGTTATATAATTTAGTGGGAGTATTTGTGAAATACATTATTTAATCTCTTAAATGAAATTGGTGCTCATATATGTTTATATCTTGTTGCATATCTTTGTAGATCAATGATAGTTTGCTAACACTAATCGAATTTGTCATTGCGATCGATCCTTGAGAAGGACAAGTTAGAAGAGAATGGCAACAACTATGTGGATTGGATCCACATTTGTTTGAGAATTGTTCTCAAACAAGAAAGGAAGTTGTACATTCTCGATGGACCCATTCCACCCGAGCTCGCTGCTAATGCATCTAAAGGCGAAAGGGACCAACATAAGAAACATGTGGATGATTCTATAGATGTTGGTTGCACGATGTCTTGGCTACTATGTGTAAGGCCCTTCGGAAGGACCTTGTACACATGGAAGCTTATGATTTAGGAAATCATTTAAAGGAAATGTTCTAGTTGCAAGCACGTCAGGAAAGGTTTGACACTATGAAGGCTCTTCATTCATGCAAGATGATTGAAGGACAACCTGTTGGGCCTCATGTGTTGAAAATGAAGGGTCACCTCGAACATCTTGAGAGGCTTGGGGTATCCTATCCGGTTAGAGCCGCTACGGATATGATATTGCATTCACTCCACGAAAGTTATAATCGATTCGTTACGAATTATAACATGAATGGGATGAATAAATCTCTGTGTCGAATTGCATGGGATGCTAAAGAATGCGGAGAACAATATTACCAAGAAAACCAATCAAGTGTTGATGGTGAATAAAGGAAAGGGGTTCAAAAACAAGGGTAAAGCAAAAGTTGCTAAACCGGAGGCAAAGGTTGCCGTTCCGAGAAGCCTAAACCCAAATCCCAAAAGGATGCGGTATGCTACCATTGCAATGAAGCTGGGCATTGGAAGCGTAATCGCAAAGCTTATCGGGAAGGAAATTTGAAGAAGAAGGGCAATGTGATTGCCACGACTTGAGTATCTATATGATAGATGTTCTACTTTCTACTTCTAGTTCTTGGGTATTAGATACCGGATGTGGATCTCACATTTGTCTAAATGTGCGGGGACTTAAGAATAGAAGGTCGCTCAAAGAGGGTGAAGTAGATCTGCGGGTTGGAAATGGAGCAAGAGTTCTTTGCATTGGCCGTAGGGACTTACGAAGTCACTTTACCTAGCGGATTAATTTTAGTTTTAAATAACCGTTATTATGTTCGGATTTGAGCGAAACATTATTTCTATTTCATGTTTAGACAATGAGGGTTACAATTTTCTTATTGCGAATAAGAAATTTTCAATTTATTTGAATGACATGCTTTATTGTGTTGCTCATTCTTTTAATGGCCTTTATGTCTTGGATGTTGAAAATAATGTTGAGAATGTTTATCATGTTAGTAAGAAATCTAAACCAAATGATGTGAACAACACATACAAATGGCATTGCCGTCTTGGTCACATAAACGAGAAACGCGTATCTAAACTCCATAAAGATGGATATTTAGACTCATATGATTATGAATCATATGATGTTTGCGAGTCTTGCTTATTGGGCAAGATGACTAAAGCACCTTTTACTAAGAGTAGTGAAAGGGCTAGTGATTTATTGGCTCTCATACATACTGATGTGTGTGGACCAATGAATAGCATTGCTAGGGGAGGATTTCGGTACTTCATAACGTTCACTGATGACTTCTCCAGATATGGCTATGTCTATCTGATGAAGTACAAAAGTGAAGCCTTTGAGATATTCAGAATATTTCAAAATGAGGTACAAAATCAACTTGGCAAAACTATTAAAACCATTCGATCCGATCGAGGTGGTGAATACTTAAGCCAAGAATTTGATGATCATCTGAAAAGTTGTGGAATTGTTTCAGAACTTACTCCACCCGGAACACCACAATGGAATGGTGTATTCGAGAGGAGAAATCGAACTCTATTAGATATGGTTCGATCGATGATGAGTCAAGTTAACCTTCCTATTTCTTTTTGGGGACATGCACTGGAAACAGCTGCTTTCACGCTGTAGGTGTTAGTGCCCTAGGCCTATAGAGATAGACCTTTATGTAATGTCATTGCTTGTTTATATATGAGATTGTTTCTTTTGATTATTATATGTGTTTGCATGTTTACATTAATAATTGTGTCCCTAGTACTTATGAAGCACTAGTATGAAGTCTAATGGATAATCATGTGATGATTATATGCATAGAGATGCACATTAGATTCATGGGTACTTGTTAGTGAACAAGGTACTGGACTTGACCCATTATGAGATTTATGTCATGGTCATATGTCATAAATAAATCTCATATAGTCATATCATTGATATCCTTTGACCTGAGATTATCATCGTCTTCCACTCGATGAATATCATGTTTGATATAGTTTAACGTTGTCTTTAACCGGACAACAATAAGGGCTATCATTGGCATGATATGATTCTTGTTGGGAAGAATGATAAGTCAAGATGGAAACTTGTCCCTCGTAAAGAGAGATGTTTGCTTGGCCACTCGTGAGTAAGATTGATGTAGTGCATGGCCATGCCCGAATGAATTAATATGATTAATGTCATTCGATTAATCAATTTACTTGGTAACGAGAAAGCATTGAACAATATGAGTTGACGTGGACCATGACTCATGTTCAATATAACATCGTGTGACAATGGGATTGTGATATGTTCTATGTAGGAAAAACGAACTTGATATTATATTATTTGGGTAGGCATGATGGCTTGCTAGAGTCCGCTCATGTCTTATGAGGATCGATATGATCGAACTCATTGCCAACATAATATAGTCCTATGGGGTCACACGCATCGAACGAATTGACAAAAATGGAATTATGGAATTCTGGTGTGTTGGGCGACCGCCCAAGGTGCTATGGGCGACCGCCCATCTTATTTGCAAAACCGGGCATTGGAGACTGTCCACATGGGCGACCGCCCTTGCTCTTATGGGCGACCGCCCACGATGGTTTTCGAATAAGGGTATAAGTCTCTGGACACATGGGCGACCGCCCATGTGCTTATGAGCGACCGCCCACAAGGGTTTTTCGGAGGAATGGTTTAGGTTCTGGACACATGGGCGACCGCCCATATCCTGATGGGCGACCGCCCACGACCCTGAATGCTGAAACCGTTTTTTCTCAAGGGTTTTAATAGGGCACAGTATTTATAGAGTATAAATACTCTCCTTCAACAACCCTAGCAGCCAGTTCGTATTTTGAGCTTTGAGAAAGACAAAATAGAGAGATTTTTCAATTAGGAATTGAAAATCATCACACCAATTCCATAGTTCATCATAGATTGAAAAAGTTTCAATCGAAGGATCTAGCAATCCTCCTAGAAAGAGTTCTAGGGTTCGTTCATCGCGTGGATACTCGTGGAGGATCTTCGCTTCTCAAGATCTTTTGTTCGTGATTCAAGGATCGTATATTGAAGACTTGCAAACTCTTCAATCTGGAGTTGGAACACGTATATCAACGACAAAGGCAATCAAGGTTGGTAACCCTAATTCATAATTCTTAATTATTCATCTAGAACGATTCTAGGGCTTTGGGTATTCGAGTTATTTGCAATTTTCCGCTGCGCATGGACCCTCGAAACCCAACACACGCTTAATAAGGTCCCTACTAAATCGGCTCCTAAAACCCCACATGAGATGTGGTATGGAAGAAAGCCTAGCTTATCTTTCATGAAGATTTGGGGCTGTGAGGCTTATGTAAAGAAATTAGTTTCTGAACATAAACTTGCACCTAAATCTGATAAATGCATTTTCGTTGGTTATCCTAAGGAAACGAAAGGATATCTATTTTACAACCAATCCGAGAACAAAGTGTTTGTTGCTCGAAATGGTGTCTTTCTAGAGAAAGAGTTTCTCTCTAAAGAAACTAGTGGGAGTAAAATTGATCTTGAAGAAATTCAAGAACCCGAAAATGACAAGGAACCGATAGTAGAGACGGAACCAAGTTCACAAGCTGTTGTGGAACCGGTTCAAGATACACAAGTTCTTCGCAGATCGGATAGGATACGATCCGAACCTGAGAGATATGGATTTCTCATGACGGAAAGTAATGAAGTAGAAATCATTGAGAATGATGAACCTACTTCCTATCAAGAGGCGATGTCCACTCTGATTCGGACAAGTGGCTAGGAGCCATGGAATCCGAGATCAAATCCATGTACGATAATCAAGTTTGGGAACTTGATTGATCCACCCGAAGGTGTAAAAACCATAGGGTGCAAGTGGGTTTTCAAAGAAAACCGACATGGATGGGAAGGTACATACTTATAAGGCTAGGCTAGTTGCTAAGGGGTATAGGCGCATTCATGGCGTTGACTATGATGAAACCTTTTCGCCCGTAGCAATGCTTAAGTCTATTAGAATCTTAATTGCCATAGCCGCATATTACGACTATGAGATATGGCAAATGGACGTCAAAACAGCGTTTCTTAATGGAAACCTACTTGAGGATGTATACATGATACAGCCTGAAGGATTTGTCGATTCAAAGAATTCTAATAAAGTGTGTAAGTTGCAGAGATCCATTTATGGATTGAAGCAAGCTTCCCGGAGCTGGAATCTACGTTTTGATGAATCAGTCAAAGAGTTTGGCTTCATCAAAAATGAAGATGAGCCTTGTGTATACAAGAAAATAAGTGGGAGCATAGTCCTATTTCTGGTGCTATATGTCGATGACATCTTGCTCATTGGAAACAATGTTCCTGCACTTGAGACTGTTAAGTCTTGGTTCGGAAAATGTTTTTCAATGAAAGATATGGGTGAAGCGGCTTATATCCTTGGTATCAAGATCTATAGAGATAGATCAAGAAGGATGATTGGTTTGAGTCAAAGTACGTATATTGACAAGGTCCTTAGAAGATTCCGCATGGAAAATTCTAAGAGAGGGAACTTGCCAATGGGACATGGCATTACTCTTAGCAAGACTCATTGTCCTAAGACAAATGATGAGCGAAAGAGGATGAATGATATTCCATATGCTTCGGCAATTGGATCTATCATGTATGCCATGTTGTGTACTAGACCCGATGTCTCGTATGCTCTAAGCGCAACGAGTAGATACCGGGCCCGATCCTGGTGAGAACCATTGGATAGCAGTCAAGAATATCCTTAAGTACTTGAGAAGAACTAAGGATGTATTCTTGGTATTTGGAGGAATGGAAGATGATCTGGTTGTAAAGGGTTACACAGATGCAAGCTTCCAAACCGACAAAGATGACTTTAGATCGCAGTCTGGGTTTGTGTTTATGCTAAATGGAGGTGCCGTTTGTTGGAAGAGTTCCAAGCAAAGCACTGTTGCTGATTCTACAACAGAAGTCGAATACATAGCAGCATCGGATGCGGCTAAAGAGGCGGTTTGGATCAAGAAGTTCGTTAGTGACTTAGAAGTCGTTCCGAGTATCACTAACCCGATAGAGCTGTTCTGTGACAACAATGGTGCTATTTCCCAAGCAAAAGAACCAAGGTCACATCAGCGATCCAAACACATTTTGAGACGCTTCCACCTCATTCGAGAAATCTGTGAAAGGGAGGACGTCAAGATATGCAAGGTACCAACGGATGACAACATTTCGGACCCTCTCACCAAGCCTTTACCACAAGCTAAACATGATGGTCATGTTAGGTCCATGGGTATAAGATACATGAATGATTGGGCCTAGTGCAAGTGGGAGTCTGTAGGTGTTAGTGCCCTAGGCCTATAGAGATAGACCTTTATGTAATGTCATTGTTCATTTATATATGAGATTGCTTCTTTGATTATTATATGTGTTTGCATGTTTAGTTATAATAATCGTGTCCCTAGTACTTATGAAGCACTAGTATGAAGTCTAATGGATAATCATATGATGATTATATGCATGGAGATGCACATTAGATTCATGGGTACTTGTTAGAGAACAAGGTACTTGGACTTGACCCATTATGAGATTTATGTCATGGTCATATGTCATAATTAAATCTCATATAGTCATATCATTGATATCCTTTGACCTGAGATTATCATCGTCTTCCGCTTGATGAATATCATGTTTGATATAGTTTAACGTTATCTTTAACCGGATGACAATAAGGGCTATCATTGGCATGGTATGATTCTTGTTGGGAAGAATGATAAGTCAAGATGAAAATTGTCCCTCGTAAAGAGAGATGTTTGCTTGGCCACTCGTAAGTAAGATTGATGTAGTGCATGGCCATGCCGGAATGAATTAATGTGATTAATGTCATTCGATTAATCAATTTACTTGGTAACGAGAAAGCATTGAACAATATGAGTTGACGTGGACCATGACTCATGTTCAATATAACATCGTGTGACAATGAGATTGTGATATGTTCTATGTAGGAAAATCGAACTTGATATTATATTATTTGGGTAGGCATGATGGCTTGCTAGAGTCCGCTCATGTCTTATGAGGATCGATGTGATCGAACTCATTGCCAACATAATATAGTCCTATGGGGTCACACGCATCGAACGAATTGTCAAAAATGAATTATGGATTTCTGGTGTGTTGGGCGACCGCCCAAGGTGCTATGGGCGACCGCCCATGTTATTTGAAAACCGGGCATTGGAGATCGTCTAGATGGGCGACCGCCCTTGGCATTATGGGCGACCGCCCATGTTGGTTTTCGAATAAGGGATTAAACCTCTGGACACATGAGCGACCGCCCATGTCCTGATGAGCGACCGCCCATATGGGTTTTCGGAGGAAGGGATTAGCGCCGGACACACGGGCGACCGCCCAGTGTCCCATGGGCGACCGCCCATGTACCCTAAATGCTTTGAAACTGCTTTTTTCAAGGGTTTTTAATAGGGCATAGTATTTATAGAGTATAAATACTCTCCTTTAACAACCCTAGCGGCTTCCGATTTTGAGCCTTGAGAGAGACAAAATAGAGAGAATTTTTCAATTGTGAATTGAAAAACATCTCATCAATTCCATAATTCATCATAGATTGAAAAGGTTTCAATCAAGGGATCTAGCAATCCTCCTAGAAAGAGTTCTAGGGTTCGTTCATCGCGTGGATACTCGTAGAGGATCTTCGCTTCTCAAGATCATTTGTTCGTGATTCAAGGATCGTATATTGAAGACTTGCTAATTCTTCAATCTGGAGTTAGACTACGTATATCAACGACAAAGGCATTCAAGGTTGGTAACCCTAATTCATATTTCTTAATTACTCATCTAGAACGGATTCTAGGGCTTTGGGTATTCGAGTTATTTGCATTATTCCGCTGCGCATGGACCCTCGAAACCCAACAACCTCACCACACCCCCTCACACTCCTGAACACAACGGGTATGCCAAACGTCGTCACCGCCACATTGTTGAAACCGGCCTCACTCTTCTCTCCCATGCCAACCTACCCCTCACCCTTTGGCCCTACGCTCTCACCACTGCCACCTACCTCATAAACCGATTACCCACCCCCACCCTAAACAATGATTCCCCCTACTTCCGCCTCTTCCGCTCCCCTCCAAACTACACCAAACTTCGTAGTTTTGGTTGCCTTTGCTACCCATGGCTCCGCCCATACACCACCCACAAACTTGACCCAAAATCCATCCCTTGCAT
Source organism: Adenophora triphylla var. japonica (assembly GCA_022495995.1). Lineage (NCBI taxonomy): Eukaryota > Viridiplantae > Streptophyta > Magnoliopsida > Asterales > Campanulaceae > Adenophora > Adenophora triphylla. The sequence continues at coordinate 169,982 of JAFEMH010000237.1, read as the reverse complement.
CTTCGTTGGTTACTCACCCACGCAAAGCGCGTACTACTGCCTTGACCCTACCTCTCATCGTGTCTACACCTCCCGCCATGTCCGCTTTGTTGAAAACACTTTCCCATACAACTCCCTCACCACATCATCCCCCACTACTCCCACTCCTCCTCCCTCTGAATGGCACACCCTTTTTCTCCCCATTCTAGACACTACCCCCTCCATCCCAACTCCCCCCCAACCCCAACAACCCCCTCCGCCTCCCCCACTCCCCTCCCCAACTCATCCCTCTCCCAATCCCACCACTAATGAACCCCCTACCACAACTCAACTTGATGCTATACCACCCACTCCTAACCCACCACCCCCTCCACCTCCCACCAGCACCATCACCACTAGACTTTCCCATGGCATCACCAAACCCAACCTCAAGTATGCCAACCTATCCCTCCTCACATCTCCCACTAGTCTTCCCACCACCACCAAACAAGCCCTATCCATTCCTCATTGGCGCAATGCCATGATTGAAGAATTCCAAGCCCTAACCCGCAACAACACTCGATCTTTGGTTCCACCTACATCAGCCCATAACATTGTCGGATGCAAGTGGGTCTTCCGCGTCAAATACAACCCCGACAACACCATTCAGAAATACAAGGCCTGGCTTGTCGCCAAAGGTTTTCACCAACAACCCGGTGTCGATTACACCGAAACCTTTAGCCCCGTAGTCAAACCAGCCACAAACCGGCTCGCTATCCCTTGCCACAACCAACCATTGGCCCCTTCACCAACTCGATGTCAACAACGCCTTCCTTCAAGGCACTCTCTCTGAAACCGTTTTCATGACACAACCCCCCGGATTTGAGGACTCCACCAATCCATCCTTTGTTTGTCGCTTGTCAAAAGCAATCTATGGCCTCAAACAAGCTCCCCGGGCATGGTTTCAAGAACTCAAAACCTACCTCACCACATATGGCTTCCAACCCTCCTTAGCCGATCCCTCTCTGTTTATCTTTTACAAATCCCCATCTCCAATTTACCTACTTGTCTATGTTGATGATATCATTGTCACCGGCCCCTCCCCCACTCACCTTCAGTCATTCATCTCCAACCTATCCAACCGGTTCTCCCTCAAGGACCTTGGCCCCTTGTCCTACTTTTTGGGTGTTGAAGTCGTCCCTAACCATCATGGGCTTCTCCTCTCCCAAACCAAATATATCCATGACCTTCTCACCCGTCACAAAATGATTGACTGCAAGCCGCTTCCCACTCCTATGGCAACATCTCCTCCCCTCACTCGATCCACTGCCACTCCAGCTGTTGACCCCACTGCATACCGTGCTATTGTTGGTGGACTTCAGTACTTATCATTCACTCGTCCCGACATCGCCTTCTCGGTCAACAAGCTTGCGCAATTCATGCAAAATCCACAATCTTCTCACTGGATTGCATTGAAGCGTCTTCTACGCTACCTTCATGGCACCATGCATCTTGGTCTTCAGATTTTTGCGAAATCTCCTCCCTCCCTTCATGCGTTCTGCGATGCCGATTGGGCCGGAGACAAAGATGATTTCGTATCCACTTCTGGCTTACTTGTTTACTTGGGTAAGAACCCGGTCATTTGGTCTTCACGAAAACAACGTTCTCTTGCTAGATCCACTACTGAGGCCGAATTCCGGGCTATCGCCGACACCGCAGCCGAACTTACTTGGGTTGGAAACTTACTCACCGAGCTTGGGTTTCCATCCCCTGCTACGCCTGTAATTTACTGTGACAACCTTGGTGCCACCACCTACTCTGCACATCCGGTTTTTCACTCTCGTATGAAACACGTGGCCCTCTCATTTCATTTTGTTCGTGAGCAAATTCGATCTGTTCCCTTCGAGTACAACACATTGCCGGTTCAGATCAACTCGCAGATGTTCTCACAAAACCACTGCCTCGCATACGCTTCCAATATCTTATCTCCAAGATTGGCCTTCTCTACGGATCGTCCATCTTGCGGGGGCGTGTTAAGGATAAAGCTACTGCTGTTCCTAGAAATGATCAAACAATGAAGGATGTTGCTGAGTATGAGGCGCCCGCCCCATCTATCTCCATGCGCCCGCCTCACAATGGAGAAAACAAGACTAAAGCCTCGGACCTTGAGGCGCACGCCTCAAGATGTGTCATGCGGCCGCCTCATGGCCCAATGTCTCGGCCACCTTCTCTGGAAGCCAGGCGCACGCCTGGCCCAACATCAAGCGCCCGCCTCGGCCATACTGCAGCCCTTGCTTGGTTTAGGAAACATCCCAAAGTTTCTTAATATATTTTTCCTACTTGTATTAGGAATATATTATCAAATCTCATAGATTAGGAAACTAGATTATTCTCCATGTTTAGTTATTATTTACAATCCTTGTACAAATAGGATTCTCCATTGTAACTATAAATATTGGTTCAATGCAAATAAACAAGCTAAGGCTTTCATTATAACAAACATTGTTGAAGCCTCAGTAGGTGTATGGAAAGACTTGCATGTACCTGAAGATAATTGGGGGGAGATGGATATTAGTTGGTCTGATGCATAGTCCAAAGTTCTTGCCCTTTCAATATGTTGCGTGCTTTTTCCGGTTTTTTAACTTTTGTGAAAAATTATTATAATGTATAAAATCATATATTTACTTCATAAACAGGCAAAACACTGAATGGATTATAAGGTTGTCATTTGATAATAGCCCCAGAGAAGAACTCTGTTTTTCTGTGATTTGAAGTCTCGAACTTTCTGAAAGCTCAGCCAAAGTCGTGAACAATTGCACCCAAAGTCTCGAACTTTCTGTCCGTCTCTTCTTCTTCTCTCTTGGCGCTCTTGAAAATTTACAGAGTCTTCTATTCTGTTCTGCGTCAATTTGATCGAGTAATATCCCCAAATTGCAATTTACAAAAAGCCCCTTGCAGTTATGACAGAATGTTAAAAAATACCCCCGAGGTTTTAATTGGGACATTCCAACACTAGAAAGGACACCGAAGACAATGGTGCCTGTAGCTGTTTAGCAAAGTAGATAAGCTCATTCACTTTCTAATTTGGTTTCGAGCAAGATGTTGGGGGGTTCAGAAGAGAGAGTCGGAGTTCAATTTATTGAGTTGTTCCAAAAATCCTTAAAAGGTCATTGCTAGTGGAGTCGTGAGCATCTAAGGCTGTTACGCGAACCGAACAGGCTCGGGCTCGGCTCGTAAAAGCTCGAGCTCGAGAAGGCTCGAGTCTAACTCGAACTCGAGCTCGACCCGATTATCAGGCTCGAATTTTTTTCGAGCCGGCTCGAGCTCGTCTCGTTTGTTCAAAGTGAAGACAAGTTGAAATATCGGATTTTATGTGGAATTTAATATATTATTATTATAATTGTGGGCAACAAATTCTATTTTGATCCTATATCCAAATAAAAGAAAAGTCACGGGGACTTAATTCTTTGAACTCATAACTATAATTGGTCACTGCAAACTTAGAAGTCTACCGATAGATCCTTGGTTCTTGGATGCTTTTTGGTCGTAAAGAGAACACCTGCGCATAAACAAAATGCAATATAAGGCCATCTATTTGACAAAATGACTGGAATATAAATATGTAAATACATGGTAGATAGTATAACTTTCAATTACAGTCAGCTGTGAATAGAAGAAAGCAATAAACGTGGAAATTTCTAGAAAGAAATATTATCTTTCTCACAGCCCAGATATGAACCATTTCTATTTTCTAATCAAGCTCACAAATCATGGTAAGAAACAAGAAGAGGGGGTATATGTGTAACGACCCGAGCCCGTAGCCCGACCCGCTACGTAGGCACCACACACTGGCCCACTAAGCACCTCCTCAATTGGGTCAACCACAGCCCATCACAGGCCTCCAAAAGTCCAATGGATGATTTGATGCTTAGTAGTAGTGCATGAGCCTTCTATATATCACACTGAATTCGCACATATTTTCGATGTGGGATAGGGGATATCACAATCTCCCCCACTTAAACTCTTGCCGTCCCTGGCAAGGTCAAATGGTATCAGAGCAGAACCCCGGCCTTAAGGCTTGCGAGCTAGCCCGGGGGTACGATCTGGGTATTCCGCGCATCTCTATCTGACACTATGGAGACTGGTATTCCATGCAACCTTACTATCTCATCAATATACAGTTTGGCCAGCTTTTCTAACGAATCCGTCTTCTTGATTGCTAGGAAATGTGCCGACTTCGTCAATCTGTCTACAATGACCCATATAGCATCTTGCTTCCCTTGTGTTTTCGGTAACCCACTCACAAAATCCATGGCGATGTTCTCCCACTTCCACAATGTGCCGACTTCGTCAATCTGTCTACAATGACCCATAACTAGGGAATTACAAAGCCAAGAAAATAGAATAGCCTCCAACGGCTACTAAAACCATAATTCAAAAGTACTAACCACTATTTGAAATAAAATTAAATGCTGAAAACGGTAATAATCTCTACGGCTAGTACAAACCACTAGCTCGAAATACTTATTATTCTAAAATAATTATTTGAACTCCAAAAGCCGCTAATCCATCAAACACGCAGTCAATCCTCTCCAATCATTTATTACCTGGGAGGGGAAAGAATATGAAAGGGTGAGCGAACAAAGCTCAGTAAGTTCATACGGGGTCTCTTCGGTTTCTAAGAAGAGACGATCGGAACGAACGAAGTTTAATAATATATCAATGAAAGGATAACATGTACAATAAATAGTTTTGGTACTGAGAATGTCAAAGGAGGTTACTTTTTCAAATAACAAGTAGTGGCACTTTTACAATAACCGATAGAACTTTACACACACTTGTCCGTCAATTCCAAGTAATTGTGCACCTTTAATCTAGGGTGACTCCGATACACCTATTCGGTGATCGTTGAATAAGAAGATCTACGCCTTTAATTTAAGGCGCCCCTTATTCTGAATAAGAGAATCTACGCCTTTTATCTGGGGCGCTCCCTTATTCTGATATATCATGATAATCACATCTATAGAATTTAGGTCATTTCATTCTGACTAGACCATTTCATTCTATAGTGAGGTCATTTCAATCTGACTAGACCTTAGGTCATTTCAACTGCCTAGACCAATTTATTTAACTCGAGACCATTTCAATCATGCCTAGGCCTTAGGTCATTTCAATCTGTCTAGACCAAATACATATAGAGTCCTCATCAATTGGACAATTTAACATCATATATTCATAGTGTTCATGGTACGAGAACACATAAGTCAATTTCAATTCACATAGATACACATTGAACAAAAACGCATCAATGGTAAGATATTCCAAAAACGTTCATAACGAGGGAATATAAATGAACAAATACCGGCCACTTGGTAGTATACAAATCATCAATAGGGAATTCTATAACAAAGGAAGATACATTCAAATACTTAATGAACGTAATCCCTTACCTTAGCTTTGCTTTCCTTCCTTAAGCAACGCCTTTACGCGAAATCTACAATCACGTAACAACATAACTTAGGCACAGGTAATCGTTTATTACTTCTTACGTACCTATACTTCCTTTCCTTAGTTAACATATGAGTTACTCTTAGACTCACCTTAACTGGTTAACTAACTTTCTATTTTTAGGAACTTTCCTAATTTAGCAGTTTCTTAATTTTAGAAACTTTCTTCTTATAGATCTTTCCTCAAGAGGAAACTTAGGTTCAATCCTTTCAATGGAAGTCTAATTCCTTGATAGCTTCCTAATTACGGTCCCTCTTCTCTTTTTGGGTAGTCTTCTTTAATTAGAAAGTTTCCTTCTTTAGAAGCTTTCAATTTCGAACCCTACTATTCTAGGAACCTAAGTCTTTTAGTATTCTTTTTAATACTAAAGTGTTATTTTTCTTCTTTCTCTTTGATATAATTTCTTTAAAGTCTTTGGACTGCCCCTAAATTTCAAAAGGTTCCTTTAGGTTTTCTTAATTTCAATAAAGTCCTTTAACTTTCCAAATTTTACAAAATAGTCCCTCAACTTTTGAAAAATTACAAAACAGTCCCTCAACTTTTAGATATTTGCAAATTAGTCCCTCAACTTTTAAATATTTGCAAATATCTAAAAGTTGAGGGACTGTTTTGTAATTTTTCAAAAGTTGAGGGACTATTTTACTGTTATTGAATGTGATAATAATATGACCATAACCCAAATTTATTCTTGTGTATCTCCACTATTATTAAATTAAGTATCAAGCTCGTGATATACATATAGAGTCCTCACCAAATACTAGGGTTGGGCTTGTGCAAGAGAGGGCCCAAGGAGGGTAGTAAATACATTTAAATACAATAAACCTTCCTTATCATTTCCCATAATTCATCCGTCAGTTACCAAAGAAAAAAAAAAAAAAACAAAAACCCTAGTAACCCTAACTCCTAGGCTACTGAACTGCAAGGGGAGGAGGAGCAGCCGTGGGTTGTTCTTTGGGAAAGCTTTCTTCACCAAAAATCAAGGTAATGTCAAACCCTAACTTCCCTCTTTCGTTTCATTCAATTCGGAGCACTAGGGAATTAATTATGATTTTTAGAAGATTTAAAATACTATTGTTCTTGGATGATTTTTTCAAGTTTTTAAATGTTAAATCTTGATGTTAAATAAATGATTTGAGGATTAAAATGATGGAGATTTAATGTTACAATAATATGTTCATAACCCTAAATTGTTTTTGAAATTAGGGTAGAAAGAATATAGATTAAATTAATTATTTTGTTAAGGGATGAATGGTTAAAAAGGTGAATTAATTAATTTACTAGGCTAATGTTAATAAAATAAAAAGTGAAGAAAAATCAAAAAGCCTTGAACTGGGAGCTTGTGATGTACGGCCGAGACCCTAGGATTGATTAGGTGTTTGTTTTGGTTTTAAATAATTAATCTTTTGGGTTAGTTTACAAGGAACAAAAGTAAAAAGAAAAGAAAAGGAAAAAAAATAAAATAAAAAAAATAAAAGCAAGCCTTGGATTGAATCTGTGAAGGCCAGCGAAACCCTAGGCCAAAATTGGATGTGTTTTGGTTTAATTAATTAAGCTGTTGGTTAAGTATTAAAAGACTACGCTAGGTTTTTAAATAAAAGGGACTAGATTGAACAGTTTGAAGCCGAAATCGTTAAATTGCTAACCGAACCGTCAGGAAATCAGATGGAGAGTTAACTGGGGACTAAACTGAAAGGATCAAAACTGCAGAAGGACTAAACTGCAATTAATTAAAAGTTTAGGGACCAGTTTGCAATTATTTAAAAGTGAAGGACTAATTTGCAAATATTAAAAAGTTGGAGGATTATTTAGCAATTACCTAAAATATGGAGGACCTTTAAGTAATTAATCAAAAGTAAAAGGACTTAAGTGGAAATCCTAAAAGAAGAAATTTACATTAAAGTTAAGGATTGAAGAGAAAACAATCCTAAATAAAAATCAAACTATAAATAGGAAATGACAAAAGCCAAGAATAAGGAAATTTACAAATAAGGAAAGTTTCCTAAAATAGAAACTTTCCAAATTTAGAAAGTTACTAAATAAAGAAAAGGAAGAAGTTAACGCATAAGATTTAACTAAGTAAAGAATAGTTAACGACAAATGCGAATACTAAATTACTCTTACGTGTTTGTAGATACGCACGGGAAGAGCGGTCCAAGAAGTTAGACCGAGGTAAGGGATTACGTTCCTTTATAGTATTTGAATTCTTTTCCTTGGAAACTCCTATACCTTTTTGATATAATTGGACTATCAAATGGCATGATAGTTATTTGTGAATAATCTGCGTTATTGAACGTTACTTGGAATTATCTATATTCTGTGATAATGTTGTTGTTCACAGAATATCTGAAGTTTGAAACTTGTCATATGCATACTTGTACCTTTGTATGCTTTCTTATTCTAGCATGTTTGTGGAATCACTCACTTGCTTAGAATGGACATGCCCAGTTAGAAAAGGCATTGTCAGAACTTGTCTAAGGACTTGTTCTTAATAGGATCGCATTTGAGCGATCACATGCCTTCTCTCGTGAATTGTCCGATTACAAGGGCAATTCTAGACCCGAGCATATATGTGTGACAAGCATTCATATATGTTTCGACCCACACTAATGGCTTGATGAAGCTAGGTGTTATTTGTACCTTTGGCATTGAGGTTATAATGTACGTTGGAATTGACGGAAAATTTGTATGAATCCCTTTGAATTGTAGTGCCATATTTCTTTGAAGAATATTTTAAATAGTGTCTTGACTGTATTGTACCGCAGTCTTTTATAAAGCTTAAGTAACATATCCTTGGATTACATTATTGAAGTGTTCATTCCGGTCGTCTCTTCTTAGTACCCGAAGAGACATCGTATGAACTTACTGAGCATTCATTCGCTCACCCTTTCTCCCTAAATTTTTCTTTCCAGGTTTTAAGTAGAAGAAACTTGGATTGGTCGCGAGAAGGGCGACGCTTGAAGAATAAGTAGAATTATTGAACAATTAGTTTATTTGCTTTTGGTTGTAAGTACCTTAAGGGCTAGTGTGGTTTTACTAGCCGAGACAATAAGTATTTATTTCGCTTCCGCATTTATTAAGTATTTATTAAGTATTTATGGTATTTAATGACATTTATGATGTAATAGGGTTTTTGGGTGGAAACCCTAATATCTTGAAGTTATATTTAATGCCATTGAATGCTCATTTATGAATGGAAAATTAGGGGTGTTACAGTTGGTATCAGAGCCATGGCTTTAGGTCTTTATGGGAAATTAGACTTGAGTCCTTGGTGATAGTTAAATTGACCTTTAGAAAGGTGAATTAGCCTGTTCAACCTAGAACTAAGTAAACAAGGTTGGAAGGAAAACTTACTGTATGGTTAAAGAATTATACTTGTGCCTTATTTTGAAGAAATATATATATTGTGTTTTGGAGTTAGACTAATTAAGTTCCTTGTCTAATGTGTGTAGGATCAATGGCACGAAGACCGCTTAAGTCCGTAAGGTATAGTGCGGCTCTACCCGAGCCCGTAGCCCGACCCGCTACGTAGGCACCACACACTGGCCCACTAAGCACCTCCTCAATTGGGTCAACCACAGCCCATCACAGGCCTCCAAAAGTCCAATGGATGATTTGATGCTTAGTAGTAGTGCATGAGCCTTCTATATATCACACTGAATTCGCACATATTTTCGATGTGGGATAGGGGATATCACAATCTCCCCCACTTAAACTCTCGCCGTCCCCGGCAAGGTCAATCAATACCCAGATCGTACCCTGCTAGCTCGCAAGCCTTAAGGCCGGGTTCTCGCTTCGATACCATTCAGTAACGACCCGAGCTCGAAGCCCGACCCGCTACGTAGGCACCACACACTGACCCACTAAGCATCTCCTCAATTGGGTCAACCACAGCCCATCACAGGCCTCCAAAAGTCCAATGGATGATTTGATCCTTAATAGTAGTGTATGAGCCTTCTATATATCACACTAAACTTCCACATGGGCCTTCTATATATCACACTAAACTTCCACATATTTCCAATGTGGGATGGGGATATCACAATCTCCCCCACTCAAACCCTTGTCGTCCCTGGCAAGGTCAATCAATACCTGCATCGCACCCCTGCTAGCTCGCAAGCCTTAAGGCCGTGGTTCTCGCTTCGATACCATTTGTAACTACCCGAGCCCGAAGCACGACCCGCTACGTATGCACCACACACTGGCCCACTAAGCACCTCCTCAATTGGGTCAACCACAGCCCATCACAGGCCTCCAAAAGTCCAATGGATGATTTGATGCTTAGTAGTAGTGTATGGGCCTTCTATATATCACACTAAATTCTCACATATTTCCGATGTGGGATGGGGGATATCACATTCTCCCCCACTCAAACCCTTGCCGTCCCTGGCAAGGTCAATCAATACCCAGATCGTACCCCCCGGCTAGCTCGCAAGCCTTAAGGCCGGGGTTCTGCTTTGATACCAACTGTAACGATCCCAAAATTCATACATAATAATAATACTTAATTTAATAATAGAATAGCCTCCAACGGCTACTAAAACCATAATTCAAAAGTACTAACCACTATTTGAAATAAACTTAAATGCTGAAAACGGTAATAATCTCTACGGTTAGTACAAACCACTAGCTCGAAATACTTAATATTCTAAAATAATTATTTGAACTCCAAAAGCCGCTAACCCATCAAACACGCAGCCAATCCTCTCCAATCATTTATTACCTGGGAGGGGAAAGAATATGAAAGGGTGAGCGAACAAAGCTCAGTAAGTTCATACGGGGTCTCTTCGGTTTCTAAGAAGAGACGACCGGAACGAACGGAGTTTAATAATATATCAATGAAAGGATAACATGTACAATAAATAGATTTGGTACTGAGAATGTCAAAGAGGGTACTTTTTCAAATAACAAGTAGTGGCACTTTTACAATTAACAAATGGAACTTTACACACACTTTTCCGTCAATTCCAAGTACTTTTGCACCTTTCATCTAGGCGACTCCGATACACCTTTTCAGGCAATCGTTGAATAAGAAGATCTACGCCTTTAATTTAAGGCGCCCCCTTACTCTGAATAAGAGAATCTACGCCTTTTATCTCGGGGCGCTCCTTATTCTCGATATATCATGATAATCACATCTATAGAATTTAGGTCATTTCATTCTCGACTAGACCATTTCATTCTATAGTGAGGTCATTTCAATCCGACTAGACCCAGGTCATTTCAATCAGTCTAGACCAATTTATTTAACTTTGAGACCATTTCAATCCGTTTCCAGGCCTTAGGTCATTTCAATCTGTCTAGACCAAATACATATAGAGTCCTCATCAATCGACAATTTAACATCATATATTCATGTTGTTCATGGTACGAGAACACATAAGTCAATTTCAATTCACATAGATACACATTGAACAAAAACGCATCAATGGTAAGATATTCAAAAAAACGCTCATAACGAGGGAATACAAATGAATAACTACCGCCACTGTAGTATACAAATCATCAATAGGGAATTCTATAACAAAGGAAGATACATTCAAATACTTAATGAACGTAATCCCTTACCTTAGCTTTGCTTTCCTTCCTTAAGCAACGCCTTTACGCGAAATCTACAATCACGTAACAACATAACTTAGGCACAGGTAATCGTTTATTACTTCTTACGTACCTATACTTTCTTTCCTTAGTTAACATATGAGTTACTCTTAGACTCACCTTAACTGGTTAACTAACTTTCTATTTTTAGGAACTTTCCTAATTTAGCAGTTTCTTAATTTTAGAAACTTTCTTCTTATAGATCTTTCCTCAAGAGGAAACTTAGGTTCAATCCTTTCAATGGAAGTCTAATTCCTTGATAGCTTCCTAATTATGGTCCCTCTTCTCTTTTTGGGTAGCCTTCTTTAATTAGAAAGTTTTCTTCTTTGGAAGCTTTCAATTTCGAACCCTACTATTCTAGGAACCTAAGTCTTTTAGTATTATTTTTAATACTAAAGTGTTATTTTTTTTTCTTTCTCTTTGATATAATTTCTTTAAAGTCTTTGGACTTCCACTAAATTTCAAAAGGTTCCTTTAGGTTTTCTTAATTTCAATAAAGTCCTTTAACTTTCCAAATTTTACAAAATAGTCCCTCAACTTTTGAAAAATTACAAAACAGTCCCTCAACTTTTAGATATTTGCAAATTAGTCCCTCAATTTTTAAATATTTGCAATTTAGTCCCTCAACTTTTAAATATTTGCAAACTAGTCCCTCAACTTTTAAATATTTACTAATTAGTCCCTTGACTTTTAATTAATGACAGAATAGTCCTTCTGCAGTTTTAAGCTTTACAATTTAATCCTTCAGTTAATTTCTCCATCAATTTCCTGACCGTATGCTTAGACTTTTAACGGTTTCAGCTTATAACTATTCAGTTGAGTCCTTTTTCAGTTGGAAACTTAACTGAAATCATTTAAACTAACCCAAAAGCTTAATGGATTTAACAAAATATAATTCCATAACCCTAAGGCCATTCGGCCGACCCTAATGTGCCCTAAACATCATTTTTTTTGTTCCTCCTTTTCATCCAAGAATAATTGACATAATAATTTAATTCAACCCAAGAACATAATTAGGGCTTTTACAACTTAATACTTTGAATTTCATAATCTTATTATTCAAGATTTAAGATTCAACAATAGGTTATACTCCTAATCATTAAACCTTAGATTTTCCCATCTTTATAATCATCAATCAATTCATTAAACTCCAAGATTGAACATTTAAAATCTAAGAATGAACATCCTAGAATAAAATAATTTTAAATCTTCAAAAATTCATAACTAATTCAATACTAATCCAAATTGAATGAAACGAAAGCCAAAATTTAGGATTTTTCATTACCTTGATTTTTCGTTTAGAAGAATTGATCAAAAAAGATCAAGAGCTCGGCCGAATCCCTCCTCCTTCAGTTCGGCTGCCTCCAAGAATTAGGGTTTAAATTTTTTTTTTCTTTTGTTAATTATAAGGGTTATGAAAATTAAGGAGGGTTTTTGGTATTTATAATTGGGTATCATCCTCCTTGGGCCACACACCTCACAAGCCCACATAATTTAGCCCAACTTGATCAATCCTCCTACTCATTTAATTTAACCCTTAATAGCCCAATTATTAACTACTAATTAATAATTACAATTACATTAATTATTTGTTAACAAAATAATTAAATTAAATTCTAAATTCAAATTTTTTTTCGGGTCTTTACATTCTTACCCCCTTAAAAGAGTTTGGTCCTCCAAACTAAACGTACCTTAATTTTCGAAGACATCGGGATACATTTTACGCATCTCGCTTCCGAGTTCCCAAGTTGCTTCTCGCTCTGTGTGGTTTGCTCCATTGCACCTTCACATATGGAACCAACCGCTTTCTTACCTTCTCGTCCTTTCTGGACGATCTTGATCAGTCTTTCATCATAAATCAAATCGGCATGCCTCTCTTAGTCAGTTTGTACTCGATCACGTGACTCGGATCGTGAATATACTTCCTTAGCATAGAGACATGAAACACCTCATGCACTCCAGCTAAACCGGTGGTAGTGCCAATCTATAGGCCACTTCCCCAATCTTGTCAAGGATCTCGAACGGTCCCAAATATCGTGGACTTAACTTTTCCTTGCCTATACTCTCTTTTGCATCTTTACCGCCTCTTCGTCAATTTCTTGAGCTTCCTTAATTATGTTCGTAAGTGTCGGCCGAACCTCGCAGTAGTCAAATACCCTTTAATTCCCACTTCTAAGTTTGAAACCTCAATGTTATTCCACGCACTTACCCTTAGAAATCAATGCCGCTAAGGTTCCTCGATTTCTCCTACTCAATGCGTCGGCCACCTTATTGGCCTTCCCTGGGTGATACAGAATAGTACAATCATAATCCTTAAGTAGTTCTAACCATCTCCTTTGCTTCATATTAAGTTCCTTCTGGGTAAAATGTACTTAAGGCTCTTATGATCAGTGTAAATCTGACATGTTACCCCATATAAATAATGTCTCCAAATTTTCAAAGCACTTACCACAACTGCTAATTCCAAATCATGGGTCGGGTAATTCCTCTCATGGTTCTTCGCCTGCCCGCATGCATAAACTATCACCGTATCATTTTGTATCAACACGCAACCTAATATCTTCAATGGAGTACCACTATATATCACAAATCCGTCCGATCCTTGGTATAGTAAGAACCCCATCGACATAATTCGACTCTTCAAATTCAAATTTCTTTTCACATTCTTCTAACTAAATAAACCTTGCTCCTTTCTCGCGTTAACCTTGTTAACCGTACCGACAACTTCGAAAGTCATTCAATGAATCTCCTATAGTATCCTCGTTAACCCCAAGAAACTTCTTATCGCACTAAATGCGGTTTATCTCTCCCAATGTACTATAGCCTCTATTTCTCGTTGGATCCACTTCAATCCCATCCTTAGATACCACAAGTCCTAAGAATACACTCTCTCTCCCTCCAAAATTCATACTTCTTGAATTTAGCGTACAACTTTTGTCCCCACAAAATATGTAGAACTAACCTCAGATGTTCTTCATGTTCCTCCTTAGTCTTAGAATAAACCGAGATATCATCCATAAACCTAACTGTTCACTTATCCCAGAATTCCTGAAATATTATTTCCTCAATTCCATAAATGCAGCTGGCGTGTTTGTCAACCCAAACGGCATAACCAACAACTCATAATGACCGTACCTTACCATAAAGGCCATCTTCGCAACTTCCTCGTTCTTTACTCTTAACTGATGATATTCCGATCTCAAATCTATCTTCAAGAAATAACACGCTCCCCGAAGGTGGTCAAACAATTCGTCAATCCTTGTTAACGGATATTGATTCCTAAACGTCACTCGATTTAACTCCCGATAGTCGATACACATTCTCATCGATGAGTCTTTCTTCTTTACAACAATACCGGTGCACCCCACGGTGAAACACTCGGTCTTATCAAACCCTTATTCAATAACTCTTTCAGTTGTTCCTTCAATTCCTTAAGTTCATTCGGACCATTCTGTACGATGCCTTCGATATCGATGCAGTTTAGTCCTTCTGCAGTTTTAATCTTTACAATATTCATGCTAATTATATTTAGAAGTGATATAGATTTAGCAAGTTTTTAGTTATATGATAGAAAGAACTTGAGATATTTATGATTTACGTTTTGAAATTGTGAAGTGAAAACTTTATTTTAGTCAAGTAAGTGATTTTCTTTGACTTATGTGTTTAATTATGTGAATTTTATTGTTCCTTAAGTGTTAAATATGTGTATTGACCTGGAACAATAGCCTAGTAACATGGCCCATGGATGAAAAGTAAAGTCTATTGAAACGACTTGTAGATATAATATAGCTTATTGAAATGGCCAAGTGTTGATTAATTGGCTTATTGAAACGGCCAATGAAGATGAAAATCGGCCTATTGAAACGGCCAAAAGTATGAAATTGTGAACATTGGTCTATTGAAACGACATGGGGAAATGTACTGGTCTAATGAAGCGACCCATGAGTCTAGTTGAAACGACTTATGTAGAGTAAATGTGGTCTATTGAAGTGACCGCAGGTCTAGTGAATTGACCTATAATGTACATGTTTAGTCTAATGAAACGACATATGAGGATGAATTAAGGGTCCGTTGAAATTACCTATGAAATTGTGCGGTCTAATGAAAGGACCAATAATCTAATGAAATGAATTGTGAATGTGTATTCGGTCTAGTGAAGCGATCGATGGTCTAGTAAATGGACCGATGATGTAATTGAAGTTTGTTGAGACGCCCTAATTTAAGTGAATTTTGTAAGGTAGCAAGTATGAGTATTAGTAGTGCTGGGTCTGTTGAAAAGACCAATAAGTCCGCTGAAAAGACTTACGAGAGTAATGCCTATCTATTGAAAAGACCAAGGGTTTAGTGAATTGACCTATGACTAGATTTAAATGTATTAGTCTATTGAGACAAATTCTCGTTATAGTATAAAAGTATTAAGCATTTAAGTATTGCTAGTATAGGCGTGATTAATAGTGCCTCGTATTCATAGTACCGATAAGTATCGTAAAGAAGATGGTGTCGTAAGTAAGTACCCAAGTAAGAACTTTAACAATCGAAGAGTTGGGATTAAAAGCAAGGTCCGTGGTCAAGGATCTCGATGAAAAATGTGAAGTGTGCAAAAAGGAAGCACCGTACTAATGAGTATCTACAGAGAGAAGAAATTGAATTTGAAACCCGAAGCGTTAGAAGTACCTTTCGTGATAAATACTCCGACTAATGACTCGATTCCTATCTTGTCTATGTATAAGGAGTGGCCTTTGACAATAGGTGATAGAGAACTCGAGATTGACCTAATAGAGTGGAAAATGAATGAAATTGACAATTATTCTGGGAATGGATTGGTTAGCATCCCATCATGCAAAGGAAGACTGCTTTTAAGAAAGAAGTACATTTCAGATTGCTATCCGGAGAAGAGTTTTATTTTCAAGGATCGGAATCGAGAATCCGATCCGGTCTTATTTCGGGAATGAGAACTCTAAGACGTTGAGGAAAAGGATGTGAAGGATTCTTAGCCTATATACGGGAGAGCCTGGATAAGAAAGGAGTAAGTATAGAGTCTCTTTCAAAGTGATCGGAGGTTTAAGGATGTGTTTCCGTAAGACTTGTTGGGAATACCACCGTAAAGGGAGGTGAAATTTTCCATAGACCTAGTATCGAAAAACGCATCGATATCGAAGGCATCATACAGAATGGCCCGAATGAACTTAAGGAATTGAAGGAACAACTGTAAGAGTTATTGAATAAGGGTTTGATAAGACCGACTGTTTCACCGTGGGGTGCACCGGCATTGTTGTAAAGAAGAAAGACGTATCGATGAGAATGTGTATCCACTATCGGGAGTTAAATCGAGTGACGGTTAGGAATCAATATCCGTTAACAAGGATTGACGAATTGTTTGACCACCTTCGGGGAGCGTGTTATTTCTCGAAGATAGATTGAGATCGGAATATCATCAGCTAAGAGTAAAGAACGAGGAAGTTGCAAAGACGGCCTTTATGGCAAGGTACGGTCATTATGAGTTGTTGGTTATGCCAGTTGGGTTGACAAACGCGCCAGCTGCATTTATGGAATTGAGGAAATAATGTTTCAGGAATTCTGGGATAAGTGAATAGTTGTGTTTATGGATGATATCTTGGTTTATTCTAAGACTAAGGAGGAACATGAAGGACATTTGAGGTTAGTTCTACATATTTTGTGGGGACAAAAGTTGTACGCTAAATTCAAGAAGTATGAATTTTGGCGGGAGAGAAAGTGTATTCTTAGGACTTGTGGTATCTAAGGATGGGATTGAAGTGGATCCAACAAAAATAGAGGCTATAGTATATTGGGAGAGATAAACCGCAGTTAGTGAGATAAGAAGTTTCTTGGGGTTAACAGGATACTATAGGAGATTCATTGAATGACTTTCGAAGTTGTAAGTACAGTTAACAAGGTTAACGCAGAAAGGAGCAAGGTTTGTTTAGTTAGAAGAATGTGAAAAGAAATTTCAAGGGCTGAAGAGTCGAATTGTGTCCGCACCGGTTCTTACTATACCAAGGATCGGACGGATTTGTGATATGTAGTGATACTCCATTGAAGGTATTAGGTTGCGTGTTGATACAGAATGATAAGGTTATAGCTTATGCGCCAATATAATTGAAGAACCATGAGAGGAATTACCCGACCCACGATTTGGAATTAGCAGCGGTGGTATTTGCATTGAAAATTTGGAGACATTACTTGTATGGAACAACTTGTCAAATATATTTACGGATCATAAGAATCTTAAATACATTTTCACTCAGAAGGAGCTTAATATGAGACAAAGGAGATGGCTTGAATTATTGCAGGATTATGATTGTACGATATCAAACCATCCAGGGAAGGCCAATAAGGTGGCCGATGCATTGAGTAGGAAGAGTTGCGGAACCTTAGCGGCATTGATTTCTAAGGGGGTAAGTGCGTGGAATAACATTGAGGTTTCAAACTTAGAAGTGCGAATTAAAGGGTATTTAACTCTGCTGATGGTTCAGCCGACACTTTTGAATAGAATTAAGGAAGCCCAAGAAATTGACGAAGAGGCAGTAAAGATGCAGGAGAGTATAGCCAAGGGAAAGTTAAGTCCATAATATGTGGGACCGTTCGAGATCCTTGACAAGATTGGGGAAGTGGCCTATAGATTGGCACTACCAACGGTTTTAGCTGGAGTGCATGAGGTGTTCCATGTCTCTATGCTAAGGAAGTATATTCACGATCCGAGTCACGTGATCGAGTACAAACAGCTAAGAGTCCGTGCTGATTTGACTTATGATGAAAGGTCGATCAAGATCGTCGACAGAAAAGACGAGAATGTGAGAAAGCGGTTAGTTCCTTATGTGAAAGTACAGTGGAGCAACCATACCGAAAGGGAAGCAACTTGGGAACTAGAAAGCGAGATGCGCGAACTGTATCCCGACCTGTTTGCCAACTAAGGTACGTTAAGTTTGGAGACAAACTTCTTTTAAGGGGGTAAGAATGTAAGAACCCGAAAAAAAAAATTTAGACTTTTAATTTAATTATTTTTATTAGAAAATAATTAATGTAATTACAATTATTAACTAACATTAAATAATTGGGCTATTAAATGTTAAATGAATGGGTTGGATGATTTAATTAAGATTGGGATAGGTAAGTGGGCTTGTGAAGTAAAAGGGGCCCAAGGAGGTAATACCCAAATATAAATAACCAAAAACCTTTCTTAATTTCCCATAACCCTCATAATTTACAAAGAAAAATAAAAACCCTAAACCTAAACCTAAGGGGCAGCAGCCGCAAGGAGGGAGGAAAATGGCCGAGCTCTTGATCCTTTTTGATCAATTCTTCTAAACGAAAAATCAAGGTAATGAAAAACCCTAAATTCTGGCTTTCGTTTCGTTAAATTTGGATTAGTATTGAATTAGTTATGAATTTTTGAAGATTTAAAATTATTTTATTCTAGGATGATAATTCTTAGATTTTAAATATTCAATCTTGGAGTTTAATGAATTGATTGATGATTATAATGATGGGAAAATCTAGGTTTAATGATTAGGAGTATAACCTAATGTTGAATCTAAAATCTTGAATAATAAGATTATGAAATTCAAAGTATTAAGTTGTAAAAGTCCTAATTATGTTCTTGAGTTGAATTAAGTTACTATGTTAATCATTCTTGGATGAAAAGAAGGAACAAAAAATAATGTTTGGGCATCTTATGGTTCAGCCGAATGACAAGAGGGTATTTAGGTATGTTTGGGTTGAAATTGTTAAGCTTTTGGGTTATTTTAAAAGGTTACGGTTAAGTTTCCAAGCGAAAAGGGCTAAACTGAATAGCTATAAGCTGAAATCATTAGAATTCTAACTGTACAGTCAGGAATTAGATGGAGAACTTAACTGAAGAACTAAACTGTAAAGTTTAAAGCTGCAGAAGGACCAAACTGTAATTAATTGGAAGTTGAGGGACTATTCTGTAATTAATTGAAAGTCGAGGGACTAATTCATAAATATTTAAAAGTTGAAGGACTGTTTTGCAAATATTTAAAAGTTGAAGGACTGTTTTGCAAATACTCATAAGTTGAGGGACTGTTTTGCAAATACCTAAAAGATGGAGGACCTTTTAGTAATTAACCAAAAGTAGAAGGGCTTAAGTGGAAATCCTAAAAGAGGAAAGTCTACTTTAGAGTTAAGATGTATGAAAAGGATAGAAAAGAGAACAACCCTAAATAAAATCAACATATAATTAGTAAAATTACAAGTCCAAGAATAATGGAATTCCCGAATAAGGAAAGTTTTCAAAAATAGAAACTTTCCCAAACCTAGAAGATTACTAAATAAAGAAAGGAAAGAAGTTAAATTATAACGCATGAGGTTTGACTAAGTAGAGATAGTTAACGACAAATGGGTGATACTAAGTTACTCTTTCGTGGTTGTAGATACGCACGGGAAGAGCTGTACAAGAAGTTAGACCAAGGTAAGGGATTACGTTCATTAAGTATTTGAATGTATCTTCCGTTGTTATAGGATTTCCTATTGATGATTTGTATACTACCAAGTGGCCGGTAGTTATTCATTTGTATTCCCTCGTTATGAACGTTTTTGGAATATCTTACCATTGATGCATTTTTGTTTAATGTGTATCTATGTGAATTGAAATTGACTTATGTGTTCTCGTACCATGAACACTATGAATATATGATGTTAAATTGTCCAATTGATGAGGACTCTATATGTATTTGGTCTAGACAGATTGAAATGACCTAAGGCCTAGTCAGATTGAAATGGCCTCGATGTTAAATAAATTGATCTAAACAGATTGAAATGACCTAAGGTCTAGTCAGATTGAAATGACCTCACTATAGAATGAAATGGTCTAGTCAGAATGAAATGACCTTAATTCTATAGATGTGATTATCATGATGCATCAGAATAAGGGGGCTCTTTGATAATAGCGTAAGTGAACCTTATTCAACGATTTCCTGAAAAGGTGTATCGGAGTCGCCTAGATGAAAGGTGCACAATTACTTGGAATTGACGGACAAGTGTGTGTAAAGTTCTATCGGTTATTGTAAAAGTGCCACTACTTGTTATTTGAAAAAGTAACCTCCTTTGACATTCTCAGTACCAAAACTATTTATTGTACATGTTATCCTTTCATTGATATATTATTAAACTCCGTTCGTTCCGGTCGTCTCTTCTTAGAAACCGAAGAGACCCCGTATGAACTTACTGAGCTTTGTTCGCTCACCCTTTCATATTCTTTCCCCTCCCAGGTAATAAATGATTGGAGAGGATTGACTGCGTGTTTGATGGATTAGCGGCTTTTGGAGTTCAAATAATTATTTTAGAATATTAAGTATTTCGAGCTAGTGGTTTGTACTAGCCGTAGAGATTATTACCGTTTTCAGCATTTAAGTTTATTTCAAATAGTGGTTAGTACTTTTGAATTATGGTTTTAGTAGCCGTTGGAGGCTATTCTATTATTAAATCAAGTATTATTATTATGTATGAATTTTGGGGTCGTTACAGTTGGTATCAGAGCTTTGGTTTTAGGTCACATGGGAGACTTTAGAGCATTAAGCATATTAGAAGAAGTAGTACTTGAGTATAATTGGGCATACCTAGAAAGTAATTGTGACGGAGGATTTAAGGTAAAATTTCTTAAGAGTCTAACTATGAACTGGTAGAAATTAAGAGATTGTAATTGGGAAGTTAGCAATTTTGAGAAGTTGCTGTTATGGAAACCTTCTGTGCAGGAAACTTTCTAAGTTTGGAAACTTTCTTTATTAAGAAACTTGCTATTTTAGAAACTTTCTATTTGGAGAACTTGCTATTTTAGAAACTTTCTATTTGGAGAACTTGCTATTTTGGGAGAGAACCTAGAATAAAATTCCCTTGGAATTATAACAAGATCCTCCGAGTGATCTAGAGGACAACTATTAAGTTTAAATGTGAATTTTTATTGAGGAAAAGACTTATAATAATTAAGTGAGAGAGCAAGCTTACTAATGGTATCAGAGCAGAATCCCGGCCTTAAGGCTTGCGAGCTAGCCCGGGGGTACGATCTGGGTATTTATTGACCTTGTCAGGGACGACAAGGGTTTGAGTGGGGGAGATTGTGATATCCCCATCCCACATTGGAAATATGTGGAAGTTTAGTGTGATATATAGAAGGCCCATGTGGAAGTTTAGTGTGATATATAGAAGGCTCATATTATTATCACATGTGGAAGTTTAGTGGTTGCTCCATTGCACCTTCAAAATAGTATATCACTTCTAGAAATAACAGTAATAATAATACTTAATTTAATAATAGAATAGCCTCCAACGGCTACTAAAACCATAATTCAAAAGTACTAACCACTATTTGAAATAAAATTAAATGCTGATGTTAAATCTTGATGTTAAATAAATGATTTGAGGATTAAAAATGATGGAGATTTAATGTTACAATAATATGTTCATAACCCTAAATTGTTTTTGAAATTAGGGTAGAAAGAATATAGATTAAATTAATTATTTTGTTAAGGGATGAATGGTAAAAAAGGTGAATTAATTAATTTACTAGGCTAATGTTAATAAAATAAAAAGTGAAGAAAAATCAAAAAGCCTTGAACTGGGAGCTTGAGATGTACGGCCGAGACCCTAGGATTGATTAGGTGTTTCTTTCTCCACTATTCTGGCCCGTACCTTACCATAAAGGACTGTTTTGTAATTTTTCAAAAGTTGAGGGACTACTTTACTGTTTAAAATCTTGCAAAAATCATCCAAGAACAATAAAAGTTTAAAAACTTATAATTCTTCTAATGGATGATGAATTTAAAAAGGGAATTTATTTAATTATTAGGTTAATGTTAGGAAAATAATAAAATAAAAAGTGAAGAAAAATCAAAGCCTTGGATTGGAATCTGGAAAGGCACGACGGGAACCTAGGCCACAGTTAGCAATTTAACGATTTCAGCTTCAAACTGTTCAATCTAGTCCCTTTTCAGTTAAAAACCTAATTGTAGTCTTTTAATACTTAACCAACAGCTTAATTAATTAAACCAAAACACATCCAACTTGGCCTAGGGTTTGGTTTGGGACGATGCAATTCAATCCAAGGCTTGATTTTATTTTTTTTTCCTTTTCTTTTCCTTTTTACTTTTGTTCCTTTTAACTAACCCAAAAGAGTAACTATTTAAAACCAAAAACACCTAATTGGCCTAAGGTTCCCAGCCGAGACATCACAGATTCCATTACAAGGCTTTGATTTTTCTTTCTTTCTTTATTTCTTAACATTAGCCTAGTAAATTAATTAATTCACCTTTTTAACCATTCAACCCTTAACACAATAATTAATTTAATCTATATTCTTTCTACCCTAATTTCAAGAACAATTTAGGGTTATGAACATAATATTGTAACATTAAATCTCCATCATTTTAATCCTCAAACCATTCATTAACATCAAGATTTAACATTTAAAAACTTGTAAAAATCATCCAAGAACAATAGTATTTTAAATCTTCTAAAAATCATAATTAATTCTCTAGTGCTCCGAATTGAATGAAACGAAAGAGGGAAGTTAGGGTTTGACATTACCTTAATTTTTGGTGAAGAAAGCTTTCCCAAAGAACAACCCACGGCTGCTCCTCCTCCCCTTGCAGTTCCGGCCGCCTAGGGTTAGGGTTACTAGGGTTTTTGTTTTTCTTTTTTTTTTTCTTGCTTTGGTAACTGACGGTGAAATATGGGAAATAATTAGGAAGGTTTATTGTATTTAAATGTATTTACTACCCTCCTTGGGCCCTCTCTTGCACAAGCCCAAACCTAGTCCATTAGTTTTAACCCAATTAATTTAAAAACCCATTTACTTAAGAGTTAATTTCTAATTATAATTTCATTAATTAATTTATTTTATTAATTTTTTCTAATAAAATAATTAATTAAAGTCTAACAATTTTTGGATTCTTACATTCTTACCCCCTTAAAAGAAGTTTGTCCCCAAACTTAACGTACCTTAAGTTGAAAACAGGTCGGGATACAATTCACGCATTTCGCTTTCGAGCTCCTATGTCGCCTCGCGTTCTGTGTGGTTGCTCCATTGCACCTTCACGTATGAAACCAACCGCTTTCTTCCATTCTCGTCCTTTCTGGACGATCTTGATCAGTCTTTCATCATAAATCGAATCGGCACGGACTCTTAGCTGCTTGTACTCGATTACGTGGCTCGGATCGTGAATAAACTTCCTTAGCATGGAGACATGGAACCCATTATGCACTCCAACTAATACCGGCGGTGGTGCCAATCTATAGGCCACTTCCCCAATCTTGCTAAGGATCTCTAATGGTTCCACATATTATGGACT
The DNA here is from genome assembly GCA_022495995.1 of Adenophora triphylla var. japonica. Taxonomy (NCBI): domain Eukaryota; kingdom Viridiplantae; phylum Streptophyta; class Magnoliopsida; order Asterales; family Campanulaceae; genus Adenophora; species Adenophora triphylla. The sequence goes on along the minus strand of JAFEMH010000237.1, from coordinate 146,598 downwards.
TAACTTTTCCTTGGCTATACTCTCTTGCATCTTTACTGCTTCTTTGTCAATTTCTTGGGCTTTCTTAATTCTGTTCAAAAATGTCGGCTGAACCACATACCTTTTAACTCGCACTTCTAATTTTGAAACCTCAATGTTATTCAACGCACTTACCCCCTTAGAAATTAACGCCGCTAAGGTTCCTTGATTATTCCTACTCAATGCATCGACCACCTTATTGGCCTTCCCTGGATGGGTTGATATCGTGCAATCATAATCCTGTAATAATTCAAGCCATCTCCTTTGTCTCATATTAAGCTCATTCTGAGTGAGAATGCATTTAAGACTCTTATGATCCGTATATATATTTGACATGTTGTCTCATGCAAGTAATGTCTCCAAATTTTCAATGCGAATATCACTGCTAGTAATTCCAAATCGTGGGTCGGGTAATTCCTCTCATGGTTCTTTAGTTGCCTAGATGCATAAGCTATCACCTTATCATTTTGCATCAACACACTACCTAGTCCCTTCAATGAAATATCCCTATATATCACAAATCCGTCCGATCCTTGGTATAGTAAGAACCGGTGCGGACACAATTTGACTCTTCAGTTCTTCAAATTTCTTTTCACATTCTTATAATTAAACAAACCTTGCTCCTTTCTGCGTTAACCTCGTTAACTGTACTGACCACTTCGAAAGTCATTCAATGAATCTCCTATAGTACCCTGTTAACCTCAAGAAATTTCTTATTTCACTGACTATAGTTGGTCTCTCCCAGTTTACTATAGCATCTATCTTTGTAGGATTTACGACAATCCCATCCCTAGATACCACATGACCTAGGAATACTACTTCCTCAAGTCAAAATTCGCACTTAGTTGAATTTAGCGTACAACTGCTGGTCCCTCACATCCTTTTCGTAGCATCTTCCGAGCCTTCATCACTAATATAAGACCCAATTTGACTTCTCGGCTTTGATCCTTTAAAATAAAACTCCTCTCCAGGAGGTAACCCAAAATGTACTTCCTTCTTAAAACAATCTACTTTGTCATGGTGCGCAGATAACCAATCCATTCCCAAAATGATATCAAATTCATTCATTTCTAATTCCATTAGATCAACCTCGAGTTCTCTACCACTTATGTTCAAAGGACAATTTTTATATACAAACGATATAGGGATCGACTCATTAGTCGGGGTATCTATCACCAAAGGTATTTCTAATGCCTCAGGTTTCAATTTCAAGCGTTCCGCTAAACGGTTACTAATAACAGAATGGGTAGCGCCAGTATCAATCAATGCATGAACGCTACGAGTACAAAAAAAATGAAGAGTACCTGCCACGACGTCATTTGTGGCTCTAGCATCCCTGGCAGTCATGGTGAATACACGGCCACGACCTCCTCCACTTCCTTTGTTGTCGTCCTTAGTTCCTTGAGCATTAGCGTCCTTCTTGGGTTCCGGACATTTCCATTTCGGATGTCCCACTTTATTACAGTTGAAGCACTGCCTGTCCTTATGCCAACAATCCTCAGTTTGTGTCCCCATCGCACGTCTTACATTTTTCATCGGTGCCCCTTCCTCGAGTGTCCCTTTGGTTCCCGTCTCTGCGGTTCCCGTAGTTCTTGTTCGGATAATTGTTACCCGCCACGCCTTTCCCACTTGGGCCTTCATCTCGTAGCCTTCCGCTTATTACCGGCCCCCTCACGATTCCACTTCTCTGTGAATCCCTTGGACCGGTCGATTCCTTTTCATTGAACTTCCTCTTTTCCTCTTTCTTGTTGCGATAGTTGTCGATTCTTTCTCCACTATTCGGCCCGGTCCAACACCCGGCCATAAGTCGGTAATGATAGAGGGTGATCCTGAATACGATCCTATCACTTAAGCCCGCCTCGAATTTTCTCGCTTCGATCCTCGTTCTCGAAGAAGGCTGGTGCAAACTCCAACAATTCCGTGAATTTGGCACAATACTCATCCACGGTTTTTCCTCCTTGTTCCAGGGTCGGGAACTCGCTACTTTTGCATTTCTTACACTTGCTGGATAATACTTATCGTTGAACGCGGTCTTGAACATGTCCCACGTGTAGTTTCCGGTTCCACGTGCAGTCGCTGCTCTGCGCTCGGCTTCCCACCAAGTTTGCGCACTACCTTTCAACACAAAAGTTGCGAACACCACTTTCTGCTCTGCGGTGCAAGTAATAGTCTCAAAGATCTTTTCCATATTTTTAATCCAGTCCGCAGTTTCTCCTTCGGATCTCAGGAAACGAGTCGGGTTTTCTCCTCCGAAAGCGCTCCTGCAGGGTCCCCGAGCGGTACTTGTTGAGGTGGCGGCGCCGCGCCGCGCCAACCCCGCACAACTTGACCAATTCCTGGCCACCGCTGAGTTAAAGTCTCGTAATGATTTGCCATGTCGTGGTCTCTCCGTCCATGGTCGCCATTTCCACTCCTGGTGTTCCTCGACATCTGAGGACGATACATAACATTCTCATTATCATACGAATACAAGGTGTTTTCACTCACACCAATACTAGCAATATTCATGCTAATTACTTTATACCTATACACATATACAATTTTAATACATATTAACACATTCAATCATAGGTCATTTCATCAGACCACCAATCGTTTCACTAGCTTGGTAATTACTTTCATAGGTGTCGCTTTCACTCTGACCCAAAATTAATCATACTTGGCTATTCATTTAGCCAGTTAACATATACTTTTGGTCAATTCACTAGACCACTCTTTCATGTTCCAATTCAATTCACATAATTAACATTTAGGAACACAATTACGCAACTATAATTTAATTGCAACTAAACTTTATTTCATAACTAAAATGAAAAACCAATAAAACATCCAAAACCAAAATCCTTGCTACTAGAACGAAAACTGCTAACTCACTATCTCTTCTAGGAAATAATAGTAAAATAATACCCCACTTTTCACTCATGGAGTTACATTCTTCCTAGATCTTCCCTTAGGTCTTCCACTTGACACTCTCACTTTGTTCTTGGATCCCTTTGGTCTTCCTCGAGTCCTATGCATTAGTGTCACTAGTTTCTCATCCTCATCAAAATCGGAGTGGCTCCACTCCCTATTGTTTCTTCACTACTTCTTCTATAGCATTCTCATTCACTAGGTTACCTTTATTTGGTACCTCAACTGCCAGCATCTTAAGTCTTTAAATCCTCAAGCTCGTGATACCATCGATAAGCTTGTTCTCTCGCTAGACCACTATTTGTATTTATACAAGTCCATCATATACAACTTAAGAGTAGTCCTTCGCATTACTCGAAGGATCTTGTTATACTTCCGGAGAAAACTTATTCTAGGCTCTTCCCTAAAATAGTAAGTTTCCCAAAATAGAAAGTTTCTATAAATAGAAAGTTTCTCAAAATAGCAAGTTTCCGTAATCAACAAGTTTCCAAAAATAATAATTTCCTTAATATAGAAAGTTTCCAAACTTTGAAATAGAAGGTTTCCGACTATAGAAAGTTTCCTAAAAGAGTCACTTTCCAAAAGTGCTAACTTCCCAATTACAATCTCTTAATTTCCACAATTTCATAGTTAGACTCTTGAGAAATTTTACCCTAAAATCCTCCGTCCCAAATATTTTCTAGGTAGGCCCAATTATATTCAAGTACTACTTCTTCTAGTATGCTTAATGCTCTAACAGCCTCCCATGTGACCTAAAGCCAAAGCTCGATACCAACCGTAACGACCCCAAAATCCATACATAATAATAATACTTAATTTAATAATAGAATAGCCTCCAACGGCTACTAAAACCATAATTCAAAAGTACTAACCATTATTTGAAATAAACTTAAATGCGGAAAACGGTAATAATCTCTACGGCTAGTACAAACCACTAGCTCGAAATACTTAATATTCTAAAATAATTATTTGAACTCCAAAAGCCGCTAATCCATCAAACACGCAGCCAATCCTCTCCAATCATTTATTACCTGGGAGGGGAAAGAATATGAAAGGGTGAGCGAACAAAGCTCGCAAGTTCATACGGGGTCTCTTCGGTTTCTAAGAAGAGACGACCGGAACGAACGGAGTTTAATAATATATCAATGAAAGGATGACATGTACAATAAATAGTTTTGGTACTGAGAATGCCAAAGAAGGGTACTTTTTCAAATAACAAGTAGTGGCACTTTTACAATAACAGATAGAACTTTATACACACTTGTCCGTCAATTCCAAGTAATTGTGCACCTTTAATCTAGGGTGACTCCGATACACACATTCGGTGATCGTTGAATAAGAAGATCTACGCCTTTAATCTAGGCGCCCCTTATTCTGAATAAGAGAATCTACGCCTTTTATCTGGGGCGCTCCCTTATTCTGATATATCATAATTTAAGGTCATTTCAATCTGTTTAGACCAATTCATTCAACAATAAGGTCATTTCAATCTGTCTAGACCGAATCATACAAAGTCCTCATCAAATGGATAGAATAATATCATATATAGTGTTCAAGGTACGAGAACACATTAATCAAAATCCAATCATCACGGATACACATTGAACAATCATAATATCAATGGTAGGATATTCCAAAGAACGCACATATCAAAGGAATACAAATGAACAACTACCGGCCACTTGATAGTATACAAATCATCAATTAGGGAATCCTATCACGAAGGAAAGATACATTCAAATATTTAAGGAACGTAATCCCTTACCTTGGTCTAGCTCCTTGATCCGCTCTTTCCGTGCGTATCTACAACCACGTAAGAGAGACTTAGTATCTCGCATTGTCATTAACCATTTCTACTTAGTTAAACCTTATGCGTTATAATTTAACTTCTTCTCTTTCTTTGTTTAGTAATCCTCTAAATTTGAAAAGTTTCTATCTTTGGAAACTTTCCTTATTTGAAAATTTCCATTTTCTTGGCTTTTGCAATTTCCCACTTATAGTTTGATTTTTATTTAGGATTATTCTCTTTTTCATCCTTTTTAACAATTCTTAACTTTAATGTAAACCTTCTACTTTTGATTACTTAAAGGTCCTCCATATTTTAGGTAATTGCTAAATAATCCTCCAACTTTTAAATATTTGCAAATTAGTCCTTCAACTTTTAAATAATTGCAAACTGGTCCCTAAACTTTTAATTAATTTCAACCGGTCCCTAAACTTTTAATTAATTGCGCTTTAGTCCTTCTCGCAGCTTTTGATCCTTTCGCTTTAGTCCCCGCTAACTCTCCATCCGATTTCCCGACGGTTCGCTTAGCAATTTAACGATTTCACTTCAAACCTGCTCAATCTAGTCCCTTTTCAGCTTAAAAACCTAATTGTAGTCTTTTAATACTTAACCAACAAATTAATTAATTAAACCAAAACACATCCAACTTGGCCTAGGGTTTCTACTGGACAAGACATGCATTCAATCCAAGGCTTGATTTTATTTTTTTTCCTTTTCTTTCCCTTTTTACTTTTGTTCCTTTTAACTAACCCAAAAGAGTAACTATTTAAAACCAAAAACACCTAATTGACCTAAGGTTCCCAAATGAGACATCACAGATTCCATTACAAGGCTTTGATTTTTCTTTTCTTTCTTTATTTCTTAACATTAGCCTAGTAAATTAATTAATTCACCTTTTTAACCATTCAACCCTTAACACAATAATTAATTTAATCTATATTCTTTCTACCCTAATTTCAAGAACAATTTAGGGTTATGAACATAATATTGTAACATTAAATCTCCATCATTTTAATCCTCAAACCATTCATTAACATCAAGATTTAACATTTAAAAACTTGTAAAAATCATCCAAGAACAATAGTATTTTAAATCTTCTAAAAATCATAATTAATTCTCTAGTGCTCCGAATTGAATGAAACGAAAGAGGGAAGTTAGGGTTTGACATTACCTTAATTTTTGGTGAAGAAAGCTTTCCCAAAGAACAACCCACGGCTGCTCCTCCTCCCCTTGCAGTTCCGGCCGCCTAGGGTTAGGGTTACTAGGGTTTTTGTTTTTTTTTTTTTTTCTTGCTTTGGTAACTGACGGTGAAATATGGGAAATAATTAGGAAGGTTTATTGTATTTAAATGTATTTACTACCCTCCTTGTTGGTATCAGAGCTTTGGTTTTAGGTCACATGGGAGACTTTAGAGCATTTACCATATTAGAAGAAGTAGTACTTGAGTATAATTGGGCCTACCTAGAAAGTAATTGTGACGGAGGATTTAAGGTAAAATTTCTTAAGAGTCTAACTATGAACTGGTAGAAATTAAGAGATTGTAATTGGGAAGTAGCAATTTTGAGAAGTTGCTGTTATGGAAACCTTCTGTGCAGGAAACTTTCTAAGTTTGGAAACTTTCTAAGTTTGGAAACTTTCTTTATTAAGAAACTTGCTATTTTAGAAACTTTCTATTTGGAGAACTTGCTATTTTGGAAGAGAACCTAGAATAAAATTCCCTTGGAATTATAACAAGATCCTCCGAGTGATCTAGAGGACAACTATTAAGTTTAAATGTGAATTGTTATTGAGGAAAAGACTTATAATAATTAAGTGAGAGAGCAAGCTTACCAATGGTATTATGAGCTTAAAGATTTGAAGGCTAATGTGCCAGTAGCTGAAGTTTCAAACGAATGTAACTTAGTGAATGAGAATGTTATGGAAGAAGTAGCTGAGAAAATGATAGGGAGTGAAGTCGCCCCAATTTTGAATTGATGATGAGAAGTGGAGTATTATACTATTTTACTGTTATTTCTAGAAGTGATATAGATTTAGCAAGTTTTTAGTTATGATAGAAAGAACTTGAGATATTTATGATTTACGTTTTGAAATTATGAAGTGAAAACTTTATTTTAGTCAAGTAAGTGATTTTCTTTGACTTATGTGTTTAATTATGTGAATTTTATTGTTCCTTAAGTGTTAAATATGTGTATTGTCCTGGAACAATAGCCTAGTAACATGGCCCATGGATGAAAAGTAAAGTCTATTGAAACGACTTGTAGATATAATATGGCTTATTGAAATGGCCAAGTGTTGATTAATTGGCTTATTGAAACGGCCAATGAAGATGAAAATCGGCCTATTGAAACGGCCAAAAGTATGAAATGTGAACATTTGAAACGACCTGAGGAAATGTACTGGTCTAATGAAGCGACCCATGAGTCTAGTTGAAACGACTTATGTAGAGTAAATGTGGTCTATTGAAGTGACCAGTAGGTCTAGTGAATTGACCTATAATATACATGTTTAGTCTAATGAAACGACATATGAGGATGAATTAAGGGTGTCCGTTGAAATTACCTATGAAATTGGGCGGTCTAATGAAAGGACCAATAATCTAATGAAATGAATTGTGAATGTGTATTCGGTCTAGTGAAGCGATCGATGGTCTAGTAAATGGACCGATGATGTAATTGAAGTCCGTTGAGACGCCCTAATTTAAGTGAATTTTGTAAGGTAGCAAGTATGAGTATTAGTAGTGTCGTCTGGTTGAAAGACCAATAAGTCTCGTTGAAAAGACTTATGAGAGTAATGCCTATCTATTGAAAAGACCAAGGGTTTAGTGAATTGACCTATGACTAGATTTAAATGTATTAGTCTATTGAGACAAATTCTGGTTATAGTATAAAAGTATTAAGCATTTAAGTATTGCTAGTATAGGCGTGATTAATAGTGCCTCAGTATTCATAAGATCGATAAGTATCGTAAAGAAGATGGTGTCGTAAGTAAGTACCCAAGTAAGAACTTTAACAATCGAAGAGTTGGGATTAAAAGAAAGGTCCGTGGTCAAGGATCCGATGAAAATGTGAAGTGTGCAAAAAGGGAAGCACCAGACTTATGAGTATCTGCAGAGAGAAGAAATTGAATTTGAAACTCCGAAGCGTTAAAAGTACCTTTCGTGATAAATACTCCGACTAATGAGTCGATTCCTATCTTGTCTATGTATAAGGAGTGGCCTTTGACAATAGGTGATAGAGAACTCGAGATTGACCTAATAGAGTGGAAAATGAATGAAATTGACAATTATTCGGGAATGGATTGGTTAGCCGTCCATCATGCTAAGGAAGACTGCTTTTAAGAAAGAAGTACATTTTAGATTGCTATCTGGAGAAGAGTTTTATTTTCAAGGATCGGAATCGAGAATCCGATCCGGTCTTATTTCGGGAATGAGAACTCTAAGACGCTGAGGAAAAGGATGTGGAAGGATTCTTAGCCTATATGGGAGAGACGGATAAGAAAGGAGTAAGTATGTAGTCTCTTTCAAAGTGATCGGAGGTTTAAGGATGTGTTTCCGTAAGACTTGTTGGGAATACCACCGTAAAGGGAGGTGAAATTTTCCATAGACCTAGTATCGAAAACGCATCAATATCGAAGGCATCGTACGTAATGGCCCGAATGAACTTAAGGAATCAAGGAACAACCGTAAGAGTTATTGAATAAGGGTTTGATAAGACCGAGTGTTTCACCGTGGGGTGCACCCCAAGATTGTTGTAAAGAAGAAAGACGTATCGATGAGAATGTGTATCGACTATCGGGAGTTAAATCGAGTGACGGTTAGGAATCAATATCCGTTAACAAGGATTGACGAATTGTTTGACTACCTTCGGGGAGCGTGTTATTCTCGAAGATAGATTGAGATCGGAATATCATCAGCTAAGAGTAAAGAACGAGGAAGTTGCGAAGACGGCCTTTATGGCAAGGTACGGTCATTATGAGTTGTTGGTTATGCCGTTTGGGTTGACAAACGCGCCAGCTGCATTTATGGAATTGAGGAAATAATGTTTCAGGAATTCTGGGATAAGTGAATAATTGTGTTTATGGATGATATCTTGGTTTATTCTAAGACTAAGGAGGAACATGAAGGACATTTGAGGTTAGTTCTACATATTTTGTGGGGACAAAAGTTGTACGCTAAATTCAAGAAGTATGAATTTTGGCGGGAGAGAGAGTGTATTCTTAGGACTTGTGGTATCTAAGGATGGCATTGAAGTGGATCCAACAAAAATAGAGGCTATAGTATATTGGGAGAGATAAACCTCAGTTAGTGAGATAAGAAGTTTCTTGGGGTTAACAGGATACTATAGGAGATTCATTGAATGACTTTCGAAGTTGTCAGTACAGTTAACAAGGTTAACGCAGAAAGGAGCAAGGTTTGTTTAGTTAGAAGAATGTGAAAAGAAATTTCAAGTGGTCGAAGAGTCGACCGTGTCCGCACCGGTTCTTACTATACCAAGGATCTGGACGGATTTGTGATATATAGTGATACTCCATCAAGGTATTAGGTTGCGTGTTGATACGTAATGATAAGGTTATAGCTTATGCGCCAATATAATTGAAGAACCATGAGAGGAATTACCCGACCCACGATTTGGAATTAGCAATGTGGTATTTGCATTGAAAATTTGGAGACATTACTCAGTATGTAACAACTTGTCAAATATATTTACGGATCATAAGAATATTAAATACATTTTCACTCAGAAGGAGATTAACATGAGACAAAGGAGATTGCTTGAATTATTGCAGGATTATGATTGTACGATATCAAACCATCCAGGAAGGCCAATAAGGCGGCCGATGCATCGAGTAGGAAGAGTCGGAACCTTAGCGACATTGATTTCTAAGGGGGTAAGTGCGTGGAATACCATTGAGGTGTCGAAATTAGAAGTGCGAATTAAAGGGTATTTGACTCTGCTGATGGTTCAGCCGACACTTTTGAACAGAATTAAGGAAGCCCAAGAAATTGACGAAGAGGCAGTAAAGATGCAGGAGAGTATAGGCAAGGAAAAGTTAAGTCCACGATAATTGGGACCGTTCGAGATCCTTGACAAGATTGGGGAAGTGGCCTATAGATTGGCACTTACCACCGGTTTGAATGGGAGCGGTAATGAGGTGTTCCATGTCTCTATGCTAAGGAAGTATATTCACGATCCGAGTCACGTGATCGAGTACAAACAAACAAGAGGTTGCGCCGATTTGATTTATGATGAAAGACTGATCAAGATCGTCCAGAAAGGACGAGAAGGTAAGAAAGCGGTTGGTTCCATATGTGAAGGTGCAATGGAGCAACCACACAGAGCGAGAAGCAACTTGGGAACTCGGAAGCGAGATGCGTAAAATGTATCCCGATGTCTTCGAAAATTAAGGTACGTTTAGTTTGGAGGATCAAACTCTTTTAAGGGGGTAAGAATGTAAAGACCCGAAAAAATTTGAATTTAGAATTTTAATTTAATTATTTTGTTAACAAATAATTAATGTAATTGTAATTATTAATTAGTAGTTAATAATTGGGCTATTAAGGGTTAAATTAAATGAGTAGGGGGATTGACCAAGTTGGGCTAAATTATGTGGGCTTGTGAGGTGTGTGGCCCAAGGAGGATGATACCCAATTATAAATACCAAAAACCCTCCTTAATTTCCATAACCCTTATAATTAACAAAAGAAAAAAAATTTTAAAACCCTAATTGTTGGAGGCAGCCGAACAGAAGGAGGAGGGATTCGGCCGAGCTCTTGATCTTTTTTGATCAATTCTTCTAAACGAAAAATCAAGGTAATGAAAAATCCTAAATTTTGGCTTTCGTTTCATTCAATTTGGATTAGTATTGAATTAGTTATGAATTTTTGAAGATTTAAAATTATTTTATTCTAGGATGTTCATTCTTAGATTTTAAATGTTCAATCTTGGAGTTTAATGAATTGATTGATGATTATAAAGATGGGAAAATCTAAGGTTTAATGATTAGGAGTATAACCTATTGTTGAATCTTAAATCTTGAATAATAAGATTATGAAATTCAAAGTATTAAGTTGTAAAAGTCCTAATTATGTTCTTGGGTTGAATTAAATTATTATGTCAATTATTCTTGGATGAAAAGGAGGAACAAAAATGATGTTTAGGGCACATTAGGGTCGGCCGAATGGCCTTAGGGTTATGGAATTATATTTTGTTAAATCCATTAAGCTTTTGGGTTAGTTTAAATGATTTCAGCTTAAGTTTTCAACCGAAAAAGGACTAAACCGAATAGTTATAAGCTGAAACCGTTAAAAGTCTAACCGTGCATACCAAAAATTGATGGAGCAATTAACTGAAGGATTAAATTGTAAAGCTTAAAACTGCAGAAGGACCATTCTGTCATTAATTGAAAGTCAAGGAACTAATTAGTAAATATTTAAAAGTTGAGGGACTAGTTTGCAAATATTTAAAAGTTGAGGGACTAAATTGCAAATATTTAAAAGTTGAGGGACTAATTTGCAAATATCTAAAAGTTGAGGGACTGTTATGTAATTTTTCAAAAGTTGAGGGACTATTTTGTAAAATTTGGAAAGTTAAAGGACTTTATTGAAATTAAAAAAACCTAAAGGAACCTTTTGAAATTTAGGGGAAGCCCAAAGGCTTTAAAGAAATTATATCAAAGAGAAAGAAGAAAAATAACACTTTAGTATTAAAAAGAATACTAAAAGACTTAGGTTCCTAGAATCAGTAGAGGTTCAAATTGAAAGCTTCCAAAGAAGAAAACTTTCTAATTAAAGAAGGCTACCCAAAAAGAGAAGAGGGACCGTAATTAGGAAGCTATCAAGGAATTAGACTTCCATTGAAAGGATTGAACCTAAGTTTCCTCTTGAGGAAAGATCTATAAGAAGAAAGTTTCTAAAATTAAGAAACTGCTAAATTAGGAAAGTTCCTAAAAATAGAAAGTTAGTTAACCAGTTAAGGTGAGTCTAAGAGTAACTCATATGTTAACTAAGGAAAGGAAGTATAGGTACGTAAGAAGTAATAAACGATTACCTGTGCCTAAGTTGTGTTGTTACGTGATTGTAGATTTCGCGTAAAGGCATTGCTTAAGGAAGGAAAGCAAAGCTAAGGTAAGGGATTACGTTCATTAAGTATTTGAATGTATCTTCCTTTGTTATAGAATTCCCTATTGATGATTTGTATACTACCAAGTGGCCGGTAGTTATTCATTTGTATTCCCTCGTTATGAACGTTTTTGGAATATCTTACCATTGATGCGTTTTTGTTCAATGTGTATCTATGTGAATTGAAATTGACTTATGTGTTCTCGTACCATGAACACTATGAATATATGATGTTAAATTGTCCAATTGATGAGGACTCTATATGTATTTGGTCTAGACAGATTGAAATGACCTAAGGCCTAGAAAGATTGAAATGGTCTCAAAGTTAAATAAATTGGTCTAGACAGATTGAAATGACCTAAGGTCTAGTCAGATTGAAATGACCTCACTATAGAATGAAATGGTCTAGTCAGAATGAAATGACCTAAATTCTATAGATGTGATTATCATGATATATCGTAATAAGGGAGCGCCCTGCATAAAAGGCGTAGATTCTCTTATTCGGGACAAGTGGGGCGCCTTAAATTAAAGGCGTAGATCTTCTTATTCAACGATCACCGAATAGGTGTATCGGAGTCACCCTAGATTAAAGGTGCACAATTACTTGAAATTGACGGACAAGTGTGTGTAAAGTTCTATCGGTTATTGTAAAAGTGCCACTACTTGTTATTTGAAAAAGTAACCTCCTTTGACATTCTCGCACTCAAAACTATTTATTGTACATGTTATCCTTTCATTGATATATTATTAAACTCCGTTCGTCCTGGCCGTCTCTTCTTAGAAACCGAAGAGACCCCGCATTTAACTTACCGAGCTTTGTTCGCTCACCCTTTCATATTCTTTCCCTCCCGTAATAAAATGATTGGAGAGGATTGGTCCGCGTGTTTGATGGATTAGCGGCTTTTGGAGTTCAAATAATTATTTTAGAATATTAAGTATTTCGAGCTAGTGGTTTGTACTAGCCGTAGAGATTATTACCGTTTTCAGCATTTAAGTTTATTTCAAATAGTGGTTAGTACTTTTGAATTATGGTTTTAGTAGCTGTTGGAGGCTATTCTATTATTAAATTAAGTATTATTATTATGTATGAATTTTGGGGTCGTTACAATATGTGTTGTTTACTGCATGAGCAAATACAAATAAATAAATAAATAAATACAATTATAAACTTGAAATATATGTGTACATGTGTGTGTGTGTGATAATTAAGGGTATTTATGTGCATATGCTAGTAACAATGCATAACAGTCAACTTTCTATGTACAAAAACTAAAAATGGATACTCATGTAGGGACAGAGGGAGTAGAAGATTACTGCACAACTATAACTATGCACGAGAATTGATTTTTCTCTTCAGCGTCCGATATCCTCTTCCAGGACAATTACAGTCAGGCAAAGCATTGAAGTACTGCGTTCACATTTGAATAAATCTGATGTACGTTGCACTCTATCGGGAATTTCACGTACACAACACTTCATTCCAGTCACTTAAGCAATAATTTGCCTGGCAATCTGAGGAGAACAACTTGAAGAAAAACATTAGCAAATTCAGAAAAATGACAAACTAAGACTCCAAACATGAAGCCATTTTATATTTGTCAATTTCAAGTAACCAAAATGTTGGACACTAGAAAAATAACATAACAATTTACTTACAACATGACTAGCTATTATAAAACAGAACTTACCAGAATAGTCATATTTTGAACATCACTTTGGCATTATTCTAGCCAAACTTGTATAAATAGTGAGCAACTTTATTCTATCTTACATCAAAACCAAAAACATTCAGAGAGAGAGAGAGAGAGAGAGAGAGAGAGAGAGAGAGAGAGAGAGAGAGAGAGAGAGAGAGAGAGAGAGAGAGAGAGAGAGAGAGAGAGAGAGAGAGAGATTATGAAGAACTTCAACCTAGGAGCATCACTTCTTTTATTGATCATTCTCCTTATCACACATTCACTAGATGTTGCGGCTCAGACATGCAAGGCAAGTGGAACAATTAAGGGTAAAAAGGCCCCTCCTGGACAGTGCAACTGAGAAAATGATTCTGATTGTTGCATCCAAGGAAAGCCTTACACAACTTACACATGTTCACCCAAGGTGACAAGTAATACAAACGCAAATCTCACACTAAACAGTTTCCAAAAAGGAGGCGATGGTGGGGGTCCATCTGAGTGCGATAACCACTATCACTCTGATGAAACACCGGTTGTTGCACTATCAACTGGATGGTACAAAGGAGGTGACAGGTGCCACAACTTCATCACGATAAATGGTAATGGACGAAGCGTGAAGACCATGGTTGTAGATGAATGTGACTCTACTATGGGATGTGATGAAGACCATGACTATCAGCCCAGTCCTTATGGTTTTCTGCATGCTACAGAAGGAAAGATGGTCACTATCACCTGGATGACACACCAGTCCTTATGCTTTTCTGCATGGTTGAATGGGATAAGGAGAAATTCAAAACACAAACTTGTGAACATGTAAAATAGAAAGAATGTAAAGCCTAAAAAACTTAATTGCAATATTCAAAATTTATAGTAGTATTTTGCTATAACATACTTGACATGGACCCTAGTTGAGACATGTTTTACGAACCATAAGGTAAGCATGCAATCATAAATACAACCAAGGATACATCTCAATCTGATACTAGAAACGTCATGCCTTCTGAAATGCCCTCAGACTACAGATCTGCCATTTACTACAGTTATAGATGCAAGAATGTGGTACTTCTCCACCCCCTCCCCTCCACGCTAATTATACATGTCAATTTTACAACCAATCCTAATAGAAGCCATTCCTTTGTCTTAACTATCCTCACTCTAAAAGAATAAGATGACGGGATAGGTTAAATCTGACCGCGGTTAGATTACAACCAAATCTCTTCAAATAGTAAAACAGAGCAGTCATTATTAAAGCAACGGTATAGTTTTGTTTTTGATCGTAAACTTGGAACACTGTAAAGAAAAACCTTATATATACCTAATATCTTATATTTCCTTGTATCCAACATCTAACGCTCACAGGAAAAGAGAAAATCAGAGATATGAAGAACGTCATATCAGCAGCATCACTTCTTATACTAAGTATTCTCGTTGTTTCACATTCTTCTGAAGTCATAGCTCAAGTTTGCAAGACTAGTGGACTTATAAGGGGTAGAAACCTCCCTCCATGTGACCACGAGGATGGATCCGAGTGCTGTCTCCCAGGAAAACTTTATCCCGTTTATAAATGTTCACCTCTGGTGTCTAACAGTACAAAGGCAATACTCACACTAAGCGACTTCCCAAGCGGCGGGGATATTTCAACATCGTGTGATGGCGAATACCACCGAGCGGATGATCCTATTGTGGCACTTTCAAGTGGATGGTACAACAGAGGTGAAAGATGTCTGCAAAAGATTACTATAAGGGCTAACGGACGAAGCGTAACTGCCAAAGTTATCGATGTGTGTGACTCAACCACAGGATGTAACGTAGACAGTGACTATCAGCCTCCATGTGGTAATAGCATTGTTGAAGCCTCAGTAGGTGTATGGAAAGCCTTGCATGTACCTGAAGATAATTGGGGGGAGATGGATATTATTTGGTCTGATGCATAGTCCAAAGTTCTTGCCCTTTCAATATGTTGCGTACTTTTTCCAGTTTTTTAACTTTTGTGATAAATTATTATAATGTATAAATCATATATTTACTTCATAAACAGGCAAAACACTAAATGGATTATAAGGTTGTCATCTGATAATAGCACCAGAGAAGAACTCTGTTTATCTGTGATTTGAAACATGAGGGGCAAAATTGAGTGGACACTGATATTACGAACAAACCTATCGGATGCTCAAAGCTTAGGAAATAGTAATGTCTCATAATCGAAGACATTTACCAAAAAAAAAAACTAGAAAATCCTCAATCCTTAATAATCTTTCCTTCGCAGGGGCAGTATCCTATAGGAGCTTCAACTTCCCCCATTTTTCATCTCTGAAAAAATCTTCAAACAAGATTCAATGAGCAATCTCAAGCTAGGAGTGGCGGTAGAAAGTGCTCACAACCTTCTACCAAAAGATGGCAAAGGTTCATCGAACCCCTACGTTGAGCTTCACTTTGATCATCAGAAATACCGCACCACTATCAAAGAGAAAGATCTCAAT
Source organism: Adenophora triphylla var. japonica (assembly GCA_022495995.1). Taxonomy (NCBI): domain Eukaryota; kingdom Viridiplantae; phylum Streptophyta; class Magnoliopsida; order Asterales; family Campanulaceae; genus Adenophora; species Adenophora triphylla. Next base: position 130,614 of record JAFEMH010000237.1, on the reverse strand, counting down.
CCTTATTGGAATGAGACTTTCCTTTTCAATATCTCCGACCCAAACAATTTATCCAACCTTACCCTCGATGCTTTTGTCTACAACAACATCAAAGGCAGCAATTCCAGGTCCTTTCTTGGAAAAGTTCACATCAATGGAACTTCTTTTGTTCCTTACTCTGATGCTGTAGTTTTACATTACCCTTTAGAATAACGAGGCATTTACGCTCGTGTTTCTGGTGAGCTTGGCTTAAAAGTTTTCATCACTGATAATCCAACTATCAGATCTTCGAACCCTCTTCCTGAAATGGAGCATTCTTACAACACAACCTCCCGGTTAGCCCAAGGTCAAAGTCAGACACCGGTCCAGCAAGTGTCCGACTATGTGCCGGATGTGTATGAGTCAAGAGAATAGAGAGGTTCAAGACACACATTTAATCATTTACCAAACTAAAATAACCCTCAGCAAAAGCGACAATTTTCAACCACACAGCAGCCAGGAGCATATGGGGTTGAGCTGATGAGAGCTAATCCTCAGGCTCCGAAAATGGTTCGTATGTACTCAGGCTCTTCATCACAGCCACTTGAATATGCACTTAAAGAAACCAGCCCGTTTCTTGGAGGTGGACAAGTTGTTGGGGGAAGAGTTGTGCGTGGTGACAAGAGAGCCAGCAAGTATCAGTACTGCAGAATCCTTAGTATTGCAGTAAGCTAAACATTTCGTTTCCTTCTCTCGTTAATAGATCCAGAGTGATATACATAAGCCATTTCGGATACCTCAATAAATCCCAGTATTAATGAAGAAATATAGTTCAGTTGATGGATAATAATCTGTTCTTTCTGGTAACAAAATGGTGCAATGCAAAGAAAAATAAAACATAAGGCATCTCAAATGAATACTTCTGACAGAATTACATTTCATAGATGAGTGGAATCATATAAGCCACATCAAAGTCACTAAGAACCCCAAACGTTCCATTTTCAGTATAGGAAATGGTCAAGTTAACCACATTCTACTATATTTGTTATTCACAAAAGAAAAGCATACAAACAGAGGAAGGGACTGAATTATATTTATCCATCCATGTGTATTTGGAGATACGAAGCAATTAAATGAGTCTTCCCAAACATAAATGGAGCTTGACGAACACAATCTTTGTCCTTCCCATAGTCATTGATTTTTGCCCCATTAACACTGACACTGCCGGAGCATGTTTTTGTATTTTGAAGCAGCCAAGAAGATCAGGCCACAATTGGAAAGTCATGACGATGAAAATTGACTGGCACAGGTTTTCCTCCTCCTTAAAAATGCTGATGAAAATTGACTGGCACAATTGGAAAGTCATGACGATGAAAGTCATGTCTTGAAAAGATCATGCATTTGGGACTGTATGTCGTGTATTTGCCTGCTTTCAATGTGGGGCCTGAGGCAGCTCCTTCCCTTCATTCTTGAATTTTACTCGCAAGTATCTGCTTCAACATTCAAACATGATAAAATTAAGAGAATGGCATGCATGAAGATGAGTCCGGGTTTTTTAATAAATGAGTTAAACTAACCTTTGACAAGAAAACAAGAGGGACATGAAAGAACAAATAAGATGAGAGTATGATTGCAGTGTAGTTTGACCAGCATAATTCCATGATCCTTTTCCTTGTTTCGCTTCTTGGTCATAGCCTCCATACACATAAGCTCAATAGCCGCCAGCTCATAAATCACGATCCTGCGAGAGAAAAAAAAACATATATATGGAAACAAAAGGAATATTATGAGGTCCTGATGAAGAAGGCAGGAGAACCTGCAGTATTTACATCAGGAATATGCATAGCATCCAAACTTTTGTTTACTTAATCCGAAGCTAAATGAATAAGGTATCCATTAGAGATTAACATATTAATGAAGTCCGTTAATCAAAAAATAGTACATGAGCATTAGTTTCTATTATAGATAATATAGTATATGAGCGTATTTACCTTTATCATTCGCTCAAAGTGCTTCATATGCCTCAATTACATTTCTGGGGAATCAATAATCACATTTGCTATTCTGCATTAGAGATCTTCCGTAAAGTTGCTTGCACCCTAAGACAGGAGACTTGGATAAAGTTCAGGAAAGGAGAATGATCGTGAAATGGCAATAAATATGTGCATGAGAATCTAGTAACTTACCAATTAAGAACAAGAAGTACTGATAAACCTTGTCAGGCTCCGACTCCTCCGAAACCAAAAACAGAAAGAACTTTGACATTATGAGCTGCTTCTTGCTCGTGGCAAAGGGTATAAGATATGAGCTATGTCCATGACCCCATAGATTTCAATTCTTGGCTGCAATCATTGCTGATGTGGCAAAGGGTATAACCTTTCCTTCTACAGAAACGACAGCGTTTTCTTTAAAAGAGAACACGCACAACAAAAACTAAATAACCCAAAACGACGACGCAGGGTCCTAAATGGATAACCCTTCCTTCTACACAGACGAAACGACAGCGAGAAAACGCACAACAAAACGACAACACTGCAACCATCTTCCAATTAATTAGAATTGAATTATCAATTTAGGAGTGAATTATGAATTGGGGGAGAAGAAACAGATGAATTTACCTTTATCATTCGCTCAACTTATTCCCTTAACCCAAAACGACAACACTGCAACCATCTTCCAATTCCAACTGTCATCCCCAAATCAGCAGGAACCCTAATTGTGACAGAGAGATGCCTGAGAGTTGTGGGTAGCTTCTTGCCCATGGGAAACCATTTAAGACTTGGACATCAAACAATTAGAACATCCACGAGATTAGAGAATTCATATTCTCCGAGTCTTCTGTTGCTCCCCCTGATTACCCCCTGCTTTTCAATTTTATGCTCCAAATATGTTGTTGATACCAAGCTATCTTTCAGCTTCTCACACTTCCAGATGTCCAATTGCCTCAGAGACGTGAGATTGTTTTGCCAATTCGGCATCTTCTCAAGCTTATTACAACCCGCTAATAACAAACTCTCAAGATTGTGAGGTAGCAGTTGCTCTTCATCTCCCAACAATTCTAGTTCTTTACAATCAATTACACTAAGCGATTTCAATTTCCTTAGTATCTGACATGCAACTTCTTCTTCCCACAAATATCTCAGTTCATCACAACCCCAAACAGTTAGATCCTCAACTCCTCCCAAACACTCAATAATCCCTTCATCTAGTTTACTGAGCCCTGATATATCAACAATCTCCAACTTCTTAACAGAGCCAACCCCAACCATACTCCTTAGAATCATCTCCCCACAAACACCCAATTTTAACGATACAAGTGATGGAATCTTTGGAAGTGAAACCTTTTTAAGTTTCCTACACTCTCTCATTTTCAGCTTTTGTAGGCTTGGGAATGCTCCTATATTTTCATCAACACACCATTCCTCCCAACCTTTCATATATCTAAAGCTTAGATCTATGAGTGACTGGAAAGCAACATTATGAGGAGAGCAACTTCCCAGAAACTCCGCACCCACTGCTTTCACCCCATCCATGCCTTCAATGCACAACTCCTTGAGTGAAGTTAATTGTCCTAGTGGCGGTAAATATGTGCTATTTTTGCAACCAATCAGTCTCACCTTCACCATATCACAGAACAAGTGATCCCCAACCCAATTAGGAAATTTCAGACCACCATAGAATTTAATTTCCAGACTTGCCAATCCTGTTCGAGGCTTTAGCGCTTCAAGTACTTCGAGCTCAAGTCGTCCTTCTCGAGTACCACCAAAGTTGTTACTCCATTTCATCTCCAATCCATGAAGACCCTCCTTGCACAATAAATTTGCCTCCATAGCATCTTGCACGTTCATCACCTTCTCAATGCCAATTATTGAAATCGTTCCTTGGAGATGGTGTAGTCCCTTCAACTCGGTTATATTCTGTCCGTCGCCCTTGCCAATAATAAACTTTGACAGTGTGCGAAGGTGAGTCAGCAAACCAATCCCCAATGGCATCTCTTCTAAGCTTGGTGTATCAACAATGTCTAGATGTCTTAGATTGATCAACCTTTGAATGTTTGAGGGCAACTGAACAAGCTTATCGCAGCTATGTAATAATAGTGTTTGCAAGTTATAGAGGTCACAAACAGATTCCGGCAAGTCTCTGATGTAAGTCTCTGAAAAATCAAGATATCGTAGATTGATCAACCTATGAATGTTTGAGGGCAACCGAACAAGCTTAGTGCAGCCTTGTAATAATAGTGTTTGCAAGTTATAGAGGTCACAAACAGATTCCGGCAAGTCTCTGATGTCAGTCCTTGAAAAATCAAGATATCGGAGGTGATTAAGATCACCTATTGATTTTGGAACCTCACTTATGAAAGACCCAATAAAAGACAGTGCTCGTAACTTTGGAAAGTCTTTGAAAACCAGACTATTTAAGTAAGAACAATCGCGTGACATTCCCCGTATTGGTAAAATGGTGCGAAGACCCCGAGCTGCATTAAGAGCCTTGAATGTTTTGAAATCTGTATAGCGATGGGAAATGAATGATACGTGTCGTGCCTCTTCAGAAACCTTGTACTGCTCATTACTCACCATTTTATCATCCAAACAAAGATACGTTAGGCCAGCAACAAACTGAGCTAGGTCATTGTTGAGATCATGCATTAGATACCTTGATTTATTTCCAGTTGAAAGTTGAAAAAATGACCTTGATAGCAGCTCATCAAAATACTCAGAACCCAACTCTTCCATCTGCTCCTGCTCTCCTGATGACTGCTTCAAGAAACCTTGCGACATCCATAACATAATTAGCTCCTGCTTGTTGAACTCGTATCCCTTTGGAAACAATGAGCAGTATGCAAACAAAGGCTTCAAATGCGGAGGAAGATGATGATAGCTTAACCTTAGAGCAGGGATAATGTTATTGCTTTGTAGCTCCCATATCTTGCTAATTGAAACTTTTTCCCACTGCTCTAGGCTTCCTTTAGTACGGAGGAGGCCACCCAGTGACTTTGCTGCCAAAGGCAAGCCTTTGCATCTCTTTGATATCACCTCTCCAAATTTTTTAAATTCTGGATGACCATCAAAATTTGGTTTCTCAAAGGCATGTTGAGCTAACAGAGAGAGACAATCGTCATCGGATAGCACCTCCAACTCATACACCTCCTTAGAACCCATGGTTTTTGCAACATCGCGACTGCGAGTAGTGACTATGATCGTGCTGCCGGGGGCACCACCATAAAAAGGAGCACGTAGACTGTGCCATTTTTCATAGTCTTGATTCCATACATCATCTAAAACAAGAAGAAACTTTTTATTGGAAAGCTTCTCCCTTAGCTTCACTTGAACCATATCCAAGTCCATATTATGAATATCATCTTTCACTCCCTCATTATACACCTTCACATAAATTATCTTGCTTATGTTGAGAACATCAAAATCTTCTGGAACATCTACCCAGGCACTATTATGAAAGGAGTCTTTCACTCCCTCATTATTGTAGAGAGACTGAGCAAGAGTGGATTTACCTATACCACCCATTCCCACTATGGAGATGACGCGAACTTGGCCATCGTGATCACTTGCTTTGTCCTCGAGCAACGATTTGAGGATTGCACTGCTTTCTTCATCTCTGCCATAAACACGATCCGGCAAGGACGTTGACGGAAGCTTCTGATATCCTGGCTTTTCAGATTTTCCACCAACGTACTTTAGCAGCTTCATAATATTCTTTTGTTCTTCAAGTTTTTTCAAACTATCAGAGATCTCACCAATCTTGCGATCCAAATCATAATTGAAGCTAATAGAGTTAGCTTTAGCTTTAGCTTTATGATTGAATTTAGAGAAAAACTTGCGCAGCTTACTACGGGAGCGGCTTGATTCAGGTGTTGCTATCATCTGGCGACGCCCAGCTTCAGTGAGCAAATCATCTACGACGTCCTCGATTTCAAAAGCCAGCTCCTTAAACTTTTTCAGCCACACATTAAACTGCCCGTCTTCCGGGTCCTCCAGCACCGCCTGAATCATCTGCAGCATATCAGTCCATTTCTCGAGCTTGAGATGAATATCGCCAGAGGGAATATTCGGAAGTAAGGACGCAGCAAAAGGGGCCAAGTTCTCTATCAGCAACGACACTAACGGCTCTACAAACATTGCAGCAATTTCAGCCATTATAAGAAGATAAGAAGGAAGAAGAGAAGCAATCAAGGATGAGAAATATTCAGAAGTAAGGTGTACAGAGAGAGAGAGAGAGATGAAAGGAAAGGAAAGGAGGATGCTTTGTTTAGATAAGAGGGTGAAGGATATGAGAGATGAAAGGAAGAAGAGAAGCAATAAAAAGGATGCTTTGTTTCACCGGTAACTTCCGAGAAATGAAGAGGAAATTATTGTGTTAGTTCTTAATAATGAATACTCACTCCGTCCCGCTAATATCTGCACACTTTTCTTTTTGAGCGTCCCGCTAATATTCGCACACTCCCAAAAAGGAAACTTAATATTAATAAAATATTCACCCTACCCCACTCATTCTCTCTCCTACATTATTTTAATACTCACAACACCATTATAATTTATTATTCCCTCCACTCATTCTCTCTCCTACTTTACTTTTACACTCACAACATTTTATTAAAATATCATACTCCCTCCGTCCCGGCCGAAGCGTCACTTTTTACCCAAAATGGCGTCCCGTTTATAGCATCACCCTTTCCTAAAAAGGAAACTTTTATTAATATTTTATTATCACATCCACTATTCCCTCCACTAATTCTCTCTCCTCTACACTCACAACACTTTTAAAATTCACTATTTCCTCCACTAATTCTCTCTCCTATTTTTAAATTATACTCACAACATTTTTACTTTCCACACTTTTCCTTAATTTGCGCGCCACCCCTAAAAGGGTGACGCTTCTACCGGGACGGAGGGAGTATTCCTTAATTCCCGCGCAAACAGTGTTAGTACGGATATTAGCGGGACGGAGGGAGTATGACATTTTCTATAAAGAGAGAACAGAGAAGGAAACTAGGAACTTGCCACGAAGTTGGTAGCAATTGATATTTAGACTGGTTTAGTTTATAATCAAAATCAAGAAAGCCTAAACCTTTGCACTAATGTTGAATTTTGGTAGGAGAGAGATATATAAAAATTATAGACGAAGATAAAAGTAATAATTTTTCATAAATTGACGCTAATGTTAATGAATTAATATTAAAAATTTTGAATATTTTTCTAGATAAAATCGTATCAAAAATGTTTTTATATATAAACGTGATAGTGTTTATTTTGGTAAGATAACAAAATAAAAGAGCACGATAGAAATATGATTTTTTTTTTTTAAGTAGAAAAAATATGACTTCAAAAAAAAAAAAAAAAAACTAAAAATCATATCTATATTAGTAGTATTAAAATGGAGATTGGGTTATTAGTATTGACATTATTTTTATTTTATTCACCTTCCCCTTCATTTCAAAAATATTGCATTTGATCTCTTAAGTATAATTTCTTTTTCAAACTAATCCAATCTGTTAAATCACGTCCAAATCACATGTGCCTTAACTTATTTTTCTAATGAAATCCGTCAAAAAACCCTATTTTGCAAGTAAAGTGACAAGTTAGGCCCTATTTCACTAAATTTTGGACGTCAGGTCCCAAAATTGTACCATTCCTAGACGTTATGTCCTATTTTATAATTTATCCTTGATTTTTTGATAATCTAACCCAGGCTAGTGATATTTTTTTAAATAATTTGTTTTTTATTAATTAATAATTTAATATAATATAATAGTGACATTTAAAGAGTAAAATATTGTTATGGAGTGTACTCGGACCATTTTACAAAATGTTACAATTGATTTACCCGACGAAGCCATCTTAGTGACAAGGGAGTCACTTAACCCCCTTTAATTTTGAAAATTGTCACTTTTAGCACTATAAATTTTTAATAAATGTCATTTTAATATTAAAAATGTCAATTTATTAGTTTTTGACCTCGGTAATTTTGATTAAAATCTGCACTATATAAAATTTTTGACCCCATTTTATTAAAATAAAGCTAGTGTTATACTAGTAATATGTAAATTCCTTGATACAATGAGTAATTTAAATTAGAATATCAAAGTTAGCAATTAAAAATGAGGAAAAAGAAGATTGCAGCACACAGACCCATGTGCGAATGGATATATTTATATACAGGGATCTTAAATACAGGGATCTAATTTATTCCATCGCTGCCCCTGCCCGTCTCGTGTAAGTCTACCCGAGATGTCCTCTTACATCTCGGGTAGACTTACACGACATATCTCGGGTACATTTACACGAGATTTATGTCGTGTAAGTCTACCCGAGATACAAGAGGACATCTCGGGTAGACTGGCACGAGATATGCATCAGAGGCTAATGTTTCACTTCAGCAACAGGAAAAGCTCAGCCCGAGTTTGAAATGTTTGTGATGTAGTTAATTCATCACTGATGTCCGGGTAGGAACCCTGCAAAATACAAATACAGTAGTATCAGTCAGTTTCCAGGATCCAGCATGTATCTCGGGTATATCCACTCGAGACACATCTCGAGTAATATTACACGAGACACATCTCGAGTAAACTCACTCGAGATGCATCTCGAGTGTATTTACCCGAGATGTCCCCTGTACAGTTTAAAAAAAAACAAGATGGGATAATGTTTCACTTCAAAGAACAGAAAAGCTAACAAGAGACTGAACTTGGAATAAAATTTGATTGTGAATGTGATAGGACATCTCCACAAAAACCATGGGAGGGATGAATATACCATTACACGTATAGTATCGCCAAATTGTTTACGAAATGAAAGTGTTTACGAAACGAAAGCAATTAATTCAAACATTCATACAAAGTGGATAAATAAAAAACCATAACACATATACTATCCCAAATGTAATCTTTGTCTTCTTGCATCGCTGTCCTCCTCATATAGTCGACTGTACTCTGATGTCCTATCTTGGTATGGGAGGTGCAGTTGCCTTGCGCTGATCACATTGGGACCTCCAAGGGAGCGGTGTTGGTGGAATGGGGTAATCATTGCCTAACATGTGAAGCCGCAAAAGCATTAACGAGTTAAATACAAGGCCATCAAATATAACGACTATAAGTAGGACAACAAAATATAACTAATATAATATAGATGATAAAGTAAAGTATCATACCGCTATAAAATGGGTGGGGACTTGTCCCAAAGACAACCGTGTCCGTCGGTGGTCAGACTCCCGCACGTACGGTCCACCGAAGGCATAAGTTGCCACCGCTAGATCCGTACGAAATAAACGCCACGTTATACCTCGTGGCAATGATGTGCCCAACCTCTCGGGAGCGTCATCCAATAATAGTCGGGCGCCCACGGTTCATAACAAGCAAGCTTACGTAACGGCTCCGATACCGGTATCCAAGATAGAACTCTCTCATAAAGCTCTTGGTGATCACGCACCTCTCGTGTAACATTCTCGAGCGAACTCGGCCCCACGACTCCTCATCTCCGTATATTTGTAATGCTACGGCTCTATAGCCACAATGACCATCTCCTTCGACGTTGGTGATGCCTCCAATATAAGGGATAATGAAAGGCGGAAAATACGCCAAGTACGCTGAGTCGTATATACTAGTGTGATTGGGATGTCCATTTCCCTCTCCACGTCCCCGACCATGATCCCGTCCTCGACCCCGTCCTCGACCTCGACCTCGACCTCGACCCCGTCCTCTCCCACGACCAGGAAGGAGCTAGCGGTGGATGAGACGTAGGAGTACTAGCGGGGTTGATGGTGTGGGTTTGGTAGGTGATTTCCGTTTGCGCGTGGAATCCAAACTCCTCGGGTTGATGCCATGAATGCACATCTAGACTGAAACAGGGAAAAAATAAAAAGAAGTGTGAGAAGCAAGTGTCAAATGTACAACAAACACCCAAAGATTTGAGGCATAATTTGCATGAAAATACATACCCTTTTCTAGTCGAGGGCGGTGTAGCGGGGACTCCATAAAAGTTGTTTGTATGCTCCCATTCGACGGTTCTCTTGAACTTCCGGGTCGGGGTTGATTCGCCTTTGAAGTATGATCGCTCGGAAGCAACCATCGCGTGGTGATTAAGCCCTTCTTCCATACGCCATAATAACCTTCTCCTTACTCTGTCTTTGTGCCGTCTCAACTCTAGCCAACACATCTCGAAACTGCCGATATCTATAGAGGGATCCTCGGATGAACGGGTGTCCACTTCAATGTCCAACTTCTTCCGTAACTCATCAATCATGGAAAGCTCAATCCGTCCCCACGCTCCTCTATATGTGAAATCTCATGGGAACAGGGAAGTCCGTGTGTCCGCCCGATGTAACACCCGCAATCGGCCTCATTGATGACATAACCCGGAGTACGACCATACTTGAGTGTACGAATTCGAGACCGCTCCTTTCGATAAGATCCAAACCATGTCTTGACACTCTAGTCAATAGGTTGCGAAGCAGTTAAGTTTATCCAAATCAAGTGGAGTTACGGTCTTCGCTCTATTCATAAACCGCTTGATATTTGTTAGCTGGATATGAAAGATTCTACGAGTCGTCTTGAAGATCGTGTCATAAGTAGAAGAAGCACTCTCCAATGCCTTCTTGAACCTGTTATGCTCACCCTCACACCTGTTTGTTGTATGGGTCCCAAAGTGTTTCAACACATCCGTGTGCATGGACAGAATATTCCGAGCGTACGGAGTAATCCAGGTATCGCTGAGGTAATCCAATAATTTAGGGTAAGATTTGTAATCGACAAGAAAATTCTTCCAACGTTCATCCCATTCGTCGGAGGTAGAGGCCGAGATTGCTTTATTGAACCTCCTCATGAACGACTCTGCAAAGTCAATGCTACGGTTTCTTTCAACCCACGCTCTCTAACATTCATCTCTATATGCCTCCGACACAAGATGTGTGCGGTGTGGGGAAAAACTAAACGGATAGCACCGATGAAACCCAACTCCCGATCTGTGACAAAGCGTAGGCAGCGAGGAGGTGTAAACGGGCCGAGCAAACATTCCAATACCCATTTATAATCACCCGTACTCGATGCACGAGGAACAGACGCGATTGTGAAATTATGGCCGGTAGAAGTAAACCCCACAATCTGCAAGAAGTACAATCCGTAGCAGTTGGTGTTGAAGGTGCAGTCACCCTCGATAACATACGGAAAACAGTTAAGAATCTTCAATGCTGTAGGGTGAGCGAAGAATATATCTCCGATCGTGCCACTCTCAGGGTCAATCCTCATGAAGTATGTATACCCGTCATCGGCGAGCAATTTTAGGAAATGTTGAAGCGCGGTCCTCCACTGTCTTTCTCCTTCTCTATACTTTGTGATCGCGTTGCGAACGTGCATCGTAGTGCGACGTTCGTCTCATCTTGCATCTTTAACATTCCTACTATGTTATTCGGACGCAACGAACATTCGCTCGCGGTACAAACCGCCGCGTATTCACCGGGTGTCAATTTCCCGACAGGAAACCCTTCGGATACTTAGGAAATTCATGATTATGCACCCCATTCTTCACAACATAACCCCATAACCCATCACCACCCCTTTCTTTGGCATATAGTCTAAAAGTGCAATCCCTTTTCTTCGTACTTGTCTTCCTTTTGTTCATTGATCTTAGGCCTGTGTTGTCCACCAAAATGACAAATTATGTTTGCGTACGCAAGAACATTTCCACGTCTATTCTTCGAGTCCTTTATAACAAGGTATATATTACGGCGCCTCGCGATGGCTTGTACATGGGCAAGAAGTCAAACTCGGCCAGTTTGAAATGTTTGTGATGTAGTGAATTCATCACCGATGTCAGGGTAGGAACCCCGCAAAATACAAATACGGTAGTATCGGTCGGTTTCAGGGATCCAGCATGTATCTCGGGTATATCCGCTCGAGACACATCTCGAGTAATATTACACGAGACACATCTCGAGTAAACTCGCTCGAGATGCATCTCGAGTGTATTTACCGAGATGTCCCCGTACGGACTTTAAAAAAAAACAAGATGGGATTTTTAAAACAAGATGGGATTTTTATTTTTATTTTGATCACAATACACAAAAAAAAAATTAACAACTTACTTCATCGAAGCTAGGATCATTGACACTTGGAGAATGTTGATGTGGAGGAATATTTTGTAAGATTTCTTCTTCTTCATCAATGAGAAAATCTATCGTATCAAGGTCAACACAATCATAAGAATTTTGTGGAGAAGTTTGTGAGGAATAATCATTGAAACTTGGAGAACGTTGGAGAGAAGTAGGTGAGGAATCCATGTTATTATTTGAGGAATCCATGTTATGAACTTAAAAAATTGAATTTTTGAATGAGAATGGCGTTGGTGTGTTTTACTGGATTTATGTTCGGAATTTTAAACGTCAAATTCCTTTCAACGCAACGATTTATGGAAATTTAGACGCGTCTCGTGCGAGTCTACACGAGATGTTCAAGTATCATCTCGTGTAGTTATACACGAGATGTTCATATCATCTCGTGTTAATATACACGAGATGTCATATTTTCCATAAACCCTGGTTTTTATTTTTTTAAATTTTTCTAAGATCTAGATGACATTTTAAGACTTTTTCATGCTTATGACATTGGTCAAAATATTAAAGGAAGTGGAGTTACAAAAATGTCCCATTTTTTAGGGTTTTAAGGAATATGTCCCGAGCATGCGAAAGTGGTACACGTATAGGTTTTTTATTTTTTTAAATTTTTTCTAAGATCTAGATGACATTTTAAGACTTTTTCATGCTTATGACATTGGTCAAAATATTAAAGGAAGTGGAGTTACAAAAATGTCCCATTTTTAGGGTTTTAAGGAATATGTCCCGAGCATACCGAAAGTGGTACACGTATAGGTTTTTTATTTTTTTAAATTTTTCTAAGATCTAGATGACATTTTAAGACTTTTTCATGCTTATGACATTGGTCAAAATATTAAAGGAAGTGGAGTTACAAAAATGTCCCATTTTTAGGGTTTTAAGGAATATGTCCCGAGCATACGAAAGTGGTACACGTATAGGTTTTTTATTTTTTTAAATTTTTCTAAGATCTAGATGACATTTTAAGACTTTTTCATGCTTATGACATTGGTCAAAATATTAAAGGAAGTGGAGTTACAAAAATGTCCCATTTTTTAGGGTTTTAAGGAATATGTCCCGAGCATGCGAAAGTGGTACACGTATAGGTTTTTTATTTTTTTTAAATTTTTTCTAAGATCTAGATGACATTTTAAGACTTTTTCATGCTTATGACATTGGTCAAAATATTAAAGGAAGTGGAGTTACAAAAATGTCCCATTTTTTAGGGTTTTAAGGAATATGTCCCGAGCATCTGAAAGTGGTACACGTATAGGTTTTTTATTTTTTAAATTTTTTCTAAGATCTAGATGACATTTTAAGACTTTTTCATGCTTATGACATTGGTCAAAATATTAAAGGAAGTGGAGTTACAAAAATGTCCCATTTTTTAGGGTTTTAAGGAATATGTCCCGAGCATGCGAAAGTGGTACACGTATAGGTTTTTTATTTTTTTAAATTTTTCTAAGATCTAGATGACATTTTAAGACTTTTTCATGCTTATGACATTGGTCAAAATATTAAAGGAAGTGGAGTTACAAAAATGTCCCATTTTTTAGGGTTTTAAGGAATATGTCCCGAGCATCCGAAAGTGAAGTACACGTATAGGTTTTTTATTTTTTTTTTAAATTTTTTTCTAAGATCTAGATGACATTTTAAGACTTTTTCATGCTTATGACATTGGTCAAAATATTAAAGGAAGTGGAGTTACAAAAATGTCCCATTTTTTAGGGTTTTAAGGAATATGTCCCGAGCATGCGAAAGTGGTACACGTATAGGTTTTTTATTTTTTTAAATTTTTTCTAAGATCTAGATGACATTTTAAGACTTTTTCATGCTTATGACATTGGTCAAAATATTAAAGGAAGTGGAGTTACAAAAATGTCCCATTTTTTAGGGTTTTAAGGAATATGTCCCGAGCATCCGAAAGTGGTACACGTATAGGTTTTTTATTTTTTTAAATTTTTCTAAGATCTAGATGACATTTTAAGACTTTTTCATGCTTATGACATTGGTCAAAATATTAAAGGAAGTGGAGTTACAAAAATGTCCCATTTTTTAGGGTTTTAAGGAATATGTCTAGAGCATCACGAAAGTGGTACACGTATAGGTTTTTATTTTTTTTTTAAATTTTTTCTAAGATCTAGATGACATTTTAAGACTTTTTCATGCTTATGACATTGGTCAAAATATTAAAGGAAGTGGAGTTACAAAAATGTCCCATTTTTAGGGTTTTAAGGAATATGTCCCGAGCATCCGAAAGTGGTACACGTATAGGTTTTTTATTTTTTTAAATTTTTCTAAGATCTAGATGACATTTTAAGACTTTTTCATGCTTATGACATTGGTCAAAATATTAAAGGAAGTGGAGTTACAAAAATGTCCCATTTTTTAGGGTTTTAAGGAATATGTCCCGAGCATCCGAAAGTGGTACACGTATAGGTTTTTATTTTTTTTTAAATTTTTTCTAAGATCTAGATGACATTTTAAGACTTTTTCATGCTTATGACATTGGTCAAAATATTAAAGGAAGTGGAGTTACAACACAACATCAACAACAAAACTAAAACAATCTAAAAAGGTGTCCACTACAAGTTCAAATTTGAAGCAAACAAATAAATCCTAAGTGGGACCTCCTAACATCTCGTAGATCTCTCTAAGAGTAGCTCTGTAGCCGTCCTCTGGGAACCTCTCATCCGTCAGTGATAGCGAGCTAGCTCGTGCCTCTGCAACCGTAGGGGCTGCGGTGGAGCATCGGCTTGGGGAGGTGGGGGAGGTGGAATGTCACAGGGGGATCGTGTATCGGATTAGCTATCCGAATATGACTCCTCGCTGAAACCAAGCCATATAATCCGGAGTCACGTGAGGAACGGGCGCGGGATGATCTCTGTAGAATAGTGGCCCCCGACGTATCTCGCCCACGAACTCCGCCTATGCCCAAACTCAACCCAATCTGCCCAAGTGCTCGATCTATGTCACCACCATAATGCTTCGATACCCCTTCGACCCTTTGCCAAAACGCATATCTCGCCGCTATGGGGGCGATGCAGGGATCCTCTGTACCTTTGCACAGTCACACGATCGGCCATATACGCCTCGGTGATGTCACGTAAGCGTATAACGCCTGTAGTGTAAACGAGCGATGTCGTGTCCGACCGGTCCCATAAGGAGTCCAAATAACTGTGAGTAGACATTGTTAGGCAAAGTCAACATAATATCGGAAGGAAGGACACAAAAACGTATAACGGTTTTAATATGAATAACTGTGCTGTCGGCCCCCATCACATCAAGAATGCGGCGATCTTGCACAAGATGATCGAACGACCTCCCGGCCCGAATCATCACGAGACCATCTACGGGCTCTCGGCTGCCCTGCGCCCATCACGGGTCGATAACTCGCCGAAAAAACCCGGAAAGTACTCGTATATCCAGGCACGATATGTATGTAAAAAGTATTAAAAACTACTCAAATGCAACATTTAATAACGAGAGGTGGGGGGAGTAGACGGTAAAAGAAAGTGAATGGAGTAAGATGTACCTCTAGGAGAGCCGCACAACCGCCCGTCTCTTGCATCCGGATGCGGACGCCTTCCCCGACTCTCGGTGCATATATGCTAAGTGGGCGATCCCCAGGAGAGAGTGGGGAGGCTGTCTAGATCCACGCAAAGTGGAAGGTAAGGTGAGGGCACCTTATCCGCTCTTGTCCTCACGAACATCGTGCAACCCAATAGGTGCGGGATATACGCGGACGCATGTGGGCATCTGTCATTGCCCTCTACGGCCCGAGTAAATAGGCGCTCGACCTCCTCAATGAGTGCCCAGTCTTGCCGATCCCGGAGGTGGCTACGGATGCTTGGGATAGGTCGAGCACTGGGTCGGGATACCGAACAGTCGGCTCTGTGGTGATACTGTAAAATGAAAATGAACATAAACATTTCAGTACAAGAGATGAATTTATAAAAATAAACAGTAATGCTGACATGAATGTAGACAGTTCATATAGGCTTGATACAATAACAATTTTTAGAATTTTATTTGGATAATTATTTTTTTGTTTAAATTACTCGGTCAAAGTGAACTCAAGTTGACCAAAATCCTAAGTCGTGCGGGACGGAGTGTAGTATATAACAACAACATACCTAGGATATGAAAGACGTCATGCAGCGTGATCGTCATCTCCCCCCAAGGCATATGGAACGAGTTAGTCTCAGGAGACCACCGTTCCAAAAATGCCGTAAGCAGCGCATGGTTCGGCCTCTGAATGACCGCACCGTGCAGCTGCTGGAGGCCCGACGCATCCACGAGGGCCAGCCAGGCTCTATCGGCAGCCGGATGCGCATCACGGTCGAACCTGTTGATTCGAAACAAAAAATATAATCAATTCTCGAGAAAAGCAGCATGGGATAAGTAAAGGAATATTTACGGTGTGTGTGTGGTATAAATGACTTCAAGATTTTAAACATATCACATTAATTAGTAGCTTACCTATCCGGATGCGTCGATCTCGTCTGGAAAGTCACTAATGACTCACTAATGGAGTCACTCCAAATCTGTCCTGGCTCGGTGATCCACCGAACCCGTATAGCAAGGAAACATCCTGCAGGCCACCGCGGGGTCCCTCTCAGCTGCCGTGATGGTCGCCCCTCCACACCCTGCCTCCTCCCCCGTCCCCGCCCGATAGCCACAACCTGACCCCGCCTCCTCCCATGTCTGCGGTCTGCAGAAGGCTCTACTATATCCTCCTCCTCCTCCTGCTCCTCCTCCACCTCCTCCTCACCTCCACCTCCACCATCATCATCATCTCCATCTCCACCTCCACCTCCACCTCCACCTCCACCTCCACCTCCACCTCCACCACCAGAACTATCACTCTCCTCCTCCCCATCGAACTATCCTCCTCCTCCTCCCCATCGAACTATCCTCCTCCTCCTCCCCACTATCCTATCGACCGCCTCCTCCTCCTCCTGCTCATCGTAATTTGTGGCTCCCTCGTCTTAGGGCCTTCCTCCCAGGTTTTCTTCTCTCTCCAAACGCTTATCGGCCTTCCTCTTTCTAGTTGAAACGGTCGTAGGTTCACGTGCCTACAAAAAACACAAATAAGAGAGAGACAAATACATTAGAGACATCTCGTGTGAAACCACTCGAGATGCATCTCGAGTGGGTTTATACGAGACATCTCGTATAAACCCACTCAGATGCATCTCGAGTGGTTTCACTCGAGATGTCCCATTAAAACCAGTTCATTGCTACCGGTTTATGCAGAAACTTGGATTCAATTTTAAACAATCTAACACAAATCAACAACAACGGTGGGATGACATCTCGAGTGAAACCACTCGAGATGCATCTCGAGTGGGTTTATACGAGACATCTCGTATAAACCGCTCGAGATGCATCTCGAGTGGTTTCACTCGAGATGTCCCATTAAAACCCAGTTCATTGCTACCCGGTTTATGCAGAAACTTGGATTCAATTTTAAACAATCTAACACAAATCAACAACAACAGTGGGATGACATCTCGAGTGAAACCACTCGAGATGCATCTCAGTGGGTTTATACGAGACATCTCGTATAAACCCACTCGAGATGCATCTCGAGTGGTTTCACTCGAGATGTCCCATTAAATTAGGTTTAAGTTTACCTTCTTTACGGGCACGGTCGAAGAGGACGCTCCGGCGACGATTACTTTGGCGGTAGCGTCGGCTCCAGTGCGGCGGGGTTGGGACGCCGGGATTTTTACTCTCGCGTTGTTGCGAGTCGATTGAAATCGCCTGAGAGAGAGAGTGTTTCTCGTTCGTTCACAGAGAAGAGGGAGAGTCTGAGAGAGAGAGTGTTTGAAATGAAGGATAAAAAAAAAAAATGGGTATATAAAGGGGCAAATGAGTAATTTCCCTTAATCCCTGTATTTAACACTCCCTGTATTTAGAATTTGCCTGTGCGAATGGACCCACACTTTGAATTAATCCAATCCATCCAAAGCTTTTCCCCCTTTTTTTAATTTTCCCTCCTTGTTTTAAAAATGGGATCTAGCTGCATAGGAGAAGGAGCGGACGCCAAATCAGAATTCAAATTTATTCAATAAATAGTACTCCCTTCCCTCCCCCACTTTAAGAGTCTTGTGGTAATATTTTACGCTTCTTAATTTTTTTTAAAAAAATAAATAAAAAATTGCAAGTGGGTAGAAGATTAAAGAAGAGATAATGTAAAAATGAATAAAGAATTGCAAGTGGATAAAAGATTAAAGAAGAGAGAATGTGAAAGTAAGTTACTGATTGATTTTTTTGTAAATATGTTAACATTATAAGGGCATAATGAATGATTTTTTTTGTAAATATATTTACATTATGAGGTTATAAATGTTCAAAAAAACTGTTCAAAATTTGACATTTATGAAATTGGACTCTTAATCTGGAACGGACCAAAAAGGAAAAAAGGAAAGTAGAAAAAATATGACTTCAAAAAAAAAAAAAAAACTAAAAATCATATCTATATCTATATTATATTATATTATATACTCCCTCCGTCCCATTGAAAGCTTCACCTTTTGCCAAAACGGGTTTCCCGTTAAAAGCTTCACCTTTCCTAAAATAGCAAAAGAATATTTACTATTTCACTCACTAATTCTCTCTCCTACTTTATTTTTATAATCACAACACTAATCAACTTTACTATTCCCTTCACTCATTCTCTCTCATATTTTATTTTTATACTCACAACACTTTCTCCAGTAACTTTTTTTCTCAATTTGTGTGTCATGCTCAAAATGGTGAAGCTATAAACGGGACGGAGGGAGTATACTCATATAAAATGATGGTTGTATAATAGGAGAGAGAACGTGGAGAGTCGATGAAATATATGTTTTATTAAAAAAAATACTACTGTCTCCTTCATCCCAAAATATATAACTTTTTTATTCTAAAATGAATATATTTCTATATTGTTTTCATAATATTCAAAAGTAAAGCGGAGAGAGAGAGATGAAAAGAAAGGGAGAAGCTTTGTTTAGATAAGAGGGTGAAGGGTAAAAGCAATCATAGAAGGAATTGCTTTGAAATAATAATAGAGTGACTAATTAAATGAGGAAGTACACGCTTGTTTATTTAAAAAGATGGCAGTCGCTTGTTTGTTTAAAAAGATGGCAGTCCTAATGATGCATCTAGTACAAAGAGACATTGTTCACCCTCAACTTCTTCTCAACTTTTTCTGAGAAATGAATTTAAAGTGAAGGCCGTATTAGACTACCCACAATGGTTTCATTCCACTCTTCCATTTCATTTAACACTTTTTACACTTTTTCTCATCCACCTAATATTTCATCTACCCATTTCATTTACCCCCACTCCAATGGCTAACTTAAATTAAATTTCAACTCCCTCCAACTCATCATTCTATACCCCACTACTTTTATTTTATTTTATTTATATTCTTTATTTTTATGATTAGTAAAATAATAATTATTATTATTTATAATTAAAAAAATATTTCACACATGGAGATAAAAAAATATTGCATCAATTTATAGGTAAAAAAAATATAATGATTTTTTTAAAATAAATGCTAAAATGAAGAAGGATAATTGAGAAATGAGTGTTTTTTTTTTGTGTCCAAATCAAATGAAACTTATATCGATTTGTAGGGGAAAAAAATGATGAATTTTGGTGAAAAATAAAATTAAAAAAAAATTAATTTACTAGGTAATAATTCAGCCCAAATTGAAAACTAAGTGTTTTTTTTTTGTATCCAAATCAAATGAAACTTATATCGATTTGTAGGGAAAAAAAAAAGATGAATTTTGGTGAAAAAAAAATTAAAAAAATAATTAATTTACTAGGTAATAATTCAGCCCAAATTGAAAATTAAGTGTTTTTTTTTGTGTCCAAATCAAATGAAACTTATGTCGATTTGTAGGGAAAAAAAATGATGAATTTTGGTGAAAAAAAAAATTAAAAAAAATTATAATTTACTAGGTAATAATTCAGCCCAAATTGAAAACTAAGTGTTTTTTTTTTGTGTGTCCAAATCAAATGAAATTTATATCAATTTGTAGGAAAAAAAAATGATGAATTTTGGTGAATTTTTCTTTTTATTTTTAAATCATTTATTATGAGATAATTGAGTTTAAATAATTGGGTGAAAAAGTAATAAAGTCAAGACCAATAAGGTCTTGACATGTGGCAAGTTAAAAAAAAAAAAAAAAAAAAAAAAAAAGCAAAAGCAATTGTTTCATCCAGGATGAAACATTTCATTCCGCCAATCCGACCAACCTTGTTTCAGCCCACCATTGCACGTATTGAGCCGGATGAAATGGGATTTCATCCCCCATTTCATTCCCCATTGTAGATAGTCTTAGTGTAGTTGTATAAATTTGAATGAAAGTGGGTTGGCCCACCGACTTTAATAATTCACATGGGTTGTTGGTGGGTGGGGTGCACGGGCCCCGTAATGCCTATAAATAAAAATGTAAAAAAAAATCCTATCACTCTTTTCCTACAAATTCTTAATTCTAATTTCTAACTCTATTTTTTAACTTTTTGCAATCCTACTTTACATTTTTTTTTTAAATGACAAATAATAATAGTATACTCCCTCCGTTCCCAATTTAAGTGCACACTTTTTATTTTGGGCGTTTCAAACCTGCGTGCACATTTTCTAAAATGAAAAGGAATCTTTACTATTCCCTCCACTCATTCTCTCTTCTACATTATTTTAATACTCACAACATCATTATAATTTACTATTCCCTCCACTCATTCTCTCTCCTATTTTATTTTCACACTCATGCATACTTTCGATATAATCTTATCCTTAATTTACGTGAAAAGTCAAAGTGTACATCTAGGTTGAGGACGGAGGGAGTATTATATTGAAGGAGTATGTTCTCAGCCATTCGTAGGATTTTAAAATAATCGACACTTAACTAACCAATTTTTTACCCATTTCAATTATTAAAAATGCTTTGGACAATTTGTAGTACTTATTTTTAATATTTTTTTAAATAAGCGTACAAATTTTACACAGGACTCTCACCCCAAAATCAAGAAAAGGAGGGCATTTATCAAAAATTATTTTTGAAAGATGGATATTACAAAATAACCCACATAAGTTGGATATTACAAAAAACTACTATTTTTTTTGCGTTTATCTGTCAAACAACTGATAAATGCATTTATCAATTATAAAATAAATGCATTTATCAATTGTTTTAACAAAAAAATCGAACACAAAATACTCTTTAAAAAACTATTTTTCACTTATAAACAACTGATAAATGCATTTATCAGTATTTTAATTGAAAAGACAAAAAAAAGTACTCCCTCCATCCCACTTCAATTGGTTCACTTTCCTTTTTGGAACGTCCCACTTCAATTGATCAATTCCATAAATGAAAAGTTTTCTAGATATTTATACCCTTATCATCTCTACATATTTACAAAAAAACCAATCATTAACTTACTATTCCTCCCACTCATTCTCTCTCCTATTAAATATTTTTAACTTTTACATTCTCTCTCTTATTTCCTACCACACATTTAACTTTTACATTCTCTCTCCTCTAATTTTTACCCACTTTATTCATTTTTCTTAAAAATCGTGAAATTCACCCCGGAACCAATTGAAGTGGGAAGGAGGGAGTAGTTTTTTGTAATATCACTTATTACATGTTTTTTTTTTTTTTAACTAACATCTTTTTTAGGTAGTTTTTGGTAAAAACTCCATATATTTATCTACAAAGCAATTTAATACTTCCTCCTTCCCGATTCAATGTTCTTAGTTTGATTTGGCATGAGTATTAAGAAAAAGTAAATGTTGTGAGTATGAAAATAAAATAGGAAAGAAAATATGGGTAGAGAGTTTTTGTTGTGAGGATATAATAAAAAAAAATTGACAATTATTTTAAACTTAAAAAAGTAAGAAATTAATGATTAAGGCAATTGGTGTGGACCAAGTGATTTTACTTTTTGTGATGTTATATACTCCACCCGTTCCACAATTCTACGCACTTTTTCAGTCGGCGCGGAAATTAAGGTAAAAAATGATAAAGATAATGTGTTATGAGTGTAAAAGTAAAATATGAGAGAGAATGAGTGGAGAGAATAGTAAATTTGAAAAGTGTTGTGAGTAGAGAGAAGTGAGTCTCATTTCCATTTTGGAAAAGTGCAGATTATTGTGGGACGCCCAATAGGAATCTTTTTACGAATTATTGTGAGACGGAGGGAGTACGTATTACTAAGTAAAGAAAGAAAGATATGGGCATAATAATCCCTCAAATCAATCGAACAATAAAACAAAAATTAAAGTAAAAAAGGCATTACCATCCATTACTAGGCTCCGTTTGTTTAGCGTAAAACATTTTTTCGGAAAATAATTTCCTGAAAAATATTTTTCGAAAAATGAAAATATTTTTTGAAAAATGAGCTAAACATGTTTTCGACTGTTTGGTAAGGAAAATATTTTTCGAAAAATGTTCGATTGAATTGACTACAAATTTACCCATCCCGCTCACCATCACCACCCCCCACCCTACCCAACACTACCCACTCCCTCCTCTGCCCCCCTCGGGTAAAGAAAAATAATCATTTTAAATTTATTTTAACAACTCCCCACCCCACCCCACTCCACCAAAGACCCCTACCCCCCTCCCCTCGCCCCTTGTCGGGTCAAATTTTTTTTAATCATTTTAAATTTATTTTTAACAACTCCCCACCCCACTCCACTCACCAGGCCACCCCCGCCTCCTCGGTCCGTCAAAAAATTTAGTCATTTTAAATGATTAATTTTTGTCCGTCGATAAATTTTAAATCGGTAATGAAGGCTGTTCTAGTAGTGACAACCTCACTAACAACCTAAAAAGCAATATTGAATCCGTGAAGAACAAAAGCAATTGTCTTCCAAATAATTCTCTAAAGTCGCGTCTTCTCACATGTCTTTGAAGTCTTGTATTTATAAGTACCACTTGAGAAGATCTTCAATCAATCAAACTTTTTCTTGTGCAATCAAATTCCTCTGAAGAAACACTCACAAGAATAGAGATATGTTAGTAGGTTAGTTCTAGTCTAAATATATGTCCATAAATAAAAGATATTTACATATATACAATGTCCTATTCCATATAGAAAAGTAAATCTTTGCGAAGGAAGTCACAAAATCAACTTATCAAACTTATCAATTGGTATTGAATTAGGGAAGTCAATATTTCCTAAATTCTCACTCTTTCGGGTTGGGCTTTAAAACTACTAACCCAAATAAAAGTTGCCAACACGGTGAGTCCGTATGGGTGTAAGCCAAAACGGGTTTGGGGCGTGTCAAAGCGAGCCATCCCACTATATTCTTTTCGCCATAAAATGACGCAATTTTTAAATAAATATTTTAGAGCTATATGAACCTTGTGGCTTAAATTCGTGAATCATAAAATGAAACGAGAGAGCCTTAGAGAATAATAAGAGAAAAACCCTAAGACCAAGTCCAATAGGGTAGTTGAGGGAGGGGTTGAGAGGGATTAAACTAGTTGGGAAGGGGTAATAGGGTAGTTGAATGTGGGTAGTTGAGGGGTTTGGGTTTAATTTTGTCAACTCGGTTGAAGAATAAATAGAAGGACCCGCCACAGCCACGCGTCAGCGTCCAATTGGACCGAAAATGGCGCGTGGCCTTCACGCCAAACCCAGGCGCGTCGCGCCTTTTTTTTTTTTTTTTTTTTTTTTTGATTTTATCCTGGCGTGGACGCGTGACAGCACCTGATTGGTTACTCCAGATTTTTCTTTTTATCTTTCTACCCCGATTTTTGAGCTCAATTATTTAACAGATATATATATTTTTTTTTTCCAAAATTCTGGAAATTTTTTTCTCTATAAATTGACATAACTTTCATATTTTTTGTACACCAAAAAAAAACCTCTCTTTTCTCTCAAGTAAATTCTAATTATCCTTCTGATTTTTTAAACATTCATCATCTTTTTAGTTAAATGGATCCCAATAATCCCGATAATTCTTATTTCAACACTTTCGAGGTCAAGTAATTTTCCACCAAATTACTCCAATCCTAATGATTTTCAATCGTCAAATCAATTTTATTATCCACCAAAATGTCACGCCTTCAAATGCTGTACCCAGGGTATTACCGGCGTATGAAAATCATGTACGTACTAGATCGGATTTGCGTGATCAAAGGGCTCATAAACAATTGCAGAACGATCTAGTCAAACACATATGAGCAAAGTTCGCAAATCAGTGATTTTTAAATTTTATTGTACCGTGAGTCGAGTCTATGTATCGTATGCTTTTTTGTTTTTCATCATTTGTGGAACGAGCTAAGTTTATTGTAATTTTTCTTATTTTATTAAAATTAAAATATTCTCGTATTTATTTAATTGCTTGAAAAAAAATTAATTAAGTGTAAATTAAAAAATTTAAAAAAAATCTCGAATTTATAAATAAAAATATTAATAATTTATTTTTAATAATAAATTATTATTATTATTATTATTATTATTATTATTATTATTATTATTATTATTATTATTATTATTATTATTATTATTATTATTATTATTATTATTTTAATTATAAAATTAAATATTGTAAATAAAATAAAAAGTGATGGAATATAGAATGATGAGTTGGGAGGAGTTGAATTTTTAAACTAAACTAGCCCAAACATTGTGGGGGGTGTAGTTGAGAAAGTAGTTGTATGATTAAGTAAATGGAGAGAGAAGATGAGGTGTCATTATATTAAAATAGTTGAATGTTTTTTGGAAGTTTTCTTATTGGACTTGGTCTAAGGAGCCACCTCATTTTTCTCGTTTTTGTTTCTATTCCGCCAGTGCACTCCGGCCACCCCCAGCTAAGGGGGCGTTTGTTTTTCTCTTTTAAGCCTTGTTTGCCTCTTAACACTTACTCCCTCCGTCCCGCCCGAGAAAATGGAATTCCTTTTGGGCGTCCCATTTAAAAGGGCACAACCCCAAAAGGAAAGTTTTTATTATTTTTATACTCTTCCTACCCCACTCATTCTCTCTCCTACTTTCTTTTACACTCACAACATTCTCTCTCCTAACTATTCCTCCCATTACTCATTCTCTCTCCTATTTAATTTTTCATACTCACAACATTTAACCTTTTTCTCTTTCTTACATCACTTTCCTTATTCATTTCTTAATTTCGTCTTTAGGAGGCAAAATTGCCCTTTCGGACGGGACGGAGGAGTATTCATTAAGAGGATTAGATAAATAAGTGTGTTTGTTTTTTTTTTTTTGAAATAAGGCTTGTTAGGCTCTTAAAGTCCTCTTAATTTTAAGTGGTTAAAATGTTCTTGAATTGCCTACGAAAGTCTCTCAAAAGCCACTGCTTCATATTTGGTTTTGATTAATTTTTTTTTTAAGCATTTCTTGTTTCATACTGCATTTACGTTTTTTTTTTTTTTTTTTTTTTTATACTGTTTGAGATAATGAATTCGGATAGAAAATCAAACAACTTATCCAATTCAGAATTCAGTTTCGGCCTGCCTCTAATGATTATTGCCATTTTCAAAACTGAAATCAGATTTCAGCACTTATCACTTAAAAAAAAACAAAAACCCCCTAAGTATATTGTACTTTGACTATAAGGCTGAAGAAAATTAAGTGGCTGAAGAAAATTAAGTGGTAGTAGGACAAGTCATTATCTTCCTTAACTTGAAATGGGGGTAAAAGGACAAGTCTCACGTGTGTTGTGGGTTTGTGAGTCCACTTTATATGCAATCAATACAAAATCTATAGTATACTCCCTCCGTCTCATTTCACTTGGCATTAATTTTTATTTTGGGTCGTCTCACTTCACTGCTATCGCAGAAATGGAAAAGAATATTCACTATTCCTCCACTCTTTGGGTCGTCCCCACTTCACTTGCCATTTGTCCAAAATGGAAAGAATATTCACTATTCCCTCTCCACTCATTCTCTCTCCTACTTCACTTTACACTCACAACATTCTCTCTCTCCTAACTATTCCTCCCACTCATTCTCTCCTATTTAATTCTTCATACTCACATGACATTTAACTTTTTCTCTTTTCTTACGTCAAACTTTTCCTTAATTCCTACACCCAAAAGTTAGTCTTAAGTGAGCGGGACGGAGGGAGTAAATGGCAACTGTCCAACTCAGCAATGAACAGTACAATGAATAGTGCAAAAAAAAAAATTCCCATTTTGCCCTCACAAAATTGTCCCTTTTCCATTTTGCACTTTTTTTTTAAATAAAAAAAAATTTAAAAATAAAAATAAAAAAAATACCACGTGTTCTCGAACACAGACTTTTACTAATTTTTTATAAATATTTACTTATTTTGTACTCATATTTTTAAAAATAAAATCAAAGTCATTATTGTAGAACAAAAAAAAAAAAGGGACAAGTCTCACGTATTGTGGTAGAAAAGTAAAGAAAAGTCTGACAATATAGTACAAATAATAAATAATGGCGTACAAAAGGCATGAGCTAGCACATGGAGATGTCCAGCATATAAAAGTAAAAAAGAATGGTACCAAAAGTCAAAACAAATTACTGTAACAATAAAGCAATTCACTGATAGACATAAAATTACTGGCTATGAGTTGAGAATTTCAAAATTAAAATCAAAATCAAAATAAAATTTTAATTTTAATTTAAAAATCAATATAATAAAATTTAAAAATTGATGTTGCCAGGAACTTTCTCAACAGCAACTCCACCGTTGTAGTCTGATCTTGGTAACTCCGGCTCCTTCTTCTTCGACTGGACTGCACACAATCAAACGTAAACTAAGCCGGGGGCGGCTCCGGCGTTAGCCCCTCCGGCGTGAGGATAAGTATTAGCTTGGTAAAAGGAAAAAACAAACAGTATTGAAGGTGGCTGTGTGTGTATTAAGTTGGACATACCTTGACAATGAAGCCTTCATATCTTATTTATACCCTCATCCTCGTGCCTTGCACATGACATCCTCACATTTCATGCCTACTGCCACGTGTCGCCATATCATTGGTCCTTTCATAAAGTAAACCCTATTCACGTGATCATCAATCCCAATGCATAACCGTCTAATGGGTCCCACTTGGTAGATATTTATATGCCGCCTCTGGTGAATATCAATCGAAATCCTCTTCGCCGGATAAGGTCGCTAACCATTATGTCTCGCCTTGCCATCATGTCTCGCATTTAATCTTTATCGCCGGCTTTTCTCATAATATGTCGCCATTTACTATCTTTGATTTCCCCTTTCCCGAGAATATTAGCGGGATACTCATGTCTCGCCTTCTTTTACTTGGGCCGCTATATTCTTTTCTTCTTCTTGGGTCGTACTCTATTTTGGGCCCCCTTTGCCACTTTCTTGTCAATAACTTGGGCCGGGCCCACTCCTTATATTTGGACTGACATCGAAGCCCCTAAGTTTATGGCGAGATTCATTTATGGTCTCGCCAAAAACTTTATGCTCACCGATTCAATCAATTTGCGACACACGAAACCTTCTTCAAGAAGATACTACGAAAATCCCCATCCATACACGTGTCTCTTTCTTGTCAACCTTTAAAAATTTTAATGGGCCGTCATTTGGGAATCGTGCCGGGCTTGTGAGGAAATTTGAAAAATCTTTTCCAAACGTCACACCAATCATTTCCATAACCCCTCTCTCTTATAAATACCCAACTCCAAACCCTCATTTCTCTTTCTACCCTTCTTAAACCTTGCTCGAGCTTTCTCGGACTCGGCGAACCTTGACACCGATTCCAACTTTTCTTCATTTTTCATCGCCCAACCACTGATTTCTTGCCCAACCTTGCTTCTTAACCTTGACTCCATTCATATTTTCCTCTTTTATAAGTGATTTGGAGTATTATTTCTCGGCCTTCAAGATTCGATTATTATCTCCGTCTGCTCATCTTTCCGGTGACCCTTCATCTTTTCCGACCAAGATTGCATTTTTCACCGGGTAACTTTTCCAAAAACCCTTCACATTCTTTAAACCTTCACATTTTGATCTTCCCCTTTTTGTCCAGTTATTTTGAATTTTGCAGTTCCTTTTACTCCTTAAAACAATTTTTTCCCAAACTACCCTTTATGGCGAGATACAAGAAGCGTGCAACAAAGTAGTTAGATATAGTCATTTGTCGGGTTTCGGGCGGTTTTTATAGACGCTGCGAACTACTTGGGCGAGATTGCCCAAGGCCGACTTAGTTAGGTTCTTAGTTGAGCATTTGGGCGGATCATTATTTGATTGACTCCCTTGTAATCCAAGGCCCTTTTTTCCTTCCCTTTCGGCCCCTATGTCTCACATTTTTACTTCTAGCAATCGAGTTAGCTCGATTTATTAAAGATAAATATAAACCTTCTTTAAGCGACTCCTACGAATCCCAATGTGTCGCGATCCTTTTCCAAACGTAGAACACATTATAAATCAATCCTTTCTTCTTCTTCTTCCGGTGAATCCTGCTGACATGGGCGATCAAGCGACATCATCTCCATCTGCGGCTTCCAACAATCCCTCTTCCACTGGGGTTGAGCTCTCGCTCTTCAAGAAGGTATTTCTTTTACCAATCCCGCTTCATCTTTGAGGGGGTTCTTCTCGCGCATCCAACCCGGACTCCTTAATTCCCAATCCCATGGCCGGCGGCACAGAACTTATCACATAGATAGTTCAATATATAGAATTTCGACTACCGGGAGATCTTTCCACTTGCCTACTTGAGAGAAATAAGGGAGGGCATAGTAATTTTTCCTTCCCAACTTAAAGCCGGCCTCGGGATCCCCTTTGATCCTTTTCTTTGCGAATTCTTGTATAAGGCCCAAGCCATGATCACGAGAAATTCACCCAAATGCCATAAGAATCATAACTACCTTCATCACCATTTGTCGCTCTGCGAAAAAGAACCCAGCAAATCAGCATTTTTCTGCTTTCCTTGTTTCTTTGGGTACAAACAAACCAACCAACTCATGACGACATATTGGAAACCCGCCTTTCTCTCCAATACCATAGGGGTCCCAAGGTCCTTACTCCACTACCTACCAAAGTTCAGCTGATTGGATGGACGACCCTCTTTTTGTTATTTCTCGCATTGGATGGTCTCATCCCGCGACCTTCATCCCATCAATACCCAAATTGAATCTAAAGAAGCTTCTACCATTGGCGACAACGCCCTTTGCGACGACATTCGTGCTTTGCTTGTCTTACTGAAAACTCTGCCGCTAATGCCCCAGCCTCTTATTTCATGGAGAGGTATTCTTCGAAATAGGGAGTTATTAGATCAAGTTGGTCTTGCGGACAACTTACCTAGAATCCGGCCCAGAGTACCCGATAAGCCATGTCTATTTTTGACGGATGGGAGCGACACTACGGCAACAAGTATGCTCACGAATGCCAAGATTGCGGGTTCGCGTCATTGTACGCGCCGTGAATCTTTTGCTCTTTGTATGTTTTCTTTTTAACCTTACTTTTCTTTACTCTAACTTACACTTGAATTGCTTTACCTTTTGACTTCCTCTTAACTTTCTTTTATTTGATTTCGGATCACGGGGCCAAATCAATGGACGGTCGTCAGTACTTGACTTAGAAGCCGACCGAAAAGAAGGAAGCAGCGATGCTCGCGGCCTTGCTCTTGCTCTCCTCCCGAAAATCTCGCCTTGCCAATTTCTCGCGATGGCGAAAGATCGCGAAGAGATTGCTTTGGAAAAAACTCGAGAACCCGGCTAGAAAAAGAGCCGGGCCAACCAACCAAGTGCACGGGCGAAACGACTAAAAAGAGTCGCTTACGTTACCACATATTGTCGCTTCATCTCGCTCAGGAAGGTATCATGAAAATCCTGTCATTACTTCCAATCCTCCATCTACGAGATGCTAATCTCCCTCCAACTTCTCTTTTACCAACTCTTGAAAGCAATATTCCACCCACTATTGTCCCGTCCACGATGTCGCACTGCTTGAAAATGTCGAAATTCTTGTTTCGATCTGCTCCACCCGCTTCTCCTTTCTTAGAAATTAACATGACGAGAACCTCAACAATCCGAAATTCCTTCTTCCCGCGATACGAAATTTGCGACCTAACAATCATCTCCGGTTCCCCTTGAACTCCTCCCGCTCAAGTACCTCTTCTACTCTTCCTTCTCCAAGGTGGCTACAAGAAAACTTTTCCAAGCCCCTTGATTTTGTTGGGCTCTATGAGCTTAGCAAAGAAATTGCCAAAGTCCCCGCATAAAGGGGTTGATTGAAGAAACTAAAAGCGCGGAAGAATATTTCTTTGGGCGGCTCGGCCTTAATCGAGCTAGTGATGAAGTGCAAGTTCACAATGTCGCCCGAATGGATTCTGCTCATGCCGCATGCCAAGCTGAGGCTATTATTTTTCATTGGTTAGTTCTTCTTTCCTTCCTTATCTTATTTTATCTTATTCTTATTCTCAATCTTTCTCTTAACTTCCAATTGTTATCTTTTCTCTGCTTGGGTCTTCTATCACCGGCATTAGCGAGGCAAACACTCGCCTAGAGAATGGAGTCGGCCCGGTTGAAGCGCGACAAAGATGTCTTGAAGGGTAGGCTTACAAGGCGAGATGCTACAATTAAAAACTTGGAGAAAGAGCGAGACAAGTTGAAGGCGATCGACCACTTCACAAAATCGGCTCGATCATACTCTTCCGACCTCAATACCGCTACCTCTAAGATCGCCGCGGCTACCGGCTGAGCTCGAAACGGCTAAAGAAAATGCGGCCAAGCTAAGAAACGAGAATGAATTATTGAAGGAAGCTCACGCGGCTGATACTCGATCTCTACAAGACGAGATTGCTAAGCTGAAAGAGGAGGCGAGGTTGGGAGGAATGCCGAAATTATTGCTTTGAATCTTGATGTGGCTCGGCTAGCGACATTGCGATATTGGGAACCAAACGTCCCTTCAAGTTATGCGAGCTGCGGGTGATATCAACGACATTCCTGCCATCATGAATGGAAAAACTTGCTTGTGGCTGGGGCTCGAGCCAATTTTTAGCGAAGTGTGTCGCCGCGGCCATTTCATGGTTCCTTATACTCTGAAGAGCTCAAGGATCTCGCCGATGAAGATGCCTTCTTTGGGTAAGTCGCCATGGAGAGCTCCCCTGTTCAAGTTCCCAACGCCATTGCTTTGTGGGATAATCTTCTCGAGCATAAACACAAGCAATTAGATGATGCCAAAGCTCGCGCCTTAGCGACTTCAAGCTCTAGTCAAGCCATTCCGCCAAGTTGAACCTCTTTGTCTGATCTATCTTTTCTTTGATACTTAACTTTCTTTTTGAACAATTTTTTGTAGCTTGCCTTGGTGGCTAAACAATTTACTCTCTTTTCCTTTTGGGGCCTGCGTGCCTTTTGAACATTGTACATTCGCGGCCTTTGTGCTTGCCCCTTTATTTTCATGCTTTACTTGTCTCTTCACTCATTGTTTTGATAGTTCATCAAAATCTCCTTTGCATGACAGGTACCATATACATATACTCCCATCGAAAAAGTGAAGTCGTCTTTAGGCGACTTTACTTATAGCATACTGTGCGACTCATATTGTCGCTAACTTTAACCTTTTCTTGGTCTTCTTTTGCTTCATACTTAGAATAATTTCCTTCTTTTTGCCTCATCTTTTCTTTGTCCTTCCAGCGAGAAAGTGATATCTTTCATAGCGACTTATGCTCATGCCCTTAATGCGAAATAAACCTTTTCCTTATTCATAGTTCAGAGACTTTCATTTTTATAGTCCATAGACTCTTACATTTTCCACCATCTATAGCTTGACTTATATCATAGTTTACAACTTACATTGACTCACATCGATTATAGTCCGACGACTTTCATTGACTCGCATCGTTTATAGTCCGACGACTTTCAACATTTATAGTCCGTCGACTTTCTACATTTATAGTCCGTCGACTTTCACCGCTTATAGTCCGGCGACTTTCACCGCTTATAGTCCGGCGACTTTTATTGTCTTATAGTCCGTCGACTTTCACCGCTTATAGTCCGGCGACTTTCACCGCTTATAGTCCGGCGACTTTTATTGTCTTATAGTCCGGCGACTTTTATTGTCTTATATTTGTTTCAACAATTCATCAAATATTGTTTTGATAATTCATCAAAAACTCTTTGCCTTCTTACTCTTAGCGAGATATCTCCATACACATATACTCCCATCGAAAAAGTGAAGTTGTCTTTAGGCAACTTTACTCTTTAAGCGATTTTTATCATGTTATTGGCGACTTAATCATGCATAACTATAGACTTTAATCCATGTAAGACATATATGAGGAATAAAACTTCATACTTTCATTGTATTAAAAACATATTCAGCACAAGTTCACATATATATCTTCTATTAAATCATAAAACATATGGCTTTCATTCATGATTGGAAAGTTCATAAATTCATCAAAAATGACTACGAAAAAGACTTTAATAGGGAATAAAATAGGTAAATTACCCTTATTACTTCAATGGTAATATTTCTTTAAGTGATCAACACTCCATGCATTCGGGACCTCTTTGCCGCCTTCTTCTTTCAAGTGATAAGTCCCTTCTCGAACGATCTTGGCAATCTGGAAAGGACCTTCCCATTTCGGATCTAGCTTGGCAAATCCATTGTCGCGCCTTTAACTTCACGGCTTCTCGACACCCAATCGCCTCTGTTTGAATGACCTCTTCTTTACTCGCTTGTCGTGTTGCGCCTTCATCCATTGCTTATAATTTATCATCCTCATTCTTGCTCTAAGCCTCTTTTCATCACCCGGATCTAGCTCAAAGCACCTTACGTCGCCATTCACTATCTCGTCATAATAAGTTACTCTATGGGTAGGCAAACCCGTCTCGGCGGGAGCCGTTAGCTTACGAGCCATAAGTTAATGCGAAGAATTTGTCTCGCCAGTTGATCCCTTCACTGTTGTTCTAACGTACCATAAAGTGTGGATAACTCTTCCAACCAAGCCCCTCCTCTCTTCTCTAAATTTTTACACAAAATCTCCGGCACTTGCTTGTTAGGCGCCTCTCTTGTCAGGATTCTTTGCGGCTTTATACTGCTATGATTTGCCTTGATGTTTGATATTCAAATTCTCGCAAAACCCATGAAACTTCTTCCTAAAGCTGCGGCCCATGATCGAAATGATTGCCGCGGCATTCCATGGCGACATAGGATTTCCTCAGTTACAAATGCGATGATCGGTCTTCGGTGGTAGAAGTTAAAGCTCGTGCCTCTGTCCACTTAGTAAAATAATCAACCGCTACCACCACCATCTGTGCTCCTCCTTTGGCCTTAGGGAAAGGTCCTATAAGGTCTATCCCCACATGTCAAAGGCCGGGCCGCTACAATTGGGG
This sequence comes from Adenophora triphylla var. japonica, assembly GCA_022495995.1. NCBI lineage: Eukaryota > Viridiplantae > Streptophyta > Magnoliopsida > Asterales > Campanulaceae > Adenophora > Adenophora triphylla. The sequence goes on along the minus strand of JAFEMH010000237.1, from coordinate 97,255 downwards.
TGCCTTTCGATCGGCCATTTGCCTAGGAATGTTAGCGTGTCGTTGGCCTTTGGTCACATCTCCTCACATACTCCTCCGCATCTTTCTTCAATGTCGGCCAATAATACCCATGAAACATGATTTTATTAGCCAAAGTTCTTGCTCTGGATGGCCTCCACAAACGCCCTCATGTACTTCAAACAAAACATTGTCCACCTTTCACGGCTCTACGCATCTCATTAACGGTCGCGAAAAAGATTTGCGATATAAGATCCCATCTGTACGGTAAACCTTGGCGACATTTTTCTAACAATCTTTGCCTTATCTTCATCTTGAGGCGGCTCTTCTTTCTCGAAATAGTCTTTCATTTCGCATACCCGATCTTTTCGCCTACTTGATATCCATTATCGGCGGCTTTGTCGAATGCGGCTCTTGAATAAATTCCACCATCACCTTCTTGGGCAACTCCTCTATTTTGTCACAAGCGGCCTTGCTCAACATGTCGGCTCGCTCATTCTTCTCTCTATCAATCTGCACCGGCTCCCGATAATCAGCTCTGCAAAATCTGTCTTACCATTTCACAATACCTTGCAGGCTGCGCTCGATACCCCGTATCTACCCTTTACTTGGTTGACAATTAGCGAGAATCGGAATGAGCAACTATTTGTTTTACTCAATATCTCGGCATAACTCCAATCCCGCCACCAACGCCTCATATGCACTTTGGTTGTTTGTCATGTTAAATTTAAACCTCGAGGCCTTCTCATATGTGCAATCCTTTCTTTGGCGAGCTTAATGAAATCCCGGCTCCGCCTTTGTCCTTAGGCGAGGACCCATCAACAAACAATTCCCAACATCCGCGGGTCTTTCTTTCTCTTCTTCCACCTCGGGGTCTGCGACTTGGCCTTCCTCTTCTGGCCTCCTGAGTCTCGATCTCCTCTCTTTCAATACGTGAATGAAGTTTCGAGAATAAAGTCTACGCTTGAAAGCTTTGAGCCTTAATCGCCTTTCTCGCCTCATATTGAATATCAAACTCTGTCAATTCAATCGACCATTTAAGGAGCCTTCCGGTGAATCATTTGTTGTAAAATCTTCCTCGAGGGTGCATTGGTCAACACGGTAATAGGATGGGATAGGAAATAGGCCCTCAACTTTCTTGTCGCAATTACCAAAGCATAAGCCAACTTTTACGCATTAAAATATCTCGCTTCTACTTCACTCGATGCCTTTGAAACATAATCTGTTTGGCTTTTGCATGCCGCCCTCCTCCTTTAACAATACCGCTGCAAGCTGCTAAATCCGAGGCCGCGAAATAGACATATAAATGGTCTCCTTCCTCACGGGCTACATAAGATGGGCGGCTTTCCCAAATACTCCTTTACCTTACGAAAAGCTTCTTCACACTTGTCATCCCGGGCAAACTTCGATCTCCTTTCGGCACTTTGAAGAACGGCAAACATTTCTCCGCGATCGCGACACAAATCGTCCCAGGCTATCACCCTACCATTTAACCTTTGAATCTCTTGAATGGTCTTAGGCGACTTCATATCAATTAACGCTGGATCTTCTCGGGATTTGCCTCTATCCGCGGCGATTTACCGAAACCCCAAAAACTTTCCCGCCGTTACTCCAAAGGTGCACTTACTTGGATTAAGCTTCATGGAATTCTTTCTCAAGTTCTCAAAAGTTTCGACGGATCCGCGAAATGATCCTCCCCTTGGTTTTGATCACCATATCGTCGATATAAGCTTCGACATTCCTCCCGATTTGTGATTTAAATATCTTGTTTACCATCCTTTGGTATGTCGCCCCGCGTTCTTCAAACCAAAAGGCATCATTCTATAGCAAAAATTTCCAAGGGAGTCTGAAAATTTGTTTTGGCTTTATCTTCTTCCAGGCATCTTGATGCTGGTGATACCACAGTAAGCATCTATAAAGCTAAACACCTTGTGTCCGGCAATAGAATCCACCAATCTATCAATTTTAGGCAAAGGATAACAATCCTTGGGACATGCCGTATTCAAATCTGTGAAGTCTATGCACATCCTCCACTTCTTGTTCGCCTTTAGCACCATATTTGGGCAAGCTAGCGGTGGATAAGTGATCTCTTCAATGATTCCCGCCTTTAATAACTTCTCCACTTCTCCAATTACCGCTTTCTCTTTTGCCGACAAATATCTCACCTTACTGCTTAAAAGGCTCCACATTTGGGTCGGCATTTAGACGGTGTAAGGCGACCTTTTCATCAACTCCGCACATATCCTCAGGTCTCGAGGCAAATACATCAATGTTATCTCGCAAAAATCAATTAGCATATTCCGCTCATCCTTTTCCAGTTTGTTGCCCAATTTTGACTTTACGCTCGGGGTATTCATCATTCACAATTACTTCCTCCAACTCTTACTGTCTTGCTTTGAATATCGGGCTCATCCACATTTGCAATGTGTCTACTTCAAATTCAGTCGTCTTCTTTCGATCGACATTTTTCTTCATCCCGCTACCGCTACTCTCCACTTTTTCTTTCCCGCCATGCGACATACTCCCAGGGTGTCCATCATGATTTCTTCATCACATTCCTCACTCTCCGAATCCACTATCTCTTCAATATGGGGCTCTTTCATCTTGACAAATTCGGTGGATCTAGACCAAGCCATCTCAGCTTGCATCACCATCAAAGCCATCAAATTCTTTTCGATTTTCTGCATCATTTCTATCTCCACATCTCGCTCATCACTTCTTTCCTTCATAACTTCATCCTCGGCTCTTTCCTCAATAATTATGATTGCCGACTTATTCTTCATACTTTCTGTCTCCTCCCAACTCTCACATCCTAAGTCGGTGATCATATTTATTCTCGCATCCCGCACGGTCAAAGCGGTAGAAAGTGAACTTGTGCTTGCTCTGCTTTGTTTGCATTTCAATCTTCTTTTGAATAACTTCCTTCACCTCACTTTTCAAACATGCCTTTATCCCCACTTGCCGTAGGAAACTTGACTCGGCGATGCGGGATAGATACCACCATTTCAAAGCTTTGCATAAAGGGAATGCCCACAATAGCATTATAAGGCGACACGAAATCAATAACCATAAACTCAACGATACGAGTTCTCACCTTCTCATCCTCTCCTATCTCTACCGCCAAAGAAATCGTTCCTTTAACCCGCGCGGTGTGGTTAGTAAATCCTTCCAAGAATCCTTTATACGGCACCAAATTGGCCTACGTATATCGCATCTTTTTAAAAGCATCATAATAGAGAATATTTCGGCTTGCTCAGAATCTGCAAAACCCGATGTAAAAATCTTGTTCCCAGGGCGATTGAGATTACAATAGGTTGGCATCCATGACTTGGCGTTAAAGCCAATTCTCGTCTTGAAAAACTAATCATCCTTTCTTCGGCTGGGTGGATAGGCGGGAATGTGACAAGTGTGAGATAAGCGACATAATCGATTACTTAGGCAAGTAATGCTTGTAGGCTCGTGAATCACCAAAATTTCATTCCTATTGCCATTTCCTCCTTGAGCCGCACCATTTGGCTCTTGCCATACATATTCTTGCGGCTCACCCTATCAATGCGCCACGAATTACTCTTTTCAAATTATAACAATTGTCAGTCTCATGACCCAGGTCCCGATGATAATTACAAAATTGATTCATGTTAATCCTCCCAGATCATTCATTTCAAAGGTGGTGGCAACTCAACGGCCCGCGAGAATTTCACTTGGTGTAGCGATCGACCTTGTAAACCTTATAACCCTCCTAACTCCACGACCTCCATTCGTGCCTCCATTACGACCTCCATTGCGACCTCCCCCTGCCGCCGGCGCGTTCCCTCGACCTCCTTGCTGAGCGGCATTTCCTTCCTTCACATACTCAATCCGATCCTTAACACTTTTCTTTCCAGTGTTAGGAGCTCCTTCATCAACATCCTCGCCCCCACAATACGCTTTGACCCTCTCATGCAACTCACTCAAAGTCGCAGGTAATCTCATTCTTAATTCCCTCTGAATGATTCGGGCTATGGGGCAGACATATACGTCATTATAACGTATTTGGGATCAATCTCAGCAATTTGATTGGCGATTAATAAAAATCTGTTGGTGTAAGTAACAAGACCTTCTCCCGTCTTTTGCTTAATGCCAATCAGCTCCTGCAGCGCCACTGGCTGAGCTCCCATTGACCCAAATCTCGCCAAAAATTTTCTCTTAAAGTCTTGGTACCCCAATATAGAGTTAGCGGCTTGTACAAACCAATCCAAAGCACGAAGCTCTAAGGTACTAGCAAAAGTCTTGCATAACAAAGCATCGTCCTTGGTCGAGAATCGCCATCGTCACCTCAAATCCCGCTACGTGAGTTACGGCGGTGGTGACTCTGCATATTTAGATAGAGCGGGCAAACGAAAATCTGGAGTTTGTCTCGGCCTCTTGAATATATCTAGCAAATGGGGCTACAAAGGAGTCTTTCTCATTATCAACTATACCACCCCTTTCCGGCTACTGCAATCTCCTTGCCATCTCGGCCCATCTCGCTTCTTGAAAACGTCCTCTTCACCAAAACGACTAACTCCAATACCCTTCCCTTTTCTATCACCTTGGGCTTCTCCATATCATTGAAACTTCTCAACTCTTTCTCGCCATCCTCCGCCTCATTCGACGTGATCGCCTTCTTCTTCTTCACAATAGAGAGACGACACTTGGGAAGTGTGCGGCCGATGATAAACTTTAATCTTTCTTCCATTTTCCATGTATTCTCCGCTTTTCTTTTACGTGTTCCTTCAATTCGCTTTTGCGACCCGTCTATTCTCGCTTCTACTTCTTTTGGCTTTTCGGGCTCTACTTCCTTTTCTTGCTCCTCATTTACTACAATTACCTCCTTATTTGCTCCACTTGTCTCCCTCTATTGTCGCCGTTAAAAATCCCTGCGGGATTGGAGTAGGTTTCTTCTTCATCGCCCTCAGTCGCTTGTTATTCTCAATCAATTGCATGATCAGAGCGTTATGGATCCTCAAACTTTCTTCCTCATTCTCTATTTCCCCCTCTTGTGGTGGCGGCATCACATTCCTCTCTCTCGTCGCGTATCTCGCTCCGCCTCTTAGGGATTACTTCTTTGCGAGGAAGAAGTATCTCTCGTTCCACCCATACCGATATTCCCAAACCCGAAATTGGAGTGACAATGTTCCTTCCCGTTACAGTCTTTTGGCCCACTACCATATTCTTCTCGGGTGTTGACATTCTTTCCTCTTACGTAATCAACTGATGAACTTCAACTGTGAAAATCTGCAAATCTTATGAAGATTTGAAGATCTTACCCACAAACCAAGAAAACAAAACAACAACCCAGCAATCAAACTTTTCAACACCAACCAAAAAATCTTCAACAATTGCTTCAACCACACACACCCACCAAAAACACAAAAATCCCAATTACTCCAAATCAAATGAACAAAATCCACCACCAGCAACAAAAACTTCCACAACTCACAATCAAACCCAGATTTGAACAAAAATTAACATACAACTTCAAATCCACCACAACTTCACGCAAACACTTTTGCAATCAGGAATTCATACCAACCTAATCAAATGATATTAAGCACTCCAACTATTTCAACCCACAAATATCACAAAAATCCAACCGATTCCAACAATAATTACAAAATACCACTAATCAACTCCAACAACAATAAGAACAACAAGTTCGACTTATAAATTGCAAACACGGCCCAACTCAATCGGAAATTTAGAATACCCAATGAATCGTCCTCACCACGAATCCACCCTCCAGATTCTTCGAACAAACTCCCCTGTTACCGATCTTCTGCCGATAAAACTCTAATCCTTGAAGAGAATCAGGTCCCGGCAACGGAACCAATTGATGTTGCCAGGAACTTCCTCAACAGCAACTCCACCGTTGTAGTCTGACTTTGGTAACTCCGGCTCCTTCTTCTCCGACTGGACTGCACACAATCAAACGTAAACTAAGCCGGGGGCGGCTCCGGCGTTAGCCCCTCCGGCGTGAGGATAAGTATTGGCTTGGTAAAAGGGAAAAACAAACAGTATTGAAGGTGGCTGTGTGTGTATTAAGTTGGACATACCTTGACAATGAAGCCTTCATATCTTATTTATACCCTCATCCTCGTGCCTTGCACATGACATCCTCACATTTCATGCCTACTGCCACGTGTCGCCATATCATTGGTCCTTTCATAAAGTAAACCCTATTCACGTGATCATCAATCCCAATGCATAACCGTCTAATGGGTCCCACTTGGTAGATATTTATATGCCGCCTCTGGTGAATATCAACTGAAATCCCTCTCTCGCCGGATAAGGTCGCTAACCATTATGTCTCGCCTTGCCATCATGTCTCGCATTTAATCTTTATCGCCGGCTTTCCTCATAATATGTCGCCATTTACTATCTTGATTTCCCCCTTCACGAGAATATTAGCGGGATACTCATGTCTCGCCTTCTTCTTGGGCGTATATTCTTTTCTTCTTCTTGGGTCGTACTCTATTTTGGGCCCCCTTTGCCACTTTCTTGTCAATAATTTGGGCCAGGCCCACTCCTTATATTTGGACAGCATCAAAAATTGACAAAGATGAAGTTCTTATCTAAATATTTGAATAAAGAAGAATTAAGGAGATTAAATTTCAGCAAATCCTTGAATCGTGCTTCATCCCCTCCTTTGTTCCTCTGCCCTTTCCTCACAATTGCAAGCGTTGTGTTTTTTTTTGTTTTTTGTTTTTTTTTTCTGTTTTGCTATTTTGACGTTAGTTTGGACCGAAACTTATATTTATACTACCCATAGCATATTACGTCTTTTGCCTTTAAAAATAATTAAAAAAAAAAAAATTAAGGTGGGGCTACTGCCCCTGCTTGTCCCATCTTACCTCCGCCTCTGCATCACATTACCTAGTTGAGGGATCTATAAAATGTAGAAGAAGAAGAGAAAGTAGCCACATTCATTTTGTAACTTGTTCACTTCTGAATTTCTATTCCCAATACTTCAATTCTATACTCCCTCCGTCCCGTCCCAGGTAAATATGCACTTTTTGAGAGAGTACAGGAATGAAGGAGAAAAATGAAAAAGGTGATGTATTGTACGTGTAGATGGTTGGGTAGAAGAGAGAAAGTGGAGTAAGTGGGCAATGATTGTGAGTAAAGAGAAGTGGGTCTCATTTCCATTTTGAAAAAGTACAGATTATTGTCGGACGTCCAAAATGGATAATTTTGCAGATTATCATGAGACGGAGGGAGTATACACTACCTTTTCAATGTTTTCGTGAATTGAGAAAAAAAATATCAAAAAAGTAACTTCACATTTAGCTATATTATAGGGTTATTAAAGTAGATGATGATAAGTATGATTTGGGTTTATGAGTTCACTTTGCATGCAATCAATACAAAAATTTTAATAAATATTTACTTGTTTTGTACCCTTATTTTTAAAAATAAAATCAAAGTCATTATTGTAGACAAAAAAAAAAAAAAAAAAAAAAAAAGCTGGTACTAAATATTTACTTATGGACTGCATCGATTAATATTCATTAATTTCTTTATAAGGCCTAATGTTTTTTACTTTTTTTTATCATCAAATTATTTTTTATTAAATTACTCACCGTCCCACGTAACTGTGGACCTACTTTTTGGGCACGGGAATTAAGGAAAAGTAAGAGAAAGAAATAGGTGGAGGAGGTGTTTGTGAGTATGAAAAATTAAATAGAAGAGAGAATGAGTGGAAGGAATAGTTAGGAGAGAGAATGTTGTGAGTGTAAAAGTAAAGTATGAGAGAAAATGAGTGGGTGAAATAGTAAAGATTCTTTGTCATTTTAGACAGTTCACACTAATGTGGGACGTCCCAAAAAGAAAATAAGTCCACACTTACGTGGGACGGAGGGAGTATATGATAAGATAAATAATCATTTATACGAAAGAAACTATAAAATACATATAAATATATAATAAAAGTTTTTTTAATGTGTATTGCATATACTCTCTCCGTCTCGCTCGAAAAGGCACAAATTTCTTTTTCGGGTGTCCCATTTGAATGGGCACAACCCAAACATGAAAAAAAATTTATTACTTTTTTATTTGAGGGACCCACTTGTCATACTCACGATAAATATCCACTAACTATTTCCTATCCCACTTTCTCTTTCTTACATCACTTTTCATACTCACAACATTTATTTCACTATACACTTTTTCTCTTTCCTACATCACTTTCCTTAATTCTCGTGCAATGCAAAAATTTTACCTCTTCGAACGAAACAGATGGAGTAGTTCTTAATTATATGAAGAAAATTCGATTTAGACCATCAGCAATGGCCGAATGAATGGCTAAATGAAATGCTTTAAACCCGGTTGAAAGCTTGCAATGGTAGATTGAAAGTAGGTGATTGAGATGGGTGGGATGAAATTTTTCATCCGGGTTGAAACATCCTTTTGCCCCTTTTTTTTTTTTTCTTGAATTTCCACGTGTAAGCCTTTTATTTGATTTTCGAAAAAAAAATTTATCCTAAATCTTTGAGCTTAATTATCACCTAGTAAATTAATTTTTTTTTCACCAAAATTCATCATTTTTTTCCCTAGAAATTGATATAAGTTTCATTTGATTTGGATACAAAAAAAAACACTCAGTTTTCAATTTGAGCTGAATTATCACCTAGTAAATTAATTTTTTTTTCACCAAAATTCATCATTTTTTTTCCTACAAATTGATATAAGTTTCATTTGATTTGTACACAAAAAAAAAACACTCAGTTTTCAATTTGAGCTGAATTATCACCTAGTAAATTAATTTTTTAAAAAAAAAAAATTCACCAAAATTCATCATTTTTTCCCCTACAAATTGATATAAGTTTCATTTGATTTGGACAAAAAAAAAATACTCATTTTTCAATTTGAACTGAATTATCACCTAGTAAAATTCAACTAGACATTACATGGACTTTCATTGTGACTTTCTTTCCCCTCCGTGAATACATCTCAATTTGTCACCTAGTAAATTAAGTTTCCTTCTCAATTTGTCAATTTGTCAGGAGGGAGAGAAAGTGGCCATGTGATGATGTGCCTTGAATGGACTTTCATTGTGACTTTCTTTTTCCTCTGTGAATACATCTACACAATTACTCTATAAATAATTCACACTCACTGCAACAACAATTATTCTTCTTCATATCTCAATCTTTCCTTCTTCATTTCTCAATTTTCCCTTCTTCTTACACCAATCATCCTTTGAGTGAAATGAATTCCAATAATAATCCTTTCAACCCTCAAATTTCAAGCAATTTTTCCCCATTTAATTACAATCCTAATGATTTTCACTTAGAGAATCAATCTTCCAATCAACCTCGTCCTCAAAATGTTTCAACTCCTTTTTTTCCCCCAAATCATATGCCTTCGGCTGTCCCAAATCTGATGCATTCAGCTGTGTCAAATTGGAATCCATATTATCTGATGCAATTTCAACCACCGCCGCCCCATTATTATCCTAATAATCCTTCTTCATTTTAGCATTTATTTAAAAAAAATCATTATTTTTTTACCTATAAATTGATGCAATATTTTTTTAATTAAGTGTGAAATATTTTTTTAATTATAAATAATAATAATTATTATTATTATTTTACTAATCATAAAAATAGAGAATATAAATAAAATAAAATAAAAGTAGTGGGATATAGAATGATGAGTTGGAGGGAGTTGAAATTTAATTTAAGTTAGCCATTGTAGGGGGGTAAATGAAATAGGTAGATGAAATGTTAGGTGGATGAGAAAAAATATAAAAAATGTTAGATGAAGTGAGGGAGTGAGTTGAAACCATTGTGGGTAGTCTTAGTAAGGTAGTAAGTGGGAAAGGAGAAAAGAAAGGAGAAAATATATCTTCAAATAATGGTAGCTATTTATGGTTGGTAGTTGGTACTATCTATCAGTAGTATTGATTGAGTGGTTGGCTTATGTATACGTACTTTAAATATTTAAACATCACGTGGGCAGTAGTACTATGCATCAATACACAAATGACTTTTCAACACCTAGTTGAGTTGAAAAGAACATAACATATTAAAAATATGAAAAACATGTTGCCAATTTTTTTACTTCTTTAAATAATTTTAATATAATATATATATGATTGGAGGTTTTTATGTTTGTAAAAATGAAGAAAAATTAATAAATCATACTCCCTCCATTCCAGGTGAGTGTGGACCAAAATTTTTGGCACACAAATTAAGGAAAAGTAAGAGAGATAAATAGTGGAATGAGGTGTTTGTGAGTATGAAAAATTAAATATGAGAGAGAATGATTGGGAGGAATAGTAAGTTGATTGGTGTTGTGAGCGTAAAAATAAAGTAAGAGAGAGAATGAGTTGGTGAAATAGTAAAGATTCTTTGCCATTTTGGACAGTTCACACTCACGTGGAACAGACGAAAAAGGAAATAAGTTCACACTCACGTGGAACGGAGGGAGTATGTGATTTGGTTATTTTACTAGAAAATAGAAAGATATAAAATTAAACCCTATGTACTTAATTATTTTAATTGCGCTTTATTAGTTGATTTATGGTGAGAAGTAATGTAAGTGAGACGGATATTAAATAATGATAATATTGATAATTTGATCATTAAGTTGATGTAATAATTGTATTTCTTAAAAAAAATATAAAAAGTCCAAATTCAACAGGTATTTTAAATCAGATGGAGTATTTAAATCAATTTGAAAATTAATGAGAAAAAAATATATATTTATTGTAAGTACAAATATAAATAATTAACTATTTATGACTTGTGATCTTGTAATAAAAATAGAAAGCATTGAGAAGGAAAAAAGAAAAAAAAACAAGGGGTATTGATATTTCATGGAACAAAGAAAATATTACAATTAATAAGCTGAGACCTAGTAGTAAACAGAGGGGCTTAATAGTAAATATCAGTCCAATTTTCAAGGTAAAGTAATAATACATTTAAATTATCGAGGTTTTTTACACTACTTTTGAAAGATGGATATTACAATATAACCCACATAAGTTGGATATTACAAAAAACTACTTTTTTTTTGCGTTTATCTGTCAAACAATTGATAAATACATTTATTAGTTAAAAATTGATAAATTCATTTATCAGTTGTTTTAACCAAAAAATCGAACACAAAATACTCTTTAAAAAACTATTTTTCACTTATAAACAACAGATAAATGTATTTATCAGTTATTTTAACTGAAAAGACAAAAAAAAAAAAGAAAAAAAAAGAAAAGTAGTTTTTTGTAATATCACATATTACATGTTTTTTTTTTTGTAACTAACATCTCTTTTAGGTAGTTTTTGGTAAAAACTCCATATATTTATCTACAAAGCAAATTAATACTTCCTCCTTCCCGATTCAATGTGTTGGGTATGCATACTTTAAACCTCCTATTTTGTATTAGATTTGATTGATACCATAACCTCCTATTTATTTTAAGGACTTTAGGACCCTATGTAATGAAGCTTAGACTTCAATTTTTTAGCTAAGTCCATTTTATAGAATAGGTTAAATTTAGGCTTGAAGACTGGCACAAGAATCATTGGACCTAAGGATTGCAGTTCTGAGGTTTCAAAACCGCCTATCAAGGAACCGCTGCGTAGCACCGCCCGTAGCCTAACCGCCTGTTATCCCTTATTTTGAAACCGCTTGTATCCCAAAAGTGCAAACCGCACTCTTGGAAATCCTATTACAGTGTAACCGCTTTCATGTCAAACCGCCTTTATCCAGAAACGCTCCAATGATTGGCTACTTGAAGTGAACCTCTTTTGACCGTTGGAATCCACGTCAGCAATATCAAAAGTCAACTATCATATCTTGTCACGTGACTACTTTTTAGACAAGATCTGCAAGGATCTTGAAAAGGTGACAGATGTCCTAACCACCTTGATTGCAGTGAGGTCCGATCGGCTTTACTGCATCAGCGGTTCCAAAGGACAAAAGTAGTTCTTTGTGGACGATGGGATTGCATCAAGGAGTCCTTTCAAGCAGTGTGTCCAACGGCTATATTCCTGATGCTTGGGTATAAATACCCTTAATCTTCACCATTTGAAGATTGCTTGAATCTTGAGAAATTGTTGTGTTCATGAGAAGTTGAAGCTCTGCCCAGAAATTCTTAGTCCTTTGAATCTTCATCTTCATACTTCAAGAAATATTACCCAGCCCAGAAATCAAGCCTTAACACATCAAGAATCATTGTGCTCTACATCTCACAGATTTAAAGAGCCTTGATCTTGTTCTCACACACACACCTCTCTTGTTTAAACACATAGTTTATTCATTTGAGATCTGTGGTTATAGTCTAGGATTTGTTCTTCATAGAATAGATTTTATTGTACTTTGTAATCTCTCAAATACTCAATATAAAATCTCTCTTAGAAATCCAAGACTAACCATCTTGGTAGTGGACGTAGATCGTTTATCGATTGAACCACTCCAAATATTGTGTTCTTACTTTCTGCATTTATATTTCTTGTGCTTACTGATTATCTTCCTTTTTCTCTGTTTGATCTTTATATAGTTATCCTTTATTGTGAGATTGTGTTTGGAGTTAACATTGTCAAACTACATTTTACGTTTTACAACCTGCTCGAAAACCGCACTAAAACCGCCTTGCAAAACCGCCTCCTCAAAACCGCATTTTACTAAGTATATTCCATTGTGCATTTTACAACTCTACTTGCAAGTTTCTTATACACTGCAAGAGGTTTTGTAAGCGTAGAGGTTTAGTTTTAAATTGAGGGCGAAAAATTTTAAACGGCTATTCACCCCCTCTAGTGTATTTTCACCCTTGTTGCCACCTTTGGGACCAACAAGTGGTATCGAGCTAACACATTTTTAAAACCACTTTGTTTTCAAGCTTAATAGCTTGTGTGCCGATTCGATATGGCAAATACAAAGACAATGACTACGTTAACTATTCACACATTCCAATCTTGGACGAAGACCACTTTGACATACGGAAGTGCCGAATGCTCATTTATTTGGAAACCATAGATGAAATCTTTGGTGGAATGCGTGATCAATGGCCCGTTAGTTCCAATGAAGGTCAACATAGATGCAACCACCAGCCGCAACAATTCCAGAGGTCAAAAAGCCAAAAGAAGAGTGGTCGGATGAAGAGAAGAGATTGGTTGCCTTGGGCAATGAAGGCTAGGCACATCATTTACGGAACCCTCCCAGTATCAACTCTACGAAAGTGATGTACCTCAAAACCGCAAGCGGATGTGGGATGCCATTGAGAGCTACCTCGAAGGTGATGATGAATGCAAGGAAACCAAATTATATCTTTGTTGAAAGATCATACAACAACTTCAACGAGAAAATCCAACGAAACCTTGCGTCAAACCTACGACCAGATATGTTGAGGTAGTTAATGCTTGTAGATCTCTTGGCAAAACTTTAACCGATAAGGAAATCAATATGACTTTCCTATACGCTTTAGGTTCTAAATGGGTAAATAAGGCTACCTCTTTAGAAGACTCCAAAGTTTTGGGTACTTGGTCGTTAAGTAACTTGTATGCCAATCTTAGAGTCTATGAACTAAAATTAAATCATATTGAAGAGATTGAAGGAAAAACCAAATCGCTTTCCATGTCCGTAGTGGAACAAGAGGAGAAACCATCTACATCCAACCAAACCGTTGATCCATCCATATCAACCTCATCACTCATCGAGATGGATGATGATTATTTTGCCATGTTTGTGAAAAGATTCCAAAAATTTAGAAAATCTTCAAAACCTTTCACAAAATCATTTTCAAAAGGCAAACCTCCTGCAACGTTTTCTAAAAATTTGGAGATACAAAGAAAAAGAGTGATCTAGTTTGCTACAATTGTAGAAAACCTGGTCACTTTGCATACCGAGTGTCCACGGCCTAAATATGAATACATGAAAAGAAAACCTCTCTGCGAAATTTTCTCGTCGCAAGGGAATGGTTCTTTGAGGAGGAAGAGAATTCCAAGGAATTAGCAACTTGGATTGAAACAGTTACGATGATGGAAGTGATGATGAAACCGAAGAGGTTAATCTCTGCTTAGTTGCGAGATGCTTCCGATGAATCGGATTACGAGTCGGTCGAGTTGCAAGATATGGAAGAAAAGGAGGTTTCTACAAAACTTCCAAATTTTAAAATGGATGATGATATCAAACTTACTCCTAGCATTAAGATAGGAAATTGCTCGTATTCACGTCCCATTTTTCCTCCTACAAATGCTCCACCTTCAAAAACTATTCCAAAGAAGAAAATTTTGAAAAAGGTGGTGGAAGAGATTTCTCCCATGGAACATGAAAGGATGTTGAAGGAAGGCTGAAATGGTGATCCATCGGTTCTCAAATCTTAAGAAAGCCTTAAGCTTAGCTCATGATGAACTTAATGCATGCAAGACGGAGAAAAGCTGTGATGAGGTCTGAAATTTCTAATCTTAAGGACCAAATCAAACAGATGACTCCTCTTGCTGGTCAAAACCGCATCCTTGAAACTAAGGTTCTTTGCACTTCAACTCGGGAATGATGACTTGGTAACCCAAATCGACGATCGCCAAAAGATTATTGATTCGTGGCTCAAGTCTCAATCCACCAAGGATAAAATCATGGACTTCCAAGTTCCTCCTGGAACTAAGGATGGTCTAGGGTTTGGATGAGGAAGAGGAGAAGTGTGCATCCTCGAGTGAAAAGGATGAGGAATTTCCAGAAGCGACTAAAGAAATTCCCAAGGGAAAGCATGCTAAGGGTAAGGGTAAAGCAAGACAAGTAAATTATGTCTACCCTAAAGGAAAGCAATATGGGAAGAATTACGTGTTAAAACCTAAGAATTCTGTGGAAGCACTGAAGAGGAAATGGCTTATGGAATTGGTAGAATCCTGCTCCAACCGCTTACGGTGGAAAAGGCGGTTCTGCTAACTCTAGGTCTCGACCGCGTCTCTTCTTCGACCGCTCCTCCACGCCTTCAAAAGCAAGAATAGCGTTCCCGGGAAATACGTGGTCAAACCAAAGCTTTGTTCCCTTTATCTCGTAGGACTCTTAGCTGGAACTCTTGCTCCTCCAAAACCGCTTCCTTGTCCCAAACCGCATGCAACTCCTAAGAAGAGTAAGGAGTTAGTAAAACCTCATGAAGCTTGTAGCTATTATAAATGTTACGTGTGTGATGGTTTAGGTCACAAGGCTGCGAGAATGCCTTTTACGGTTCACATCGAATGCCGGGAAGAGTAAACCTCCTTCTGTCAAACGAGGTGTGGAGTCGTGAATGGTTGCTAACTTTAGGACCCAAGGAATAAAGGGGGACCTCATTCTTAATGTTTACATTTCAGGTCCTCTGCTTAATGGCTGGTCACTCCAAGGATAATGAATGGTATCTTGACGGTGTTTGCTTTCAAGACATATATTTGGAGATAGATCATTACTTGAAGATGTCGTTGAAGCGAAGTGGTCCTTACGTAACCTTTGGTGACAACAACAAAGGCAAGACCATTGGATATGGTGTTATAAGGAGAGGAAACCTAACTATTGAGAAGGTTTCTCTTGTTGAAGGACTCAAGCACAACCTCCTTTCAATTTCTCAATTTTGCGACACAGGAATGCTTTGCAACTTCACGTCATCAAACTGCCTTATCAAAGATAGCATTTCCAGCGTCACCCTACTCACAGGGGATTCGTAAGAGTAATATTTACATTATTGATCTAAATTACGCATGTAGTATTACTAATCTCATTTGTAGCTAAGAATGTGAGCGAAAATAGTTGGCTATGGCACAAGAGGTTGAGCCACTTGAACTCCAAGTATCTTGCAAAGATTGGAAGGGAAAACCTCGTTCGTGGTTTACCCAAAGTGGCTGACCACCATCCAGAAAAATGCAGTGCATGCCGGCAGTAAGCGATCCGCGTCGTCTTTCACCACAAGACCGCTCCATCAACTTCAAGATGCTTACAACTGCTTCACATAGATTTGTTTGGACCCGTAACCACTGCCAGCATTGGAGGAAATAGATATACTTTAGTGGTGGTGGATGATTACTCAAGATATACGTGGGTTGAGATGATGATTTCCAAAGATGATTGTTATGAGATTCTCACCGCACTTTTTAGACGGCTCCAAACTCAAAAAGAAGACGACATCGTTAGTGTTCGATCAGATAATGGAACAGAATTCAAGAACAACGGTGTTGCTCAGTATTGTGATGACCATGGGATTGATCACAATTTTTCAACCGCTGGTGTTCCACAACAAAATGGGGTTGTGGAAAGGAAGAATAGGACGTTGATTGAGGTTGGAAAGACAATGATATACGAAGCGAAGCTACCTCGGTATTTTTGAAATTTGAAGCAATCAATACCGCATGCTTCACTCGAACCGCTCCTCATCAACAAAACCTATAACAAGACTCCCTATGAGCTTTGGCGAGGAAGAACCCCCAACATTGCATTCTTCAAGATCTTTGGCTGCAAATGTTTTGTCCTCTACAACGGAAGAGAAAATAGAGGTAAATTCGAAGCTAAAGCCGACGAAGGTATTTTTGTTGGGTATGCTAAACATTCTAAAGCTTTTCGTGTTTTCAATAAAACTAGTTTAAAAATAGTTGAGTCTGTCCATGTTACTTTTGATGAGCATTCTCTCCTTGAGCCACATTTGGCTCCAAATGTTGCTGATGATTTTGTTGAGCATGATGAACCAGGTGAACTATCCCAAACCGCACCTGAACCTCAACCGCAAAATCCAGCACCCTCAACTGACATTCCCTCAAACCGCAATTTTCAAACCGCACCTGAAGTTCCTATTTCAGATGCAACTCCAAGGGAAGAAGAAGTTGAGAATTCCCCTATCCAGCTTATAGAACCTCTTCGTCAACTTACATTCCATGACTTCGCTGAAGGATCTAACGACGTTCCAATTGAAGATCTTCAGCAAACCTCAGTCCAACCAGACTTACCCCAGAGGTTCGTGAAGTCAGCGGTCACCCCCTCACAAATGTGATTGGTGATCTGTTTTCCGGTGTTCAGACAAGGAGATCAAATTATGATGAACATACTTCTCTTTTATCTCAAGTTGAACCCAAGAAGATTGATGAAGCACTCCAAGATTCCAGTTGGGTTGTTGCTATGCAAGAAGAACTCAACCAGTTTGAAAGATGCAAGGTCTGGACTTTGGTGCCTAGACCTCAGGATCAAGGAGTGATAGGAACTAAGTGGGTATTTAGGAATAAGATGGATGAGAATGGAAGCATCACTAGGAATAAAGCAAGGTTGGTTGCACAAGGATATAGGCAAGAAGAAGGAATTGATTATGACGAAACCTTTGCTCCAGTTGCAAGATTGGAAGCTATCAGAATCTTCTTAGCCTACGCCTCTTTCAAGCATTTCAAGTTATATCAAATGGACGTAAAGAGTGCATTCCTCAATGGCGAACTGCAAGAGACCGTGTATGTTGCCCAACCGCCTGGATTTGAAGACTCCAAATTTCCCAATCATGTCTACAAACTCCAGAAAGCTTTGTATGGACTTAAGCAAGCTCCAAGGGCATGGTATGAGACTCTCTCTAAATTTTTACTAGAAAAAGGATTTAAACGTGGTAAAATTGATACAACTCTTTTTATTGCCAAATATAATGAGCATACTTTACTTGTTCAAATATATGTCGATGATATTATTTTTGGTTCTACTAATGAGTTACTTTGTAAGCGTTTCGAAAAGCTAATGAAAAGCAAGTTTGAGATGAGCATGATGGGAGAATTAACATTCTTCCTCGGGCTTCAAATCAAGCAATGCGAAGAAGGTATTTTTCTCAGCCAAGCCAAATACACCAAGGAGTTGATAAAGAAGTTTGGATTAGAAAATGCTAAAGCATATGATACTCCTATGGCCACCGGCAATAAGCTAGATAAAGATCTCAAAGGTAAGAAAGTTGATCAGACTTTATATCGAGGTATGATCGGCTCATTACTTTACTTAACTGCTAGTAGGCCAGATATCATGTTCAGTGTCTGTGTATGTGCTCGCTATCAAGCAGATTCTAGAGAAGCACATCTTATTGCAGTCAAGCGTATAATCCGTTATTTATCTGGAACCACTAACCTTGGACTTTGGTATTCCAAAGATTCGAACTTCGATCTTGTAGGTTATTCAGGATGCAGACATGCGGCTTGTACTATTGACAGAAAAGCACTAGTGGTACTTGTCATTTCCTCGGGAATAGACTAGTTGCTTGGGCAGAAGAGCAAGCTTCGGTTTCGGTGTCAACCACGAGTGAGTATATTGCTGCTGGTAGTTGTTGCTGTCAAATCCTTTGGATGAAGCAGCAGTTGGTAGACTATGGAATCCATGAAGGGAATTGCCCCATCATGTGTGACAACACTTCAACTATTTCAGTCTCCAACAACCCTGTCATGCATTCCAAGACCAAGCATATTGATATCAAGTATCATTTCCTCAAAGACCATGTGGAGAAGAGGAATATTCATTTAGAGTACGTGGGGACAGACAACTGCAGTTGCCGATATCCTCACAAAGGCTCTTGACTCCAAGAGATTTTCTTTTCTCAGAGGAGAAATGGGTATGCTTGAACTTAAATAAATTCCATACTTTTTATTTGCTAACTTGTTTGTTGAGTCTAGGTTGAAATTCCTTTTGGAATCAAAACCGCTTCTGTTGAACCGCCTGTGGCAAAACTGCAAGATTGTCCAATCGCCTGCATGCAAACTGCAAGTTCCAAACCGCTCATGCAGTCTGACCGCTTGGATCAAAACCGCGTTTCAACAAGAAGTAAACTCTGAATATTTTTATTGCTCATCCTTACTTAAAAAAAAAAAACTGTTCAAATTCCTTTATTTATTTTTTAGTCCTTATTTTTGACAAAAGGGTATTTTTGCAAATGTTTTCCCTCAAAAATTCAAAATTTTAGAGCATTTAATGCTAAGGGGACATGAGCATTTAAAGCCCTCATGTTAGCCGTCATAGAGAACTGTGCAGGAGGTGAAAGGGTGTAACAGTTGGTTTAATTCAATCATTCCTTCTGCCAACTGCCTCCACCCCTTCACCCTATAAATACCTAAGTTGGTGAAACCAAAAACTTTTTCTGAAACCTTCTGCAATCGTACCTTCTACCAACTTTCTCTCTCTCTCTCTAAAACCTTTCAAAACCCCCATTTTCAAAACCTTTAACTGTCAATGGCTTCAACATCTAAACCTACTTCTAAAAGGCAAAGAGCCTCCACCATTGCTAGAGCACCCAAGAAGCCAGTTCTGGAAATGGTAACAACTTCTAAACCCTAATTCTTCTTTTCAGTCAAATCTGCCATGGTTAAAGCAAGAAACTGTTCGTATGCCTCCTTCATAATTTTTGATGATTCTGTTCATGTTTCTTGACCATTTTGATTGATAATTGTTGGGTTTTGCTCGGATTTACTCATAGATGCTATATATGTTGCTTGTTTTATGATCAATCCATGTTTAGAACACTGATTTTAAGATTTTAAGTTTTTGTTCTTCGAAAACCCACTGAGTGTTCTTACTGATTATGATTGATTCTGGGTAAAGATTGTAATTTTAATGATATATTATTGTTCCCCTTCCCAACGTGATCATTTTGATATATTATTTGCCTATTTTGGTTAAGTTTTTGTAAATCTCTGTTCTTGATGTTCATGAATGTTCTTCGTGTTCTTCATGAAACTCATGAATTTTTCTTGAAAAATTATATATTTTGGTTGCCTTGATTCTGAGAAAATGTTTTCCAACACTTAGAAAATTTTCAACTTTTTCAGAAATTTTGGATTTTATTTTGGTTTGAAACCGCTTGTATGCAACCGCTTAGAAATTTCTTGTTTCAAACCGCTCCTCACCTATTCAACCTTAACCGCATGTTCTAAAACCGCTTTTTCAAATACTTTGAAACCGCATGCTGGTCAAATTCCTTCCTTCTTTGATTTTGAGATTTTACTAAGTATATAGGCTGGAAACCAAGAAATTCCTCTCTAATCACTGGCCCTTGCAAGTGTGGGATAAGTTTGGATTACAATGCCACGTACTTAAGTAATTTTGTTCTCAAATCCTCATTATTTGTTGAGTATTCATGGTTTCACTTGGGGTTTGAAATTCTCAAACCGCACCATTGCTCAAACCGCTTGGTGCTCAAACCGCATGTGAACTATGAATACACAAATGGATCTAACACTTGAAATTTTATTTTATAGGATCCAACTAGTTTCCTACCTGGGTGGGAAGTGAATGAGGAAGAGCTCAAAACAGATGCTCTAGGAAGGGAGTTGCTGAGGAAGCTCAGAGTCTCAGGCATCCTACCGCTCTTCACCAAGAAGCAGAATTTTATTGTACCATCTTTTGTGGATCAATTTTTTGCAACCGCTAAGAAGGATTCCAGAGTTCTTGAGCAAGGCCAGAAAGTTTCCTGCCTGACCGCTGTAGTTGAAGGGATGAAGCTCTCCGTTGACTACATTGATATAAGAAGACTTTTCAGATTTGCAGTTGGTAGTGCCCCCTTAGAGGTTGATCAAGTTATCCAAGATGCTGCTGCTCTCCAAACCGCCAAAGTAGATACCTTATCCAAGAAGTACAAGAAGATCCCCAGAAAGAACTTTGGTGAGCTGATGAACTTCATTGGTCACCTAGTGGGGAGAACCATTTGTGGAAAGACTGGGAACCACAACAACTTTACATCCCAACAATGGATGTACAGTGCTGCTATTTTCATGGAAATCAAGCTTCACTGGCCAAGAATTCTTTATTTTGAGATTAAGGACAGCATTGAGACCTATCAGTCCAAGATCAAAGGTGAAGATCAGAGGTGGAGACCTTTCTGCAGGATCCTAACCGCTCTGTTGATGGACTATGAGCACTTGGATGAAATGGTCACCAAGAATCCAGACCTTATGGTGGACTGCTCAGATGATTGCCTAGGTCTACTTGCTTGCCACTCCTTCAGATATGCCAATGGAGATGCATTGTACAAATCTTTGTATGATGCAGATACCTACCCTAAGAAGCACTACAAGAAACAGTACTTTTAGAGTCGGCCTTTTCCCGTCCTAAATGCTCATTTTCCCATCCCTAATAGTATTTAGGTCGGACTTTAGGTCGGGAAACGATGGTCCTAAATAACATGCGACTCTAAAAGTTTTAGGACCCCCGTCACCGTCTCAAATACCCTATTTAGGTCGGGATATTGCCGACCCTAATAATTTTTTTTATTTATTTATTTTTTTTTTTTTTGCGGGAAATTTTTGGAGCCAAATAGTTTTTGGTACCGGTTGTTAGGGATGAGGTTGCCGACCCAAATAATATTTGGCGCCTAACATTCTTTTGGAGGGAAATTATTAGGGACCATGTTGCCCGACCCAAATATATTTTTGCAACAAAATCACATTTTTCGTAGGAAAGTAATAAGGTCGGATATAGACGATCCAAATAAATTTTGATGTCAAAATGTGAATAATTACCATTAATTATCAAACACTACTAATCTTCTACTAATTATATATATACACAACCAAGAAGGGAGAGCCTAAATATGCTACACCAGTCAGTCTTATACAAAGTACCGATCTTATTTCAAACAAAACTAAAAACTCAATTCAACCGACTAATGTTATTCCATACTAACACTTAATAGGCGCAACAAAATGGAAAGCATCCTCGCAGCAATCAATGGAGGTCGAGATTCAAGCTTTGGCAATGTGGCAGATCAAGTCAACAACACTGGTGCTGAAAGATAAAAAGTAGAAAGTGTCAAAGGAGCCATACTTGATACTAGTATGCGATTATCAAGAAAAAGAAATGAGAACTTTCAATGGGCCGGGAATACTAAAAAAATGAAGAAAGAAATTAGAACTTTTCCTTAATTCCCATTCCTAAAAAGCTAAAAAGAAATAAGAATTGTTCAATGGGACGGGAGTACTTAAAAAAAAGGGGGGGGGGGGAGGAAAGAAAAACATACCTGTATCCCCATTCATTGTCGTACCACGAGACAAGCTTCACAAAGTTGGGGCTCAAAGCAATTCCGGATTTAGCATCAAAGATGCTTGACCTGAATAAAGTAGATCCATCAAGTGTAAGGTGCAAATCGACTCAATTGGGAACGCAAAAGTAATACAACTAAATCTATCATAATTTTTACCTGCTTATTCAAGTCGAACCAAGTCACTTCTTGGTTTCAAGAAACTATTTCAAAGAAATTATTTCCCAGCTTATTCAAGTCGAACCAAACAGTTCACTGTACACATTGAGCCTAAAATTATGCTAAAGCTTAACTCAGAAACAGGCTAAATTTATCATTAACATTAAAGAGTAAAGACAGAGAAACAATAAGTGTGCTCACTGTGTTCCACAAGCATACACAACATGTGACACATAAAGTTCCATATCATTTATGGGAACTCTGATTTTCTTCTAAGTAAGTTTGCAACGGAATTATGTTAGTGGCAAGATAAATACCTGTACAAGATTATAAAGGTTCTCCTGATCCTCCTCATGAAATGCAGTTCTCTTGGTATAATTCGGGGCATCTTCAGTTGTATCAGATTTCATTCTTCTGGATTTAGATCCAAGGAAACCCACGACACGAATCCATATTTATTCCCCCACCACTGGCGAAATCTCTGGAATCTCTGTTTCCTCTTGGCCTTAACATGATTTTGAGGCATAGCTTAGAATTGACAATAAAAACAAAGGGATGTGCTCATTAATTTTATGTTATTATTAAAAAAAACTAACTGCTAATAAGAGCAGGCCTGTGAGACGGGTCAACGGGAGGGGAGGGGAGGGGAGGACATGAACAAAACAAACATGTAAAGAATAACCAGGCAAACTGTTCTGAATCTTCTGTAATTCTTCATGCCACTAATTATTTCGAAATGGTTTCAGTTGATATTTTGTTAGATATTGACATATCTTAAGTTACTCTGGTATCCGTTTTCAAAAACTCAGAAAGCAAACTTCATTAGCAACTAGGCAGAAAGTAGTTCCAACAACGTTTTACACATTGATATTAACTTTCTTTGAAAGCAATAATATGGTGGGAGACATAACAGTTCGAGGTACCACAGTTACTTCTGTAGATTCTAAAATGCTAAGCTTCTCGGGGTCAGTTGATAATGGCGAGAAAAGCATGCCGCGTCAACTTGGAAGTGTACCTTCCAGAGATATGGTTACATTTCGGCAGACCGAGAAAAGCTATGCTCATGGAATTTCTTCTGTTAAAGCTGAACACACTCAGATTAGTCCGCAGATGGCCCCCTCCTGGTTTAATCAATATGGAACATTCAAGAATGGGCAAATTTTACCAATATATGAAATGCAAAAGGATGCCAACATGAATACTGTGGAACAACCATTTAGTCATGGAAACTATTCTGGTAGTTTGGTGACAGACAAGCCAAAGGAGCTAGCAAGTCCTGCTACTGATGCAGGTCAATTGGGGGTTATCATGCATAAAATAACTCCAGGTTAAGTTAGCATATACGAAGGATGAAAAACACAGCATACTACGGAGTGAGAGAATGTATGCATCTATTAAACTAATTCCAATACTATTAAGCCTCCAAGTATAACGAAAGAGGTAATATATTGACAGTAACAATGTTAATGGCTTTAAGCAAAGGGTTAAGCTCACTTTAAGGGATGAAGGGATTACTATGTTAATCCACAAGATGTCGACTAACTGATAATAGTTGTTGCCCTTAGATCTAAACATTGTCTTATTTTATTCGCATAGATTAGGCGTGAATGAAAAATAGAAAATACTTCAAGTGAAATCTTTTAGTACGTAAACAACCAGAATCGACAAAAGGAGTACCATGATAAGTTCTCTTACCTTTGTTAGCAGAGGATGGCTGCATGACTGTTGTTCTAAAATAGCTGTTTTTCACTTAGCTGTACCTGTTAGGCGTGTTGGGGGGTCTGACTGGGGGAGGGGAACATGTGTCACTCCGACTTGACTGCTCATTTGGGTTCTGATTCCCCTTCTGATGGCTCAAGTAAACTTCCAGACTTCCATATGCAGCAACCCCTATCTTTTGTTTGCTCTTAAACCTTCACCTAACAGGAATGTGAGAAACGGAAGAAGCGAAACAGGCAGGTGGCACATCTATCTCATAAAAAGCTATTCAGTCATTGGGGTTACCTGTCTTTTCGCTTTTCAAGATATCTTTGCACTGATGCCTTTCTGCTTGCAGAACCTTCGTCTGGTTTTTCATTTTCAAGAAAATATAGGATGAAAAGTTAGTGCGCTTGACAAATCAATGATAAGAACTCTCTATATATACACACAAACATAAATGTGATGTAACATTATCAAGATGACCAAAAGTTGAGAAAAAGCAAATGCTACTATTAATCAACCAAATCATTATCATAATAAGTATGCAGCCAAATTATATCTAAAAAGAGTAAAGAAGATGAACATACACAGTATTTCAGATATGCTAACTTTAAACAGGTCATATTGATAGCTAGAGGTAATGCTTCTCAATATAGAAAACGAGACTAAAATAAGCAGGGACACACTGCGCTGACATGACTAAGCATTTTCCAAGTTTTGATTATGTTAAGAAATCACGCTAACTTTTCAGACTTAAAGCAACCAATTTCAGTTGAGAGAAAATACATTCTTATTTTTGATGGTAATACACCTTTCATAAAAAGTAGTATCAACATAAAAATTAACCCCTTACAAATAAATGCATAAATTTCTAAACATATCCAGTACCATCATTCGATTGTCAATATCCATTTCCTGAATGCAGCGAAATACCATGTCGGCCATTCCATCACCTTCAACATCAATGAGTTCCCGCAAGCAGAAAAATCAAAATTTCACAAGCTGAATATACTAAGGGTAATATTAGAGGAACTTGATATACACACAAACTCTCTATATATACACACAATCACAAGATCGTATTTATTAGTCGATCGATGGAACCAGATGAGAAATCGAACGAAGTATTACCGATGAAGAAATTGAACGGCGATGAAGAAATTGAACGGCGATGAAGAAATCGAACAAGCGGACGAAGAAATCGAACAAGCGGACGAAGAAATCGAACGATGAATTGAGAGGTTTGCAGCCGCTAATCGAATGATGAATTTAGGGATTGAGAGAGGGAGTAAAGGGGAGGTGCAGGAGAGGTGGGGGAGTGGGCGTCAATCAGGGAGGGATTTTTTCATTTTGTTTTTTAATTATTATTTTTCTCTTCCTAGTGATTATGTTTGGGGCTTTAAAAAAAAGTGGTCCCATTAATTAAATTGGCCGGTCTCAAAAAAATTAACTAATTAGCCGTCTTATTAAGAGAGTAATAGGGTCGGTACCAGTCGAGCGATCCAAAAAAGGTAGTCCCTAATAATCACTTTTTTTGTAGTGAAGGAACCCTATGAGTTGAGAGACCCCTCAACCGCTCCAAAGACTAAAGCGACAAAGCGGTCCAGGAAGCCCCAAGCAAGAGTTGAACCGCTTCCCAAAAGGACCAAGACCGCTCCAGCATCCAAACCGCCTACTGTTGATGATGGAGCAGGTACAAGCAAGAGAAAGAAGAAATCCTCCAAGGAACCTGAACCTGAAACCTTGAATTTGGTGGATGAAGATGATGATGATGAAGAGGAAGAAGACCCAAGTATTCCCAACTTAGTGGCTAGGGCCAAGAAAGCCGAGAGATGAGATGCATTTGGGTTGACTGCTGAGGAACAGATGAAGATTTTGGAAGATAGGATTGCTAGATTGGCAAAGGAGCGAGCCGAAAAATATCGTGCCAAGGGCAAAACTCCCGAAGCCGGAACCGCCTCACCCCAAGAACCGCCTCCGTAAACTCAACCACCCCCAACTCCTGGACTTCTCCTATCCAATCTCCAAACCAATCTCCACCCAATCCCCGCCAACTCTCAATCCAAATCACCATCCAAAGCCAAATCCATAACCCCTTCCCCCAACAAAACCGCACAATCTCAGGGGGAGAAACCTAAGAGGAAGAAAATGGCTGCTAAGAAGAAACCCTTCAAGAAAACCAAGCCTGTCCAACCCTCACCCACTCCTTCAAATTCCCCTCCTCAATCACCTCCTCAAGATTCCCCTTCACCTTCCCCGTAAAATCACTATCACCCCTATCCTCTCATCCCAATATAACTCACCCCAACATTCCCATTCCATAAACTCACAACATTCCAACCAAACCCCTACTCATTCTGCCTATCAGCAATGGCACTCCAAGCCCTCTGCTGGACATGCCACATCCAAATCAGTTAGGGATGATCCAACCCCTGTCAATTCCCCTAACAAAAACCGCTCCCTACACCTAACCGCTCTAAATCAAACACCCCTTCAAAATCCCCAACTCCTCATAACTCTCCAATTAGACAAAACTCACCTCCTCCAAATATACCTCCCCAAACCCAAACCGCGCCTGAAACCAACCAAACCCAAACCGCACCTCAAACCAATCAAACACAACCGCCTCCCATATTTCCAACCGCTTCCACCTCAACCGCACCTCCTTCTGACTACTCCCAAATCCTTCAAACCCTTACCCTCATCCAAAGGCAACTCCTAATAAACCAGGGTCATGTCATTAAGCTGACCGCTTCCAATGAAATCCTAACCGCTACCAATGCTTCCCTCCAAACCGCCTTCACAAATCTATCTCGAATCAAACCTTATCCTTCAGGCCAAGGTAGAATCTCAATCCCTAGAGATGGCAACCCTTAAATCAACATTGCTTGATGCCATTAAGGGGGAGAGATCTACAGCAAACCCTCCATCCTCCTCAACCGCTCCTGATGATCAAACCGCGTCTCTTATTAAAACCGCTGTTGAAGAAGGATTGGTTAAAGCCTTGAGTGAAATTCAAGAAAAGATCTGCAACTCAATCGATAAGGACCTTGGGGATCTGACCTCAAAACTTGTTTCCACCTTAAACTCCAGACCGCAAATGGCACAGATTGTCCAAACCGCCTTGAATACCCTTAGAAGATGTACCGGAGCAAATTGATATATTCAAGGTGGACTCCAAGGTAAATTTGACCGTGTGTTGGAGATGCCTCTATGGCCAAGTTAAAAGAGATTCAAGAAGAATTTACCGACCGCCTCGACAACCCGAAGACCGGATTCAATACCAAAGTTGAAGCGAAATGAATAGTCCGAAATCCTCTCGAAGGTTACTCGATCTTGATCCAATAAAGGAAGCTTCCAAGCCCAAACCGCTTTAGTTCAAGAAGAACTCCACACCATCTTCAACTCCATCTATTCCTCTCACAATGTGAAGCTTGACATAATCAAGGAAAATCTTGTTGAAAATACCAAAGCGGTTGGTGCCACAAATTCCACCTCTCGCTCATTCTGTCAATGCCCTAAAGAAGCTTGAAGCCTACTCCTCACCGTAACCGCAGAAGAAGTAAGAAGACTAAGGAAAGCGTTTGCACCGACCAATCTAGAGCCGGGCCTAGTGGAGCCGATCATGAAGTGAACAAGCCGCCTCACAAACCGCTTTTCCTTGTAATATTTTTTTGGTAAGTTTGGACCGCACTTTCTTTGTATCTTCCTTTGTCCAACTTACTTCATTTTTGTTTTTTGTAATCTTGTAATTTCCTTTCATTCCTGTACTTGTAATCATCTTAGGAATTAATGGAAATTGCATCATGGTTCCAAAAACTTTGTTCATTCAAACTGCTTGTTTGTAGAACATTGAAACCGCTTAAGGTCTTAAACCTCATTCAAATATTTTTCAACTTAAAACTCACTCTTTTGAATTGATGTTTAAACATTCAGTTTAAACTGCACTTTGAACTTAAACTCATACTTTTTAAGTGCACTGAATGCATTTCTATACTCTTCAATTTGTAAGTTTTTAATCTTTCAAAAGTATAGAAATCTATAGCTTAAGCTAGTGTGTGCATTGACTTGGGACATGACTTACCATGTTAATTCTTATGGACATGTTTTTACCAAGTACAATGATTGCTTTTGCTGTAGTAGGTAATGGCATCAATCAAATAGGGGGAGATTGTTGGGTATGCATACTTTAAACCTCCTATTTTGTATTAGATTTGATTGATACCATAAACTCCTATTTATTTTAAGGACTTTAGGACCCTATGTAATGAAGCTTAGACTTCAATTTTTTAGCTAAGTCCATTTTATAGAATAGGTTAAATTTAGGCTTGAAGACTGGCACAAGAATCATTGGACCTAAGGATTGCAGTTATGAGGTTTCAAAACCGCCTATCAAGGAAAACCGCTGCGTAACCGCCCGTAGCCTAACCGCCTGTTATCCCTTATTTTGAAACCGCTTGTATCCCAAAAGTGCAAACCGCACTCTTGGAAATCCTATTCGGTGTAACCGCTTTCATGTCAAACCGCCTTTATCCGTAAACGCTCCAATGATTGGGCTACTTGAAGTGAACCTCTTTTGACCGTTGGAATCCACGTCGCAATATCAAAAGTCAACTATCATATCTTGTCACGTGACTACTTTTGACAAGATCCGCAAGGATCTTGAAAAGGTGACAGATGTCCTAACCACCTTGATTGCAAATGAGGTCCGATCGCCTTTACTCGCATCAACAGTTCCAAAGGACAAAAGTAGTTGCCGTGGACCAATGGGATTGCATCAAGGACTCCGTCCTTTCAACACCGTGTCCAACGGCTATATTCCCGATGCTCGGGTATAAATACCCCTAATCTTCACCATTTGAAGATTGCTTGAATCTTGAGAAATTGTCGTGTTCATGAGAAGTTGAAGCTACGCCGTAAATTCTTAGTCCTTTGAATCTTCATCTTCATACTTCAAGAAATATTCTCCAATGTAAATCAAGCCTTAACACATCAAGAATCATTGTGCTCTACATCTCACAGATTTAAAGAGCCTTGATCTTGTTCTCACACACACCTCTCTTGTTTAAACACATAGTTTATTCATTTGAGATACACTGGTTATAGTCTAGGATTTGTTCTTCATAGAAAAGATTTTATTGTACTTTGTAATCTCTCAATATAAAATCTCTCTTAGAAATCCAAGACTAACCATCTTGGTAGTGGACGTAGATCGTTTATCGATTGAACCACTCCAAATATTGTGTTCTTACTTTCTGCATTTATATTTCTTGTGCTTACTGATTATCTTCCTTTTTCTCTGTTTAATCTTTATATAGTTATCCTTTATTGTGAGATTGTGTTTGGAGTTAACATTGTCAAACTACATTTTCTCGTTTTACAACCGTAAAACCGCACTAAAACCGCCTTGCAAACCGCCTCCTCAAAACCGCATTTTACTAAGTATATTCCGCTGTGCATTTTACAACTCTACTTGCAGTTTCTTATACACTGCAAGAGGTTTTGTAAGCGTAGAGGTTTAGTTTTAAATTGAGGGCGAAAAATTTTAAACAGCTATTCACCCCCCTCTAGCTGTATTTTCACCCTTGTTGCCACCTTTCGGGGACCAACAATGATATGTTCTTAGTTTGATTTGGCACGAGTATTAAAAAAAAAGTAAATGTTATGATTATAAAAAATAAAGTAGGAGAGAAAATGTGGGTATGGAGTTTTTGTTGTGAGGATATAATAAAAAAAATTGACAATTATTTTAGACTTAAAAAAGTAAGGAATTAATGATTAAGACAATTGGTGTGGTCCATGTGATTTTACTTTTTGTGATGTTATACACGTATTACTAAGTAAAGAAGGAAAGATATGGCCATAATAATCCCTCAAATAAATCGAACAATAAAACAAAAATTAAAGTAAAAAAGGCATTACTCTCCACTATTAGGCTCCGTTTTTTTAGCGTAAAACATCTTCCGAAAAATGATTTTCTGCAAAATATTTTTTGAAAAAATGAAAATGTTTTTCAAAAAATGAGATAAACATGTTTTCGACTGTTTGGTAAGAAAAATATTTTTTGAAAAATGTTCGATTGAGTTGTTAAAATAAATTTAAAATGGTTAATTTTTTTTTACCTGACCGGGGGGGGGGTGTGTGTGGTGCTGTTGAGTGGAGTGGGATGGAGAGTTGTTAAAAATAAATTTAAAATGATTAATTTTTTGTTTGACCCAATGGGGGGGTGGGGTGGGGGTGGGGGTGGGTGGGGGGTAGGGTGGCACGGGGTGGTGAGTGGAGTGGGGGAGGAGTTGTTAAAAATAAATTTAAAATGATTTTTTTACTCGAATGTGGTCAGGGGTTGGCAAAGGGGTGGTGATGGGGATGGGGTGGTTGATGTGGGGTGGATAACGTGGGGGTGTATAAAAAGTTAGGTGTGTGTGTGTATGTGAGGGTATTATCATTTTCCGGAAAATGTTTTACTTAGGAAAAATCCGTAAAACATTTTACTTAGAAAAGTGGGGAAAATATTTTCCGAAAAATGTTTTCCCCATTTTTCGATTTTTAACAAACACCAAAAAATGAGAAAAATATTTTTTGAAAAATATTTCCCCCCAAACAAACGGAGCCTTAGTTCTTAATTAATGAATATGACATTTTCTATAAACATAGAAGGAAACTAGGAACTTGCCACGAAGTTGGGAGCAATTGATATTTAGATTGATTTAGTTTATAATCAAAATCAAATCAAGAAAGCCTAAACCTTTGCACTAATGTTGAATTTTGGTAAGAGAGGGATGTAAAAATTATAGACGAAGATAAAAATAATAATTTTTCATAAATTGATGCTAATGTTAATGAATTAATATTACAAATTTTGGAAAATTTTCTAGATTAAATTGTATCAAATATGTTTTTTTATATAAGAACGTGATAGTGTTTATTTTGGTAAGATAACAAAATAAAATAGCACGATAAAAGAATATGATTTTTTTTAAGTAGAAAAAATATGACATAAAAAAAAAAACAAACTAAAAACCATATCTATATTATATATACTCCTATAAAATGATGTATAATAGAAGAGAGTCGATGAAATATACGTTTTATTAAAAAAAATACTATTACTAATGTCTCCGTCCCAAAATATATGATTTTTTTGTTCTAAAATGAATAACCTTTTTGTTCTAAAATGAATAACCTTTTTTTTCTATATTGTGTTCATAAATGGTTTTTGTCAATTTATTTTTTGATATTTTATTTTATACTTGCATGATGTATTTTTTTCAAAAAATTATTACTTCAACTTAAAATGATAAAAAAAACTTTAAATGAAAAATTTGTCATTTTATGTAATATAGAGTGGACTGATAATATATACTATAGTTGAAACACATTTTATTAATAAAATAATAGCAATAAAAATTGATTTAGTTGGTAGTTAGTGTTAATAATTAGAGCCTAATGATCTACAATTATTACTTGTATAATTAGAGTGTTGAAATTTGAGCATGCCAATAAATTAAAAGATAAAACAATGTTCTAGAATCATCTATATTTTGGAAGAAAAAGTTAGCACTAGATTGCACTTGTGCACTGCTGGTTTTGATTCCTTTTGTCATGATTCTCGTGCTCTCTTCTCTTCTTTCCCACCCAATATTTATGGGTATTTCTATTTGCATAATGAAAATTCTATTTGCACAATGTTTCCAAGATAAAAGTGATTCATTAATGTACAATGGGTGGTGGGAATTTGTGCACTGCTGATTTTGATTCCTTTTGTCATGATTCTCGTGCTCTCTTCTCTTCTTTCCCACCCAATATTTATTACACCATGTTATAATTTTTTTAAAAAAATTTCTTCCCAAAAATTAAAATAATCAAAATCTCGTAAAAAAAATTACCTCCTCTGTCCTAAAAGTAAACTTTATAGCTTTTCATACATTAAAAAACAATTATTAATATATATCAAATAATAGATTAAATTACCTTTTGAATATTTCAAATATCTAATTAATTAAATAATTTTACAATGACAACTACCTAATCATTAATAAGAATAGTGTAAATATAATGTGTCAATATTATATAAAACACTGTAAAACTGCAAATATTTTATGATGGGCAAATTTCTATTTTGGGTGTCCCGTTTAGGGGTAATATAAATAAGACAATGAATGCTTCCTTGATTATAAAGATGTCCTTCCTAATCATTTCCTAATCATGCATCTTTTGGACAAAGAAATGGGCAACCTAGAGACTAATCGTCCTTCAAATAATATTGATTATAAAGATGTCCTTCCTACTCATGCATCTTTTGGACAAAGAAATGGGCAACCTAGACCTAGAGACTAATCGTCCTTCAAATAATAGAAAGTAGTAATGTACAAGTAGTATTATAATATCTGTATTATGTACTCTCCCATTCCACCTGAAAAGACACAAAATTTCATTTTGGATATCACATTGAAAAAAGACTCAAAATGGATTTTTTTTAAATATTTTTTTATTTATGAGACCCACTTGTCATATTCACAATAACTATCTACTTACTATTTTCTATCTCACATTCTCTCTCCTACCCTACTTTTTATATTCACAACACTTAATTCACTATACATTTTTCTTATTTTTCGTGCAATATCAACTTCATACCTTTTTAAATAGGACGGAGGGAAAAGATAATTTCGTTGATTTTGGATTTAAGTATTACTAGTATTATATTAGAGTTAACTTTGATGAGACAACTAGCTATAAGATTTCTTGTTTCACCACAAACTTATCAGAAAGAAATATGAACTTGCTTTTGTTTTTAAATGCACATGACTTTTTGTAATCAGATTTATATATTTTTATTTTTATTTTGCAATTACACTAGATGCATAAGACTTTCTTTATCATACACGTGTAATCTGAGAAAGTAATTTTTTTGTTTAAATAACTGCTTTTTATTCCCTTTATTAGTAAGAAATAAAGATGAAGGTGCAAAATGAATAACATCACTAATTTTTAATTTATGGGAAGGAAGATAGAAACTTGGATTACAAACATTTTCAATAACATAAATTAAAATACAACAATTGTTATACAAATAGAGCAGTAGTAAATAAGAAAAAAAAACAAATGCTTTTTTACTTAAGAAGATTACTTTCTTAATCATACATCTAGTACAATGAACTGGCAACCTAGTGACCTAATCAGACTTCAAAAAGAAAAAAAAAATGTACAAGTGGAACTATATTATCCTTATTAAGTAGGAAATTTCGTGGAACGTGGATTTAATTATACTCCCTCCGTCCTAATAGTAGCTTCCCATTTTGCCATTTTGGGTGTCCCATTAATAGCTTCCACTTTCCTTTTTTGGCAAAGGAATCTTTACTATTCCCTCCACCCATTCTCTCTCCTACATTATTTTAATACTCACAACACTATTATAATTTACTATTCCCTCCACTCATTCTCTCTCCTATTTTCAAATTACACTCACACAACATTTTTACTTCCCCCTCATTTTCTTAATTTGCGTGCAACCCAAAAATTGGACAGCTCTTATTGGGACGGAGGGAGTATACTCTCTCCATCCCGTAATCATCTTCCTATTTTTTTTAGTGTTATCGCGAATGTACTTTGAGCAGTAAATTTAGGTTAATTTAATTATTCTGATAAAAATTTAAAACTTGTTATTGATACACTATTATACTCCCTCCGTCCCGCATACCATTTCCCTTTGTCCGTTTTGGACGTCCCACATACCATTTCTCTTTTCTAAAATTGCAAAGAATCTTTACTATTCATCCCATTCATTCTCTATCCTACTCTATTTTATACTCACAACACAAATCAACTTACTATTTATCTCGCTCATTCTCTCTCCTACCTCACTTTTAATACTCACAACACTTGCACCACTTACAATTTTTCTTAATTCTCACGCTAAAACACTAAGATAAATGATATGTGGGACGGAGGGAGCAATATTATCAATAACAATTTTTAGATGTTAATTAGGATAATTAACTTAATCAAAATTATAACTCAAAGTACATTCATGTTAAATAATGTGAATTGACAACTCATAATGTGGTAACATTTGAGATACGAAAGAGGTATACCTTGGGATAAGGAGGGAGTAAAGTCCTGTTGGTAAGATTTGCCAGAAATTACAGAAGTTCTCATTAATTTCAAACTAGAACTCTATTCATTGATGATTTTCTAAATGAAGCCAATAATTAATTTTTTTTAAGGGTTTATTTTACCATCCCTCCACTTTTTCTTTGTTTTCACATTCTTCAATGATGAGTCCATTCGACAATTTATGTTAGCCGACCCCTCAAATAATTTTGGGACTCAGGCCTTTTTCTTGTTGTTCACTTTTATAATAGAGGAAGTCTCGGTTGTAAATGGGTTCCAAAAAGAAATCAAGGCAAATAAGTTAAAATGTAATAAAAGAACAAAATATATTACTGCATTGACACCTAAATATAATAAATATCATCAATTCATATTCACATGTAAATACAATTTGATTTGAAGTTACCAGTTTATTGGGTCTTTCACACGTACTACATTTCATAGCAGTCACTTTCCAAGCAATAACTGTTTGGACATCTGCAGATAAAAAATATTCATTTTTGTACCAAAATGAATATACTCCCTCTGTCCCAAATTGAATGATCATTTTTGTACCAAAATGAATGACTTTTTTGAAACTTGTCAATTATAAAACTTTGTCCCTAAATGATTATTTTCAAATTGTTTTTCATAATTCATTATATTTTTGCAAAACTAAACTTATGAAAGTGAATAGCAAGAAAGTTAATGTTTGTTTTTTTTTTCTATTAAAAATCAACATTTTCAAAAATGACCCTTAAACTCAAAATGATTTTTCATTTTGGAACGGAAGGAGTAGCTCTTTATCAAAGAGTTGTAAGTAACAATATCAGGCAAAATGTTTTTATCAATCATTTCTTCAAGGAGTTTCAAAGTATCATCAATTAGATTGTCCTTGCACAGACCATCAAAAGCATTTTATTCAAAAGACTGAAATCAGATGGGTAAACTGTCTGATTGAAGGGCGAGGCTGACTTTGGAGCATTTCATCAAACAGTTGGGGGGCATGATCGAGTTTTGGGACGGAGGGAGTATTTTCCTAAAGGCTTTGCACACTAGCTATAGCTGACACGCACACAAGCTTGACTGCAGGTCATTGTGTGAACAATGTATAACCAAGACTTGTATCACCCACATCACTTGCTCCATTGACTTGTGCTCCACCATATTTACAAAGTTTTATACCCAAAAAGGGTATTTTGGGGATTATCATCCTTGTCAGATGTCAGAGTTTGTTAGTTGTTAGATGAAGAAAAATGCATCAAATAACAAGAGAAAGAATCAAGTTTAAAGATTGCAAATAATTTCCTTGGACAGAGGGAGTATGCTATTGCAAATAATTTCCTTGGAAAGCACCTATTGCGCTGTCTCATTGCCAACCTAGTTGGCTAAGTAAGCCATTGATGTGATGAACCAAGTGGGCATGACCTTCCACCACCCTCACATTTGACCAATTCATGGCCATTAAGACACCTAGGTCTTTTGCAGCTGTCATAAATATTTTGCAACTGCAAATAGAAGGTTGTTAAAATACAGTTTAGACATCCTCTTTCTTTCAAGTAACCAAGGTGAAAATAAAATCACTCTTAAAAGGGACTTTTGACACAAATATGATACACCGGTGGCGGACTATAGATAAAAGCTAGGTCAATCTGTATTAGATCAAATCCAAAATCAACAGTATTTCCCTTGAAATTTTACACAACCCAAATACAGAGAGTGAACCTTGTCAGACGCAAAGCTTCAACAGTCAATCCAGAGTGGGACACTTGAGAATTCAAGAAAACTGGGTCACAACTTCAGTCAATGGGTCAGTTTAGCTAAAAGTACGAGTTCCCCCAAGGTAACCCCAAATCTGAGAAATATACCAATCCGTGGAAAAGCCAAGGGTTAATGGATGCTCAAGCACATGAAACAATTTAAGGAGCAATTCAAAAACTAATTGAGGGCACAGGTATTAAATATGCATAATGATACAGAGTGGGACACTTGTCAGACGCAAAGCTTCAACAGTCAATCCAGAGTGGGACACTTGAGAATTCAAAAACAATTTATCACGGCTTCAATACCATAATGATACTTAAGGAAACAAACCCGCATGTGGTGAGAGACATTTTTATTTGCAAGCCCAGGGACATTCATAAACGCAAGTATTTTCTTTCCATCAGCAACTGAAGTGCAAAAGTTGAGGGCACAGGTATTAAATATGCATCCTTAGCTATTTGGGGGGGGGGGGGTCATTTGATATGGGTCATCAGTATAGTGAAAAAAATACCACTATATCATGATTTTGACCCACTTACAATGAAATCGTCTTTTCCACTAAATGCATCACAATGACACATGATCCATGCTGGATGAAAAAAGTAAATAAAACTTCTACCGTCATAATGATCCAAATAAGTGTACCATAGGGTTGGGCACACGAGGATGGTCACCACACAAACAAGGAAAGGTATCCATTGTATCATGTGGCCCCGCACACCGAAACGTAAAGCAATTGCATATTGGTCGAAGATCTGAATCACAGTAGGAAGTTGCTGCTTGGATACATCATTCCTGTTATAGCCATAAAAGTGAAAATAACTGAAAGCTAAGAAACACAAGATTCCTATAGTATTGCACACAACGAAGCCCCAAACTGAACCAAACCCTAGGGATTCAGCGCTCGAAACATCAGATTCCTAATTTCGAATTTCAAACAGCAGTTAGAATTCAAAATACCACAGAAAACCCTAGGAATTTCAAATTCAACAATAATCCCCAAATTTCCAACCTATAACTCAGAAGAAGGAATCCACAGAAACCCTAACATTTCAGAACTCAATCGTGGAATTTCAATTCAGGCTACAAACGGAAACAAACTAATTTAAAAGGCCCTAAACTTACAACATCGAGGTAGAGGATGAAATAATTTGGGATGCAAATACAGATAAATAATGCATATAGAGGCAAAATAATTTATAACACCTAACAACAAAGATGTGTCAAAAGAATAAAGAGGGAGGTGAAGGGGGAGGGGCATGAAATGTGGGCTAGAAAAAATAAAATTCACAATACAACAACAACAACAACAAAGCCTTAGTCCCAAAATAATTTGGGGTCGGCTAACATGAATCCTCATATGTCATCGTGTGAAAAGGTTGTTGGAAAAAAATAAATAAATAAGTAAAAAAAATAGAAAATAATAATAATAATAAATAAAAAAATAAAATAAAATAAAATAAAATAAAAAAATAAAAAAATAAAAAAATAAAAATAAAAATATACATGTGTGTGTGTGTGTGTGAGAGAGAGAGAGAGAGAGAGAGAGAGTGTGTGGTGTGATCATTAAGGATATTTATGAACATATGCTAGTAACACTGCTTAAAAGCCAACTTTTGATGCACAAAAATTAAGAATGGATACTCATTTAGGGACGCGGGGAGTAGAAGATTACTGCATATATATAACTATACATGAGGACCATACCTAGACTTCATTTCTCTCTTCGGCATCCAATATCCTCTACTAGGAAAATTACAGACATGCAAGGAAATTAATTGATGCGTTACACTCTACCGGGAATTTCATGTAGACAACACTTCATTCAGGAAGATGACAAACTAAGACTCCAAATATGAAGCCTCTTTACATTTGGCGTTTCTCTAGTAAAACTCGTATAAATAGAGAAAAACATTATCAGAGTTGCACCAAAACCAAAAACATTCACAGAGAGTGAAAAGAAGAGAGAGATATTATGAAAAAAATCAACCTGGGAGCATCTCTTCTGTTATTGTCCATTCTCCTTGTCACGCATTCACTGGATGTTGCTGCTCAGACATGCAAGGCAAGTTGAACTATTAAGGGGAAAAAGGCCCCTCCTGGACAGTGCAACCGAGAGAACGACTCTGATTGTTGCATCCAAGGAAAGCCTTACACAACTTACACATGTTCACCCCAGGTGACAAGTAATACCAAGGCAACTCTCACACTAAACAGTTTCCAAAAGGGAGGCGATGGTGGGGGGCCATCTGAGTGTAACGGTCACTATCACTCGGATGAAACACCGGTTGTTGCACTATCAACTGGATGGTATAAAGGAGAGGAAAGGTGCCACAACTTCATCACAATAAATGGTAATGGGAGAAGCGTGAAGGCCATGGTTGTAGATGAATGTGTCTCTACTATGGGATGTGATGAAGATCATGACTATCAGCCACCATGCCCCAATAATATCGGTGATGCTTCAAAGTTGTGTGGAAAGCTTTAGGTGTCCCTGAAGATAACTGGGGAGACTTGGCTATTACTTGCTCTCTGTAATTTTTCTACTCGTGAATATATATAGTATCTTTATACACGTAAATACGCATCTACAACTACACATATAGGTTCATTCAATAATCAAAAACATGACAAAATCCAGATGAGTTGAATAAAGTTAAGGTTCAACAGGTTCTTGCAAGGCATAACCATGACAATTTAGATGAACCGTGATACTCGTCGGCAAGTCACATAGTAAAGTTGTATATATATTCCCTAAGAGGGCAAATCTCACTTTGATGTAAACATGAACTACTAATTGTTTTTGTTAATGTTTTTTTGTTAGAAGGCTTGCTTATAATTCATCTTTAGTGAGTCCAATCAACCACAGAAAATGATCCTACTATTCGGAAAAAATGAACCATGTCCGACAAAAACATGCCATAAAAACTAGATTGGTAAATGAAGAAGGAAAAAGGCTTTTCTTACATACTAGAACAATTACGGAGGGCCCTGGTTAAGGATTGCCATTTCTGAGATGCCCTCAGACTACAGATCTGCCTTTTACTTCATCGATGACTATTAGAAAAGTGTAACGTTACATGTACAACATAAGGAACCTATTTTTAACTCATTCATCTTCTGGGTCCAACATCCTCATCTAGTGGAATAACATAGAGCAAGCTGTTACTTCTAAAGACATGTTACAGCTTTGACGCCTGTATAAATCCAAGTATGGTTTACCGCTAATAAAGACTTTCACACACACTTTTCATGAAGTATTATAAACTGCACATATTTAATATTTAAAATTTGCAATCTTATGGCAAGAGAATATAGAAAATAAATACTCATTTTATTGAAGAATATGCCAAATTGAAACTCCAAGCGCACAGTAGTCATACTCCATTTTCCAGAATATCCTAGAATGTGGTACTCAACCCCCCCCCCCCCCCAAAAAAAAATATCCATGTCCTCTAATTTTACAACCAATGCTTGCAGAAGCCATTCCTTTGTCTTAACTATCCTCACTCTAAAAGAACAAGATGATGGAATAAGTTAAATCTGACTGCAGTTAAATTACAACCAAGTCTTCTCACATAGCACAACAAAGCAGTCATCATTAAAGCAACGGTACAGTTCTGTTTTTGACCGTAAGCTTGGAACTTTGTAAGGAAAACCTTTTATAAATATATAATCTCTTATATTTACGTGTATCCAACATCCAACACTCAGGAAAACAGAAAATTGGAAATACGAAAAGCTTCATGTCAGCGGCATTACTTCTTATACTAAGTATTCTCGTTATTTCACATCTTCTGAAGTCATAGCTCAAGTTTGCAAGCCTAGTGGAGTTATAAGGGGTAAAAATCTCCCTCCATGTGACAATGAGGATAGATCCAAGTGTTGTCTCCCAGGAAAGCTTTATCCCATTTACAAATGTTCACCCCTCGTGTCTAATAGTACAAAGGCAATACTCACACTAAGCGACTTTCCAAGCGACGGGGATATTTCAACATCGTGCGATGGAGAATACCACAGAGCAGATGATCCAATTGTTGCACTTTCAAGTGGATGGTACAACGGAGGAAAAATGTGTCTGCAAAATACCACTATAAGGGCTAACGCACGAAGCGTATATGCCAAAGTTATAGATGTGTGTGACTCAACAACGGGATGTAATGTAGACAATGACTATCAGCCTCCATGTGGTAACAACATTGTTGAAGCCTCGGTAGGTGTATGGAAAGCCTTAAGTGTACCTGACGATAATTGGGGGGAGATAGATATTACTTAGTCTGATGCATAGTCCAAATTTCTTGCCCTTTTCATAATGTTGCGTACCTTTTTCCGCTGTTTAACGTTTATGGTAGAATGTGTGAAATCATATATGTATTTCATAAACATATAGAATATTAGGTTGTCATCAGACAATAGCACCAGAAAAGAACTCTGTTTATCTGTGATATGAAACACGAGGGGCAGAATAGAGTGGACGCGGACATTACAAACAAAATCAGATGCTCAAAGCTTACAAGTAAATCTGTGAAAGCCTTGAGAAATAGTAATGTCATAATCAAAGTCAAATTACTAAAGAATCAAAAGAAACCAATTTCAAAATCTAAATATGTACCATTGTGGCTAGTATTACAAAAGCTAAAATCAAATTACTTCAATAATAGAAATAAAGTGGCATAATATTTTATTAGTAGTCAAAAATCACCAATTTCAAAAACTAAATAGTGTGAAACCCTAAGTAGAATTTAATATTTAATTGTTAAATTGAAACCCGAAAACATCGTCAATAAATTAATACTTACAATCAATCATGTGAACTATAAAATTAATATAAGAAGACAAATCAATTTTAAAAAGACCTAAATTGATTGAGACCTAAATTAATTCGAAAGAGAAAAATTAGTTACCGTCAGGGTTCAGCTCTTGACCGGTGACCGTGCGGCGCGTTGGACGGCAGGCGGCTAGGTTACCGGCGAGTGGCGACGCGGGGAACAGTGGCAATCTCAGGTGGTGCTCGAGAGTTGCGCGCTAATTTCTGATTCTGCATTCTCTTTAAAAAAGTTGTTTCCAAATATTAAAATATGTTTCTTACAGACACCTCACTGTTATGTATAGTACAAATCAAACCCTACAATTACACAATAGTAATAGTATTTTACAAACCAATCACCTACAATACATATGCAACATAATTTAATAATTGGTTAATGACAATTTAGGGCCTGAAGTCTACGATGAGTATCAGATTGGGGCCTGAAGTCTTAAATATGTCAATTTAGGGCCCAATGTTACTATTTTGATCAATTTGGGGCTTTTTGACGTTTTTCGTCCAAAAAGCCCGTTAAGTGACCACGTGCGATTCACGCGATATTCCGCGAGGGCATTTTGGTTATTTCACGTTCAGACCTCAATCTGATACCTCCTCGTAGACTTCAGGCCCTAAATTGTCATTTGCCCTATAAAATAATAAATAAAAATATTTAGTTTTTTTTTTTACAAAAAATAATTAGTAAATTTAAAATATTGAAAAAAATAAAGATAATAGTTAATAGGATTTAAAATAATTTAAGATATTAACTATTATCCTTTTTTCTAATTATTTTGCTTCAAAAAATTTATTAATTATTTTAGATTGGATAATTTATAAAATATATAAATAAAAATAGATTAAATAAAATAAATATTTATAAAAAATATGCTTACCCAATCATCTCACCACCACCTCATCACCACCATCACCCCATCTCATCATCCAACTTGTCCAGTACATGCGTGGCACATGTTACTTAACTGAGTTTTCTAACAAAATTCGTCAAAAAACCCTTAATTGACGAAAAATATAGATATTGAGCCCAGATTTGACAAAATTTAGATATGGGGCCCCATTTCGAGAACATCCCCTCGAGTTTAGGCCCTAAATTGCAATTTATCCATAAAAATATTTTTTTTTTACAAAAATAATTAGTAAATTTAAAATATTGAAAAAAAATAAAAATAATAGTTAATATGATTTAAAATAATTTAAGATATTAACTATTATCCTTTTTCTAATAATTTAAATTACTAATTATTTTGCTTCAAAAAAATTACTAATTATTTTAGATTGAATAATTTATAAAATATATAAATAAAAATAGATTAAATAAAATAAATAAAATAAATATTTACAAAAAATATGCTTACCCAATCATTTCACCACCACCTCATCACCACCATTTGCCCTATAAAATAATAAATAAAATATTTAGTTTTTTTATTTTACAAAAAATAATTAGTAAATTTAAAATATTGAAAAAAATAAAGATAATAGTTAATATGATTTAAAATAATCTAAGATATTAACTATTATCCTTTTTTTCTAATAATTTAAATTACTAATTATGCTTCAAAAAAATTACTAATTATTTTAGATTGGATAATTTATAAAATATATAAATAAAAAGAGATTAAATAAAATAAATACTCCCTCCGTCCCACGTGATTGCAAACTAACTTTTTGGGTGTGGAAATTAAGGAAAAGTGATGTAAGAAAGAGAAAAAGTTAAATGTTGTGAGTATGAAAAATTAAATAGGAGAGAAAATGAGTGGGAGGAA
The DNA here is from genome assembly GCA_022495995.1 of Adenophora triphylla var. japonica. NCBI lineage: Eukaryota > Viridiplantae > Streptophyta > Magnoliopsida > Asterales > Campanulaceae > Adenophora > Adenophora triphylla. The sequence continues at coordinate 54,987 of JAFEMH010000237.1, read as the reverse complement.
TAGTGAGGAAAGAGAATGTTGTGAGTATAAAAGTGAAGTAGAAGAGAGAATGAGTGGGTGGAATAGTGAATATTCTTTGCCATTTTGGGAAGTTTGCATTTACGTGGAACGGACCAAAATAGAAGACAGACCAAAATAGAAATAAGTTTTCATTCACATTCACGTGGGACGGAGGGAGTATTTACAAAAAATATGCTTACCCAATCATCTCACCACCACCTCCACGCCATCTAATCACCCAACCATCTCACCACCACCACCACCATTAACAACCACACAATCAAATCACCACAAATGAAACCCATATTCAAAATTAAGAGTCTCAAATTCACCCCCAATTAATTCATAAGATAACATATTTCAATGAAATTGCAGATCTGGAAATGAATTCAATAAATTGGACTGTCTTCTCCACCGTCATTGAGAAAAAAAAAAAAAAAAAAAAAAAGAAATAATTGTACATGAAGAGGGTAAACTAAGAAGTGAGATGATGCAGTCAATTTCGAAGTAAATTCCCAGATCTTGTCTCGAACCAAATCAAAAAATGAAATTGAGAAGCGAGGGGAGGGGAGGGGAGGGGAGGGGAGGGAAGGGGAAGGAAAGTCGCCAGTTGGGGGAGCCATGGAGAGATGGATGAACCAATTTGTAGTGGTGGGGGGAGGCGGCACAGGAAGAGGGTTAGGGCATCAATCAGTAGAGAGAAAGTATTTGTTTCTTTGCTTTTGTGAAGCTGTAGATTTGGAGAGGAGGGGACGGAGGGTAGGGCTTAGGAGTGGATGGAGAAGAGAGAAGACAAACTTTTTATAATTTGATCTTTTGCATTCCAAAATTTGGAAATGAGGTGGGTTTTGTTAAACACTTTTTTTTCATTTTTAAATATATACTCCCTCCGTCCCAGACCAAAGGTTCATCTTTCCCTTTTGGGACGTCCCAGACCAAGAGTTCATTTCCATAAAAGGCAAGTTTTTGAATATATTAATACCCTTATCATCTTCATATATTTACAAAAAAACCATTCATTATATCCTTATACATTCTCTCTCCTATTTCCTACCACACATTTAACTACTATTCCTCCCACTCATTCTCTCTCCTATTAAATATTTTTAACTTTTACATTCTCTCCCTATTCCCTACCACACATTTAACTTTTACATTATCTCTCATATTTCCTACCACACATTTAATTACTATTCCCTATCTCACATTTAACTTTTATTCATTTTTTAAAAAAATTCTTAAGAAGCGTGAAATTCCCCCCATATACCCTTGGTCTGGGACGGAGGGAGTAGTATATACTAGAGCAAGCCCGTGTCCAAGGACACGTGTTTTTTTTTTTTTTTAATTAATTTTTTTTTAATTTAATTTTTTTTTAAGGGCAAAATGGGAAAGGGACAACTTAGTGAGGGTCAAATGGAAAATTTGCCCATTGAAACTGCTCATTCAACTGTAGCAAGTACAAGGTGTGATTTATACTATATATATATATATATATATATATATATATATATATATATATATATATATATATATATATATATATATATATATATATATATATATATATATATATATATATATATATATATATATATATATATATATATATATATATATATATATATATATTAAGATAAATAATTATAAAATATTTTTTGAAACTCAGTTATTATGGTATTGCAACTAAATATTTTTAAATTTCCTCAATATTTTAAATTTACTCAATATTTTCCTCAATATATATATATATACATATATATTAAGATAAATAATTATAAAAATATTTTTTCAACTTTCCTCAATATTTTAAATTTACTAAATATTTTTTGTAAAAAAAAAGTAAATATTTTTATTTATTATTTTATAGGGCAAATGACAATTTAGGGCCTGAAGTCTACGGGGAGGTACCAGATTGGGGCCTGAACGCGAAATGACCAAAATGCCCTCACTGAATCTCACGTGAATCGCACGTGGTCACTTAACGGCCTTTTTGAACGAAAAACGTCAAAAAGCCCCAAAATTGATCAAAATAGTAACTTTGGGCCCTAAATTGACATATTTAAGACTTCAAGCTCCAATCTGGTACCTCCTCGTAGATTGCAGGCCATAAATTGTCATTTGCCCTTTTATAATACACAACATACTCGTTAGTAAGCACTAACGAGGTGACCATATTTTATTGGTTATATCGATTGTAGACCCGCCACACTATAATTAAAAGTATCAACATAATTATGATATATTATTTTATAAACCAAATTATATGACTTTTTTTGTAACTTTAGTATAACCTCATTAGTATCATATGAGTTATGTATATTTTGTTTACTTATGACGTCAAATAACTAGCAGAGTTGATGGTGTGACAATGCCACGTCAGTGTCATGTCATCATTAGAATCACCGTTAATGATGTGGTGTCATTGACGCAGACTATAGAGTGACAGACCACGTAAGTAATAAAAAATAAAAAAAATTGCAATATTTAATAACAAATTCAAAAGTATGTTGTCTAGCTGTCAATAACGAATACTCCCTCCGTCCCACTATACTTGACACTTCTTTCCATTTTGGGCCGTCCCACTATACTTGACACCTTCCAAAAATAACCACGTTTTTATATTTTTATATTCACTCTACCCCACCACTCATTCTCTCTCTTCATTGTCCACCACTCAATTTATTCAACCAACACTACTATTTACCCCACTCATTCTCTCTCTTCATTTTCTACCACACATTTTTTTTATTTTATTCTTTTTTCTTAGTTTTTGAACCCACCCCTTGGGTGTCAACTATAGTGGGACGGAGGGAGTATATCGCATTATTTGCAAACTAGGATAAAATCAGTTGGATAAGTTCGTAATTATTCCCAAAATAATACAGTTGTGTACTCATCTATTCCAAAATAATTTTCCTTTTTTTATTTGGTGACCAAAAAAATAAGATTATGATCAATGAAGCATTAGTGTGACAAGTCTCTTGACCACAATCTTGATTGTTTTACGCTTCGGCTAATCTTATAAGAAGTGCTCTCTTCAACCTGCTATCATGGGCGGGCCTAGGATTAAAATGGACGGGGTTCACAAATTACATTACCCAAAAATTTCAAAAAAATAATTGCTTTTTACATTACTACCTACATCGATTCTTCCTTTTTTGTCAAGAGGGTGGGCTGAGCTGGTAAGTGAGGGGTGTACTTAGTAGTTTTTTTTATTTATTTTTACATGTCAACATTAAAAAGGGGGGTTTCACAGCCACCCCTTTACCAAAGCCTGTGTCCGCCCCTGCCTGCTATAAATTCACATAGGCAGAGTGAAATATGATAAAACTCGGGTTCATAACGACATTAATTCTCGTAATCCTTATTTTCCACAACGTTTCGCCCTCACCAAAAGTCAATGCAGCTTGACAACCTTGTAAGCCAAGCGGTAGAATCAAGGGCCGAAAGCCGCCACCTGTTGACGTCCAAGACTACCAATTTTGCGTCCAAGGCAAGATATACACAACATACAAATGCTCACCGCCCTTATCCAACACTACCAAAGCACTTCTCACTCTATACAGTTTCAAACAGGGTGGGGCCCTTTATGGCCCGTCAAAATACGACGGTCACTATCACTCTGTACATCATATGATTCCTTATAGACCCTTTACCATTCCTAAATTCAGATCATTTGAATACAGCAGCAGAAGAAAGTTGTACGGCCACATCTTCTGCATAATAGAACTTGCTCGATAACACAGATGAAAGAAAAATAGCAAAAGTTTTGGAGATAGTCCTAGTTTCAACTCAACTATAACCTCATTGGTCAACTTCCATAGCTTGGGCAGCTTTAGCCTTAGCCAAGGGAGTCAATAATGATTAAAAACACTTAACAGTGAAACCGCTACCTTTCTTTTTCTTAGCCCCACCGTCCACCTGATAAACAACCAAATCACACAACAAAGCATGATTAAAAACACTTAAAAGTGACGAACCCAAATGAAACTACACTCTCCAAAATTATTGAAATAGCCTGCGAAAATACTTTTCTAGTCAATAATTTTTGTGGCTCCAAATCAGGCTATTCTAATTAGTACAAAGAGGATGTTTCCGGATGACCCACGATGTAAATTGCATCGAAAATTACATGGACCGACTGTTACTTCATAACAAAGAAAAAGAAGTGCATAAAGTATAGTGAGCCATTTTGCTTTATTCCATCATATTCCCAAGCAAAATTTAAAAAAAAAAGTGAATCTTTGGCTACATCGGAAATGATGGAAAAATATCATAAAAGATCACGAACCTAAATTTTGAAATGAGACTGAAATATCTTGAAAAAGAGGTAGACACATTTGCATTAATATAGAAAACACATGTAAATGGAAGTAAATTAGAAACCAAGTTTCCAGGATAATTTCAGGCCTTTCTGTTGAAATAAATTGGCACTTCCTTTAAAAATGGTATGCTTTGTTAGATAAGGGAACAGAGTGACACTAACCTTGTAATAGCATGCTCGAGAACTCCATTAATGTAAGCCTTTGTTTCAATGTGGAAACAGTATGCCATCATAACTATTAACTGGAGTAATCCATGGAATTGAACCTGCCAACAAAAGCAAGTATGAAATGGTTTAATCAACCGAATAAGCAATCTAAGAACTGTTTTACATATTTTCTTTAATATAATCTCTCTGTCCCAAAAAGACTCCCCACAAAAGAGTATTTCTCTAACATGTAAAATAAGAGCAAAGGGTGAGCAATCTAGAAGTGGACATCTTTTAATTTGAAGACTTGAAAACATGGGAAACAGAGTTTCTGGCAACTTGTGAAGCTTATGACAGCCGTAGATGTTGAGGTGTTGAAGAGAGGAGAGGTTTTGAAGGCCTTCTTCAAGAGGTTTAGGAATTTCTAGTTCATATTATGTAATGTTTTCACTTTTAAATATATATGGTAAATGAAAGAATGTTTATGCATGGTTGAATGGGATAAGGAGAAATTCAAAACACAAACTTATGAATGTGTAAAATAGAAAGAATGTAAAGCCTCGAAAACATAATTATTTTTTTCTTGTGTGTGTGTGTAATATGTACAAGAATCTGAGCCTCTATTAGGCATGCATTCATAGATCAGCATATTTCTTCTGTTTCAAAAGGATCAGCCATATAGTCGAAAAATGTTAACAATGCTGGAGATTTCAGATCAAATAACCTAATTCTTGAATGCCTTCGGTTCCTGTCTAGAAGATCTTGACTGCCCTTTTCACTGTTATTTCTGGTCTATTTGCTGAAGTGGTTTAGGAGATGATCGAACTTTGAGCATAAAATGAAGTTTAATTCCTGCAGTTTGATAATTGTTATTCACAAAAGAAAAGCATAAAAACAGAGGAAGGGACTGAAATATATTTATCCATCCATGTGTATTTGGTGATACGAAGCAATTAAATGAGTCTTCCCAAACATAAATGGAGGTTGACGAACACAATCTTTGTCCTTTCCATAGTCATTGATTTTTGCCCCATTAATACTGACACTGCCGGAGCATGTTTTTGTATTTTGAAGCAGCCAAGAAGATGGAGCCACAATTGGAAAGTCATGACGATGATAATTGACTGGTAGTTGTATTCGTAATACCTGGCACAGTTTTTCCTCCTCCCTAAAGATGCTGAGAATCTCAATGTCTTGAAAAGATCATGCATTTGAGACTGTATGTCGTGTATTTGCCTTCTTTCAATGTGGGGCCTGAGGCAGCTCCTTCCCTTCATTCTTCAATTTTACTCGCAAGTCTCTGCTTCAACATTCAAACCAGATAAAATTAAGAGAATGGCATGCATGAAGATGAGTCCGAGTTTTTTTAATAAATGAGTTAAACTAACCTTTGACAAGAAAACAAGAGGGACATAAAAGAACAAATAAAGATTGCAGTGTAGTTTGACCAGCATAATTCCATGATCCTTTTCCTTGTTTTGCTTCTTGGTCATAGCCTCCATGCACATAAGCTCAGTAGCCGCCAGCTCACAAATCAGGAATATGCATAGCATCCAAACTTTTGTTTACTTATTCCGAAGCTAAATGAATAAGGTATCCATTAGAGATTAACATATTAATGAAGTCCGTTAATCAAAAAATAGTACATGAGCATTAGTTTCTATTAGAGATAATATAGTATATGAGCGTATTTACCTTTATCATTCGCTCAAAGTGCTTTATATGCCTCAATTACTTATTCCGAAGCTAAATGAATAAGGTATCCATTAGAGATCTTCTGTAAAGTTGCTTGCACCCAAAGACAGGAGACTTGGATAAAGTTCAGGAAAGGAGAATGATCGTAAAATGGCAATAAATATGTGCATGAGAATCTAGTAACTTACCAATTATGAACAAGAACTACTGATAAACCTTGTCAGGCTCCGACTCCTCCGAAACCAAAAACAGAAAGAACTTTGACATTATGAGCTGCTTCTTGCTCGTGGCAAAGGGTATAAGATATGAGCTATGTCCATGACCCCATAGATTTCAATTCTTGGCTGCAATCATTGCTGATGTGGCAAGTTCTGGAGTTCCCCCCAATCACAGATGGTCAATCCTTAGAGATGTTAGCCTATTCCTGTAGTTACAAAAAACAAAAGGATTAAGAATGAAAGAAAACAGGAACAGGGGTATTTTATGTAAGCAGAAGTTGAGAAATTTTGGCAGGACTATAAAAGGCCAAAATCAAGCAAGAGCAAAAAATGAAAAGGACAAAATCAAGTAATCGATTCAAGCAAAGACAAAGACACGCCCTTCTCAGTCTGCTTCCTTCAAATTCTCACAATTACCAAATGAGAGTGTTATGGGTTGGGTTTAAGAGATAGAAATAATCCAATTAATTAGAATTGAATTATCAATTTAGGAGTGAATTATGAATTGGGGGAGAAGAAACAGATGAAATTAGAGAGAGAATAGGTGAGAGAGAGAGATTAAGAGAGAGAAAAGAAGATTCAGGAAAAATATTGTTATCATTTCCGTTTAATTCCCCTCACCATGCTCAGCTATAAGACGCCTGAACACGTGGGTTACAACGGAAAGAAGGCTACGCCCTTAACAGAACAAAACGACGACGCAAATGGATAACCCTTCCTTCTACACATACGAAACGACAGCGTTTTCTTTAAAAGAGAAAACGCACAACAAAAACTAAATAACCCGACGCTTCCTAACAACTTATTCCCTTAACCCAAAACGACAACACTGCAACCATCTTCCAATTCCAACTGTCATCCCCAAATCAGCAGGAACCCTAATTGTGACAGAGAGATGCCTGAGAGTTGTGGGTAGCTTCTTGCCCATGGGAAACCATTTAAGACTTGGACATCAATAAATTGAAACCATCTCGAGATTAGAGAATTCATATTCTCCGAGTCTTTATTTTCTATATTCTCTTGCCATAAGATGCCTGAGAGTTGTGGGTAGCTTCTTGCCCATGGGAAACCATCTCTGAGAGTTGTGGGTAGCTCCTACTGCTATCTTTCAGCTTCTCACACCAATGGATGGTCAATTGCCTCAGAGACGTGAGATTGTTTTGCCAATTCGGCATCTTCTCAAGCTTATAACAACCCATTAAATACAAACTCTCAAGATTGTGAGGTAGCAGTTGCTCTTCATCTCCCAACAATTCTAGTTCTTCACAATTAGATACACTAAGCGATTTCAATTTCCTTAGTATCTGACATGCAACTTTTTCTTCCCACAAATATCTCAGTTCCTTACATCCATAAACAGTTAGATCCTCAACTCCTCCCAAACACTCAATAATCCCTTCATCTAGTTTACTTAGCCCTGATATATCCCAAATATTCAACTTCTTAACAGAGCCAACCCCAACCATACTCCTTAGAATCATCTCCCCACAACCATCCAATTTTAACAATACAAGTGATGGAATCTTTGGAAGTGAAACCTTTTTAAGTTCCATACACTCTGACATTTCCAGATTTTGTAGGCTTGGGAATGCTCCTAAATTTTCATCAACACACCATTCCTCCCAACCTTTCATATTACTAAAGCATAGATATATGAGTGACTGGAAAGCAACATTATGAGGAGAGCAACTTCCCAGAAACTCCGGACCCACTACTTTCACCCCATCCATGCATTCAATGAACAACTCCTTGAGTGAAATTAATTGTCCTAGTTGTTGGAAAACTTGGGTGTATTTAAAAAATAGCTTTGAAAAAGAAACGGGACGGAAAATTATATTTCAAAAATAAGTCGAGGCAAGAGTTTGACTCTTTCTCCGTAAGACAATATTGCCCCGTATACGAGTGCTCACGGTCTACGGCAATTGTCTCCAAGATACAACGACTTTCGGAATTTCAGATTGCAGCACAACAACTCTGAAACTATCGGGCGAACTACTGAATACTCGGGATTTTCTTGGACTCGAAAAGCAAGACTTATGAATGCTAGGATGCTTTAGAGAATAGAATGCTTGAATGATTTTGGATTGGAATGAAATGAGGAGGAGGGGGCTATTTATAGTTATTGAAGAGATGGGGTGTCTATTGGGAATAGACACAAATTGCACCCGTTAAATCTGGACCGTTGGATCTAAGCGAATTGGATGGAGGAGATCTGTTGGGTCGGCCCAACAGCCTTGACCCGCCTCTTCCAAGAGACATGGGTCGCCCATGCCTTTTCTCCAACCATCACAACCCAAGACCAAAACCGGATCAGTGCCATCCCTTGCTGAACATCCGCGCCTTGGCCCAATTGCCACTCAACCCAGCCGAACCTGGTCCGAGCCATCCCATACCCAGATTGGGCCAATTCCATTCGGCCAGCCCAATTGCCACTTAACACAGGCGGCCCAAACCAAGCCACCCTACCTTGGCCCAACCATCCCACGCGAAGCATCCGCCGGTCCACACCCATTTGAACTGCACCGAGCCGAATTCCGTCAAAAGTTTAAGGCTCCTTAGCTCCTAGCGACGATGCGTACGTGCAAAGTGCAAAGTGCGCCCTAAACCGCCCTTCGCGCGCTTCGCGGGTTGTGGGTCTATTTTGAACTAGAACAAAACTAGCTCAATAGCCCACTTGGATGCATGGTTGTGCCAATGGCCCAACTAGGTTGGCCCAAGGAGATTAACTTGATGTCTCCTTCCTTGGATGCTCACATTAATAAAGTGAAGTAACTTCCCTTTTTCTAGCAATGTGGGATATGGTTCTTCCATTCCAACTTCTCTTCAAATAACAACATTTAGTTGCTCACTTTAACCATTAATTTCTCATTCACCCGAAATTGGTTTTGAGAAAATAAATATACCATTTTAATCTACACTAAATGTAGATTAATTATTTGCAACTTATTTCTATTTTTACAAAATAGAAACTTCTAGAAACTTGGTCAAATATTGGTCAAACACCAATAAAACTACCAATTTCTAACAATCCCCCACATGAATGAAATTAATGCATGAATGCAGACTTTCAAGAAAAAATCCCGACGAACTGTTACCGCATCGGGGTAGGTAGCTTTCGGCTTTGAACCATCCCTAGTAAGATGCTATCGGATTTACTTGCTTTGCTCGGTGAACGCGATGTCTTGAGCGATCGGCGTTTTGTGTAAACCAAGACAATAACATTTACACGATAACAATTCTGATATCTTTCGTTCTCACGTTGTGTCCAATTCGGCCCTGGACCATATCTTGGATTCATAAGTGTTTTCTATTAGAAGCGGCCAAACTTCTTCACTTATATAGGTGATCTCCTATAAGGAGTAACCTGCAATACTCCACCTTTGTTAAGGTATAGGAATCATTAAAAGCTTTAAAGCTTACCCTCACCACACGTCGCCAGGTTTCTTTCACTTGGGCAGCTTCTGAGAATGGGTTTTAAGAAGTTCCAAGTGTGCTACTAGAATATCCATAACTTAGTTGTCTCATTGAACCACGTTTGTGGGATCTCCACTCATCATGGTTGAGGTACCGCTATAGACTTCTTTTATTGTGTGGGTTTTAACCCCATTCCCCTTACTGCATTGTACATTTGATCTCTGTTTATTCCTTTCGTAAACGGATCCGCTATATTTTCTTTTGACTTTACATAGTCAATGGAAATTATTCCATTAGAGATCAATTGTCTTACTGTATTATGCCTCCTCCGTATGTGTCGCGACTTTCCGTTGTACATACAGCTTTTAGCTCTTCCAATAGCTGACATGCTGTCACAATGTACCATGACAGGAGGCACTGGCTTATTCCAGCATGGAATATCCTCTAGAAAATTTCTGAGCCGTTCGGCTTCTTCTCCAAATTTTATCTAAGGCGATAAACTCGATTCCATTGTGGAACGAGCTATACACGTTTGTTTAGAGGATTTCCAAGACACGGCTCCACCACCAATGGTAAATACATACCCACTTGTGGATTTTGAGTCTTTGTGTCTACGATATCCAATTTGCATCACCGTATCCTTCCAATACAAACTGGATATCTCGTATAATGTAATCCATGGTTTATGGTATGTTTTAAATACCTAAGCACTCTTGTTAGTGCTTTCCAATGTTCAGTATTTGGATTACTCGTGAATCTACCCGGTCGAGTACAGTTTGTTAAGTACATTAAACTTCCTATGACTCGAGCATAATTTGATTGTGATACTGGGTCACCTTTATTTTTGGCTAAATGTAGACTTAGATCTACCGGAGTCTTAGCCAGAGACAGATCGAATGCTTCGAATTTCTTAAGTACATTCTCGATGTAGTGAGATTGTGATAAGACAATTCCGTTATCTGTCCTAGAGATCTTTATCCCTAGAATAACATCCGCTTGACCTGCATCTTTCATGTCAAAGTTCTTCTTTAACATCTTTTTGGTTTTCATGATTATATCATGATTACTTCCAATGATTAGCATGTCATCCACGTATAGACATATAATCACATATTCAATCGGTGTGCCTTTAATGTATACACATTTATCACACTCATTTATTTTGAACCCGTTTGACAACATGGTTCGGTCAAACTTCTCGTGCCATTGTTTTGGTGCTTGTTTAAGACCATATAATGATTTGACAAGTTTACAGACCTTTTGTTCTTGTCCATGTGCAACGAACCCTTCAGGTTGTTGCATATAAATCTCCTCATCTAATTCTCCATTTAGAAAGGCCGTTTTCACATCCATTTGATGTATCTCAAGGTTATGCAGAGCTGCGATAGCAATGAGAACACGAATGGATGTGATCCTTGTTACGAGGAGAATACGTATCGAAGAAGTCATATCCTTCTCTTTGTTTGAACCCTTGAGCTACCAATCTAGCTTTGTACTTATCAATAGTTCCATCTGCTTTGTACTTCCTTTTAAGGATCCATTTGCAACCCAACGGTTTGCATCCTGGAGGAAGATCTACTATCTCCCAAGTATGATTTTGCATGATGGACTCAATTTCACTATTGATAGCTTCTTTCCAGAGGAGCTTACGGACTAGACAAAGCTTCTTGCAATGTCCTTGGTTCATCATCTAACATGTAAGTTAGAAAGTCAGGACCAAAGGTCTTAGCTACCTTTGTCCTCTTACTTCGTCTTGGCTCTTCATCTTCTTGAGAAGAACCAATAGCCGTATCATAAGTTCTTTTATTTGAACTTGCTTCATTCTTTTCCTTACATGGAAATTTAGTTTCAAAGAATACTGCATTCCTTGATTCTATAGTCATTCCTGCCGTTATATCAGGAATTTCAGACTTGTGCACTAAGAATCGATATGCACTACTATTGTTTGCATATCCAATGAAAATGCAATCAATGGTTTTGGGTCCTATCCGCACTTGTTTAGGTTTAGGTATTTCTACCTTTGCTAGGCACCCCCACACTTTAAGATAATTGTAGGAAGGCTTTCTTCCATTCCATAATTCATATGGAGTTTTATCTTTATTCTTGTGTGGTAACTTGTTAAGAATGTAGTTAGCTGAAAGGATAGCTTCCCCCCACAAGTTGTCAGGTAAGCCCGAGCTGATTAACATTGTGTTCATCATCTCCTTAAGAGTTCGATTTTTCCTTTCAGCGACTCCATTTGATTGAGGTGTGTAAGGAGCAGTCGTTTGATGAATAATGCCAGCGTCCCAGCAAATATTTTCAAACGGTGCTACATACTCTCCACCTCTATCACTACGAATCTTCTTAATTGTTACATTAAGTTGATTCTCAACTTCATTCTTATATCCTTTGAAAGCTTCTAAAGCTTCATCTTTGCTTCTCAAAAGATACACATGACAATATCTAGTGCAATCATCAATGAACGTTATGAAGTACTTCTTCCCACCTCTAGTTTGCACAAGTTTTAAATCACATATGTCCGTATGGACTAATTCTAGAGGGGTAGTATTTCTTTCAATAGTGGGGAAGGGTGACTTCGTCAATTTTGCTTCCACACAAATTTCACACTTATTTTCTGAATCAAATTTCATTTTAGGAAGTAAATTTAAATTTACTAACCTACGTAATGAATTTAGATTCACATGTCCTAATCTATCATGCCATAAATTAGAACACTCGACAAATAAGCAACAACATCTTTATTCTTCGCCTGGGCGGAACACGTTCATTACATTCATTTTAAAGAGTCCTTTATCAAGGTACCCTTTGCCAACAAATTGACCCATCTTGGTCAATATAAACTTATCGGACTCAAACACTAGCCTAAATCCGACCTTATTCAATAACGGGCCGTAGACTAAGTTTTTACGGATGTCCGGGACATGCGAGTAACATCCATTAAGGTGAGTTCTTTGCCGGATGTCATTTTCAGCACCACCTTGCGAGTCCAACCACGTTAGAAGTTGCAATTTCCCATGTACAACTTCCTTCCACTACAGTGGAACATAAAATGAGAAACTTTCTCGATCCGCACGGATGTGGCGCGTTGCTCCGTATCAATCCACCATTCCTTGGGTTATCGTCCAATTTTGCAAGATTGGCTTCAAACACTACGGCGATGATCAAGCTCGACAGTCTAATGGGACAGCCCCGTCTTCTACCACATTTGCTTGAGGACGGTTGCCATTCTCGGTTGTTTGTTTTTGGGATGCCGACTTGATCTCTAGCCGTATGGCGGGTTTGCCGCAGTTGTAACAACCTCCCTTGAACTTCTTGGCATTTTTGTTCCCCTTTTTAGCATTCCCAGTAGCCTTCCTCTTCTTGCCGGGTACTTGCTTCACCCAAGTTCACCTTCGCTTACCGATGTAGTCCTCGCCGCTCTTGCTTTCGGATTTCCGATTGTCTTCCTCAATCCTTAGCCTCACGATCGATCCTCGAGCTTCATTTCCTTCCTCTTGTGCTTCGAGGTACATCTTGAAATCTTTCCACAGAGGCGGTAGCTTCTCTATAATGGCATTTACTGGAAAGATTCCCCGAGTTGCATTCCTTCGCAATGATGTCGCAATGATCGCTTGCAACTCACGTAATCGATCCATTACAGTTCGGGAATCAACCATCTTGAAGTCTAGGAATCGGCCGACAATAAATTTCTTAGTGCCGGCGTCTTCCGTTTTTGTACTTCTTTTCAAGAGATTCCCAAAGCTCTCTTGCAGCCTTTCATGCCACAAGACACATTGTACAGGGCATCATCTAACCCATTTAGAATATAATTGCGACACAGGAAATCGCTATGATTCCATGCGTCCAATGCTACTCTAGCTTGTGGGTCATCTCCATCTTCTGGAACCGTTGGCGGTGATTCTCGCAAGAATCGTGCCAAACTGAGGGTGGTTAGGTAGAACAACATCTTCGCCGCCACCTTTTGAAATCTGCACGCGGTGAATTTCGCGGTTTCGTACGGGTATGGATGGGAGCAGCAGGAGTTGGGTTAGGAGTATGGACGGGAGGTACAGAAGTTCCCGAGCCAGGGGGAGGAGTAGGAGCGGAGGTGGAGTCGGATGCCATTCTTTAAACACACAGAATATTGTCTTACGATTGTTGGAAAACTTGGGTGTATTTAAAAAATAGCTTTGAAAAAGAAACGGGACGGAAAATTATATTTCAAAAATAAGTCGAGGCAAGAGTTTGACTCTTTCTCCGTAAGACAATATTGCCCCGTATACGAGTGCTCACGGTCTACGGCAATTGTCTCCAAGATACAACGACTTTCGGAATTTCAGATTGCAGCACAACAACTCTGAAACTATCGGGCGAACTACTGAATACTCGGGATTTTCTTGGACTCGAAAAGCAAGACTTATGAATGCTAGGATGCTTTAGAGAATAGAATGCTTGAATGATTTTGGATTGGAATGAAATGAGGAGGAGGGGGCTATTTATAGTTATTGAAGATGACGCAGCACGGAAGCACGATAGATTCGTGATTAGCGCACTAATCACAAGAATTCACAAGCAATGAATCCTCAAGAACACAAACTGAATCCACCGTAAAAATTAAAGAGAAAACCTCTTTGAATTGGAAATCAATAATGAATAAGTTCCTCTCCAAAAATAAAAGACTAAGTATTTATACTTCTACCTAGGCAGCAAATAAAAGAGTTCCCAAAATAAATAAAATGCCAAAATTAAGAGTTTTTCCGTAATTAAAAAGGAATCAGTCTTCAATTCTCCGTCTCGAGCGGCCGCCGCCTAGCCCAGCCGCGGTCGCGCACCTTGGCCGAGGCTCACGCCAATTCTTCCTCGTCTTCGCCGCGGTCGCTCTCTCCCGAGCGCGGTCGCGCACCTTGGCAGAAACTGCTGCCTGATTAACAACGTCTTGAGCGCGGTCGCGCACCCCCATGAGCGCGGTCGCTCTCGCTCCTGTATCAGTCTCCTCCACCTCTAAAGAACTCGACTCCGAGTTCTCATCAGGATAAAGAACTCCATCCGCATGATACTCATATATGTCCGCCACGTTGAAAGTATTCGAGATGTTCAAATTATCATGAAGAGCCACCACATATGCATTGTCATTAATCTTCCGAGTCACCTTGAAAGGCCCATACTTGCGAGGTTGCAATTTCTTGTACGTGCCAACAGGAAAACGCTCTCGTCGAAGGAAAACCATAACATCATCCCCAACCTTGAAAACTTTGACCCGTTTCTTCTTGTCTGCAGCAGCTTTATTCTTCACTCCCGTTGTCTCCAATTTGGCCCGAACCTCTTCTTTGACAGCACACACTTCATTGGCCATATTTTCAGCTGCTTGGCTCACACCACGACCCCTTGGTAAAGGTACCAAATCAACAACATGCCTTGGCGTCGACGAATAGACTACAGAAAATGGTGATTTACCCGTAGCCGAATGAACTGCACTGTTGTAAGCAAACTCCACCTGCGGTAATGCCAAATCCCACTGCTTCGGCTTGTCCCCACAAACACTTCGATCATGTTTCCCAATGTCCCGTTTGTAACCTCGCCCGTCCGTCTGTACGCGGATGAGCTGTAGAACTTCTATTCAACGCAGTACCAAACATACGCCATAATGTCACCCAAAAATGGCTCAAAAACTTAGTGTCCCTATCTGAGGTAATGGACTTAGGAACACCATGAAGACGTACCACCTCTCGAAAGAACAACTTTGCAATATTAGAAGCATCCGAGGTCTTCTTGCAAGCAATAAAATGAGACATTTTGGAAAATCGATCCACTACCACGAAAACAGTAATCCACACCTCGCTGAGTGCGAGGTAAACCCAACACAAAATCCATAGATAAATCGAGCCATATATCATCGTGAATAGGTAAAGGCAAATAAAGACCAAGCATTTTGAGATTGACCTTTAGATACACGACAAACATAACAACGCTCGACGATAGCACCCGCATCCTTCCGCAGCTTGAGGCCGAAATAACGCTCCTCCAAGCTAGCGATTGTCTTGTCACGCCCAAGTGTCCACTAAGGCCTCCCCACGCAAGTCTCGGATCAGTTTCTCACGTAATGACGTCACAGGAATGCACAATCGGTCTCCTTTGAACAGAAAAACATCACGGACATGAAAATCTGCACTCGGGTGCTTGCCCACACACTTAAACCATAGTTCCTTGAAATCCGGATCTTCCCCATATAACTCCTTCAGCAACTCAAACCCGACGACTTCCTGAGACAAACAGAAGTAATAAGGAAGCCCTCCTACTCGCAGCGTCCGCCACTTTGTTCGAACCCTGACTTATGTTGGATAATGAAAGGGAACTTCGCAGATAACTAACCCATCGAGCATGCATCTTGTTTATCACCTTCCCGTGCAAGAACTTCGAGGGCAAGATGATCGAGAAAATAAAATAAACTCCTCTCGAACAAGATAATGCTCCCACCGTCGCAGCCCGAAAACAAAGATAGAACTCCTGATCATAAGTGCTCCACTTCTGACGCGCTTCACTTAACTTCTCACTAAAGAAAGCCACCGGTCGTTTCTCTTGTGAGAGAACAGCTCCAATCCCTACACCACTAGCATCACACTCCACCTGATTCATCAACCGCATGAAAGTGCTAGGGGCATTCGAGAGTCCGAATGGCATGACAAGCCACTCATAAAGGCCATCCTTGCTCTTGAAGGCTGTTTTCCACTCATCTCCCGGCCTTAATCCGACTCGATGGTACCCGCCGCGCAAATCCAGTTTCGTGAACACTCTCGACCCGAGATAACTCATCAAGCATATCTTCCAAACGGGAATAGGAAATCGATACTTGATGGTAATTTTGTTGATGGCCCGTCCCACACACATACGCCACTGATTACCCTTCTTTGGCACAAGCAAAACCTGCACCGCACACGGACTCATGCTCTCCCTAATAAACCCCTTTCGCAACAAGTCCTCAATTCGCTCTCGAAGTATCTCATTCTCCTTAGGACTCATGCGATAATGTGGAAGGTTTGCAAGCTAGCTCCCTAATCAAGTCAACTCGATGCCGAATGTCCTCATGAAAGGTGGTAGATCATTTGCAATTCTTCTGATAAAGCAACCCCGAAAATCTGCAAGTAGTTCTTCAATGTCCTCGCAACCCAATCTCCACACCGACGTAACCCAACAACCCCTTAATGACTATAGGGCAAAAATACTCCGACTCTCAATAGCCGCGGCAAGATCCTTCTCATTCGAATAAGCATCAACACCGGCTTATCCTTCTCAACTGGCTTTTCAAACCGCGAAACAGGAGCTATAGCAATCTTGTGCTTGTTCCAGTTGAACAACACCACATTATCCTTACCCCTATAGGTAATATCATGATCGTATTGCCATGGACGACCCAATAACACATGACATACATCCATATTCAAAGACATCACGTACAACTTCCTCCTTATAGTGTTTCCCGATAGAAATGGGAACCCTACAAGTACGTGACACTCTAAGTTCTGAACCCGTATTCACCCACCCCAAACCATGTGGTTTCTCATGTGGTTCGCTTTTCAATCCAAGGAAATCAACTAATTTACGCGAAACTAAATTTTTAGTGCAACCATTATCAACAATTAAATTGCATACCTTGTTAGCAATGGAACAAAAGGCACGAAAAAGATTCTTCCTCTCGCCCTCGTCCTTGGAAGATAGCAACATCTGTTGAAGAACAAAACCCACATCTTCTCCGGACTCCTCCTCTGCGAACTCTGCTCCAGCATACTCATCATCCTCCTCCTCTACTTCTTCTTCCTCTTCTAAGAATGCAGCAGTCTGCCTACTGGGGCAAACGTTGGACCTATGACCAAATCCCTGACAGCGAAAACATTTATCTCCCCTCGGCTTGGCATACGGATTTGCTGTTTTCTGTACCGGTGCCTTGTTCCCTGTCGAGTTGCTCGTCGCTACACGGTTCCCTCGTCGCGCCGTTCCCCACCGAATGTTTCCCGCAGAGCTACTAGTCGCCCCCTTCTCCTTGTTACTCCCTTCACGCACCACCTTGCGGACTCCATTTGCGAAAAGGGGCATTAAAGACCCTTGTACTCGACTTCTCCATAAGCTCCGCTTTCAAGGCCAGAGTAGAAGCATCTGTCAAATTCCGTACTTGATGCAAACCCATCTTGCTCTTGTATTGAGCCCTTCTGCACCATTGATGTAGCGTGCAACCTTCTCGCTCCTCGGACTCATCGATCTCCACCTCGCAGCCAGTATCTTCGAAACTCGCAGTATACTCATCAACCGTCCTCTTGCCTCAACACAATTCAGATATAACTTATACAAAATTCGCTCGTAATCCGTGTGCAAAAACCTTCCGGAGATCAACCGCTTCATCCGCCTCCAAGTCCTAACCGGCTCCTTCCCTTGTCGTCGTCTCTCGTACTACTAGTTTATCCCACCAAACCGCAAAGAAGCACTCTTCAAACGAATCGCTACCATCTTTACCTGTTTATTAGGTGTACTTCCATGACCTCAAAGAAGCGATCGACATTAGTTTGGGCCTAGAAAATCCTCTATACCCATAGTTCCATAAAAATGAGGGATTTCAAATTTTAATTCTATAATCATGGCGATTTTGATTGTTACCTTGTTCTCCATCATCCTCCACGACTTCTTCCTCCGAACCGGATCCATCCTCTTCCCGATTTTCAGCCCTTCCGAGGACGTCGAACGGGTTCTTCCCTCGTCTCCTTCACCCCTACGGTCTCGATTATCATTCCGCCTCCCTGTTGAGCAAAGAACCAACGCGGCGATTCGTGTCGTCAACGCAGCCGATGGCGTTAGTAATCCTCGATATCGCCTTTGGTAGCCTCGATCTCCCATAATCCTCGCATGGTGAAAAGACAGGATATGGCTCGCTCGATACCAACCGACGCAAAGACGGAAGCACGATAGATTCGTGATTAGCGCACTAATCACAAGAATTCACAAGCAATGAATCCTCAAGAACACAAATCTGGAATCCACCAGAAAATTAAAGAGAAAACCTCTTTGAATTGGAAATCAATAATGAATAAGTTCCTCTCCAAAAATAAAAGACTAAGTATTTATACTTCTACCTAGGCAGCAAATAAAAGAGTTCCCAAAATAAATAAAATGCCAAAATTAAGAGTTTTTCCGTAATTAAAAAGGAATCAGTCTTCAATTCTCCGTCTCGAGCGCGGCCGCCCTTAGGCCCAGCGCGGTCGCGCACCTTGGCCGAGGCTCACGCCAATTCTTCCTCGTCTTCAGCGCGGTCGCTCTCCTCCCGAGCGCGGTCGCGCACCTTGGCAGAAACTGCTGCCTGATTAACAACGTCTTGAGCGCGGTCGCGCACCCCCATGAGCGCGGTCGCTCTCGCTCCTGTATCAGAAGAGATGGGGTGTCTATTGGGAATAGACACAAATTGCACCCGTTAAATCTGGACCGTTGGATCTAAGCGAATTGGATGGAGGAGATCTGCTGGGTCGGCCCAACAGCCTTGACCCGCCTCTTCCAAGAGACATGGGTCGCCCATGCCTTTTCTCCAACCATCACAACCCAAGACCAAAACCGGATCAGTGCCATCCCTTGCTGAACATCCGCGCCTTGGCCCAATTGCCACTCAACCCAGCCGAACCTGGTCCGAGCCATCCCATACCCAGATTGGGCCAATTCCATTCGGCCAGCCCAATTGCCACTTAACACAGGCGGCCCAAACCAAGCCACCCTACCTCGGCCCACACGTGCTAAGTGCAAAGTGCGCCCTAAACCGCCCTTCGCGCGCTTCGCGGGTTGTGGGTCTATTTTGAACTAGAACAAAACTAGCTCAATAGCCCACTTGGATGCAAGGTTGTGCCAAAGGCCCAACTAGGTTGGCCCAAGGAGATTAACTTGATGTCTCCTTCCTTGGATGCTCACATTAATAAAGTGAAGTAACTTCCCTTTTCCTAGCAATGTGGGATATGGTTCTTCCATTCCAACTTCTCTTCAAATAACAACATTTAGTTGCTCACTTTAACCATTAATTTCTCATTCACCCGAAATTGGTTTTGAGAAAATAAATATACCATTTTAATCTACACTAAATGTAGATTAATTATTTGCAACTTATTTCTATTTTAACAAAATAGAAACTTCTAGAAACTTGGTCAAATATTGGTCAAACACCAATAAAACTACCAATTTCTAACACTAGTGGCGGTAAATATGTGCAACTTTTGCAATCAAACAGTCTCACCTTCACCATATCACAGAACGAGTGATCCCCAACCCAACTAGAAAATTTCTCCTCCCTAAAGATGCTGAGAATCTCAATGTCTTGAAAAGATCATGCATTTGAGACTGTATGTCGTGTATTTGCCTTCTTTCAATGTGGGGCCTGAGGCAGCTCCTTCCCTTCATTCTTCAATTTTACTCGCAAGTCTCTGCTTCAACATTCAAACCAGATAAAATTAAGAGAATGGCATGCATGAAGATGAGTCCGAGTTTTTTTAATAAATGAGTTAAACTAACCTTTGACAAGAAAACAAGAGGGACATAAAAGAACAAATAAAGATTGCAGTGTAGTTTGACCAGCATAATTCCATGATCCTTTTCCTTGTTTTGCTTCTTGGTCATAGCCTCCATGCACATAAGCTCAGTAGCCGCCAGCTCACAAATCAGGAATATGCATAGCATCCAAACTTTTGTTTACTTATTCCGAAGCTAAATGAATAAGGTATCCATTAGAGATTAACATATTAATGAAGTCCGTTAATCAAAAAATAGTACATGAGCATTAGTTTCTATTAGAGATAATATAGTATATGAGCGTATTTACCTTTATCATTCGCTCAAAGTGCTTCATATGCCTCAATTACATTTCTGGGGAATCAATAATCACATTTGCTATTCTGCAATAGAGATCTTCCGTAAAGTTGCTTGCACCCAAAGACAGGAGACTTGGACAAAGTTCAGGAAAGGAGAATGATCGTGAAATGGCAATAAATATGTGCATGAGAATCTAGTAACTTACCAATTAAGAACAAGAAGTGCTGATAAACCTTGTTAGGCTCCGACTCCTCCGAAACCAAAAACAGAAAGAACTTTGACATTATGAGCTGCTTCTTGCTCGTGACAAAGGGTATAAGATATGAGCTATGTCCATGACCCCATAGATTTCAATTCTTGGCTGCAATCATTGCTGATGTGGCAAGTTCTGGAGTTCCCCCAATCACAGATGGTCAATCCTTAGAGACGTTAGCCTATTCCTGTAGTTACAAAAAACAAAAGGCTTAAGAATGCAAAGAAAACAGGAACAGGGGTATTTTATGTAGGCAGAAGTTGAGAAATTTTGGCAGGACTATAAAAGGCCAAAATCAAGCAAGAGCAAATAATCCAACTTAATTAGAATTGAATTATCAATTTAGGAGTGTTATGGTTTGGGTTTAAATTCTCACAATTACGAATTGAGAGTGTTATGGGTTGGGTTTAAGAGATAGAAATAATCCAATTAATTAGAATTGAATTATCAATTTAGGAGTGAATTATGAATTGGGGGAGAAGAAACAGATGAAATTAGAGAGAGAATAGGTGAGAGAGAGAGAGAGATTAAGAGAGAGAATAGAAGATTCAGGAAAAATATTGTTATCATTTACGTGGGTTACAACGGAAAAAAATAAATTTCAACATCCACGGGATTAGAGAATTCATATTCAAAATAAATTTCAACATCCACGGGATTAGAGAATTCATATTCTCCGAGTCTTCTGTAGCTCCCCCTGCTTAGCCCCTGCTTTTCAATTTTATGCTCCAAATATGTTGTTGATACCAAGCTATCTTTCAGCTTCTTACAGCTATCGATGGTCAATTGCCTCAGAGACGTGAGATTGTTTTGCCAATTCGGCATCTTCTCAAGCTTATCACAATCCCATAAATCCAGACTCTCAAGATTGTGAGGTAGCAGTTGCTCTTCATCTCCCAACAATTCTAGTTCTTTACAATGAAATACTCTAAGCGATTTCAATTTCCTTAGTATCTGACATGCAACTTCTTCTTCCCACAAATATCTCAATTGTTGACAATTATAAACAGTTAGATCCTCAACTCCTCCCAAACACTCAATAATCCCTTTATCTAGTTTACTGAGCCCTGATATATACCTAATCTTCAACTCCTTAACAGAGCCAACCCCAACCATACTCCTTAGAATCATCTCCCCACAACCTCTCAATTCTAACGATACAAGTGATGGAATCTTTGGAAGTGAAACCTTTTTAAGTTTCCTACAACTCCACATTTCCAGATTTTGTAGGCTTGGGAATGCTCCTATATTTTCATCAACACACCATTCCTCCCAACCTTTCATATCTCTAAAGCTTAGATCTATGAGTGACTGGAAAGCAACAATATGAGGAGAGCAACTTCCCAGAAACTCCGGACCCACTGCTTTCACCCCATCCATGCCTTCAATGAACAACTCCTTAAGTGAAGTTAATTGTCCTAGTGGCGGTAAATATGTGCAATTTTCACAACCAATCAGTCTCACCTTCACCATATCACAGAAAGAGTGATCCCCAACCCAACTAGGAAATTTCTGACCACCATAGAATTTAATTTCCAGACTTGCCAATCCTGTTCGAGGCTTTAGCGCTTCAAGTACTTCGAACTCAAGTCGTCCTTCTCGAGTACCACCAAAGTTGTTACTCCATTTCATCTCCAACCCATGAAGACCCTCCGTGCACAATAAATTTGCCTCCATAGCATCTTGCGCGTTAATCACCCCCTTCTCAATGCCAATTATTGAAATCGTTCCTTGGAGATGGTGTAGTCCCTTCAACTCGGTTATATTCTGCCTGTCGCCCTTGCCAATAATGAACTTTGACAGTGTGCGAAGGTGAGTCAGCAAACCAATCCCCAATGGCATCTCTGTTAAGCTTGGTGTATCAACAATGTCTAGATGTCGTAAATTGATCAACTTACGAATGTTTGAGGGCAACTGAACAAGCTTACTGCAGCCATGTAATAATAGTGTTTGCAAGTTATAGAGGTCACAAACAGATTCCGGCAAGTCTGTGATGTAAGTCCATGAAAAATCAAGATGTCGTAGATTGATCAACCTATGAATGTTTGAGGGCAACTGAACAAGCTTACTGCAGCCATGTAATAATAGTGTTTGCAAGTTATAGAGGTCACAAACAGATTCCGGCAAGTCTGTGATGTCAGTCCATGAAAAATCAAGATGTCGTAGATTGATCAACCTATGAATGTTTGAGGGCAACTGAACAAGCTTACTGCAGCCATGTAATAATAGTGTTTGCAAGTTATAGAGGTCACAAACAGATTCCGGCAAGTCTGTGATGGAAGTCCATGAAAAATCAAGATATCGGAGGTGATTAAGATCACCTATTGATTTTGGAACCTCACTTATGAAATACCCATTAACAGACAGTGCTCGTAAGTACGGTAACTTTGGAAAGTCTTGGAAAGCCCCGAGCTGCATTAAGATGGTGCGAAGACCCTGAGCTGCATTAAGAGCCTTGAATGTTTTGAAATCATCATAGCGATGGGAAATGCATGATACGTGTCGTGCCTCTTCAGAAACCTTGTACTGCTCATTACTCACCATTTTATCATCCAAACAAAGATACGTTAGGCCAGCAACAAACTGAGCTAGGTCATTGTTGAGATCATGCATTAGATACCTTGATTTATTTCCAGTTGAAAGCTGGAAAAATGACCTAGATAGCAGCTCATCAAAATACTCAGAACCCAACTCTTCCATCTGCTCCTGCTCTCCTGATGACTGCTTCAAGAAACCTTGCGACATCCATAACATAATTAGCTCCTGCTTGTTGAACTCGTATCCCTTTGGAAACAATGAGCAGTATGCAAACAAAGGCTTCAAATGCGGAGGAAGATGATGATAGCTTAACCTTAGAGCAGGGATAATGTTATTGCTTTGTAGCTCCCATATCTTGCTAATTGAAACTTTTTCCCACTGCTCTAGGCTTCCTTTAGTACGGAGGAGGCCACCCAATGACTTTGCTGCCAAAGGCAAGCCTTTGCATCTCTTTGATATCACCTCTCCAACTTCTTTAAATTCTGGATGACCATCAAAATTTGGTTTCTCAAAGGCATGTTGAGCTAACAGAGAGAGACAATCCTCATCGGATAGCACCTCCAACTCATACACTTCCTTAGAACCCATGGTTTTTGCAACATCGCGACTGCGAGTAGTGACTATGATCGTGCTGCCGGGGGCACCACCATAAAAAGGAGCACGTAGACTGTGCCATTTTTCATAGTCTTGATTCCATACATCATCTAAAACAAGAAGAAACTTTTTCTTGGAAAGCTTCTCCCTTAGCTTCTCATGAACCTTATTTAACTCATTGAACGAGCAACTCTCATCAGACACCTCCTCATAAATTTTCTTGCTTATCTTGAGAACATCGAAATCTTCGGTAACAGATACCCAGGCTCTATTATGAAAGGAGTCTTTCACTCCCTCATTATTGTAGAGAGACTGAGCAAGAGTGGATTTACCTATACCACCCATTCCCACTATGGAGATGACGCGAACTTGGCCATCTTGATCACTTGCTTTGTCCTCGAGCAACGATTTGAGGATTGCACTGCTTTCTTCATCTCTGCCATAAACACGATCCGGCAAGGACGTTGACGGAAGCTTCTGATATCCTGGCTTTTCAGATTTTCCACCAACGTACTCTTGCAGCTTCATAATATTCTTTCGTTCTTCAAGTTCTTTCAAACTATCAGAGATCTTACCAATCTTGCGATCCAAATCATAATTGAAGCTAATAGCTTTAGCTTTATGTTTGAATCCAGAGAAAAACTTACGCATCTTACCGGAGCGGCTTGATTCAGGTGTTGCTATCATCTGGCGACGCCCAGCTTCAGTGAGCAAATCATCTACGACGTCCTCGATTTCAAAAGCCAGCTTCTGAACATCTTTCAGCCACAGTTGAATATGCTTCTCATTTAATTGCCTGTCTTCCGCGTCCTCCAGCACCGCCTGAATCGTCAGCAGCATATTAGTCCATTTCTTGAGCTTGCGATGAATTCTGCCAGAGGGAATGAAGGACAAAGCAAAAGGGGCCAAGTTCTCAATCAGCAACGACACTAACGGAGAGACAAACATTTCAGCCATTATAAGATGATAAGAAGGAAGAAGAGAAGCAATCAAGGATGAGAAATATTCAGAATCAGAAGTAAGGTGGAGAGAGAGAGATCAAAAGAAAGGGAGAGAGAGAGAGAGAGAGAGAGATAATAGTAAGTATGACTTCAAAAGTCTTGCTTTCTCTCACAATTCTCAGTCACGCACACACCACCACACATTCAAATTATCCCTTCCCTTTAACACACACCTCAAGTGTCACTGTCAGCCATTATCAACAGCCACCTTTTTATCCACATTAACACACAGATTTAAACAAAGATAAATAACCATAGCTCATTACTTCTTTTACATAATATCGGCGCGAAAATAATCTTAACCCTTCAAAATTCTATTCCCTCCTTCCCAAAAAGATAGTCTTATTTAAATTTTTTATAGGATTTGAACCCGTAACCTCAATGTCACACGGCAACATTTTACTATAAAAGTTTCATCCACCAAAATGTTAATAAAAGTCATTTCCTTACTCTTAGACATAGACAAGGGTTGATCAGCAAGCAAATGCCGCTAGCCAATACAATCTCAATACTAAAAAAGGTTAACCTGGGCGACAGGGGCTCCCACTATGCGTGTGGTTTAGGGAAGGCCGGGTCGGGCACACATGGGATTAAGTAGATAGCCTTCCTTTCATTTAAATCTTTATATAACCATTTTCGTTGCTTTTAACTTTATCGGTGGGAGCAATTGATATTTAAATTGATTTAGTTTATAATCAAAATCAAGAAAGCCCAAACCTTACAAGATCATTCATTGGTTCTTCTGCAATTTTGACTAAACCTACACTAATGTTGAATTTAAGGGAAGGAAACTAGGAACTTGCCATGAAGTTGGGCACTTGGAATACGACTTTCAATAACATAAATTAAACACAACTGGTGTTTAAGAAATATATTTTCTATTGCAGTAACAATTACTCTATTCCTTTAATATATTAGTTCTGTGGAATTTAGTGAGCAAATAATCTTTAAGGCATAACTTTATTAGTGCTAACATTTAATTAGATTTATTTAGTGTATAATCGAAATCAAGAAAACCATACATAACGATTTTTATTCTTTAGGCGGGCGCCTCACCAGGCCGAGGCGGGCGCCTGGAAAGCTAAAGCTGAGGCCATGAGGTGTAGCATTGAGGCGGCCGCATGGGAGAGCCTTGGGAGAGCGCCTCGAAGACAGTAAGTTTGTCCGTGGCATGTCAAGGCCCAGCGCCCGCCTGGGATTACATGGGGCGGGCGCCTGGCGGCGACTTTCGGTTTTGGGCTGACGGGCTTCTTTATTTTTGGTCCTTGTTTAGGCTAGGGTTTGGTATCATATAAATACTGATTGTAATCCTATGTAACAAGATAGATCATTGCACATATTAATAAAGAGGCGGCATAGTTCAACCCCAATCAATTCCATCTCTTTTCTCTTTCGATTTCTCAATTGCTTGTATGTGTTCTTGGGTTATTGTTCATAGCTTCCGCTGCGATTGCCTGACCAGTTTTTATTTTTGTGAAACCAGTATTGCGTTTATGTTAGTTTGAAGGGAAGGAAGCTAGGAACTTGTAAAGAAGTTCGGCATTTGGAATACACCTTCAGCAACATAAATTAAAATACAACTAGTGTTAAGAAAAACTGCAAAAATAATACAAGTAGGGGTAACATTAAATAAGACAATGAATGCTTCCTTATTATAAAGAGTTGTCCTAATCATGCATCTTGGACAAGAAATGGGCAACCTAGAGACCTAATCATCCTTCAAATAATAGAAAGTAATGTACAAGTAGTATTATAATATCCTTATTATTATGTACTCTCTCAGTTTCAATCAGAAAAAGCACAAATATTCATTTTGAGTTCAACTTTAACTAAAACAACACTAATTTTGAATTTAAAGGAAGGAAGATAGGAACTTGGATCACGACATTTTCAATAACATAAATAAAATGCAACTGGTGTTAATGGACAATAGTAAATGAGAAAATAAACAAATGCTTCTTTACTTAAGTAGGAAATTTCGTGGAATGTGGATTTAATATTATATACTCCCTCCATCCCGAAATGATCTTTCTATTTTTCTTTGTGTTATCGCGAATGTACTTTGAAGCGATAAATTTAGGTTAATATAATTATTCTAATGAAAATTTAAAATTTGTTATTGATACACCATTATACTCCCTCCGTCCGCATACCATTTCTTTTTGTCCATTTTGGACGTCCCACATACCATTTCTCTTTTCTAAAAGAGCTAAGGACCCAAAGGCCCACTTTCCAAACCAATAACCCATTTTAACCCATTTGAGATTAAAATCCCAAATAAACCCAAGGGCCCAACAAGAGATAACGGAGATAACGAGAGGAACGGATGTTAATTACCTAAAATCTCTCAGTGATTTCCGTAATCAAATTGTAATCCAAACATCAATTCCGGCCCAAAATCAAACACAATTCCACGCGAGTGAAGTCATCGGCGAAGAGATTGAAGCTCGACTACGATAACCTCCGTTCTAGATTTGCGTAATTAGATTTTGTAAGGTATGTTTTAACTTTTTTAATTGAAATTCGTTTTGGCGGTGTTCAATCAATTGATAGAAGATGTTGTTCTTTGAATTAGGTTATAAATTTTTTTTAACAATTTTTGAATAAACAAATTATTTCATTACCCATTCAAACCTAAATTGAATTTTGACCTTGTTCAATCAATTGTGAGAAAGGAACTTTATCGAGGTCTTATAGACAGTGTTATAGGACTGTCATTGTGTGAAAAAATTTGTTTGAGACAACTTGAATGGTCTATAGCAAGTGGTATAGGACACAGCAACTTCATTTTGATTGTGTTTGTTGATGTGTTATATGATCTATAATAGGTCTATACCCTTGCTAAAGGATGCATTTGTAGTGTTCATATGATTTTGAGGCAAATTTCTTCATTATATTTTTATTATTAATGTGACGAGATGACTGTTCGAGTC
Organism: Adenophora triphylla var. japonica; assembly: GCA_022495995.1. Classification (NCBI taxonomy): domain Eukaryota; kingdom Viridiplantae; phylum Streptophyta; class Magnoliopsida; order Asterales; family Campanulaceae; genus Adenophora; species Adenophora triphylla. Next base: position 27,061 of record JAFEMH010000237.1, on the reverse strand, counting down.
CTATAACCTTCTTTATAGGACCTGCTCTATTTTGCTTTTTGATTTAGATGTGCCTTGATCCAGTAACAATTGTTATATAAAATCATGTATATATGAATTGTCCTTTAACATGCTTCATGTTGTTTGCGATTATTTATGTGGCATAAGACATGTTCCAGGTCTATAACCTTTCTATAGGACTGTTATAGTGTGCATTTGATTTGGAGATGATTTGATTCGGTTTGATTGTTAGATGATGTGGTATATGACTTGTAATAGGTCTATACCCCTTCTTAAGAGATCTGTTGTAGTGTGCATATGATTTTGAGGCAAATTTCTTCATTATATTTTTTATTATTAATGTGACAGAGGACTGTTCCGGGTCTATAACATTGCATTTATAGGACCTGCTCTATTTTGCTTTTTGATTTGGATGTGCCTTGATCCAGTAACAATTGTTATATAAAATCATGTATATATGAATTGTCCTTGTTTGTGGCTTATGTTTTATTTTTGTTTTTGATTGAAAATGTGGAAAAATACAATGTCTCAGGTAAGAGAATAACCGTATGCGAGACGGGAAAATCAAGTGAAGGCTGAACCGGTAAGATCGGCGAGATGTTACCTTTGTCTCAAGATAAGAGAATAGTACGTTACTCACGAAAGAAATCAACGAAGCAAAAAAAAACCAAAGCAAAGGTACCACCAAAAGTGCGAAAGGGTGACATGGATCCACTTGTTTGAGATCAAACCTCCATTCTATATCATCTATCTGTCGAAGAGGTTGATTTAAGGGAAACTCATCTAGACAGGTTGAAGGTATCACCTTTCTTCAACCTATTGAATGCTATAAACTCAAACAGAGATGTGAACTTAAGAAAAATGGACTCGACAATCGAAGATTTGATCGGATGCTACAAGCGAAAAGAAAAGAAATTTTCTTTGGGTAAAGTTTTGGTTGCGTTGAGTGCAAGTGATGTATCAACTATATTTAGGGTTGTTTACGGAAGTGTATTGATTGATATGAAGAAGAAATGGGATAGGCTCACTTGGGATAGTTGAGAGGCTTTTCCCCATTTGTAAAGCCAATGAAATAACAATGAAAAAGGTGAAGGACGGCTTGAGAAGGCTAGTCGCTAGTGATAGAGAGGTTGATATTGGAGACGTGGTGAGATTGCTAAATCTCGTAGCATTGGAGTTACGTATTCTTTGCTTGAAAGGGAGAGGTGATGTCTCTGGATTTTTATATTACGTGGATGATTTGGAAAGGATGAAGAGTTATGATTGGTCGACGGCGATTGTTGAGAACTTGATTCGATCTCTAGATGAGAAATATAAATCACCGATCCTCGTTGTTGGTGTGTATCAATCTTACCGGTAATATCATTTTAAAATTATATCTCTAATTTTATTTTAGTTACTATTATTTACTATAAGTAAAATTATATATGAATGATCATATTTGTTTCTATTTTGTAAATGTAGTATTGGTTTAACGAGCACACGAAGGTGTTGAATGCAACAAGAGACTTGCTTCGAGGTGCATGAAGTGGGAAGTGTCAAAGACAATTGCCAATTTCAAGGATATTATCAAAAACTTGAGAAGTGATCGAGGTATAAAACACGTTGACGATGTTATGTGGTAAATTGTTTAGTATTATCATATCTATACCGGTTGCTATAGGACCATTCATAGTGTTGTCATGTCTATACCGGTTGATATAGGACCATTCAATGTCTTATAGCATTGGTATATGATTTTGAGGTCTATATCACTTGATATAGGACCATTCAATGGTCTTTTAGGCTGCGAATATGAGGTTGTTAAGTCCTATACCGGTTGATATAGGACCATTCATAGTGTTTTCATGTCTATACCGATTCTTTATACCATTTGCTTTAGGACCATTCAATTGTCTTATAGCTGTCTATATTATGTTCTCAGGTCCTATAGCATTTGCTATAGGACCATTCAAAGGTCTTATAGCAAATGTATGGGGTGTTAGTAGTTCTTATAGTACATGTATTCAGGTCTTATATCACTTGTTATCGTTAAATATATTCATTCGATATAATACTTTTATCATAGGTTCAAGTTGAGGAGCTCGCATTGACAGATGTTGAGAAGGTGTTGTTGATAGAGAAAACAAATGAGGATGGAAAAGACAATGATTTTGAAATGTCAGTGGTAAAACATGGTGCTTGAAAAAAAGAATTGGGGGAGGGGATGAAGATGAAGGAGGATGTACGAATCTTGAGAGTTAGTAGATAATTTTGAATTAATGTTGGGGACCAATCGACACCTGCGATAAAGGTCGGGGAGTGGGTTAAACGAATTGATTGAATTAAGGATTGAAAATGAAAATTTGAAGGCTGGAAAAAGCTAAGTTGTTGGAGCAGTTAAGGAGTACGGGCGAAAACCAACAACGCGATTGAAGAGGGGCATGTTTTTGGGCTGCGAGGTTGAGTTGAGGATAAATTTTGACAACGCGCTTAAAGAAAAGGATAGAGAGATTGAAAAACTTAAAAAGTTTGCAAGAGGAGAGAGAGGCGAGAGAAATAAAAATTTTGGAAGAAAAATTGGTGAAAAGGAGAAGGAAAGTTTGCAAAAGAAACGAAAAGGGGATGAAGAGAAGTGCATGGAAATTTTGGTGTGGGGAACCGGGACAAGATAGTTGATACTATGGGCTCCATGGAAAGAAGAGTAAAGGAAAGAGGGGATAAGAGGAAAAAGAAGGTCGATCCACGATTACACATACGACGAAAGAAGAGGAGGCCACGGGTTTCAAACATCGAGGAAAGAAAAAACGAGAAAAGAAGACTTGGGTGGGAGTAAAATGGTTTTAGATGTTGATGAATTGGAAGATAACGGTGTTTTCTTACCAACATTTAATGAGAACTTCGGTCTCACAACCAAGTCCATGGATGAGGCAACAAAGAGAAAATTCTGATTTATGCGAAAGACTCGCACGTCAGTAAGTAACACTTTTATTAAAAATTGTTTTCATTTATTAAAAATCTTGATGATAATAGAAATGTATTTTTTGTTTTGTTTGCGGTGACAGTGTATGGTACATTTCGGGATTACATGTGGCGATGTGGCAAGCTGTGGGAATTGGCTCATGATAAGATGGCCAGAAGGCTGCGGTACAAACATTTTTAACCACTGAACTATATAAATATGTATCTTTGTCTTCGTCTTAGTATGTGTTATGTGTTGTTGAATTGGTAAATGACATAAAAGCAGGTCTTATCTCCCTTCTTATGTAGATTATATAGGTCTATACCACTATGTATAGGATGTCCTAATTTTAAAATTCGTAATCGGTTTGTTTTTTTTTTTTTTACAATGATAAATATGTGGTTTAATATATATGCAAGTGAACGGCCGACTTGTTACTCGTTAAATGGATTTTAGGTGATGGATGCTCTATTTTGCTTTTTGATTTGGATGTGCCTTGTTTGCTTTTGCTTATAACACTTGCTATAGGACTGTTCTAATGTTTATATGATTCTAAGTTAACATGCTTCATTTTGTTTGCGATTATTTATGTGGCGAGAGGACCTTTTCGAGTCCTATAACCTTTCTTTATAGGACATGTTATAGTGTGCATTTGATTTGGAGATGATTTGATTCAGGTTTGATTGTTTAATGATGTGGTATATGACTTGTAATAGGTCCTATACCCCTTGCTATAGGATCTGTTGTAGTGTGCATATGATTTTGAGGCAAATTTCTTCATTATATTTTTTATTATTAATGTGACAGAGGACCTGTTCCAGGTCCTATAACCTTCTTTATAGGACTGCTCTTTTTGCTTTTTGATTTGGATGTGCCTTGATCCAGGTCCTATAACCTTTGCTATAGGACCTGGATGTGCCTTGATCCAGTGAACGCTGACTTGTTACTCATTAAATGGATTTTTAGGTGATGGATGCTTACCTAAACATTTTGAGGAACAAATCAAAGAACTCCTCCCTCAATCTGGTGGACGCCAAAGGCCAAAAGTTAATTTTGTCTCAAGTTTTGCTACCGTAAGTCTTATTTATTGATTTAAAAGATACTTACGCCTCGATTTTTTTTTAATTAAAGTTAATTATCAGCTTTATGCTTACATTTAAAATTTATTTGTTTCAATGATGGTTGAAGGACAAGAACTCGGAAGAAATAAAGAGAGGAATCAACAATGTCATCAAACAATTTGCGGATGATGAAACAATTTTTATATTGTTTCCAATTCACTCATCAAGGAATGATTGTGGTGTCAGGACAAACGATCATTGGACATTGCTAGTGCTTGACACAGAAAATGGGGAGTATAAATTTTACAACTCCATGAAGAGGACAAAAGGAAAAGACCACTACGCAACACACGGCAAACTAATGGTAATATTTTATATATGACCTGTAATATGTTGTGTATATCATGTTACAAGGTCCTATACCAACTGCTATAGGACCTTTTAAATGTTTTATAGCTTTGTATATGACGGTACCATGTCCTATACCAACTGCTATAGGACCATTAAAATTTCTTTTTTTAAAATTTTTTTTTGAATTGTGATACCTGGTGTTTGATTTCACATGTAATAATTGATTCCTATCTTTCAAGTTCAGTTTGATCATGTCAGGAGCCTGTACAAGCGACTAGAGGAGACTGAAAGGGCGTGGATACTTTCATAGATTTGAAACGCGGAGACATTCCACAACGGCGAGATGATAGTTTGGATTGTGGAATAATCGTCTAATGGAAGCGAGAGGAGATGTTTGATAAAGGATTAATTAGCAAGACATATGAAGACGATCTTTGTCTCGAAGTATAGGGGGAAAATGATACATGACATTTTAGCAAGTCCACATTGTCCTCATCATTCATAAATTAAACATCTTAGTTTCTTTTTGGATGGAATGATAAAAATTGGTTGTTGTTGAACAATTTACTTTTATATTTGATATATGTTGGTTAAATATATTCCAAATATTTTTAAGGTCTCATAGTGGGTTTTCTTTATTAATTCTTAATCATAAAAACTGAATACAACAAAGTTATAAATGAGTTTAAATACTTCTCCAAACCCTAAAACAAATAGCCGAAAGTACCAAAATAACCACTAATTAAGATAAATCAAAACATCGGCAATAAAACGAAACGGAATAAGGAAACATTGCAATTTGGCCGTGAGGCGTGCGCTGGATGGGCTTCATGCGGCCGCTGGCGGCAGTGGCTAGGCTGATCCTTCGGCCCTTGGTGAGGCGAGCGCACGGCTTTGTGTGATGCGGCCGCTGGAAGGCCGAGTTGAAGGCTGTGGCCAGTGGTGCGAAGTTAGGCGGGCACACAGGGGGCGATGGGGCGGCCGCACTTTCATGCATTCTTTGGAACACCACATTGAAGCTGCATCAATGGTCCTATAGCGAGATGGTATAGGACCTTTCAAAAATTATTGCTTTGTATATGATGTTGGGAGGTCTATACCAATTGCTATAGGACGATTAAAGGGCTAATAGCTATGTATATGATGTTGGCATGTCTATACCAATTAGTATAGGACCAATTAAAGGAGCTAATAGCTATGTATATAAAGATGGCGGGTCCTATACCAATTGCTATAGGACCAATTACGAGGCTTATAGAGTTGTGTATGATGTTGGCGGAGTCTATACCAATTGGTATAGGACGAATTAGAAAACTGTTACTACGGGAATAAGCTGTTACAATTCCTTCATATGTTGGTATAAAAAAAAACAATTAACAACAAATATTTTAGGATATCGAGAAAATCAATTAACCAAAATTACGAAATTAAAATGATTGTATAACATTGTAATGAACACGTGTGTATCAAATAGGACATTTATAAAATTAAATTAATAATTATTTGAATAAGAAAACAATGACTCAACTAAAAGTAATTTGCAATGGCTCCTTGCATGATCTTTTATTATGATAACCTTCTTTTCCGAATCGACGACATTTCATCTTCCTCTTTGTACCTTCTCCTCTAGAAATGTAGCGATTTTTCCTTGGCCTAACGGGGGGGCATTTTGTTTCGGGAGGAAGAACCACGGATTCCCATCAACTACGGGAGGACCTAATGTAGAAATAGGCTGGAATTGTGAGCATAAGATTCCTGTAATTCCTTACCTTGAAATAATCTTGAATGAAAGAAGAAGAATTGTTCTTAAACCTGCTTTGAAGACGGATATGGAATGAACACACGAAAATCCATTATCTTTGCCGCATCCCACATGAACATGTGTATTCTGTATGTTGACAACCATAGAAGGATCTGAATGAACTTCAAATACATATTCATCGCAAGCATGTATGATCCATGACCTTCCTTTGTCTGCACATTCCAAGTATACCTTACGGATGGATGGACCAACACATTTGCCCATGAATTTGAGTCTTGTTTACGTGCACATTCTTGACATAATCTTCAAGCGTATATTTTGTCTCATCAACTCTACAACAAGGAGATATTTATACTCCTTTATCATAGCATTAAATGACTTCGGCCGCATTTGAGTACAATTCTCCATAACGATGACCTCCAAAATAAGCGGTGCATAGTTTTCTTTCGGAAGATTGTTGAAAAACTCGGACACCTTCGTACCGCCCTCATTTATGATTTCATCCGAGAAGAATGCGAAAGTGCTCGGGTGTTGGAGCTTTTTGAAAGCTTAGAAAATTTGTGAAGAATATTGGACCGCACCTCCTTCGATAAACCACCAAGTTTATTTCTAAGGTTGTTTTTAAATGGAACATGCGAGAATGAATGGTGTGAAAACGGCATAACCTCATGAATCGCGGTAATGATACCACGATGACGATCGAAACAAATGTCACTCCTCGCTCGGTTATGTAAGGACGGAGATTTTGGAGAAACCACATCCAATTTTCGGTATCCTCAGATCCGACCACGACAAATGCAACATGGAATAGGCCTACAACCAAAACAATTCATAAAAAAATAATTTATCATCATAAAATATGAATAAAAATAAAAACCAATATACATAATGTTAAAACATTAATAAGTTGTCTCATATAACATGGTCTAAGACATTTGATTGGTCATATAGCAAGTGATAAATGACCTGGTGTTGTGGGTATTTTTCAGCATGGTGACATCTTCAGTTGATCCTGCATATTAAGATGTCATTCCACTGTAAGTATTGTTTTAATATTTACTTATTTAATATTTACTAATATCTTTATTCTTATTTTCCAGTAATTAAGAGAGAGATGCGGGATATTCTCCAGCACGTTCAACACACCTTCAACGGCTAGGGCGACTTGGTCTCTCGGAGGTTGAAAGGATAAGCCTATATCAGAGATTGTAGGAACAATATTTGACTCTTTCATACTTAATTATATTTAAGGGGAAATGGAGACGGAACACTCACTAATGCTCATACGCGCACACACTCTACACACAAGCTCTTGTAATCCTCTCCATTATATTCCAAAGTTGTATTCGTGATCATTATAGTGAAACTTTTAAGGTTGGAGACCTAACTCAGGGGTTTTTTCCAAAGAGGTTGTCACCTCTAAGGTTTTCCTCGTTAACAAATCGTGGTGTCATTATTTCTTTTTCATGCTTTTGTTCCATATAGTCGAATTCCATAGTCCCCTCCTTATTATTCAATCCACACACTAATCAAAGTTAAGATTCTACTCTATTGTTTTTTTTTTCTACCAAAACAATTTGGCGCCCACCGAGGCCTCGTGGTTTTATCGGTTATTTGGATCATTTCCTAAGCAAATTCCTTATGTCTGCACCCCCCAATGTGTCCGCCGCCGGCAAGAGTCCGCCAGTTGTTCCCACATCGGGAGGTAGAACCGGCTTGTTGCCACCACCTCCTCGAGGCCAGGACCTCGGCAAACTCGGCTGCGAAGACTCCACAAAAGGGCGACCTCTTCCAATGTAGATCTTGACATCCGGAGTATCCTGACTAGGTTGAATCAAAGGTTGGACCAGCAAGACAGCAATTCGAAGGTGCTGGCCAATTCCATGATTAAGATGCAGAAAGATCAACAATTCATCGCATCTCAGCTTGAAAACATATCACCATTGCCTGCGAGGAACCTCAACCGACAATACCGAGTGGATCTACACTTGAGTGAATTCATCCCGATGGGCGATCCGCCTCAAACTCATCCGTGACATCCTTAATGATGTCGACATCTTTGCCGGGGACACCCCATTGACGCCATCTTAGCGGGATTCACCGATTCATCCCATTCATTGACAACACTCTTATTACAACTACTACGGACAACTCTGGTTTGCTAAATAATCTTTTCAATAATAATAATTTCAATCGTATTCCTATGGTGACCCTTTTGCGGGAAACCCGCTAGCGAAACAGATGCGGGATCTCGAAGGCGATAATGAACGTGCCGGGTGTAACTCCTCCAATTCAACCGGTGGCCTTGAAGCTGCTACAATCAATCCGGTTTGTCCCGAAATTGCAAATGTCGACATCCCAGCGTTTCGAGTGTACCATCTATGAAGTTGTACGACGGCCGCCGCGGACCCCGAGAGGAGCATGTTGCACTGCTATCGAAAAAGATGGACATAATCCATATTCCACTTCAATTCGGGAGGCTGCTTATGCGGGGATTTGGATCAACCTTGTCTGGACCGGCTCTCAAATGGCTGATTAGGCGGCCCCTAGGTTCAATTGGTTCATACGCCCGGCTCATCAACATGTTCTATAACCAATTCTCGTACGATCGACAATTTGAAAGGTTGACAAGTGATCTCTACAATGTGACCCGGCGGCCTAATGAAACTCTAAAGGATTATGTCCACCGGTTCAGCAAGGAAGTGCTAGAAATTCCCAATCTTGACATGTCGACGGCCACGAAGCATTCAAAATGGAAATTTGAAGAAAGATTCAGCGGTATTATCAAGATTTGGTGATGACTCCTTGTAAGTGGTTGGAAGAAGTCGGGAGCGGGCGGTGAGATTCATAAGGCCCCGGAGGAAGATGAGGCTGCGAAGATCGAAGTCCTCATCCAAGATGTCGACATATGACAATCCCAGACGAGAAAGACCGAGTCATCCCATCGCGGGAACAACCGTTCCAACCCTTATCAGAAATTGACACTAGCAAAATTAATTCAATAGACGGTGAGGATGAAGATAACGATAATGTGCCTAACATTTCGATTATTGTTTTTCTGTTGACATTTCGGGTATACTGCGTGCAATGGGCAGCCTTGGGGACAAAGCCGGATGGCGAAAGAAGACGGATAAAGCCGTGGGATGGCGTGACAAATCAAATGGTGTGCTTACCATGAGGACTTTGGACATATTGCGAAGATTGCATCGCGCTAAGAAAGGAGATCGGTTACTTGCTCTCGAAAGGACATCTTAAGGAGTTCTTTGGGATCCCGAGAAGAAGAAGTGAAAATGCGAAGCTCCTCGTGAGGCCAGAAAGACCGGTTTCTCCCCGGCATCAACAAAGGTGATCAATTTCATTAGTGGAGGTTCGAAATATGTGGTACATCCTATTACGCCACAAAACGACATGCTAAGGAGTCAAAAGATGAGAAGCGAGAAAGACGGCCCGGGATGTCGACACCTGCGAGGATCAATCACCTTTGATGAAAGTGATCGAGATAACTGCTTTGGAACCCCATCACGACGTCTAGTTATCTCCTTGCGGATCGCCAAGCTGTACAATCCGGCGCATCTGGTTGATGGGGGTAGCTCTGTCAATCTTATTATGTTGGGTACCCTTAAGGAAATGAACATCCCAGAATCGGAGATCGTTAAGAAGTCTTCAGTGCTTGTAGGCTTCAGTGGTGAAGTCAAAGAAACGGTGGGAGAGATAAAGCTTCCAATATACTCGAAAGGGCCTCAACACCATGAAACGGTTACGTGTAATTGATTGTGCAACATCTCTACAATGTCATCTGGGAAGGCAGTGGATTCATGGAATGAAAGGCTGTACCCTCCACTTACCGTCGGTGTGTGAAATTTCCAACACCTTGGGGTGTCGCTAAGATTTACGGTGATCAACGGGTGTGAGGAATGTTATAAAACTTCAATGAAGGCGTCGACATCTCCAAAACAAGCATAGCAATTACCGAGGAAAGTACGTGAAGTCACGGAAGCTAGGGAGGATGATGTGAAAGAAGTATTGCTAGACCCTTCCAACCCGGACATCAAAGTACTTATTGGCGACATCCCATCGAGATATAGAAGAGAAGCTTGTGGACCTATTAAGAAGCGAGAATAAAGAGTTTTGCTTGGAAACATGATGACATGACGGGCATCGGCAAAGATGTCATCACTCACAAACTTAACGTAGATCCTAGCTTTAAACCGGTGCACCGAAACGTAGGAAGTTTGCGAAACCGAAACCGAGATCATCAAGGAAGAGGTAGAGCGCCTACTCAAAGCCAACATGATACGAGAGGTCGATTATCCAAGATGGTTAGCAAACGTGGTTGTGGTAGAGAAGAGAAACGGGAAATGGCAAGTTTGTGTCGACTTCACCGACTGAATAAAGCACATCCAAAAGATCCGCTTCCCTTTGCCACATATATATTCGTTAGTTGATGCCACCTCAGGACATGAGCTCCTCACATTCATGGACGCATCCTCGGATTTCAACAAATTCGAGATGGAACCATCGACCGAAGAGGACACCGCCTTCATAACACCCACGGTATTTATTGTTATATTGCCGTACCTTTTGGACTAAAAAATGCGGGTGCAACGTATCAAAGGCTCGTCAACAAAATGTTTAAAGATCAGATTGGGGACACAATGGAGGTATACATCGACGACATGGTAGTAAAATCCAAGAAAGCCGAAGATCACATAAGCAACCTCTCTCAAGCCTTTGACATCTTGGATTGTTTCAATATGAAACTAAATCCAGCTAAATGCAACTTTGGAATGAAGGCCGGGAAGTTCTTAGGTTACATGGTTAATAAAAGAGGCATTGAAGCCGCCCGGAAACGGATACGTGCTATTATCAACTTTGTCATCACCTCAATACCCAAGGATGTCCAAAGGTTGACGGGAAAGATTCTTTGCACTTGCAGATTCATTTCAAAATCCTCGAGATCGATGCAAACCTTTCTACGACATCTTGAGGAAGAACAAGAAGTTCCAATGGGAGGACCAACATGAAGAAGCCTTTCAGGAGCTCAAAACTTACCTGTCAACACCTCCATTATTGGCCAAACCTCAAGAGGAGGAACATCTTTACATCTACCTAGCAGTATCTAAAGGCGCTGTAAGTGTAGTCTTGGTGACAGAACGAGATGGTAATCAGCAACCCATATACTATATAAGTAAGACACTCTTAGATGCGGAGACCAGGTATTCTCATTTACAAAAGTTAATTTTAGCTTTGATAACTGCTTCTATTAAATTAAGACACTATTTTGAAACACATACTATAATTGTACGCACTAACTATCCTATAAAGAATGTTATGAGAAAACCAGAGATGTCGGAGTCGAATGGCGAAATGGTTTGTACAATTAAGCACATACGACATCAAATATGAGCCAGAAGCGCAATAAAATCTCAAGCCTAGGCGATTTTGTGGGCGATTTTAGTCCAACCATGAAACAAGAGGTGGGCTGGAAGTACGGCAACTTCAAGATGATGACATCCTGAAAATTTGGACTCTCTATACAGATGGTGCTTCTAACATGAGAGGTACAGGTCTTGGAGTTGTACTAAAATCGCCACAAGGGGACATAATACCACAATCCATCAGTTGCAGTTTCAAAGCTACCAACAATGAAGCAGAATATGAGGCACTAATTGCAGGTTTAACAGCAGCCCAGGACTTAGATGTCAAGCATATCCGGGTGTTCATGGATTCCTTGCTAATTGTTAACCACTACAACGGATCCTACGTAGCGAAAAATGCTAAGATGACGACATATCTGGAAATTGTAAAAATTCTTTCGGCCAAATTCAAATCATTTTCCTTGGAACAAATCCCACGGGAAGAAAATTCTCAAGCAGATGCTCTGGCAAACTTGGGTTCAGCCTTCAAAAGCATTTCACAAACCAGTATCCCAATTGTGCATATTGACATCCCAGCAATTGATCATCTTGAGATGTTCGCTCTAGATGTCGACATACCTTCCTCTCCCAGCTGACAACTTCTTGGACGGCTCCTATTATCAAGTATCTCTTAGATGATACGATCAGTGAGAGAAAAATGCTAGAGCATTCGGGGGTAAGATTATCTAAATATTTACTTATTGATAACCTCTTGTTTAGAAAATCTGTTTGCAGTCGCTACTTAAGATGTCTAGAAGCATATAGAGCCCATCGGGTTCTCAAGGAGCTGCACGAAGGAGAATGTGGAAATCATACGGGGCGAGAAGTCTACATACCAAGGCTCTTGGAATGGGCTATTTTTGGCCCATGATGAGAAAAACGTTGTCGACTACGCAAAGAAATGTGATTCTGTCAACGGCATGGGGACATCTGCACCAGCCAGGTGAGCTACTACATCCTATCCTGTCACCATGGCCATTTATGGTTTGGGGAATGGACATAGAAGGAAAATTGCCCAGGGCACCAGGTGGAAGAGTATTTCTATTGGCTATGACAGACTACTTTTCTAAATGGGTAGAAGCTGAGGCGTACGTACAAGTTCGTGATCGAGAAGTTATATCTTTTATCAAGAGAAATATATTCAGCCGATTTGGGATACCTTCAGAAATAATTTGTGACAATGGCTCCCAATTCATTAGTAAGAAAACACAAGATTTCTTGACATCTTGGGGAGTCAAGATGGTGACATCTTCACCTGTTCACCCTCGAAGCCAATGGACGGGCGAGAATCTAGCAACAAGATAATCATAAGCAACTTAAAAAAGGCGGAATCGGAAGAAAGGACGATGGGCGGAAGAGTTACCAATGGTTTTATGGGGCGACGGGATGACATCTAAGCAGCTGCTTGGTCAAACCCCCTATTCACTTGTATTTGGAACAGAATCAGTTATTCCAGCAGAAGTACTTGTACCTACGGCCAGATATAGTTTGTTGACATCTGAACATAATAAAGACATCTTGACACATGACTTGGATACCATAGACGAAGGCGGGGACATGGCCAAGATTCGCATGGCGGCATATCAATAAAGGGTAGCGGATCTTACAACAAAAATGTAAGGATTAGAAGGTTTCAAGTAGGAGACTTAGTCTACGAAAGGCATTCCAAAATACAAAGGAGCTCAATGCGGGCAAGCTCGCTCCAAAATGGGAAGGACCACTACCTAATAGATGCGCGGGTAGAAAGGAGCATATCGCACAGGCAACCTTGGATGGCGAAATGATACCACGAAGTTGGAATGCCATTCACCTCAAAAGGTATTACGTGTGAACGAAACCCCCTTTAACTCATCTCTTCCCGGTATAGATAACCTTTTATTTATTTGTAACCTTTTATTTTTTAATGTACTCTTTCATTATTTCGTTGCAAATCAAGATGTCACTAACGCACTTTGGGGAGAGACGTCAACCTTGGTTGGCGTCCGTTTTAACATGTTTCTGTCTTATGAGGTGTTGACATACGAACATGAAGACATGTCGAAAGTACGCAAGGAACAACGAATTCTCCTCCGTTAGAGACTGGCCATCTCTTCTTAAGTAAAGGTACACAATCCCTTCTAAGGTTTAAAGAGTTAATTACCTCTTTCTTAAGATGTTAGGTTACCACACCTTCGCTGGAGCGCAAGTTATCTCTTTAATTGAGGTGTGGGGTGGGCCTATATGGGTAAACTCATATAGCTTATCCATTCCCACTCAGTTAAATGATTGATCTAACGTATTATTCTTATGGTTATGACATATATGTGTCATCTAAAGTATCTACGGGTTATGGCATATACATGTCATCTTAAGTACCTACCGTTTTGACATACTATCATGTCACCTTTTTGAGCATACAAAGGATCATCCAAAGAAAAATTTCATCCAAAAGAAAACAAGCCTTGACATGCTTGAAAACTACTAAACTTTAACTAGATTAAAGTAACCATAAAAATATCCAAGCTACCAACATTAAAGGGCAAAAGTGTTGGACCAACCCAACACGTAAAAGAGATTGTCTTTGGTCCTTATGGACCCATTACATAACCAAACTAAAATTAAAATTGTTTTAAGGGATTCCACCCCAGTAACGTCATCAAAAAACCAAGAACAAAGTTATTTTACCTTCTTTTTTAGGTGGCATCTGCCGCAGGTGTTGCATTTGGGTTAACTTCTCCATCTACTGGTGCATCCTTAACGATCGCTTCATACGGGCTTGACGACACTTCACCTTCATCCACTGGTTCACCTGTCAACCTGGAAAAGTGGGCACATTCCTTGTTGAGATCCCAGCTCTCAGCTTTCCCTTCTTGATACTCCTTCATCATTTTTATCTTGCATTGAGAAATAGTTTTTGCGGCAGCCAGTTTGCAGGAACACTTCACATCCGCGATCTCCTTGAGATGATCATCCTCACTCTTAGCCAAACTATTCAGTAAGTCCTTCACCGTTTGTTCTTGCTCTCCCAATGACTTTCTTTGTTGCTCCAGGGTCTTCTCATGTATCTTCACCTTGTTTTCTAATGCTATCTTCTCCTTCCTAACCAAAGCAATGTCAGCTTTGGACTTCTTCTTTAACATCTCAATTTCTTTTACCAACTCCTCCACATACCCTACAGTCTGAAAAATAATAACTCGACATCACTAGATGTTATAAAAACTTTTGAGTTAGTGAATATCTAATTAAACAACAGCTTACCCCTGTCGCAAAACTCATGTATTTTCTCTTGAAATCCCCTACTGGAATTCCATCAAAAGGATCTTCAACCTCAACTACCTCCTCTTGATTAGCCTTTCGCTTCTTTACTCTAGAACCAATACCTGCACTATCATCCAAAGTTGGGGTCTTCTTAGGAGCGGGCGGAGGCTTCATCTCTATCTTCACAGTAGAGCCTGTAAACATGGCTTCAATTTCATCGAGGTCAAAATCCGATCCTGAGATGACTGGTTTAGGAAGCTTGCATTGACATATGAAAGATTGTCAATAAGTATAGTGCATCGAGTTTGACAAACTAAGGCGAGAGGACAACACGCTTACTGTGGACATGATAACGGAGGTGGAGGCCTTTTGGTCTTAGGGATAGCCGAGAGATGCTTCCAATAATCCCTTAGGAGATCTCTTGTCTGGAGGGAACTGAAAAATTCTTCAACCTTGGTTAAAGTGTCTTCGGCGGTGGGAGCAGTTCTCCCAGTCGATATACGCATAAAGGCAAGAACAATTACAATTCGGTTTGTCTCAAGAACGGGAAGTCACAAAAGTAAGAATTTAAGTACCTCCACTTGTTCCACTCGCTTGAAACCTCATTCCCTTCTCCAATAGATGCCCTATCAACAAAGAAAAATCTATTTTTCCATCCCTATCACTAGAAGATGTGGTGCTCATTAAGGAACTCCTACGACCTCTTCCTAAAAAGGTATCTTTTGGAACGAAAGGGTTGAAGATCGTACGAATATGCAATTTCGTGGAGCCACTAGGTTTAATCCATTTTCTCGGTTCACTTTAATGACAAAAGCAAAAACTCGCCAAGCCATTGGCATCAGTTGAGCATAAGCGAGTTGGGTCTTTTGGAAGAACTCAGAAACCAACAATGGAAAAGGGTAGCTAAACCCTAGAAGAAAGGGATACTCGAAAAGCAGATCCATTTGCGGGAAACGTAGTCGGACCTAAGATTTACGGAAAAGGGGTGAAAAATTGCACCTTTTGGAAAGTAGCATTGTTGTTTCATGGATTCGATTTGGGAATCCTTTGAATAAGCAAGTCTCTTCATATGGTTTCGCGAGAAGGTTTTCGCAAACGAAATCGTCGAGACTAATTTCTATGGGGCCTTGTGGGGATAGGACACTCTTAGTTTTGGTCGAGGACCACCTGGTCCTACCCATGGTTGACAAAGGAAAGAAAAGAGGTAAACAATGGAAGAAGATGAGAAACGAAGAAGTATTACCTTGAAGATGAACGGCACCGTAAGCTAACAGGGGTGAAAAAGAAGCTTTGAGAAGCTTATTTATCCAAGCGGTTATTAAAGAGAAAAAGAACTCTTTTTTCAAGAAAGTTACTTTTCCAAACACTACTCCCCAACCGTCCATTGACGCCACGTATCCCTAAACCGTCCCATCAAGCGGAGCTGGCAGTTGGGCATTTAATTGGACAGAAAAACATTTTGCCTCTTCAGTTGCCTACATAGCCAAATGTTTTTGGGGACAAATTGTTGTAGGTATTTTTCAGCATGGTGACATCTTCAGTTGATCCTGTATATTAAGATGTCATTCTACTGTAAGTATTGTTTTAATATTTACTTATTTAATATTTACTAATATCTTTATTCTTATTTTCCAGTAATTAAGAGAGAGATGCGGGATATTCTCCAGCACGTTCAACACACCTTCAACGGCTAGGGCGACTTGGTCTCACGGAGGTTGAAAGGATAAGCCTATATCCCGAGATTGTAGGAACAATATTTGACTCTTTCATACTTAATTATATTTAAGGGGAAATGGAGACGGAACACTCACTAATGCTCATACGCGCACACACTCTACACACAAGCTCTTGTAATCCTCTCCATTATATTTCAAAGTTGTATTCGTGATCATTATAGTGAAACTTTTAAGGTTGGAGACCTAACTCAGGGGTTTTTCCAAAGAGGTTGTCACCTCTAAGGTTTTCCTCTTTAACAAATCGTGGTGTCATTATTTCTTTTTCATGCTTTTGTTCCATATAGTCGAATTCCATAGTCCCTCCTTATTGTTCAATCCACACGCTAATCAAAGTTAAGATTCTACTCTATTGTTTTTTCTACCAAAACACACAGGAACATCATAAACACAGCTATAAAGACCTTTGAATGGTCCTTTAGCAAATAATATAGGACACCTTAGACGTAATATATAAAGCTATAAGACCTTTGAATGGTCTTATAGCAAGTGGTATAGGACACAGCAACTTCATATATAAACTATAAGACCATTGAATGGTCCTATATCAAGTAGTATATGTACTCACACAATCATATACATATGTTATAAGACCTCTGAATGAACCTATAGCAACTGGTATAGGACTTAACAACATCATATACAAAGGTCTTATATCACAAACTCAACTTAATTCTGATGCTACATAGAAAAAAAATTAAAAGCATTAATAATAAAATTCTCATACCATTATCTCCATCTTTATTTGTTCTTTGCAAGTAGGGTACCAGAAACATTCCGAGTCAAAAATGTGGCATCCAAAAATAACAAGGGACGACAAAACTTAAATCCACGCAAACATGGCCCAAATGCAAAAAGCACCGTTGGAAACTTGAGAAGTCACGGGATCGGACTCAAACTTCACACAACCATACGGATCCGCCTCCTAATTTTATACGTATATGCTTTAAGCTTATTATAAGAAAACTTTGCATCACCAAAAATAATGTTTTCGCCTTCTCATTGCTCTCCAAACAACCTTGTAATGAACGGTGAGGCCATACTACATTAGCAACAATTTTACAAGAGAAGCAGGACTAACATTTGGATCATCTCTAACTTTATCACGGATAACACTGGAAAGAACTTCACATCCCATCCTTTGCCCAAAATCACAACTAATCACATCCTTGCATATATGATCAGGAATATATTTCCTTATGTAGAAATATCCACTTTGCATTTTTCAATTGAGGCATGTATCTTCCATGGACAACCTTTTGATTCTTTGTGTGAGCATACAGTCGTAATACGAGTAGGTTCATTTTTCACATAATTAAAATCAAACCCCACTTCCGTTGCAAACTTACACAATGCATTCCTAAATTCACCAGAGCCACCTTCAAATATCTGCCCAATATTTTGTATTGCGTCTGCCCATTCCGCACTTCTCATTCTCTTTTCTTTGTGGTAGAAGAATTTGACATTATCCTCATTTCTACTACTACTGCCTTCGCATAAAGTGGAAAATGATTTCTCGAAGGAATCACTGACATTACTAACACAGATACTCAAATCATTCACATTTATTTCTAGTAGCTCAATATTCCTACGAGCAATCATAACACCCATTACAAATGAAATCTTGCTCACTAGCCAACATGCATGACCTTTTCTCGGCTAAAAGATATGACATCGAGATTGTCTCCTTTTTCAAAGCTGTTCCATCTGTTTGCAACGAAATTCAACAATAGATTCATAAGAATCAAATTGATCAAACCTAGTAACAACGAGAAAATCTTCCATAATTCAACATCACCATCACATTAGACTCCATGGAAGGTAAAGTTCTTTTATCTGTAAGTAAATTCAATCAAAAAATTCATCAAAAACTCAAAATTCTGAAGAAAAAATGAAAATTAATACATAATATAAACGGAATTCAATCAAAATCATTATTCGGATGTAATACCTTTTTTCCTTATTGATTGAATTGGATGAAATGATTGCAATTTCAAATTTCTTCAATAGCGAATAAGGATCCTTAAGAAACGGCATGAATTAATGCATGAATTAAGCGAGCGAGAGAACGGATGTTAACGGAGTCGTCAAGGTCTTTGGCCGGTATATAGCATATTGGGGTTTAAAGGGATTTAGATTTGGAATATAAAAGGGAGTTGTCTTTTTAAATTTGGGCTGGGTTTTTATGGGTTATGATTTGAGCTATGTGGGTAAAGAGGAATTATTCCTTTCTATAAAATGACAAAAAATCTTTACTATTTCTCTCACTCATTTTCTCTCTTACTTTACTTTTATACTTACAATACAAATCAACTTACTATTCATCTCATTCATTCTCTCTCCTACCTCACTTTTTATACTTACAACACTTGCACCACTTTCACTTTTTCTTAAAAGTATTAAAAGTATCAAAATAATTATGATACATTATTTTATAAACCAAATTATATGACTTTTTTTTTGTAACTTTAGTATAACCTCATTAGTACCATATGGGTTATGTATATTTTTACATTAGTTATCATTAAATAATGCAACAACTTTTATTTTGTTTACTTACGATGTCAAATAACTAGCAAAGTTGACATGCCACGTCAGTGTCATGTCATCATTAGACAGATTAATGATGTGGTGTCATTGACGCGGATAGGAGGTAATAGGCGTCATAAGTAAAAAAGAAAAAAATTGTTACATTATTTGATTACGAATGTAAAAATATGTTGTCTAGATGTCATTAACAAATATATTGCATTATTTTCAAACTAGGATAAAATCAAATGAATAAGTTCGTAATTATTCCCAAAATAATACAGTTATGTACTCTCTCCATTCCAAAATAATGTTCCTCTCTTATTTTTTATTTGGTGGCCAAAAACAAAAACAAGATTATTATTAATGAAACATTAGTGTGGCAACTTCCTATTCAATGCTTTTTTTTAGCAACAGAAAGATATTATTGAACAACCACAAAATCTATCAATTAACACATCTAATCTATATCTATATATATATAAAAAGAGAATAGTGTCTTTTGGTATTCTTTCCTTTCAAAAATAAGGTTTTCCCTCCAAAATAGTGACAATTCTAAAAGCTATTGTTAATAGTCTTTTTAATGTGTTTCCTAATAAATGTTTTAAAAAAAAAAACTAAAATATCTTGCAAAATAATTGGGCTTATATTCAATTTAACAAGATCCTTTTTATCAATTCTTGATCCTTATCGTCAACCCTTTTTTTATTTTTAACATCAATATGGATTTTTTTCCAAAAAAAAAACATCAACATGGATACTTTTGACATTATTTATTTAATTTTAAGAAATATACGCTTTCTGTCACACTACAAACTACACACTTTTCTTATAGGGTATCCCACTACAAACTACTCCCTCCATCTCATCCAATTTAGAATTTTCTCTTACGACACATAAATTTAGAAATAATAGTACAA
This sequence comes from Adenophora triphylla var. japonica, assembly GCA_022495995.1. Classification (NCBI taxonomy): domain Eukaryota; kingdom Viridiplantae; phylum Streptophyta; class Magnoliopsida; order Asterales; family Campanulaceae; genus Adenophora; species Adenophora triphylla. Next base: position 7,110 of record JAFEMH010000237.1, on the reverse strand, counting down.
TAAGAGGAGAGAATGAGTGGAGTAGGTATTGTGAGTATAAAAATTAAAATATGAGATAGAACGAGTGAGGGGCATAGTAAGGAGATTGTTGTTATTAGTATAACAACTGATTCTAATTTAATATAAAAATAATATAAATTTGCCATTTTGGGATATTATAAGTCGAGTGAGACACTCAAAATGAAAAATTATCATAAGTCGGGTGGGACGGAGGGAGTATATACTTTCTAAAATGGAAATGTTTATTATATTTATATTAATGAGACTCACATATCATAATTAGAACAACAACTCATTTTCTCTCTCTAACCTCATTTTCCATGCTTCTGATACTCAATTCACTAACATTTTACCTTAATTTCCGAGCAAATAATAAGTGTGTAGTTTATAATAGAATGAAGGGAGTATAATCTAAGCGAACTTTTTGTTGATCACCCACTTTATATAAATGAAATTTTATAATTCCATGTTTATTTTATTTACTATTTTACTTGATTTTATTGATACCCCCACATTATATAGATGAAAATATTAATATATAAAAGACTTTGCTGACTTTCTGGCGTCACGTTTCTAAAAAAATAAAAAATTCTGGTGCCATGCACCTTTCGACGAAAGAGTCATTATTTCGTGTTGATTTAAGATTTTTTTGGATTTGATTTCATTAAAAATTGGATAAATGTTACATTAGTTTTAAGCGTAGTTGTTAATTTTGATTTTTGTTTATTTAATTATATCAAAATTATACAAATTATAAAAAATACCAAAGATCGATACAATTGTTGTCATAATAAAGCTACTAAATACGTTGACTAATTAGATAATTTTATTTTAATTATTACTTTGTCTCTTAATGAACTCCAATGTAAGAAATTTTTGTTTTAAAATTGTCTTTTTTATAAAAAGGTTTGTTACGAATGTTTTTACTAAATTTCTTTCACTATTTATTTTATTATCGTAAATAAAATGTTTAAAAGTGAATAATAAAAATATTTATCTTCTTTCCCAAAGAGAATACTTCAAATTCAAATGAATTGTCCTTTTAAAATAAAAAATAAATCGATATCAAACTTTTGATTTAGGGATATTTTTAAAAAATATTTATTTGAAGTAAAGATGCATAAATACACTTGCTATTCCCAAACTTTCTACCATTTTTACAATTATATAATGAATAGTAAAATAATGGCAAAAGCGATGAAATAATAAATCATTTTAAGGAAAAATATTTTTATAAAAATACAATTTTTAAAACATTCTTACATTAAATGTGTGTATATAATTAAAACAAAATCATCTATAATCAAATTTAATAGCCTATTATGACACAATTATCTTTTATTTTATAATTTTAATTTGATATTAAATAATAAAATCAAAATTAACAACTACAGTTAAACAATGTAACATTTATCCATTAATGTAATCAAAAAATGAAATCAACACGAAATCTCATCGAAATTTCATGATATAAAGAAAGTCACAAAGTATATATTCATCTAATGTGGTATCAATAAAATCAGTAATAACAAATATAAACATGGAAGTATAAAATTTCATTTATATAAGTGGGTGATCAACAGCCGGACTATTCTATTATAAACTACACATTTTTGCTCGAAAAGAAAAAGAATAGTAATTTGTAAGCATGGATTAATTTGTTGTTCTAATTATGATATGTGAGTCTCATTAATATAAATATAAACATTTCCATTTTAAAGTATATCTTGTCTGTATGATTTTGAGTGTCTTTCGACTTATATAAATGCAAATTATATTATTTTATATTAAATTAGAATATGTTATACTATAACAACAATCTCCTTCTTATGCCCTCCTCGTTCTATCTCATATTTTAATTTTTATACTCCTTGTGCCTACTCACTCATTCTCTCCTCTTATTTACTATTATTTCTAAATTTATGTTGATAAAGATCTAAATTAATGAGAGGGCATGGATACCCTATGAAAAAGTGTGTAGTTTTAGATGTGACAAGAAAAATTTTCTTAAATAAATAAAAAAGTATCCATGTTGATGTTTTTGAAATCCATAGTTAAAATAAAGGGTTGACGATAAGTCAAAAATAAAAGGATCTTGTTAATGAATATAAGCAAATATTTTGCAAGATATTTTAGTTTTAAACATTTATTAAAACACGTAAGACTATTAACAATAGCTTTTAGGTTACTACGGAGAAACCTTATTTTTGAAAGGAAAGAATACCAAAAAACTTTCTCTTTTGTATGGATTAGATGTGTTAATATTTCAATAATTTTTACTAAAAAAGCATTAGTGGTTGTTAATGAATCTTGTTTTTTGTTTTGGCCACCAAATAAAGAGGAACATTATTTTGGAGTGGAAAAATCATAGCTAATTTTTGAATAATTACGAACTTATTCATTGATTTTATCTAGTTTGAAATATGCAATATATTTGTGACATCTAGACAACATATTTTACATTAGTAATCAAATAATGTAACAATTTTCTTTTTACTTATGACGTCTATTACTCTATGTCAATGATAGCTTAACATTCTGGCAATGATGACATGACGTGGCATGTCAACTTTGCTAGTTATTTGACATCGTAAGTAAACAAAATAAAAGTTGTTGCATATTTAATGATACTAATGTAAAATATACATAACCCATATGTACTAATGAGGACTAAAGTTACAAAAAAGTCATATAATTTGGTTTATAAAATAATGTATCATAATTATTTTGATACTTTTAATACTTTTAAGAAAAAGTGAAAGGTGCGAAAATTGTAAGTATAAAAGTGGTGAAAATGAATATTGCTACCAACTCAAGTAAAGTGGAGAAAATGAGTGAGAGAAATAGTAAAGATTTTTGTCATTTTATAGAAAGGAATAATTCCTCTTTAACATAGCTCAAATCATAACCCATAAAAAACCAATAAAAAAGACAAATATTCAAATCAAAATCCCTTTAAATGTGCTATATAACCAAGTCTTGACTCCGTTAACATCACGTTCTCGCTCGCTAATTGCATTAATTGTTTCTTGGATCCTTATTCGCTATTGAAGAAATTTGAAATTACAATCCTTTCATCCAATTCAATCAATAAGGAAAAAGGTATTACATCCTATGAAAATTCGTTTATATTATGTATTAATTTTCATTTTTCTTATTCAGATAGTCTAGTGTGATATGTTAGGTATGGAACCTACATTTTTCAAGATTCTTGAATCTATTTTAATTTGATAAAAAAGGAGACACATGTCCTTTTAGCTAGATGCATGTTTCAACAATAATTTCATTTGTATTTATTTGTTTTCGTGAATATTCTACTAAAAATAAATGTGAATTTTAATTCTTTAATTCAATTCATAATCATTTTCCACTACATAGAAATGAGATGGAAATTCTTCTCGAAATCATGAAATGTTTGAAAAACTATATTATGAAAAATTCAATTCTCCATTTAACAAGTGTTTTAATTATTCCTACTAAATATTATCTTGCATTAAAAATCAAAAGGGTCATCAAAGACATGCCATCAAATGCTTATCTCATAATGCATTCGATAAATATATGCGGATGGTATAAAATGGGATGTTTCTTTCTATCTTACGTGAACAGAGATGATCCAAGTATTGATCTAAAATTGTTCTTTCATTACAATTGTTTGAAGCAATAAGAAAAATATATTGGTATAAAGTTTTCTTATAATAAGCTTGCATGATACAAATAGGAGCCATATTGTGTAGGTGATCCTTTACTTCTTCCCACTGCTTTATTCTGTGTCAGTCTCATTTTCAGATGCCACATTTTGTGATTTGTCCTACTAAGAAAATGTGATGGAGATGTGGTAATGAGAATTTATTATTAATCTTTTAATTTTTCTATATGAAATTAAGTTGAGTTTGTGGTATGGAACTTTGTATGATGTTGTTAAGTTATCCCGTTCTATGTTCATTCGAATCTTCGCCTTGTATATATATGCATATACTATTGAGACCATTCAATGGTCTTATAGAATTATCATAATTTCTTCTCTCATCTTATAACAAATATACTTATGAAATCTCGTCAAGAGACGAATATCTTTCTTTACTCCATTTATATTTTACTTTGTGAAAAAAAAAACAATAAGTAGACTACTTAGTGAATTTAAGACTAAGGAAAATGGAAAGTTTTAAACAATGAAAAAATAATATTTTTTGAGAAAGAAAAAAAAAATGTTAATTTTGACCCGATGTCTTAAGTTTCATATAATGATCGGAGTAAAAATTATGAGAGTGCAGAATTGTGTGTGTCGGATTTATTTAATCAATAAAATGCTGTTCGTCTCCATCTTCCCAAAATTAAGATGAAAATCATCCATTGGCTATATGATCAAGATGCATGCCGGGAAAGCTAGGCTGGAGCCCGATATCTATAACGAAAAGATAAAAAATAATAATAAATGTTAAATATTAAAAAAAATAATTCTTAGAAATGAATTTAACTGGTAATAAGCCATCTAATAATTGTAAAAGCGGTTTAAGCAGAAAATAAAATTTTTACGTCTGAACTTACTAATTTAAATGAGAATTTAATGGTCCATATATTTAAAACATTTCTTGAAAAATTTTCTCTTTGCAAAGATAAGACAAATTCTTTCATGTTAATATGTATTCACTTAATAATACTTACTTAATATTTACTAAAATCTTTTTAATTTTTCCTGCCTTTTTGTCAACCACATGTTCCATTTCACTGTCACACTGATGTCTAGCGATTGGTCTTAGTATAAAATCATACCTATCAGTAGTAATTTAACAAGATTTATATTTAAACAAACTTGGAATCATTTCGAAAAGCCAATTTAGTGATCTCATTGGAGAGGCTTACCACGGTTGATACTTTTAGAATCAATTGTGTTTTCATTTCTGGCGTGTTGAGATAAAAAGGTTTTCTTTGTTGTGATGTTTTGTAGTATAGTTGCTTTTAATTCTTTGTTCTTAAACAACTAGAAAGCTTGCTCTATTGTGGAGAAATTTTCTTTAAACATCCAGGTTGTTAGCTCGGACAGATAGGGTGAAGCATTGACTCAATATCTTAAGAATAATTTCTTTCTTGTTGTGTTATGCATGTATTGAAGTTTTCATTGTCAATGATTATAAGATCATATTTGACTCGAAGTGGAGATACAGAAAACTACCCGCTTAGTTGATTTGGATGATGAAGCAGAAGAGAAAGCGAAGGCTTCGAAAAGCAGATTGAGTTGAAGCAATGGAGACCGGTAGCAATTCAACTCATGAGTTTGGGCAGCGAGGCAATTAGAATGGGACATAATCTGAGGAGGATTAATTTTTCTTTGCAAAATTAATTTCGAAGGTCTAGTGCACTTCGTAAGACCGTTTCAATAGAAAGTAAGACTTACAAACAATGAAAAATGGAAACAACATGCTTGATAGTTTGGCAAATGATATCTCAGAATCAGTCTTAATGTTAGCTTTTCCTGTGCTGATGAGAGTGAAAAGTGAGGTACGAGTGGCGCTTTGTTAATTTCAATGAATAATGATGGCCTAACGTTCGATAGAAGATTACCATTGGATGCCTTTGGGTAAAATAACTTTGTTCTTGGTTTTTGACGTTTGGGGTGGAATCCCAAAAACAATTTTAATTTTAGTTTGGTTATGTAATGGGTCCATAAGGACCAAAGACAATTTCTTTTACGTGTTGGGTTGGTCAACACTTTTGCACACGTTGGTAGCTTGGATATTTTATGGTTAGTTTAATCTAGTTAAAGTTTAGTAGTTTTCAAGCATGTCCTTGTTTTCTTTTGGATGAAATTTTCTTTGTACGGTTATTGTTATGTTCTTGACATGTTAGTATGTCTATACTTAAGATGACATGTATATGCCATAACGTAGATACTTTAGATGACACGTATATGTCATAACATAATAATGCGTAAGATCAATCATTTAAGCGAGTGGGAATGGGTAAGCTATGAGTTTACCCATATAGGCCCACCCACACCTCAATTAAAGAGATAGCTTGCTCCGAGCGAAGGTGTGGTAACCTAACATCTTAAGAAAGAGGTAATTAACTCTTTAAACCTTAGAAGGGATTGTGTACCTTTACTTGAGATGGCCGAGTCTCTAACGGAGGAGAATTAGTTGTTCTTTGCGTGCTTTCGACATGTCCCCATGTAAATATGTCAACACCTCATAAAAACATGTTAATAAGCAACTAGTTGACGTCTCCTGTGCGTTAGCGACATCTTGATTTGTAAAATGAAAGAGTACATAGGAAAAATAAAAGGTTACAAAATAAAAGTTATCCACACGGAAGATGAGTTCAAAAGTTTCGTTTAAATGTAATACCTTTTAGGTGAATGGCGTTCCAGATGGTATCATTTGGCCATCCAAGGTTGCCGGGCGATATGCTCTAGGCTTGCTCTATTAGGTAGGGTCCTTCCCCATTTTGGGCGGCGCCTGGCTCTTTGTGACCTTTCTAGGACTCTTGAAACCTTCTAATCCTTACATGTTGGCAAAATCTGGCTTGTTGATATCTTCAATCAATCTTGGCCAGTAATCACCTGATTTCGTTAGATCTTATTATGTTCGGTGTGACAAGCATCTATCAATTGATCACGAATACCATTCCATTGGCTGTGAGGGGTGACGATGGCTTCTTATGTCGTCTGTCGACCACGCCAGTAATTTTTCGTTAGTCACTTTTCTAAGTTGCTATATTATCTTGTTGCTAGATTACTGTCCGATGGCAGTGAGGAAACGTGAAGATGTACACTCTCATGTCTTGTGTTTTCTTGCAAATTTACTTTTGTTCGGTATCAATCTTCAGTAAAGATTGCCGCATATTTGTTAATAATCTGCTTTCATCTTGATAAATCTTTATGTAATCGTTAGAATGATGGCAAAGAATGTATTAATTTTGATTTGTTAACTCTTTCTAGTAAGCTCTTTTGTGTTCGTATCAAAACTTCACAGTTTAGATGTCTGGCAGTCTGGCTGATAAGTTATCTTCTAGGCATCTTGAGTGTTATTCTCAGCACAAACAAGGTGCCGGTAGCTATCATCTTCACTTCTTCCTTTCTATTATTCTTTGTCTCATCATCTAAAAACTTGA